>CM037878.1:261458522-262058522 GCA_021292165.1 Shinisaurus crocodilurus | reverse complement strand
GTTACATTGTTGAGCTGTACACTTAAAACATCTCAGGGCTAAACTACATGCTACATTAAATGCATAACATGTAGCTGATCCTATTTTTTCTACTTCAGTGTAAATGTGCAAGGCCCCAATCCAGATATGGACTACCACATGTAGGCAGGGGGGGGGGGCTTAAATATTCCCAACCCACCAGTTCTCCACCCCAGTAAATTCAGACACACACATACCAGCAATGGGGCTAAAGAAAGAATTAAAAAACCCTCCATTGGTGCCAATGGTGTCTGTCTGTCTTTCTTTCTTTAGCTCCCACATGGGGGGGGTGAATTTACAGGGGGAAAGCAGCTGAGTGGGAAGGTTTAACCCCACCCTACCCATGTGTGGTGGTCCAGATCAGGCCCCCACACACTTATACTAAAGTTTTTAAAAAGGTTACGATCAGCTACATGCTATGCATTTAACATAGCATGTAGTTCAGCACTTAGTGCCCTTTCTTTAGGATGTGGGAGTCTCTGCAGAATATGGCCCCTCCTGGGCCACTACTGAAATGTCAGAAGATCCATGTCACTGCACACTGCAGCTCCTTCCCATGCCAGATGAGCAGCCCTCTTCAGACCATCGCCGCAAAAGCATGGAGAGGACAATGAGGCTGCCTGGACAAGCCCTGGGCTCAGTGTCCCCCATCCTGCTGGAGACCTTGGCACATTGAGCATGAAGATTCTGAAGGGAGTCTAAGCAGAACAAGCTTAGGAGCCTCCCTATGATCAGGAACCCTGATGATGGAGAGTTCTCAATTGCAGGGAGGCCTATAAGTGCATGAACACCCTTGCAAAAGCCAGGCGCGGAGGCAGTGGGGCGAGCACGCATGGAGCCATTGGAGGCAGGGCCAGCATGTGCGGGCCCATGTCCCCTACACCACGTGTGCCCCCGTGCATTCAGCTGAATGCCTGCCCTAGAGCTGTGCACAATCTTGATTCCTGGTATTAGAATAGCTCCTTTTTTAATAGTAAAACAGTTCAAGTTGACAACAAAGAGCCGCTTTACATGGTCCATTGAAACAGTGAGAGAGGAAGCCTATTAACTAATTGGACTGTTAATTCATAGTTAGATGTAAATGCTGCAAGGCTGTGATAGACATGCTTCTCTGAGCATGTTGTGAGATAACTTACCATTTCATCAACAAAAGCTATCAAGGACTTTTCTTATGTTTATGATAACAGAGCCAAAATGGCTATTTAAAAAAAGAGAGAGAGAGAGAGCATGCATGGTCCATCCCCTGCCATGGGTGCAGCCATATGGAATTATTGAACACCCCCCTCCCCTAGCCGGGTGTGCACTGTACAACATGCACGGCAAACCACCCTCCCATCACCTGCACAGGGAGGCCTCTCCATACACCCCATTGAGAATTCCTGCCCTTCTCCTCTTCGGGTCGCCAATGCCCAAGCAACGTGTGTTCTGTGCGCATGCCGGGCCCCGAACAGGAATTTGGCTGCTGGATCCCTCTATGGGAGACATGGCTGGCACTGCATCAGGGATGGGAACATTGCAGGCGCAATATGCACCCAGCTGAGGCATGCTGTTAAGAGAGGAGGGCAAAGGACTCAATAAAGTCCAGTGAGGATCCTTTCCTATATGCCCAAATTTGTACGCACGCAGATCTGGTCATACAGGAGGGGGATGAAACATGCCTAGCACAAAGTGTCCTTGAACCTCAGCCACTCTCCAATACAACTGTTATGCTTCTATTGATTAAAATTTGTCCCCACTGAGCTTTTGTAAATTAATCTACTGTTCAAACCAATGAAAACATGCAACTCTCATGACATGATGAAAACACTTCTGGCCTTACCAACTAATTCCATGGAAGCGTAGTGTAACAAACATCTTCTTACCCATCTTAAGCCTTTCCCGGGCGAATTCCCATTTGCTGGCCTCATAAGGAAGCCGTTCACATTGTTCATCTAAGGGGACTTCTTCAGGATCCATTATGATTGACAAATAATCTGTCTTTATTTCTGAAGAATGAGGCTAGAAAATATTTTTTTAAAATTCCCAAGTCAGTACAACATGTACAGTAATCCTGAGCAAGTTCTCCTGGCTTTGTTCAGGAAGGGGGTAAGTTAATTAGATATGACTACTGCACCTCTTGCCATATGGATGTATATTTCATGCTCCAGAGTGCAATCTGTTAAAGGTTCTTCATTTTAACATTGCCATGTATTTTTTCATTACAACTATATTTGCACCACCTTCCCTCATATATATTGCATGCTTGATTTCTTCAATGGAATCAATATGAGGATCTCCTCAAATAATAGCCATGCGATAGAGATTTGAGTCTGTATGTTCGGTCGGTGGTATTTTCAGAAAATGACTAACCACAGCCTCTAAAAATAGATTTGGCCAACAACTATACACAAAAGAAAATACTGGCATATGCAACAGATGAGTTCAGCTGTCGATGCCTTCTTTAAAAAAAAATATATGGCCAACTGTGGTTTAAAAGTTGTGCAAGACTTAGATGTAATCTGCAAGGCATTTGTCAGTAACATTTTGTGTACACATTTTTCAAACGTTTGAGAATTCTTATTTCCCTGTAGGCTCATGCCTACGCAATCTTATTTCCTCATAGTCATTCCTAACACGTAATTTAGAATCATTAGGTGTTGGAAGCATTATGGCTGCAATCCTATATATACTTATTTAGGAATAAGCCTAATTAAACTAAAAGAAATTTGCTTCTGAGTAAATATGCACAGGATAGACCAGGCTGCCTAATGTTGATTCAGGAAGAAACTGACAAGATTACATCCTGCACTAAAGGGACTCTTAGCATTTCAGGAGATTCAAATAAAATCAGTCATAAGCATTTACCTAGCCGAATTTTGTTACCATCTGAAAAGGTAACAAGTGAATATAACAATCAAATGCTTTTTCCCATTGCTCAAGCAAGTGCTAGTTACGTTGCACAAGTGTTGGTTTAAGCTAGCGCAACATCATTAGGGCTAGTGCTGGGGCACAGTTGGATACTACCCATAATATTTATAATGGGGGAAGTTTTGAAATATGTTTTTTTTCATAAGCCAATCTTAAGGTAGATGGATGAAAACCATCCCCCCCCCGCCCCGGTGTCAGGTGACTTTTTGCAGTGGAAAGCCAGATCAATGCAGGATTCTACCTGCGGTCCAGTGTGAATTCAGCAAGGAAGCTGCACCCAAGTCATGTTCATAGGATTATGTGGGGTGCCATTTGCAAGACCAGAATGGGTAATCCATGTAAGGCTTTCTTCTGGCCCCTCTGTGATTGGTACCCTGCAGTGGTGGACCTTTAGTGACAGTCCCACTGCTTAACTCCATACCAGTTGCTCTGGGGTTGTTGGCTGGATGTTGCGTGGGCATTACCATAACACTTAGGTGACAATTGACAACCATTCTTTCACTCGAGAAAGAAGAACACTGCATTAGTGACTGGGTTCACGCAACACGACAAGCCAGAGGTGGCTTGTCGTGTTGTCTGAACCTAGCAGCATGGTGCACAAGCCACTCTGACCAGGTGCAGACAACACGACACAACAAGCCACCCCTGGCTTAAAAGCCACCATGGCTTATCGTGTTGTGTGAACCCAGTCAGTGTGTTGCACTGTTGCAGCAAAATCAACAAAGGGTATCATGACACCCTGAAGACCTATACAGTTATTGCAGACTGAGCTTTCATAAGCAAGAGCCTGCTTCACCAGCTTCATGAAATGGAGCTCCCAGCATTCCTGATCATTGACCATGCTGGCTGGGGCCGATGGGACTTGAAGTCTAAAACATCTGGAGGATGCCAGGTTGGGGAAACCTGGTCTACATCAGGGGTAGGCAACCTGGTACCCTCCAGATGTTTTCGACTATAAGCCCCAGTCAGCAGTACCAGGGATTCTGGGAATTTATTTGTTATTATTTATTTTATTGGTTACATTTATATCTTGCCTTTTCTCCAAGGAGCCCAAAGCGGCATATATGATCTTCCTCCTCTCCATTTTATCCTCACAATAACCTTGTGAGGTAGGTTAAGCCAAAAGTTAGTGACTGGTCCAAAGTCACCTAGTAAGCTTCCTGGGTGAGTGTGGACTTGAACCTGGATCTCCCCAGTCACAGTCCAACACTCTAACCACTACACCACACTGGCTTTCAACTCTCACTGGGAGTTGTAGTCCAAAAGATCTGGAAGGCACCAGGTTGCCTCTCCCTCATCTACATCAAACGTCTGCTGAAGCAGTTTCTTGCCTCAGAAAGCTCATGCTACAATACATTAGGACAGCCTTCCCCAACCTGATGCCCTCCAGCCAGATGTCAACTCCCATCAGCCCCAGCCAGAATGGCCAATGGTCAGGGATGACAGGAGTTGTAGTCTAAAACATCTGGAAGGCACCAGGTTGGGGAAGACTGTGTTAGATTTCAACTGTTGGAAGACACTAGTTTTGTTTAGTCGTTTGTACCTAGAGGGGAAGGCTAGTATTTGAAGTCTGGTAGCATCGATGAATCCAGCTTGCAGTGGACAATGGCAGATCAGACTTCTTCTTGCATGATGAAGACCACCTCATGCATGCCCATCAATTATATATTTCTGGCTAAAGGTGCAATCCTATGCATGTTTAGACAGGAAAAAGGCCTAAAACCCCCAGCATGCCCCAGCGAGCTATGCTGGCTGGGGCATGCTGGGAGTTGTAGGCCTTTTATCTGTCTAAACATGCATATGATTGCGCCCTAAGAGATATTATACCGGATCGTTTAAACTAGTTCACATGCCAGTTAGAAAATCTGCAGAGGTTTTGTCCTTACCCTTTTTAGCTTGCGTATGAAGAGCGTTAATAGAAGCCAGAAGAGTGTTGCTGCCACGCAGGTGCAGGTTAAGGTTATTAGCTCCAGGTTTGAGCTCTCTGATACTCCTGGGGGAAAACAAGTCACAAACATTTTTATATTTTATTTTATTTTATATTTTATAAACAAGTTTTGTTTTATTTTATATTATATTTTATAAACAAGTTGTTGTGGATTAAAAAAAAAAAAGATCTGGCATTTAACATATATTGAAGGCCAGTACATAGCATTTCATCTCAAGCGCTTTTAATTGAACCTGCAAGAGCAGTACAAAATATGTCTGTACATATCAGGCAACAATCATCCATGCCTTAGTTCAGTCTTCTCCAACCTTGGGTCCCCAGATGTTTTTGGCCTACAACTCCCAGCATGCCCCAGCCAGCTATGCTGGCTGGGGCATGCTGGGAGTTGTAGGCCAAAAACAACTGGGGACCCAAGGTTGGAGAACACTGCCTTAGTCACATCATCATTAAACACACATCAGGAAGCATCAAGGATCTGCCATCCCATGAAATGAAGGGACCTTCTGCAAGAGGAAGGGGCTCCACTCGCGGAAGACCCCTCTGCCAATTTTGGGGGGATCCCCCTCCCCACAGACCACAGCTCACCCCATTCAGCAGGGTTTCTCATTTTCCCCTGGCCCCATCCCATTTCCCCTGACTACCAATCACTGGGGCGGTTTCCCAGTTTTTGCATGGTTTTTCCCCATTCTGAAAGGTTGTGTTGCCTCTCCTAAGGTTTAGTTACTGACAGTAAGAGCATTAAGCTAAAATATGCTGGTATTTTGTATATAATGCAAAGCAATTCTCCTCTATGTCTAGGGTGGTGGGTGGGCAAGTCTTTTTTGGCTTTCTAGCGCTTAGGTGGCACACCCACTATAAGATTGGGGGGGGGTTCATATAGATTTAGGGTGGACTGTAACTTTATTAAATACTAAAGGATGTGAAAAGGGGGGAATTAAATTAACCTAGCCTTATCTGGTGCAGGCAGCTTCTCCTCTAAATCAGGGTGCAGAACCTCAGGCCCACGGGCCAAAGCCAGCCTGCTTCATGTCCCAATCAGCCCCCCAGAGTTCCTGAGGTGGTGACCCCCCCCTTCCCCAGGACCTAATCCCTTTCCCCCGAATGCCTATCATTTGGTGGTTTCCCAGTGTTTGCTACTCCTCCCCCCCATTCTAAAAGGTTGCAATGCCTCTCCAGTAAGTAATGCTCTTACTGACAGCAGGAAGAGCATTTAAGCTAAAATATGCTGGTATTTTGTATATACAGTAATACCTTGGATTGCAAGTAACTTGGTTTGAGAGCGTTTTGCAAGACAAGCAAATTTTTAAATATTTATTATTATTATTTTGACTTGATATACAAGCGTCTTTCAATACAAGTACTGTAGTACGGCTTAAATTAAAAATCTCTGTACAAATTTTTTGGGGAGATTTCGTTTTGATATAAGAGTGTTTTGGATTACAAGCACGTTTCCGGAACGAATTATGCTCTCAATCCAAGGCATGACTGTAATACACAAACAATTACTATTGGTGTTATAACAACATGGGGCCCTTGAAATGTTACCCAGGCCATGTGAGTGGATCTCGGGGAGAGCATTTCAGTGACTTAACCATGTGAGTGGGGGCTGATCAATAACTCTTTCCTGCAGAATCAGCTTCCCTCCACTGATGAGGTGCCAGTTCCATGATTGGGATGCATGCAGTTGGGTCACTTAAACATGATCCCATCGGCATGAGAGCTGCTTCCATAAAAGTGGCCCCCAGGTGGCTACAATAACATGTAAAGGGCCCCACAGAAAGAAATCAGCCAACGGGGATATTCACATATCAGTTTTGCTCGGGGCCACTTTGCACATGGCACACCAAAGATGTTTTAATTGTGCTGCTATTCAGTGTAAACATATTCCATCTGAAAAGGTAATGTGGGAATGCAAGAGCCACTTGCTTTCCCTTCCTGTAGGTTGCTAAGCTTTGGTGACATTTTGGGGTTCACCTCTCACCCCTGCTACATGAACTATATAATGCCAGCATGGCATGATGGTTAGAGTGTTGGACTGGGACTTGGGAGATTCGGGTTCTAAATCCAACTCAGCCATGAAGCTCATTGGGTGGGCCAGTCACTGTCTCTCAGCCTAACCTAACTCACAGGGTTGTTGTGAGGAAAAAATGGGGAGGAGGAGAATTATGTAAGCCACCTTGGGTTCCTTGCAAGAAATTTTATTTATTTATTTATTTATTTATTTATTATATTTATACCCCGCCTTTTTTCCTGCAAGGAACTCAAGGTGGCTTACATAATTATGCTCCTCTTCCTCTCCATTTTGTCCTCACAACAACCCTATGAGGTAGGTTAGGCTGAGAGTCAGTGACTGGTCCAAAGTCACCCAGTGAGTTTCATGGCCAAGCGGGGACTAGAACCCAGGTCTCCCAAGTCCCTCTCACTCCCAACACTCTCACCAGTACGCCGCAAAGGCAGGATCATCATCATCATCATCATCATCATCATCATCATCATCATCATCATCATCAGCTATCAGCCCTTGCACACATAAATTTGCTCGGATGGTCAAAAATGGAGTAAAGCTTACCAGATTATCATGGTTAACTAGAATAGCTACAGTAGGGGCGTTGAACCTCTTTTAGCCAAAGGGCCAAATCCCATTTCAGAGCAGCTCTTGGGGTCTGCAATCCAGTGGAGCGTGGGGCCACAGGCAAAAGGGGTGGGGCCAAAGGCAAAAGGGACAGAGCCAAAATACTAAAAATACCAGCCTATTGTAGCTTAAAACTCTTGCTGCCAGTAACTAAGCCTTAGGAGAGGCACTTCAAACTTTTAGAAAGGGGGGGGGGGGAACTGTACAAAAGCCAAAAAAACCACCAAATGATTGGTGGTTGTGAGAAAGAGGGTGGTGCCAGTGGAAGGGGCATGGCCTTCTGGGGGACCCTAGAGGGTCAGGATTTGGCCCCTAGAGTTGATGTTCTGCACCACTGAGCTACAGTGTGGATGTCTAGCCTGCTTGTTCCAAAAGATTCCACTTCACCTACATACTCCAACCCTGGCCAAATGGAACAAGTTATTGCCAGATTTTGTTGGGTCAGGACAGAAGCCAAGGCTGAAGTGGGCGACTCTTAGCAGACCCCAGAAAAAAGGTTTTGCAGTGCCAAATCTGGAATTATATTATGCTGCTGCTCAACTCAGATGTCTTATAAAATGGATGCAACCCTCCTCAGAACACCAGTGGATGCATATAGAACAACAAGCAGTAATGAGCAACTAGACACCTCAATATGGGCCAGACACAGTGACAAATCTAAGTGCATCTTTGAAGATCCAGTTATCAGAGACACTGTACTTGGGAATGCTGGCCAAAAAAAAGGAAGGAAAAAAAGGCTCATCTATCTCCTCTAATGTTAGTGCTGTGTCATCCAGAATTTGGGGGCATATTCACAAACCAGTTGTTGCTGATAGCACAAACATCTTGGCACTAGGTAAAGCCAATTAACAATTCACCAAGAGGTTCGATTCTATCCCCAGAGGTTTGAATCAGGATTAAGTTTTTTTGTTTTTGTTTTTAAATCTCACTACTGCCCAGTTCACACTTCAAAACAACTGCAAGCCAGTGCAGCTAAACAACCCATGGACCTTTTGTCCATGTTTCGGTTAGTGTTACTTGCAAACCAAGGACTCTGGTATGTCTCCCCCCCCCCCGACAAGCCAGAGAAAGAATCCATTGTAGGTTGCCATGATGTGCAAACTGGGTCAGCCAAAAGTATTAATTGGCTAGGTCAGCCAACAGTGAATGGCTGTTGTTAATAATGTGATTGTCACTGTCAGCAATTTCTGCATATAATTTCCCTCTGACCTCACTGCTGACAATTCCCTGCACCCCCATACATCAGATGAAGTGGACTCCACTTCACAAAACCTAATGCCATAATAAATGTGTTAGTCTTTAGGGTGCCACAAGACTCTTCGTTGTATCTGCTGCAACAGAGTTGCATGACTACCCTTCTGGAAACATCAAGTTATGCATGCCATTATTGCCAACCTTAATTGTCAAATGAAGGTGTAATCACAGATCCAGTGGAGGGTGGTGACTCCCGTGTCAGTGGGGCTCCTTATCCATTGCATATTTTTGTTTGAGCTTTACAGGAGCTATCCATGGTGCTCCATGGTGGTGAACCTATTGTGGGGATGGAATACAGCACCATGGATAGCTCATATAAAGCTTACACAAAATGATGCAATGGATAAGGAGCCCCACTGCCACAGGAGTCACCAGCCTTCCCTGCAGAGATCCATGGGCCAGCCAGCCACATGCAAGAATATGCCTATCACCTGTTCAGGTATGGATCCAATCAGCAATTCATTACATCTTAACATCACTCGGGGCCCATTCACAAGAGACCATGTCACTTTACTTCTTGTGATCCAAGTGGCCTATATCGGCCAGATTTCTAAGACTGGGACAACTTGACCATGCCGGTTTCCAGTTTTAAAAGGGCAAAGCTTTCCATACTTTTTGCTGCAAGGCTTACGGAGTAGACACCCAACATGGATGCATTGACCATCGTTAGACAACAGAAGCCTCCTTACTTCCCTCCTGCTTCCTGCCCAGATGTTGTTTCTTGACAGCCTGAGTAGCCTGTACATGCTCAAAAGGAATTTCCTAATTCCTGTTAGATTGCCCCATAAGGTGTGAGGCATCACTACATTTTTTTCCTCTGTCTAATTAATTGCTCAACGCTTGAGTGCACTTAGTTCAAATTTCCCTTCCTTTGCTTGAGATGCAGAGATGTCCACTTTTCTAACTAGCTGTTACAAGCTTGCCGTTGCCTGGGGTGTCACATATGGGGTTGAACCTCACAGACGGGGTTGAACCTCAATGTGTTTGGCCATCCCTTCTCCCTCTCAGACCACTTTTCTATATTAAAAGTGGGACCCGGGGAATTCATTGGAGCTTTTTCCAGATGGAACTAGCTGTCCTGATTTCTCCCTGCTTCTTTGTTCTGGGCTTAACATGCTTGAGAACAACAGGCCTAAATCTAACGTTACACAAGCAGACTTCCACTTGTGCAACAGGAACTTCCTTTTCCCTCCTCTCCCTGCAGCCCCCATTTACTCTGGAGGGACCTCCAACTCCCCGGAGCAGATTTGGGGTGTGCACAGGGGAGGAGGGCTGCAGGGGGACGGAAGTGATATCCATCTGGCAGTGATATTCATTTGGCTGGCAGAACACTACTGGATACAAGCCAATGGGCGTTAGCCATCTGCTCCCTCCCCCAGCCATTTAAACCCCTTGAAACATCTTGCGGGGGTAGGGGGGAAGGAGTCTTGCAACAGCCTAAGTTTGGGGACCTGCCTGGTATCCTACTTTCACTGTCAGGCAGTGTAGAAAGGCATTTACCTAAGCAATCTTGTACTCTTCATTTTTGTGCTTTTTAGATAGATTTGAGGCTATTTTCTTTCCTTGCATATGCCATGTGATCTCTGATTTCCTTTCAAATATATTCATTTCCCTTTCAACCAACAATGCAAATACCTTTTAGCTTTGAAGTCCGTATATGTTACCAATTTGCTGTGCTTACATGACTGACACCCAGATAATTTGGGGGCTTTTATAGATGAATTGAAGCATCCCTGTTGGCTTGGGAATAGTCGGGGCGGTAATGAGCAAAAGACCACTGAAGTTTGGTGCAGGGTGTTGTTTTTAATGATTTGAGGAAACTTGCAGGGTGTAAGGTAAGGAGACTGAGAAAAGCTTCTGCTGCCCCTATGATTCCATGACACTCACCAGGCCTTGCTCAACCTGGTGCCCTCCAGATGTTTTGCACGACAGCTCCTATTAGCCCCAACCAACATGGCCAGTGGTCAGGGACGATTAGGGTTGTAGTGCAAAACATCTGGAGGGCACCAAGCTGGGCTGGCGCAACATAACCAGCCAAGACACACTAGCAGTGTTGGATACTGCCCCATATTTTAAGAAAAACTTTGACAAACTGAAGCATGTGTGGAAAGCTAAGCAGGGTCAGGCCTGGTTATTACTTGGATGGGACATGGGAGACCCCTCCTCTAGTTTCCTGCATTGAGCAGGGGGTTGGACTTGATAGCCTTGTAGGCTCCTTCCAACTCTATGATCTATGAAATCTATGTCCAGAGTAGAGTGGCTAGGATGGTGAGGGGTCTAGAAACCAAGTCCTATGAGGAAGAGTTGAAGGAGGCGAGTATGCTTCGCATGGAGAAGAGAAGATTCGGGGGAGACAGGACAGTGGTCTTCATATATCTGAAAGGCTGACATGCAGAAGATGGAGCAGACTTGTCTTCTGTTGCTCCAGAGGGCAGAACTTGAACCAACGGGAGGAAATTGCAGGGAAGCAGAATTCAGCTAAACGTTAGGAGAAACTTCCTAACAGTGGGAGTTGTTCAGCAATAGAACCAACTGCCTCTGGAGGTGGTGGGCTCTCCATCGCTGGAGATAGTTAAGCAGAGGTTGGATGGCCATCTGTCAGGGATGCTGTGGAACAGTGCTCTCCAACCTTGGGTCCCCAGAGGTTTTTGGCCTACAACTCCCAGCATGCCCCAGCCAGCGTAGCTTGGGGACCCAAGGTTGGAGAACACTGCTGTAGAACATAAGGAGCTGCCTTACACTGAGTCTGAACATCGGTCCACCTAGTCCAGTATTGTTGACACTGACTGGCAGCGGCTCTCCAGAGTTTCAGGTAGGAGTTTTTCTAGCTCTACCTGGGGATGCCAGGGATTGAACTTGGGACTTTTTGCATGCAAAGCATGTGCTCTACCACTGAGCTACAGCCTCTCTCTTTTCACTGCAGAGCCTGCACGGAGCAGGGGGGTTGAGCTAAATGATCTCCAAGGTTCCTTCCAACTCTATGGTTCTATGAAATACAAGGTGGAAAGGGAGCAGCAGAAACAACAGAAAAATTCTACATCTGGAAGATATTATATACCACTGGAACACTCTGTATCAAAATCTTAGCACTGAAATATTCCCTCAATCAATACAACTCCTGTGACACTCATAAAATACTTCTGAAGCGAAATACATTGTCAGTTTTTGTGATTGTGTCCCAACAATGCATGTGACTCCTGTAAAGACCCCTTCCATGCCTCTTACTCCGATACTCTCTTCAAATGTGGTCTCAACTTAGGATATAACAACATGCAGGGAAACTGCAAAGGAAAAGGGTTAGGCAGAATTAGGTTGGGACATGATTTCCAAGGCACTCCTCTTGCTGCTCAGTCAGGCTTCCAGCCCAGCATCATTCTTGGCAAAGGATAGAGGGACGATTAATGTCTTCCTTGTGGGGTCCTTGGCTAGCCCAAAGGTCTGTGGTGCCTATTTTTAAGTGAGTCTACAAACGATTGTTCACATTCTGGATTTCTTTCCGTAGTTCCATTCCCGACATTTAGTCACTAGGTCTCCAAGGCAGGATCTGAATAGTGATAACTGGATTCCTATTTGGTGCCAAGTATTTAAATTAAACCCCATTTCTTTTCCCTACTGAAGAGCGGGAAAATAAGAACACTTGAATAAGAATTTATTAAACAAGATAAGAGCCAACATTAATTCCCAGTCATATGGACAAATGAAGCTTCTTGTTCTTTCTTTCAAGTACTTTTTATTCTGCTCCTCAGCCAAAAACACTCCCAGAGCGGCTTACATGCAATCAGTAAAAGAAGACAGTCCCTGCCCACAGGTTTATAATCTAAAAAGACACAACGCACAAGAAAAAAGGGATGGGAAGGGAAAAGTAAAAAAAAAAAATTAAAGTCTTTCAGCAGGGCTGGCAGAATGACCCTGCTTTCCGCTCTCATCTCCTTCAGTACAGCCTGCTGGAATGGCTGGTGGTGCCTCGGTGACAAGCGGGGGAGGAAGAGGAACCTTCATAGTGGTGGTGCTTCTTCAGTAGGGCTGATGGAATGGCTTCACTGCTCCTCTCATCTCCCTCTGTACCCTGAGTATTGCTCCATCCAGTGATGCAGCTATGGCTGGACCTCAGGGCTGGAGTCCAGGCCCCTGCAGCCCAGCCCCACTGAGAGTTACAGCTGATGGGGACAGTGGCAAACAGACCCCGGCATCAGCACCTGAGCCAGCCAGTGTGGTCATCCTGGAGTCCACCAAGGCTGACACTGGTTGCTGCAGCATCCTTCCTTTCTTCTTCTTTCCCAAACCATTTTATAGTTGGGTGCGGTCAGCTAGACGTGTACCTTGTTACAGATGCCCGTTTTCTTATTTTTACTGTAAAATATATATGTTCTCCTTTTCTACAACACAATGGTGCTTATTCCCAAGTAAATGTGTTTAGCACCAGGACAGCAGAACCAAACTTCATTTTTATCCCAGCAGTCATGATGGTACAATGATTTAAGTGAGTTTAAAATGCAAAACTGTACATGATCAGAGTCTTTCTTCCTTTAAAAAAATCGGAATCAGGCAATTGAATTGAAAAATCAGAATCAGGTGATTGAAGCAATGAAGCAAGGCACCTGGTCAGACCATTAAGGACAGGGTCTAAAAGTTACCTAGCTGCAGTAATGGTTCCATCTAGATGAATCCTGTCTACTCAGTAGCTCTCTGAAGTCTGAGGCAGTTGTTCTGCTATGTGGGATCCATTTATGAGGGAGAAAGGGTGGAAATGCAAGGAATCTTCTGCACTGCAAGTATGTGAAAAGACCGTCTTCTTAAATGAGCCTGCCTAAACATTAAGGTTTTTGTCAAAGGGAGAGATGAGAAGGCCTGGAGAAAAACAGAAAGAATGCAGGAGTGTTCCCCCCCCAAAAAAAAAATTCCCAAAAATTCATGGGGGAGGGGAATGAGATATTTTTTTTTAAATAAAAACATCTGTTCCCTCATCCCATTTTTTCAGGACGTCACATCTCTAGTCAGAGGCCTACTTCAAAGTCCATTGGCTTTCTGAAATGAGGTGGATTGTGAGGAGAGCGAGAGGGCCTTTTCACTTGTGGTCCTCCACATGTGGAATGCTTGCCCCAAGTAGACTCACCTGTTCCCAAGCATGGTGTCTTTTTGGTGGCAGGCAAAGTTTTTGTTTTATTTGCCCAGGCCTTCCAGCATATTATGTAGCCAGCTTTAACCTGCAGTCTTTTATTGTCTTTTGATCTGCTATTTTTATTGGTTGCTGCTGGTTTTGATTGTTTTGTTGCGATTATTCATATTCTTTTACTCTATACACTTTTACAACCGTTGTGAGCCACATTGAGGGCTTTTAAATTGAAGGTGACAGAGACATATTTTGAAGGAAGGTATGTGCTCTACCATTGAGCTATGGCCCCTGC
Source organism: Shinisaurus crocodilurus (assembly GCA_021292165.1). Lineage (NCBI taxonomy): Eukaryota > Metazoa > Chordata > Lepidosauria > Squamata > Shinisauridae > Shinisaurus > Shinisaurus crocodilurus. Next base: position 262,044,358 of record CM037878.1, on the reverse strand, counting down.
TGCCATCCACTTCTCTCTACCACAGAAGGTGTGTGTGGGGGGAATCATACACATACAATGAAGCACATTTAGTAGACACACAGCCCTCCCTACCATAGAGCTCCGGTTATTGCGTTTCATCCTCATAACAATCTTGTGAGGTAGGCTGAGATACATTGATTTGCCCAAAGCCACTTGTCAAAGATGCAGAAAGCATTATTCCAGATAGAATGGTTAAACAGAAAAGAACAAGCCTTGTGGAGGAAAAACTAGCATGGCTTCAGCAAAGGGAAGTCTTGCTTCACCAGCATTTTAGAATTAGCTGAGAGTGTAGCAGATGGTGATCTGACAAACTGGATATTTTCCTGTTTAAAAAAATCTTCTGCAAAAGTATTGGGAAAGGAGGAGAGGTCCTCATATAGATCAACAACTGATTAAAAAATGGGGAACAGAGGGATGAAAATATAGATATTCTTCACAATGAATCTAAGTATGCAAGGGCACCCCCAAAGGTCTGTATTAGGACCAGCACCATTTAACTTATTCATAAATGATCTACAGTCAGGGTTGAGCAGTCAAGTAAGCAAGTATGCAAGGTCTTTTCAGGCTCATGTTCAATATGACCTCTACATAGATGACCCTGAGAATGGAATCATATGACATTTTCTCTCACATTGGAAAGATTTCTTTACTCTTGTATTTGCTTTTTTTTTTCATACTCAGTTCCCTTTCAGTTAATAAACTGAGAAGTGACAACAGTTACACATTTCTTTCCATTTCTCACTGTATTTGAAATCAGTCTATATTTTGAGATGTTTGCCCTTGACAAAACGAGGCACTGTGACTAGAATCACCCAGGAAAACACACATATAGCTGCAAATACTGTTGTTGTTGGGTTGGATTTTTTTTGTATATTTATAGCTTTAACAAAAAATATCCTGCCTTTCCTCCAAGGAGCTCAAGGCAGCGTACATCCCCCCCACCCCCGCCATTTTATCCTCACAACAACCCTGTGAAGTACATTGGGCTGAGAGACAGAAAGTGGCCCAAGGTCACCCAGTGAACTTCATGGCTGAGAGTGGATTTGAACCTGGATCTCCTCCGTCCTGGTTCAACACACTAACTGCCATTCCACACTGGCTCTTGGTCACCATCCTGTGCATTGAGGATTGGTAAAGGAAAGTGTAAGATATAAAACAAGTAACTAAATAAGACATTGGATGCAGATTCATATCTGCATCAAAAGAATGATGAGAAGCCTCAGTAAGTTACACACATCCATCCTGGGAAAGGGTGCTGGGCATGCACATGGCCATGAGTGTACAGCCCAGTGATCCTATTGCCCCACCAATGTGGGTTGCTTTGTTTGCCCAAACACAGCAGCATGCTGTGCAATGGCTTACGGTACATGTGTGAAGGATATATCTATTGATCTGACATTCTGCCTCTGCTCCCAAAAAGGATCTGATACTGGTTAGTGCAAATATATTGCTTCCTGAGCCCCCAGAATAGTCTTTTATCCATGCTCCTGCATTCTCAGATGTGTAATTGCTCACGACACAGAGCAGTGCCTTTTATGTGGTGGCACCCATCGTCTGGAATTCTCTGCCTCTGCCTCTGAACTTTCTTCCTGTTGCCAGGTGAAAACCTTGCTATGTGCAAGAGCTTTTTGTGGCTATTAAATTATTCATCTTGTTACTGTCTGCTCAGTTGTACAGTTGTAGCTGTACTTGGGTAGCTTATATTTTTAATTGTATGTTTAAATCTTTTTGGGAACATAAGAAAAGCCTTGCTGGATCAGACCAAAGGCTTATCTAGTCCAGCACCCTATTTCCCACAGTGGCCATCCAGATGCCAATGGGAAGCCCACTAGCAGGGCATGAAGGGAAAAAGCCCTCTCCTGCTATTGTTCCCCAGCCACTGGTATTCTGAGGCATGCTGCCTCTGATCCTGGAGCCATCTAAGTTGACAGCCATCACCACATCACATGCTAGTGGATTCCATAGCCACACTATGACTGTGTGAAAAAGTACTTGCTTTTGTCTGTTTTGAATCTCCAACCATTCACTTTCATGGGATGACCCCAGCTTATTGTATTATGAGAAGGAGAAAAACTTTTCTCTGTCCACTTTCTCCACACCATGCATAATTTTATAAATGTCCATCATGTGTGTCCCCCACCCCTGCTCACCTTACTCACCTTTGTTCTAAACTAAATTTTCTAAACTTTCCCCTAAACTAAGCACATTTTGTAACCTTTCCTCATAGAGGCATTGCTTCAACCCCCTGATAATTTTGGTTGTTCTTTTCTGCACCTTTTCCAGCTCTACAATATTCCTTTTGAGGTACAGCAACAAGAACTGTACACAGTATACCAAGTATGGATACATCGTAGACTTGTATACAGGCATTACAACTTTGGCAGTTTTATTTTCAGTCCTTTTCCTAACGATCCCTAACATGGGAGGAACTAGCAACTTTAAAAAATAAATTAAAATGTGGAACTGCACTTCCACATCCCCCCAGTCGTTTACTTTAGGATGATTGTTAGACTAGGGACACTAGCTGAAAGAGCTCAACTGCATCCTCCTCTTCGTTCATCCCTTTTTGTTACAAAAATAGCACCTAGTTCTATCAGTAGAGACTAAACATTTTCTTTAAGGAAATAAAAAGAGCAGACAGTTTCCTTCCTGCTTGAATCACAAAACTGTTTTTCAAATCTGTCAAACATAGGGACAATCCACTGGTATAATCTCACTGAAGTTATTGGGATTACTCCTGTGTGTGGAGTGCAAGCACTGGCTTCACAGTCATATAGATAAAATATTCATGCAGCACATGTTTATATGACATGGTTGGCTCCCATATATCAGCCTTCCCCAGCCTGGTGCCTTCCAGATGACCATGCTGGCTGGGAATCATGGGAGCTGCCATCCAACACATCTGGGGAGCACCAGGTTGGGGAAGATTGCCATAAATAACACTCCCCACTTCCCTGAGTAGCGAAAAGTTCTAAGAGCAACACCTCCAGGTTTTATTTATTTTAATTTATTTTTGATGATGATGATGATGATGATGATATTATTATGATGATGATATGTTGTTGATGTTGTTGTTGTTGTTGTTGTTGTTGTTATTATTATTATTATTATTATTATTATTATTATTATTATTTCTGACCCGCCTCTACATCTAGATCGAGGTGGGGAACAGCAGAAAATATAAAATACATAAACTAATCAAACACAATGCATACGGAGGAGGAGGATCATGTAAGCCACCTTGGGTTCCTTGCAGGAAAAAAAGGTGGGGTATAAATATAATAAATAAATAAATAAATAAATAAAAATCTTTAAAACATCTTAAAGGCATCCTAAAATTCCGCTGGATAGGCCTGCCGGAAGAGATCAGTCTTTATGGCTTTTTTAAATTCCAAGAGACTGGTAAATTGACGAATCTCCGGCAGGCCATTTCATAATCTGGGAGCAGCAGAAGAGGTCCTCTGGGTAATACTTGTCAGCCTAATTTTGGGTGACTGAAGTAGATTCTTCCCAGAGGACCTGAGTGTGCGGGGTGGATTGTACAGGAGAAGGTGATCCCATAGGTAGCCTGGACCCAAACCATGTAGGGCTTTAAAGGTAATAACCAACACTTTATACTTCACCCGGAAACTGATTGGCAGCCAGTGGAGTGCTTTTAAAACTGGTGTGATGTGGGCACCCCTAGGTATACCAGTAACCAGTCTGGCTGCCATATTTTGCACTAGTTGAAGTTTCCGTACTAGGTATAAAGGTGTACAGCACATTGCAAAAGTCGAGCCTCGAAGTTACCAGCACGTGCACTACTGTCTTTAGGTCCTCCGACTCTAGGAAGGGGCGTAGCTGGCGTATCAGCCGAAGCTGATAATTGGCACTCCTATCCATCGCATCTATCTGGGATGTCATTTGGAGCGAGCGACGGATCCAGAAGCACCCCCAAGCTGAGAACACAGTCTTTCAGGGGGACCCCATCCAGAACTGGTTGACATGCCTCCAAACCCAGCTTGTGGCATTTGACAGCAAGCACCTAAATGAATTTTAGGTCACATTTAAGGGTAAAATCCTCTCAAGGCAGTTCTATCTTTGGATGAGAGCACATCCAAAGTTTCCTTTGGATGACAACACTGGAGTGCTACTTACAAATATACAACCAGAACATAACTGGAAGCAAAGAGGCACCTCCATAAGTCACCAGTTCTGCTACCCTGCATCAGATCCACAGAGAGAGAGAGAGAGAGAGAGAGATAATGGGTTCGCATGACATGACAACCCACCATGAGCAGCCAGGTGAGTAAGGGGAGACACAATACAGGTGTACAAAATTATGCATGGTGTGGAGAAAATGGATAAGGAGACATTGTTCTCCCTCTCTCAAAATACTAGAACCAAATGGGGTCATCCCATGAAGCTGATTGGTGGGAGATTCAGGACAGATACAAAGAAGTACTTCTTTACAAAGCAAATAGTTAAACTATGGAATTCACTTCCACAAGATGTAGTGATGGCCACCAATTTGGAGGGCTTTAAAAGGGGATTGGAGAAATCCATGGAGGAGAAGGCTATCAATGGCTACTACTAGTCCTGATGGCTATATGCTTCCTCCAGTATCAGAGGCAGTATGCCTATGTACACCACTTGCTGGGGAACCTGCGTGGGAGGGTGACGTTGCACTCATGTCCTACTTGTGGGTTTCCCGTGGGCAGCTGGTTGGCCACTGTGTGAACAGAATGCTGGACTAGATGGACCCTTGGTCTGATCCAGCATGGCTCTTCTTATGTGGTTTGTTGTGCCGTCTGAACCTGGAATGTCTTCCATGGGGTGACTTATTTTTCGGGAACAAGCCACATAGAGAACCCATGGCTTGTTGTAGGGTTGTTCTTGCCCACGATAGGTTGTCGTGTCATCCAAACCTGGGAGATTGATTTTATCTTGGGTTGATGCAATCGGCTACAGAGCTGCTTGGCAAGAGCAGCAAAAAAACTCATGCCACTTGTTTTCACAACCTTGCCAGTGACTGCCCTTCCACCAATGGTGAAACGGCATTTTGAAGAACTGTCATTTGTTCCCCAGCATTTTAAAAAAATGTTTTTTCGGGGCCTCAAAAATGCACAATTGGGGTCATAATTTTTTTTTTAAAAAAATTTGGTTGATCTTTCACAAGTGCACACTTATGGCTATCCGATATGAGTATTGACAAGACGAGGTTGCCTATTGGCTAATTTGTGCACAGTTGTAAAGGACCAGGGGAGAAATAACAGGAAGAGAAAGGAGGGACCCGGCAGCACAAGTCAGAAGCACCGAAAATGGGGGGGAGGGGAGCTAAAGGAGTAAATGCACCAAAAGGGGGCAGATATTTCCCCCTTGGTGATGGGATCCTCTCAGTTTTAAGTATTGAACTGACACTTCTCAGTGTCCTCCAGCTTTTCAACACTTCCCCGACTCTCCAGCAACTCCAGAAAGGGGAGAGATTAACTGTGGCTCCTTTTCAGGGCAGTTACCATTCCCTGACAGTTTTTTTAAAAACCACAGAAATGTAAGCAAATTTAATGGCTGGGAAGTATATGGAGGGGGAATTTGTGTACCTGCATTAACTGCTCCATTACTGCAATTCTAGAGAGTAAATCCCACTGAATTAATTGCGAGTTACAGTATTTTTCCATGTATAAGACTATACTTTTTCCTAAAATTGTTAGACTAAAAATTGAGGGTCGTCTTATACACGGAAGTAAGCCGAGGAGAGAACCGCACGGTTGCGAAACTGCCCGGGGGGGGCGTCTTATGCATGGGGGCGTCTTATACACGGAAAAATACGGTACTTCTGAGCAAATAGGCATAGCTGACTTCAGTCCACTGGCTTAAAGCTAACTGCTTCAGTTGGTTAAATTTTTTGAGACTCGGGCTTGGACTTTTGCAGCTGATAAAGTAGCATAGCCATCAACTCCTCCAGCAAAACTGGGGTGTATCACTCACTTACTGCATGGGAGGAACAGGAAGAATGGTGGTGACAGCGGCATTGGCATTAGGACCACAGCAGAACCCAGACAGAGGAGGAGTGGACTAGTGGTTGGAGACTCTGAAGCTCTGAAGGAGGTGGCAGTGGGGAGATGCTAAGACCTTTCATGCACCATCTCCCCCTCCCCCTTCACCTCCTCTCTCCTGGGAGGCATCGTGACAGAGAGCAACAAGGCTAGCAAAGAATGCTTTCCCCCTCCTCCCCTGCCTCATCCTGAGGGGACGAAGCTTAAGTTGGAGGGGCCAGTACAGAAGCTGGCTTCCCCCCACCCCTTGGATAGAAGCAGCTGCTGTGCACCTTCAATCCATGAGTGGAGCGGGGGGGGGGGAGCCAGCTGCTGTGTCCATCCAAACAGGGAAGGGTGGAAGATCGGTACACCAGTGGTGGGCAAACTGGCAGGCGGGTGGCAGGTGGGGATGAACATTCTCTTCACGGCTACAGGAGTGCCCCACAATCCTCCTCCTGAGTTTGAGGTCTCTTTGCCTCATGGTAGATTGCAAGCGGTTGCAGCGGGCAGACAATGGGCAGAGGTCCCAACCTGACAGAAAGCAAATGTAAGACAAGTAGTAGCACTGCTGCACCACACTGAGGCAAGGAGAAGTGGCTGCAGTGGGAAGGAAGGAGGGACTGGTCATGATCCGCCGCCTTTCCACAATCCACCACCTGAATTGTTTGCCACACTCTGACAAATGGAAAACCTGGCTCTGACCAGATTGCTCTTGTTCACACATAAAGCTAATCCATGGCATGGGTTGATGAATTCTGGATTGTTTTGATGTGTGTGAATGTGGCTGCGCTGTCAAACCATGGTTAACCACAAGTAACCCAGAAAGAAACCCATGATTTGTTGTTGGGTTGTGAACTCTTGGTTGTTTAAACCATGGGTTGTTGTAATGTGCAAACTCAGAACTGTGGGTTGTTCATGGATTATTTCACCAAGCTTTTATAGAGGTGGGGAAAAGAGCAGGGGGGGGGGAAACCCATCCACTTTATACGATTACTACAGGGCTGCAAAGGCATTTGGGATACAAGGAAGGAGTGGGTGAAGGAGGAGGGAAACAAACAACACAGGGAATTGAGAAAACTAACCACAGTTTGTTCAATCATTTGCCAGACAGACCCTGGGTAGGATAACAAACCATGAGTTAAATAAATGATGGGTTAATGTTATGTGCAAACATTGTGTGGGATTTTAATGTGATTTATTGTATTTTGATATTTAAGTAAATTTAGAGAAAGGTGGTATATAAATATTTTAAATTTAAAAAAATATGGCTACCTGTCACAATGGCAATATGCTACCTCTCAGAGACAGTATGCCTCTGTATACCAGTGGTTGGGGGAACACAAGTGAGAGGATACTGTTGCACTCATGTGCTACTTGTGGGCTTCCCACAGACACCTGGTTTCATAGATTTCATAATAGAGTTGGAAGGAGCCTACAAGGCTATCGAGTACACCCCCCTACTCAATGCAGGAAACTAGAGGAGGGGTCTCCCATCCAAGTAATAACCAGGCTTGACCCTGCTTAGCTTTCCACGCTCAGACAAGCTGAGCCAGCGTAAGCCACAGGCCTGTTTGCCAGTGTGTGAACAGAATGCTGGACTAGATGGAACCTTGGTCTGATCTAGTATGGCTCTTCTTATGTTCTCATAAGCAACATGTAAAGCAGCGGTGGGCAACTTGTGGCCCTCCAGATGTTTTAGCCTACAACTTCCATTAGCCCTAGCCAGAAGAGCCAATGGTGAGGGAAGGTGGGAATTGTAGGCCAAAGCATCTGGAGGGCCACAAGTTGCCCACCCCTGATTTAAAGTGTGCCCGTAAACAGCTTAAAACATGGGAGGAGGGGAGAAAAGGGGAAATCAGAGAGCATTTGGTTTGTTCAGCCACTGTTGCTCAATACTAGTGCAGTCTAAATCGCTTGATTAATTAATTAATTAATTAATTTATTATATTTATACCCCGCCTTTTTTCCTGCAAGGAACCCAAGGTGGCTTACATAATCCTCCTCTCCATTTTATCCTCACAACAGGCCTGTGAGGTAGGTTAGGCTGAGAGTCAGTGGCTGGCCCAAAGTCACCCAGTGAGCTTCATGGCAGAGCGGGGACTAGAACCCGGATCTCCTGAGTCCCAGTCCAACACTATCACCACTACGAGACATGTTTCATTGTAACTGGGGCACCCAGTTAGATTGCAAGATTAGTGACGTGAGATATTATTGAAGCTAAGGGTTCAGCAGGATTTTTTTTTAAAGCAGTGGATCAGAAACCCGGAGACAACAGCAAATAACTCTAAAACGTATTTACAGATATTGGACAAACCTCAAGCTGGATCTGACAGCTCACTCTGTATTGAAATCAAAGAAACAAAAATGACAAATTTATCTCATCCTGGCCTCTAGCAGCCTGGAACAGGAAACGAAGCAAAGCCATGACTCTGAGGAGGCTAAATATACACTCTTCTTCTTCCCTGACCCTATGCTTGTGGGGTTGCAACAAAGCTTATTTTCAGGTCAGTATATAAACACATTCTGATCTAGCATTTCCCTTTGGCGTCTCTTTTTGACCTGGCGTATTTCCCTTGTTAAGGCGCATATATATATATATATATATATATATATGCACCTTATATATAGTGTGCTATATATATATATATATATATATATATATATATATTGCACACTGTCAACAAGCCACTTACCTGTTCCTCTAGGACAGTGTTCTCCAACCTTGGGTCCCCAGATGTTTTTGGCCTACAACTCCCAGCATGCCCCAGCCAGCATAGCTGGCTGGGGCATGCTGGGAGTTGTAGGCCAAAAACATCTGGGGACCCAAGGTTGGAGAACACTGTCCTAGGAAGAGCAAGATCTGTGTGGAAAGCAAATGGGAACTAAGGAGCAGCTCAAAGAGGACCCATTGTTACTAGTCTCCTTTGCATGCAACCCTTTACCTTGTATGGCGACATAGGCCGAACTCTCCACTGTCCCTTTCAGGTTAGTAGCCACACACTGGTAGTGCCCAGCGTCATCCTCTTGCGCTCTTTCGATCAACAGACTCTGGCTTCCTGGACCTAATATTACACCTGTGGAATAAGAAATATTTCAAATGAATGGAAGCAGTGGATGAACATGAAGGCTTGCTTATTAAAGAGAAGCTGCTTTTGAAGGGTGTCTGAGCCCCAGGCTAGTCAAAAACTTTGTGATATGCCCTGGAAGAAGGGAAGTACATTATAAATATTCTCTTCTGAAATGGGGATGACCTGTTTTCTAGTATTTTTGTACAGTTAATAACAGACGTTTCAATGGACATTAATGAATGGAAGGCACTTGCTTGATGGCTTTTGATGGCTGGTGGCTACTAGATATGACATACTTGGGTGGAAGCTGAAGAAAAACAGTATTGGGAACAGGGTCGGCACCAGCTTCCAGTGGTCCCTCAGCCTAGCGCTGCCAACAGGCCCCCTACTTACATACCAACTCACCATTGCCACTGCCCAGCCATTGTTCCTTTCCTCCCTCCTCCTCCTCCTCCTCCTCCTCCTTTTTTTTTTTTGTTTTTTTTTTTTGGCAGTGGCAGTTGCTGCTGCTCCTTCTTCTCCTCCTAGCCCAGATGGCCCCGCTGGCAAAAGGAATTTCCACAGAAGCTGGCCAGATAAGCCTGCGTGACCTGCACCCTACCATTTCAGAACAAACCTTTTTTCCCTTACATTTTGAGTAGCAGTGCTCTGAACCAATCAGACACTACCTTTGGGAGGGGACAGCCAATGAGGGCACAGGATCAGAGATAGTTTGGACTTTTTGCTGCTTCTGTGTGCCTTCATTGGCTGTCCCCTCTCAAAGGCAGCATCTGATTGGTTCAGGTCACTGCTACTCAAAATGTAAGGTTTAAAAAGTTTGTTTTGAAATGGGGCAGTGCAGGTCCTGGGGGTTTGTCTGGCTGGCTTCTGAGGCACTTCCTTTTGCCAGCAGGGTGGGCAGAACTGGGAGGGGGGAGAAGCAGCAGTAGCAGTCCAGCCCTAGCAGCAGCTGGGGCAGGGGTGGGCAAGGATGTCCCCTTTTGCTCCTTTGTGCCCTCAGCAGCTACCCTCCCAGGCCTGATTGAGAATTGGAATGTAGTCAACAAAGGAGACAAGCCTGAGATTTTGCAATTGGGCTCCAAGTGCATATTGTTTTCTTGTGAGCAAACTACTTGCAATTTATGATTAGCACAATCTGTCCAGGAGCATCTGCCTGCTTCCCCCTACTCAACATATTTTATAAACAATAAAATATTACAGAAATGGCCTAAGACTCTGGCACTCTTTCCTCACAAGCAAACTGACCTAGTGGCTACCCCTGGAACTTCTCACTGCCTGGGAAAATAGGGAGCAAGAAGGTCTTCAAATGTAAATGTTTTGGCATACGGGGACTGTCTAAACCAGGGGTGTCAAACCTCCTTCAGCCCAAGGGCTGAATTCAACTTCAGAGACACTCTCGGGGGCCACATTCCAGTAGTGGGTGGGGCCAAAGGCAAAAGGGGCAGAGCCAAATACCAAAAACACCAATATATTTTAGCTTGAAGCTCTGATTGCCAGTAACTTAAGAGAGGCATTTCAGCCTTTTAAAATGTGGTGGGGGGTGCGCAAAAGCCAGGAAACCACCAAATGGTTGGAGGAGAGGGGGCTGAGGCCAGAGAAAGGGGACATGGCCATCTGTGGAGCCCAAAGGGCTAGATTGGGACGCCCAAGTGGGCACCTCAGGCCTGGAAGCCTGAGGTTTGACACCCCTGGTTTAAGCAGTGCTTGAGCTAGTAAATGGCTAAGAATGGGTGGGGAACTGGCAAAGTATGTGGCACCGATTGTCACTGAGGACAAGTGTAATGAGAAGACTCTTCTAGATGTTGCTGCTCTCTCTTTTCCTATCTTTGACCATAATATCATTGCAGTAGAGATATGGCTGTAATTTTGGAGAATAAGGATGTTTTACAAAGCAGTAGCAAACCACTTCCCATACTACATGTTGATACTGCCGTAAACACACGCATAGAAAAGCCTAATGCACATTGCTGATGTCCTATGAATAATGATATATTTCTGTCCTAAATCATGGTGCCCCCCTCTGTTACGTGTGTCACAGTTATTTTAGGATGCTCTTGAAGCCTGATCCTCGATAGAAGCTTACACTGCTGCTGATAAAACATCCTAAGCTTGACAAGTGGGATGCTGCCATCTAATTCTGTCCCCACTTACCATAGAAGACTGGGGAAATGCCATATTTGCTCCTTCTACTCTGATTGTTAATTCTGTGCCCTCTAATCTTGGGACTGTATCACTTCAAATTTCAGTGGGGATTGCATGTTTGAATGGTTCCTCATGTAAAAAAACAACACCCCAACCAAACCCAAATCCTTCCCACTCATAGAAAACTAGCACTTGAGGGACAAGGCTAGGCTGGGACCCCTTGACACTGATATGTTAGCAGTCCATGAGCAGTAAGTTTTTGACCTGAAGCCAGGGGAGGGGTACCATTCAGTCTTGCAATCCTCATTTGAAAACAATGCAGTGATTACTAGAAGCCAGCATGGATTTGTCAAGAACAAATCCTGTCAGACTAATCTGATCTCATTTTTTGATCGGGTAACCTCCCTTGTGGACTGTGGGAATGCTGTGGACATTATATACCTGGACTTCAGCAAAGCTTTCGACAAAGTGCCTCATGATATCCTGATTAGTAAGCTAGCTAAGAGTGGGCTAGATGGAACAACTATCAGGTGGATCCACAATTGGCTACAGAATCGGACTCAAAGAGTGCTTATCAATGGTTCCTTCTCAAACTGGGGAGAGGTAACGAGCGGGGTACCACAGGGCTCAGTCCTGGGCCCGGTGCTCTTCAACATTTTTATTAATGACTTGGATGAGGAGGTACAGGGAATGCTTATCAAATTTGCAGATGACACAAAGTTGGGTGGAACAGCTAATACTCTGGAAGACAGAAACAAAATTCAAAGTGACCTCGATAGGCTGGAGCGCTGGGCCGAAAACAACAGAATGAAATTTAACAGGGATAAATGCCAAGTGCTGCACCTAGGGAGAGGAAACCAAATGCAGAGTTACAGAATGGGGGACACTTGGCTCAACAATACTACAAGTGAGAAGGATCTTGGAATTGTGGTAGATCACAAACTGAATATGAGCCAGCAATGCGACGTGGCTGCAAAGAAGGCAAATTCAATTTTGGGCTGTATTAATAGAAGTATAGCTTCCAAATCGCGGGAAGTGATAATTCCCCTTTACTCGGCACTGGTTAGGCCTCATCTTGAGTACTGCGTCCAGTTCTGGGCACCTCACTTTAAGAAGGACATAGACAAACTGGAGAGGGTTCAGAGGAGGGCAACAAGGATGATAAAGGGACTGGAAACAAGGCCCTATGAGGAGAGACTGAAAGAACTGGGCATGTTTAGCCTTCAGAAGAGGAGACTGAGGGGAGATATGATCGCACTCTTCCAGTATTTGAAGGGATGTCACACAGAGGAGGGCCAGGATCTCTTCTCGTTCATCCCAGTTTGCAGGACACGGAATAATGGGCTCAAGTTACAGGAACCTAGATTCCACCTAAACATCAGGAAAAATTTCCTGACTGTCAGAGCAATAAGACAATGGAATCAACTACCTAGGGAGGTGGTGGGCTCTCCCAGTCTGGAGGCATTCAAGGTGCAGCTGGACAGACATCTGTCAGAGATGCTTTGACCTGGATTCCTGCATTGAGCAGGGGGTTGGACTCGATGGCTTGTAGGCCCCTTCCAACTCTACTTTTCTATGATTCTATGATTTTCTATTTTTCAGTAACTTGGTCCCAAATCCCTGAAACAGTTTTGCAGGGGAACCAGGTTGCACTACTGTTCCTAAAAAAACACACAACCCTCTTCCTTTAAGATAGATGTGCCATATAAAATCAGAAGGGGCACTGTGGCAGCAGTCCTAATTACTGTTTGGGGGCAACTACCAGAGTTATGGAGGTTGTTGTGCTACTTTTACTGTGAGGTTCTTTGGACATGAGCCTGCCAAGAACATGTGAGATCTAAACAGTCTTGAAGTGCATTTAAGGCACTTCCTGATGGCAGTTCCTCCAGTGATTGGAGAAAGGCCAGCACAAGAAGTGCAGCAGGAAGTACCTCAACATTTGTTCTCTGCAAGCCACCCTGGAAAATTGTCTTCAAAGGGCGGGGTAAAAATCGACTAAATAAAAATAAATCAGATCCATTTATTTTTTTTAGCATGGGGATTTGGAGCAACAATGGCTAGTTCGGTGCTATTGTCACTGTGCTGAATTCCAAAGTGGTTCTGTCCCTTGACCAAGTGAAATAGCTGGTTCAGGTGCCTTATTTTGGATTAAAATAATTCGGATTTTGATGCAATTAAAGGGAATCAAATGGTCAGTTATTCAATTGATCATACTTTTAACTTGGGTCTATGTACGCTTCCAGATGGAGAGTTCCTACCTAGTGCTACCAGCGAGAAGGCATTGAGCAGCTATTCTGTCTTTTCTTTCTTATCGGATTATCTGTGGTAAGAGAAAAGATGGAAGAAGCAGTGGGAAAACATGGGAGAGTTATGAGTGGAAGATGACATCTGGACACACACACCCTAAAGTTCTACAAATGAGGCAGGGTGATGGTGCCTTAAAAACTTCATCTGGAAGCACCCTAAATGAGTGCAATTCAGATATTCTACTTCTGGAGTCTCCAGTGTGGTGCTTGAGTACCAGTGTGCCCATGGACACCTCTCTTGGTTCTCACCAGGCTCTCTGTCCCTCCTGATTTTTATTGTATTTCTTAATATTTAAAAAAAAATATTTGTTTAAACTAGGAGGCTGGTATGCTGCCAAAGGAAGTGCTGCCCTCCAGCGCCATCTTTATTTGGCTTCAAAAGAGTGGTTTTGTGTTTTGGAGCTCAGCCCCCACCTCTGCTTTGTACTTATGGTCATAGACAAGTTACTTTTCTTTTAGCCTCACCAATTTGCCTTCTGGGATATGAGTGTTTTGTGACCGGCCACGCCCACCATGGCAGCCATGTTATGAGTGGGCAGGCCCCAGCCACCACCATGACAGCCATTGTTTTACCACACCTACAACACTTTCTCCAAAAGTTTAGGGACCCCTATTCTACTTCAATCACCAAAATGACTTAGTCGGCTCTGCTGCTGAAATGAACTCACAGTACCAGAATAGGAATGAGTGAAGCTCTCATCTGACCACTGAACTGATCTCATCTCACAAAGGCACTCAGGTTGCTGTGGGGAGCAGCCAACTAGCTCCAAGTATTGTTAAAATAAAGATATATGAAATACAATGATGGGACCACACTTGAAATAAATGATGGCGATTTCTAGATGATATCTAGAAATAAATGATGGTGAGTATTGCACTCACCTGGTGCTTGCTGTATCTGTTCGTTGTTTTTATACCAGGATATCTGAGGCTCTGGCACACCATGAACATGACACTCCAGACTAACAGAGTGACTGGTGTTGACAACCTGATCAGTGAGGTTCCGAAGTAGGTACGGTGCTTCCTGAGCTATAAAACACATTGATAGATCAGTTAGTACATTTCTATAGTCATGACATTTTTCTAATTGCTTGTCCTAGGCTTTCTCAATTTGTCTTATAAATGCTAGTTTCCCAGTTATTTGATATAAAGAATGGTGGACATATTGGTTCAAGAGAGTGAGAGATACAAAGCAGATAAAATGAAGTATGTTGTTGTCCATGTTGTTTCACTTGGTATATACAAAATAATCACCTAAATAGATCTTCCTTCTTTAGATTATGTTGTCTATAATCAGTAAGTAATAACAGAGAGCACAAGAAAAATGATCTAAGCAAGCAAGAGTTGGCTGATGTTTTTGTTCAAATTTAGAGGCAATGGGTTGGATCCAGATTTAGTCACACTTAGAGTAGACCCACTGACATCAATAGGACTTCAGTTAGGCATGCCTCTGGAGGCATTCAAGGTGCGGCTGGACAGCCATCTGTTGGGGATGCTTTGACTTGGATTCCTGCATTGAGCAGGGGGTTGGACTCAATGGCCTTGTAGGCCCCTTCCAACTCTACTTTTCTATGATTCTATGATTCTAACAAGCCCCATTTATTTAAATGGGTCTTCTCTGAGTATGACTAAATCTGGATCCAACCCAAAGTCTCTGTGAAGAATGAGGGATTATATTCCCAGGGGGAAAATGTGCTGCATTTATGGAAAAACTTGCTATCATCATTAAGCCAAAGGGGTTGCTATACTAAAGATACAACAGAGTACTATCTATTTGTATTGTGAATGCAGTTTGGATTATTATTGCTTACTGTGCAACTCCTGTTTAGATCACATAAGCTCTCTAATATATAAAAGCAACCATCATTTCAAAACTAGAGTGTATAATCAGACCTTTTGGCTTTTGTTTAGTTGAACATCAAAGAGCTAACAAAAAGCAAACACCATGACATGGCATCAGGGCAATCTGAAGCTTTCACTGGATTGGAGAAGTTGTTTGATGCGTTTGGGGAATTCTGTAGCATATACACTTCTCAGATTACCTTTACCATTTTTCCTCCCTTAAAGTCATACATCTGGACCAAATGTGTTTAATAAAAAGCTATCCAGCATGTTGAGGCATACCATTTGAGTGTTTTAATCCAAGCATACAATCAAATTGATTGCAGTGTTATCTCTGCAAATCTGATGAGGCACAGTAAGGTTTGCCTCTCTGAATAAACAGATCCCCCAGACAATTGGCTGCTATGCGGGGTGTTTTAAACCAGCAGCCATGCAGAGTGGTTGACTGTTTCAAATCCTCTCTTTACCTTACCCCCAATTCCCCTGCTCATTCCTGGTTTTCTATCTTCTTAAGCAGTTTTGAACATGACTGTGACACAACCCATTTTCACTCAAATTTCCTATTCTTATTAATTGACAATGTAACTGAATCTGAGGAAGATAACTTGTTGCACATATGACAGTGAATTCCTGAAAAATTCCTTAAAGGACTGTAGATTTCTCTGAACTTCCAGTTCGGCTGTATTTAGTTCACTCTCTGGGTGCTCCTTCAAGGAAGGAGTGTTCCCCGTGCAGTGACAATAAAGAATGCTTATTGGTGGAATAAAATGCTCATCAGATTATTTTCATTTTGGCAATAATACGCTCCACTGTGATGGAATCAAAGTCAGCATTTGCCTCACTGTTACGATGGCTATTTCCTCCTTTTGTAGGAGGGCCAGACTCCTATGAGAAGATCTGATGGGTCTTTCTATCACGAATTATGGCAAACCAATCATTTGAGACAATAACCATTTTTGTAAGCTTCCTTGTGTCATTTTATATATGGCCTGTTAAAAAAAAAAAAAAGAACACTAAAATATAAAAAGTTAGCAATATAGGAAGCTGCCTTATACTGAATCAGACCATTGGTCCATCTAGTCCAGTATTGTCGACACTGACTGGCAGCAGCTCACCAGGATTTCAGGAGGATTCTTTCCTAGCCCTACCTGGAGATGCCTGAGATTGAACCAGGGACCTTTTGTATGCAAAGCATGTGCTCTACCACTGAGCTATGGCCCCTCCCAAGTTGCTTTGAGAAATAGCTCTAGATACTGAACAGAATCATTCTCTTGTCAAATCTTGTGTCACCCATATTGTATCCAGCTAGATTATCAACTGCTTGGTACAGTTGTTTTTCATACAGTAACCACTATGAAGTGTGGTTACAGAACATGCCTTCAAAAATTATCAGGACAATCCTGTATGTTTTCTCCTTCACATCAGCTTTTCATCAGAAGTTCATGGAAGTTCATATTTTGATGCCCATTTATTTTAATTTCTGTTTCTTCCAAATTAGTTATCTATGAAGTTACAGTATTTGAAAATATGTCTGCCTACAGAAGCTGATGAACATTACCACATGTGTGAGTTTTGTGTCCAATAGGATTACTATAGAGAACAGCACAACCAAGTCACTTGAGACAAACAGTAAAAACATGAAAAAAAACAGAGGTCACACAGTCTGTATGTTATTTCTGATTAATTTTAATTGGTTTATAGCCATACACATTTTTCCATATTGAGAAACACTTTGTTATTTAAAAATCAGGTTGCATCACTCTTCACATACTTTTAATAAGGCTATTGCCATAACTTGCTGATTTTGAAATGCTTAGATATGGTTAGTTCCTACTTCCGTGTTTTAAGAATTTAACAGGCAAGGATTTTCCCAAGCACTTCTGATTGGCTAAACCTGTTTTCATTTGACTTAGATAGAAGTCTCTCTTTGATTTAAGTTGCAACCGTTTGGCCAATTCTGAGTATAATCCACAGTGAACTTCTTCTATATAACTCTCATGTACAGGAGAAGTTTGTGGCAGATTGTATAATCTCTGACCACAGAAGGTCAGAAAGGGAACTAGAGAGGGGGTAGAAATCCCTCTGCTACAGGCCTTCAGT
The DNA here is from genome assembly GCA_021292165.1 of Shinisaurus crocodilurus. Lineage (NCBI taxonomy): Eukaryota > Metazoa > Chordata > Lepidosauria > Squamata > Shinisauridae > Shinisaurus > Shinisaurus crocodilurus. Next base: position 262,026,862 of record CM037878.1, on the reverse strand, counting down.
AGCAATACAGAGAAGTAAATTAACCCTGAGACGGGGGGGGGGGGACACCCTCATAAATATGACCAACAAAAAAAGTTAAACATTTCTAGACTCCCTTTTTTGCAGTTCTTTTAATTTAACATTTGTATCTCTTTACGAAGCAACTTATATAATCACTGAATTACCAATCATGAGTCAGTAAAATACACATCTGAACTTTTAACATGCAGTTAAAAAAACAAAACACAAGCTTAATTTACAATTATTATTCTCCACATCATATATGGGAACGATAAAAAATCCAGAAAACAACAAAACTCATTCCATTCCAGTGCATGTGCAGAAATCAGTATTGGCAGGGGTCTACACATCAGACACAATACAGAGAAAATCCTCTAAGCCCTTTGCCTTACATAATATGATTGAGATACTTTTACACATTGCAACATGGGCAACAATGCCAGGGCAATAATTTATACCAGCCTTCCCCAATCTGGTACTCTCTATATGTGTTGGACTGCCTGGGGATGATGGGAGTTGTAGTCCAACATGTCTGGAGGGCACAAGGTTGGGGAAGGCTGATGTATACCACTGCAGTTCACAGCTATTGAAGCTTTGGCCAACTTTGAGTTATGGAAAGGCCAGATTACCTTCCTCCTCCTTGGACTTGGTCTAAAGCATTATTGAATTAATTCCATCAGTGATTATTATGTTCTAATAATCCCTGCCTCAGTTTGTAAATCAGACTCTTATTCCAGTTCATTCTGGGGAGCTGGCCGAGAAACAGTGCTCAGTGGATTTCATCAGCTTCCTTCTCTTCTGCAAACTCCTGAACTCTAGTTTTCAGTTTATGGCAAATTCATAAAGTCCTGTCCTTGCAGCCCAGATCTTGCCATATATTTTTTTCACATATGATATAACCTCTATAGAAATGGGGCCTCTTTTCCTGTTTTCCTCCATAAAAACACAGTAAGGTATGCGTTGCTGTCACTGGAATGCAGTTGCCAACAGTTGGATTGGCTTTGTTGTAACCATATTAAAAACAGCCACAGAAAGTTCCTTTGCAAGCATATAAATTGTTTCTGGAACCGTCATGGGTAGTACTGAAAAAAGATCTACTGTATGCAAGGGGGCTATAGGTGAAATTTCGAGATCAGAACAATCATTCTTTTCTTTACCCTGACAACTTCCAGGTAGCTAATTGTTTTTGAAGCATTTTAGGCTCCACAAAACTGGCATGATGGGGGAAATGCTATTGTTTACTCTTTCACACTTGACAAAAGCAATTCCCACGTGAACGACAAGCTTGGCTGGGGGACACGGTCCTGCTACCTTCAAGGAGGAAATGGGTGGGTGAGTTCTCAGGCACAAGAAATTGTCATGTTGTCAACCCTCTGTTTTAATAGCAACGCCACTTTTGTTCCCTATTTTTTGCTGTCGCTATTGTGATCCCCCACATGCTTGGCTAAAAATTCTATATAATAATCAATCATAAATGAAACACCCCCTCCAAAATAGAATAAAAGATACGCATTGTAAAAAAATAAAGTTATCAGATCTATTAAAAATAGTAACTTCTTTCTTATACAGATTTTATAATAACACAGAAACACCTTGAAATAAAATCACAAAAGAGAATGACCATGTTTAAAGTAATGATAAATTATTTTTAATTCTCCATCAGTAGTTTAGTCATTTTAAAATCCCCTTGTTAAATCCCATTTAAATTTAAATGCATTAAACATTTTTTCTGTGATGACTGAAACCTCATAGGGGTGGATGTGAGTGATTCTTCTTTATTAAGATAGTTACAACAACTACACATTTCTCCACCATAATATCAGGGAAGAGTTTTCCCACTGATGTCAACACACTTTTAACAGTAGCACTGTAATTTATTTGAAAGGGAACCAGGGGGAGGGCCACTTAATTTATGTATTCAAAGAAAGAGGGTTCGACTCTGGGTTTAAATATTCTGATTCATGCAAACAATACAAGAGGGCTGTGCCTTATTTCAACATTTTTATTTCTTATTCTGCATCCTCAGAGCCTTCCCTGAGAAGAGTTGGATTAAAAAAAAAGATTAATATATTTAGTGTAGAAAAATGATTTCAAATAAATAAGCATGAGAACTTGCTCAGCAGGCAATATTTATAAATCCACAAAGAGCAGATTAAAGTAAAAAATACCGTAGTCCAGTCAATCTCTCAAACTGAGCTGTGCTTACTCTGCACTTTAAAGTTAACTTATAAAATGTCCAACGTTGGCCAAAGCCAGCAGTTTTTCTATTTTTAAAAAAATGTTTTCAGTTTCTGCAGCTTTGACACTTGGGAGGAGGTCGAATATCAAAGCCGAAGAGAAGTTGGGTCCAAAGTTTTTCATTAGCACTTGGTGAGAGACTGCAAAGAACAATACAACATAACACACAAGATGCCATGCAGGGGGTGGGGAAGTCTTCCAAATCCCAACTCTTTGTCAAAGCAGGATAGATCTTTCTGAGCCAAATTGGGAGTCCAGGTTTGGGGGTTTGATGTTTGCTTTTTATTTTTTCTTTCTTTTTTTTTTGGTTTTGTTTTGTTTCATTTTTTGCATTGCTACTCCTCCTATGTCCAAACCTCTCATATTTGGAAGTGTAGAGTAGTAATCAATCAAGATTATATGAGAGAACTTTCTTTTTTTTTTACTGAGTCCTTTAATGGTTTATATTGTGTTGTGTTGTACAGTCATTCCTTGCGCTCTTAAATTTGCGGATCCGTGAGAAAACATCCTTTTTGTTACAGTGCTCACCTCTGACTGTAACGTCTTTCTTTTGAAGCTGTTCTTCTCCAGTGTATATGTTCCATGCTCGGCAGGTGTAGGTGCCTGAATGTTCAAGCGTAACATTCTTGATGGTGAGGCTGAGGTCAATGGAATACTCCTTAGTGGCTGCCTTTTTAATTCTTGTCTGGTTGTTGTTAACTGTCCTTGGCAATAACCAGGTGATGTCTTTGTATAGAAGCTTGTTGGCTAAACAGGACAACACCAGGGTTCCTCCTTCAATAGGTGTTTTTTTTAAGTTAATATGGAATCCATTGGGTATGTCTGTCAAAAAGCAAAACACAACTCTTTATTCATAGGAAAATGTGAAGGAATTCTCCCAATACCTTCCCCCATATGCTAGAGCACACAGCCTTTACTTTTGTGTGTTTTTAAAAATAAATTTTATTGAATTTTTTCCAGTCATACAACAAAATAAAAAGAAATACAACATAAACATTGTGCACTCCCCACCTCTTGGGACCAAATTACATTTCCCAAAAAAGATCGGATATTATTCTATATTATAGAATATATATATTATATAATAATATAATATTATATTAATATAATAGAGAGCCAGTGTGGCGTAGTGGTTAGAGTGCTGGACTGGGACTCAGGAGATCCGGGTTCTAGTCCCCGCTCGGCCATGAAACTCACTGGGTGACTTTGGGCCAGTCACTGACTCTCAGCCTAACCTACCTCACAGGGTTGTTGTGAGGATAAAATGGAGAGGAGGAGGAGGAGGAGGATTATGTAAGCCGCCTTGGGTTCCTTGCAGGAAAAAGGCAGGGTATAAATATAATAAATAAATAAATATTCCAAAAATGTAACAAATCTTGACAAGGTTCGTTCCCCTTCCCCAACACATAATCCAGAAATTTACCCCAAATGCTCACAAAAGTGTTTTTCTCCAATTGTCCTTTTTGGCATTTGATATTGCAAGTTAATTTATCGTTTAGTGCGATATCCCATACCTCTTTATACCACTTGGTAATTGAAAAGACATGTTGAACTTTCCATTTCCTAGCTATCATTAATTTAGCTGCTGTTAACAAATTCACAATCAATTCTTTAGTATTTTTTAAACAAACTACTTTTTCTGTTATTGTTAACAATACTAATTTTGGGCAGACTTCTAATTCCATTCCAATTATTTCTGATATTTCTGCACTTTCTGCCAAAATTCCAGAACATTTTTACAGCTCCACCACATGTGGGCATATGTACCTTTTTCATTACACCCTCTCCAGCACAATGTGGAACAGTTGTTATCTATCTGATTTAATCTTACTGGAGTTAGATACCATCTCCGTATCACTTTATAGAAATTCTCTTTTATCCTAGTTGACATAACTCTTACAATACGTCTATCCCAAATATTTTTTCCAACTTTGTTTCAATATTTCCTCATCAAATTCATTATCCCATAACAATTTAAGAGAATCTTTATGTTCTTCTTCTTTTTGTAACATCATATATAAAGCCTTTGTTCTACCACTTGTTGAAACATTACCGTCTATAGCTTCTCTAGTCAAAACTGTCTTTTCAAAATTGGTTAATTCTCTTTCACTATCAAGTCTTGTCCTCCACTTCTTTAACCACAGTTCCAGTTGCATTAAATTTAACCATGAAATTCTTCCTCTTCCTACTGTTTCTATTATATGTTCTTTAGTCTTCCATTTTTCCACCCAATCCATTAATTTAATCACCTTTCCCCCCCTTAGTATAGCTTCTAAATGTCTTACATTTTCTGGAAAGTCTTCTATTACCACTACCGGAGTTAACGGGGATACCTCTGGTATAAAAATTTTCCTTGTGCTATTCCAACTCTCTAACATACTCCTCAAAAAGGGATTTTCTAGTCCTTATATAATATTATTTATATTTTTCCTAAATAATATGTTCACCATCATGTTTCCTAATTCTTGCGATTCTAATTCCAGCCACATTTTGTCTTTCCCTGCTATAATATCCAAAATATGTCTTAATTGGTTGGCTAAATAATACCACTTTATGTTAGGAAGACCTAAACCACCTATTTTTTGAGCTTTATGCCAACTGAATTTATTAATCCTTGATTTTTTCCTTCCATTACAATATTCATTAATAATTAATTGCCAATCTTTAATTTCCTTTTCTGTAATCTGTACTGGTAACATCCTAAACAAAAAGTTTATCTTAGGCAATATCTTCATTTTAACAAGCACAATTCTACTTCTACCAAACCATGAAAGTCCAATTTTTTTATACTCCTCTATTTTATTTTTAATCTCCGTCCTTAACTTTCTAAAATTTTGTTCTCCTAATTTATCAATATCTTGTGTAATTTCTATTCCTAAATATTTAATTACATTTGTAATTTTAATGTTGTTTTTCTTTAACATTTCATTCTCCTCTTTTTTACTATAATTAAACAATAAAATCTTGGATTTACCCCAATTCATCTGAAGCCCTGTTATTTCTCCAAATGCTTTTAAGTGGTTCTCCAACCTATCCATTGTTTCAATGGGATTTTTAATTGTTAATAAAGTATCATCTGCAAAAATGTTTATTTTAGTTTGGTCTCCAATTCCCATCCCTATAAATATTTCTGCAGTTAAGTGAGTCTCAGTTTGGTCAGTGAGACTGACAGGGAACTCTATGCTACCTTGAGTGCTATATGCTGCACTACTGCAGTTTGGGTAAGTCAGTACACAGCATTATTAAGCAAATATAACCATGATCTCTAGGATCAAGACCCCAATGTGTAACCAGTCTGTAGATTTATAGGAACAATGGTCCTTCTAGCCAGTATTGTTGCTACTGACTGGTCTGGCAGTGGCTCTGCAGGGTGTCAGGCAGGATTTTTTCCTGCTCTACTTGGAGATGCTGGGGATCAAACCTGGGTCTTCTGCATGTAAAGCATGTGCTCCACCACTGGGCTACAGCTAGGAGGGGGCCCCTAGGTGGTTTACTGGAGACCTAAGAATTATTGATAGGAAAAAAAATTTCTGATGATGCAAGTGTGTCTTGCTTTCTTTGTACTTAATTTACATTGTACTTAATAGTTATTGTCACCACCTCTGACACCAAACAGGCAATTTACAGGTAAAACCTTATTGGCATAACTTGATTTTGAATACTTTTATTCTGCATCTTCATTCTTTTTCTTTTGTTATTGTTCACTGCTCAGGAAACTTGCTAGTTATAGAGCCATCTATAAATTTTGTAAATAAATAAATAAAACCTGAGCAAACTAAATTCCACAAATATTCTGTTAATGAAGCAGCATCCCTGCACTACTGCACTAGTGGCTAGGGCTTGGATCCAATATCGTCCTACCAGCAGCAGAACAGAAATTGCTGGCAGAACAGGACTACCCCATCATCTCCTCCCCTCTGTGAAGCCCTCATGCACCCCCACATAAGATCTGGAGGGTTGGGGTGGCATGAAGGGTTCTGCAGGGGGAGGGGAGGACAGGGTAGTTCCCTTCTGCCAGCGATTTCTATTCCGCTGGTGGAAGGATGATGTTGGATCCAAGCCTATAACTGTAGGTTATTATATAACCTATAATAAAGGTTTGGAAAAATTTGGAATCTGCTGCACTTTCTGAATGTTGAAATTTGGATTTTGATGCTGAAATTTCAGTTTCCAAAACCAGATGCCTCCAAGTTCAGAGGCAGTATAATGCCACTGAATACCAGTTGCTGGGGACCAAGAAAAGGAGAGGGTGTGATTGTCTTATTTATTTATTTATTTATTTATTTATTATATTTATACCCCGCCTTTTTTCCTGCAAGGAACCCAAGGCGGCTTACATAATCCTCCTCCTCCTCTCCATGTAATCTTTAGTGTGGTGTAGTGGTTAAAGTGCTGGACTGGGACTTGGGAGATCCATGTTCTAGTCCCCACTTGGCCATGAAGCTCACTGGGTGACTTTGGGCCAGTCACTGACTCTCAGTCTAACCTACCTCACAAGGTTGTTGTGAGGATAAAATGGATAGGAGGAAGGTCATGTAAACCGCCCCTTGGAAAAAAAAGGGTGGGATATAAATATGATGATGATGATGATGATGATGATGATGATGATGATGATGATATGATATGGGAAACAGAATGCTGGACTAGATGGACTCTTAGTATGATCCAGCAGGATTCTTCTTATGTAAATTTTATACTGTTTGGGCTGGTTGAATGAACGAATACAGTTAATATAACATTTACTAAATTCTCTTATGTCAGGTATAATCAAATACTGATTCTTACTGCATGTCAGATATTGTCAAATGTTTCCTTGTTTGTGTTTGCCCAGTACACTGCCAGAAATCTGATATGATGAAAAGTGGTATAAAATATGCTAAATTTTAAAAAAGTTGATGCAGCCACTGTAGGATGTTGAGTGTTACTGTATGCCAGTTATTAGACAAGATAAGATACTGATTGCTATGGCATGTTAGTTGCTAAAAATTATAAAACAACAAAACCTTACTGCTATGTCAGATTTATGTTTAGATGTTGACTGCTATTACTTTAAAGTTATCAAATACTATAAACTGGTAAAGGGCAAAACCTACTAAAGTGCAAAATCTTCAGATGTCAGATGATGAATGCAATATTCATAAACTATCAGGAGAGCATTTTTACATCCAGAGAATATTCACCATCAAAATCCACAGAGGAGATATTTGAGGGGTGCAAATTTGTTTTAGCTCCACTTTTGGCCCTAAATACACATTTCCTATGTGAATAAACATTTCCTTGTGAATACAATTTGGTTTACACAATCATCTGAACTCTCCCTTCGTATCTGGCTAGTTCAATGTCAATAAAGACCATAAGAGCTTTCGCTCTAGCCAGATTTAATGTTCTACCCTCAAAGCTTTTGGAGGGGAGATTCCAACGCATGCCTTTCTCGGATTGCCTGTGCCCCTGCAACAGCGGCCAAGTCGAAACTGTGGGGCATGTTCTCCTATACTGCCATTTTTATCGAGATTTGCGTAGGGATCTTGTGTCTCGAATTATTCATAAACTTCCTGGGTGACCTGATGGATTCTATGTTAAGCTACTTATTTCTGACAAGGATCCTCATATCACAAGTTATGTGGCTAGATATTGTACAGCAGCGATGGCTTGCCGCAGTCACATGACTTTGTAATAGTTTCTGACTGTCTGTGTGGCGGTTATTGGTGCAACCTCTCTCCAGTGGTTTACTGATGATTGTACACACTTTTGTATCGAATTAGTTATAAGGGATGAAATGCTTGTGATGTTAAGGATTTTGGCTGAATCTAACGACCCTGTTTTAATCTCTTCTGATTCAGCAGTGCCAATGGCTAAGGGACAGTTTTAAATTTGATGTATCCGTATTTTATAACTTGGTTTTTAGGATATGTGTATTATATTTATAAACAAATAATGTTTATTTGCTGGTCATTGACCGTAATAAAGTTACTTACTAATCATCTGAACTGTATACATAACTGCACCTTAATAGTTCACTTCCAGCTTTGGGGGAATCTACTACCTGTTCAATTCTCTCTCCCACTCACTTGCTCGGATGTTTTGCCCCTGGTTAAATATATCCAATATTAGGAGAAACTTCTTAATGGTGAGGTCTGTTCAGGCTACTTCTGGTGGGCTCTCCTTCACTGGAGGTATTTAAGCAAAGGCTGGACGGCCATCTGTCAGGGATGCTGTAGCTGCATCCTAATATATGGGCTAACATGCAAGCTACAGCTTCTTACACATGGTTTTGCATTTGGCTCTGTCTGTGTCCAGGCACATATAGAGATATAATGTTACTTAAGCAATGAACAGAAAGAGAAAGTCATTGTACAATATTTATTTATTTATTATATTTATACCCCGCCTTTTTTCCTGCAAGGAACCCAAGGCAGCTTACATATTCTTCCTCCTCCTCTCCATTTATCCTCACAACAACCCTGTGAGGTAGGTTAGGCTGCGAGTCAGTGACTGGCCCAAAGTCACCCAGTGAGTTTCATGGCCGAGCGGGGACTAGAACCCGGATCTCCCGAGTCCCAGTCCAACACTCTCACCACTACACCACGCTGGTCAAGGATGCGCGAAACAACATTTCTCAGGCAAACCCTAGTACACTGTGTACAGTACTTCATAGAGTAAGAACATAAGAGCCATGCTGGATCAGACCGAAGGCCCATCTAGTCCAGCATTCTGTTCACACAGTGGCCAACTAGCTACCTGTGGGAAGCCCATAAGTAGGAAATGAGTGCAATAGCACCCTTCCGCTCATGTTCCCCAGCAACTGGTATACAGAGGGATACTGCCTCTGACACCGGAGGTAATATGTGGCTATCTGTCTAGTAGCCATTGATTAACTTTTTAATATTAAACATGCTATCTCACTTGAAGCACTATCATAACTTTCTAGCCAAGATATTTTTAGAAATAAGAAACAAGCTGATTTTGGAAGAAAAAGAAAGAAAGAAAGAAAGTCTATCAAGTACCGGTATTTCGTTTAAAAATGAGAACTCCTTGATTTGCAACACCTCACAGCATTTGTTAAAGTCTGAGACAAGCTGGATAATGACTGTCTGGAATAATGTAAAAACGTTTTATTTACTTTAGTGATTTGAAACTTCCTGTGGAAATAGCTCCCAGGTTTCCTGATGGAAGGTTTTGTTTATCTTTGCCAAGCACCATCAGGAATCTCAAAATAAAATGCCTTTAGTGACACTGGTCAGCCAGGAGATAAGGCTACACTGTTCCTGTCTCACCCTCAGTAATTGCAAATACGCCCATGGCCCTGCTGTGTGCCAGCAAAACAGCCCCCCAAAATAGGGGAAGGATCAAGCTGAAGGGGTGGAGTGTGTGGAAGAGACAGAATGGATTAATTTGGCATTCAGAGATAACTAGGGAGGCTTTGAACATCATGAGGTCCCTAAAAAACAAATGTAACACACTCAAAACATATATAAATGTAAACAAATGTAGTTATACGCAGTTACACGCAACCCCCAGCCATATGGAAGCCATGATGTGCTCCCATGCAGATGGAGGTGGCATTCTAATGACACAACCATACAGGCAGACCTGATTGCAGGGGTCTTTCCAAAAGAATTGGCACCATGTCAGAGCACATCACAGAAAAGCAGCTACTACATGGCTGACAGGGCTACTAGGGTGGCCACTTATGCATCACCAAAAATGAGGACTCCAATTTGCACATTTACACATGCATATATACATCTTTCTCATCATGGTGGAGAAGATCGACCAGGTGACCTGTGTGCCTGCTCAGTCTGCTGTCCAGGTGCTAACTCTTGATGGGCAACTTCACGGCCCCTGCTGCTCTCCCTCCTTACGGTTCATTGATTTTAACCCACACTTGGGCTGGACAGCCCGTCAAATAGAGGACATCTTCAAATAGCGGACTGTCCTCTGCCAGCTCTCCAAAATAGAGGAATGATCTCTGTACAGTAGGACACCTGGCAACCCTAACTGGCTGCATGTGAAAGAAATAGTGCCGGCAGACATGGACTTCAGCAGGATGCCCAATTCTCAGGGGGCATCCTACTAAATAAAGCACAAGGGGGAAAGAGAAGCAGAAAAGTTATTTTAAAAAGTGCATGAATAAGTCAGGGGTGGGAACTTGTGGCCCTCCTGATGTTTTGGCCTACAATTCCCATCAGCCCTAGCCAGCATAGCCAATGGTGAGGAATGATGGGAGTCATAGGCCAAAACATCTGGAGGGCCACAAGTTGCCCACCCCTGAAGTAAGTAAACAAATCAAAATTGGGTCCAGTGTGGCAGGTTTGGGAAAGGCAAGTGCAGGTATGAAAAGGCCGAAGAGTAACTATGACTGCAATCCTAAAGACATTTTCAAGGGAGAAAGTTCCATGGAACACAATGGGATTTACTTATGATTAAACATGCACAGGATTGTGCTGTATGTTAGAAAACTATGGAATGGAGAGAGGAACCATGGGCCATCTGAGGCAGGTGAACCTGAAAAATTTCTATTGGGATCCAAACCTGTCCAGATGCTACTTTTTTGTTTTGTCCCACCAAGACATTGAGTGTAAAAATGAGTCATAGATGATAAATGGGCAGCCCAAATTGCCCATCTCTCATGTATGCCTTGCAGTCCTGCAACCAACCTGCAGTTAGAGCCTCAATCTTCCTTTGGCCACCTACCGTACAGTTAATGGGGCTCCAGAAAACCCATCCATCTGGCCCCACAACCTTGGCTCAAGCAGCTACTTGACATTTTTACTGTTTAATTTATTATTTACAAAAGAGACATATAATAATTAAACACAGCAAAACAAATTCAATCCAGTGGTTTCTTACAGTTATCTTTCTTTCCATTCAAATATTGTCCTTGTATTCCCAAACATCACAAGTTTCCCGATAATTTATTTAGGTGTATATTGGCCTGCACCTTATTCTTCCAGAATGTAACAAACACAGACTATATTTTCCAACAAAACCCCGATTTCCTCACCTACTTTCCCTTCTAATAATATTTGTAAGTTTTAACATACAAACCAAATTCCATACCCTCATCATCTATTATCTTAATGAAGGAGTTCCTTTCTGTTTCCATTAACCACTAGCTGTTAGTCTTGCTGCTGTTAATAGGCGAATTATCACCTAATTCCTGTTAAACTCTTGACTTCGCAATGGAAAATGGAATCACTACCTCAGGGGTCCAGAACCTTAGGCCCAGGGCCAAATATGGCCCTACGAAGGTCCCCAGAGGGCAATTCCCCTTCCATTGACCTCACCCACTTCCCCAAACACGGATGGTTCAGTGGTTTTCTGGCTTTTGTGCAGTATTTTTCCCATTCAGAAAGGTTGTGATTGCCTCTTGTAAGGCTTAGTTACTGGCAGTAAGAGCTAAAATATGCTGGTCTTTTTGGCCCCATCCCTTTTGCCATTGGAATGTGGCCCCCGAAATCTTCTCCAAAATGGAATTTGGCCCTCAAGCTGAAAGAAGTTCTGCTCCCCTGCACTACCAAATCAAAAGGTAGGCTATACCCTGTCATTTTCCTTACATTACCCAAAATCATCTTCCAAAAGATTTTAATATTTGAGAAACCCCCAGCAAACCAATTGATACAGAGCTTCTGCTTACTTGGCATCCTACAAATTGATCTATGTATGAGTACTTAAAACCTCCAGCAGCCTGGTCCACTGGAAGTCTCCCCCACCTTGCCATATTGGACCTAGCACAGTTTTGCCATCCTGGTGCCCTCCAGATATTTTAGACTTTCAACAGCCCCAACTAGCCAATGATCAGGAATGTTGGAGGTTATAGTACCAAATATCTGGAGGGCACCAGCGTGGGGAAGGCTGGCCTAGCACATGACTTGAGAAGGAGGGCCTGCCTGTTCTGTGATCAGACATCGCACACATGTCCCAGGACATTTTCTATCTGCCCCCCTTTACAGTACAGAATAGCAAAAGGCCCTAAAAGGAAATGTCTTCTTGCTCTGCATATGTTCCTGTCCCCTCCCTGCCATTCTCTGGTTAAGCCAGACTTCAAATGAGAACAAACTTGAAAGTTGTTGAAAAGCTAACAACCCTCTAGCAATCAGTCTAGCCCTGAAGTATCTATTTTGAATATACTGAAAGGAAATCCTTTTTAGCATCCTAGCCTTTTGTTCACAGCCATCAGCATTTTGAGCTGGCATTAGTTTAAAGGTGCTTTTCTTTTTCCTTTTTTCTTTTCTGTTCCTGGCAAGAGCTGAGAAATCAGAACATTTATTTTTTCAGTTGACTGCAAGGAGAAAAGGTTAGCTGATTAGACTAACTTAAATTAGAATGGATTCACACAATCGCTTTTCTCACACCCAAATATCTTAGTTCAGCCCATCTTGAGAACCACATGAGTTTGGTCATAGAAAGAGTTCAATAGCCTTTCAGTTTCTTCGGGAAGGGGTATGTGAACCCAAGGCTCATTTCTGTGGCTTACACCTTTCTGTGTACAGAACAGCCATGAGTGAACCAGCCATGTGACTGACCCAAATATAATGGGTTGTATTCAGTGGTGTCATTCTGCTAGCGCAAAACTTCTACCACTTGTGGAAACCCCATTTTCATCATTGTACAAGTGTCAAATCCAATACTTCGATTTTGATTTTGCAAGCTGTTCTACAAGTCATTGCAGAAGGCATAGCACAAAATGTTCCACAGGAAGTTCCACAAGGGGTTGCACAAGCCATTCCACAAGCTGTTCCAGAACTAATTATGATTTCATTATTATGTTGCTTGCATCGGTTGTGTTAGTTGTTCTGCTAGCAGTTGTGCAACTGCTATTGGAACATCACCAACTCTTACAATTTTTCCACTAATGTAACATTGGATATAGCCCAATGTTTGCAGGCATTCTGTGATATTACAACTCAGCCAATAACTAAGCTGAGGAGAGAATAGACAGTATCCAATACTGCCACTGTGCCTCCGCTAGTTCTATTGTGCCCACGGGACCAACCGCTAACGCAACAGGAAACTAGTGCTTCCTAAAGCAACCCTGGAAATATGTGGAAATGCTCTTTTCTGGAACATGACAGGTCAGTGGAACTTTCTGGGTGTTCCGCTGACCTATTCCAATCTGGAAATGTTCGTTTCTGCTCATTTCTGGTTGCTTCAGGAACCACTAGCTTCCCATTGTGCTAGAGGTGGGTCCTGCTAATGTGTGGGCAGTATTAGATACAGCCCCATGTCTCACAGGTGAGGTGACAGGCATCTGTTAGTGATGAGCAGACAGTACCTAGTCTAGTATATTTCCAACATATTATAACAGTCCATCTTACCACCCTGAAAAATCTGCTACAACCATAGCTATTCCCTCAACAAAGAAACAGGTAAACATTTAATCTATCCAACAGTGCTATGATATGACATTGTATGAATAGTACCTCACCTGTGACAACATAACTAATGCTTCTTTTGTCACTTCCCACTTTATTGGAAGCGATGCAGCTGTAGATTCCAGATGACCTGGATTCAGCCACAACCAATATGCTTGCAGTCTGTGAAAAGAAGAATAGTTTTAGATCTTGTACAATTGAGAGAACTGCTTTTCTTTGATCCTCCTGAATACTGACACTGGTATGATTCAGTTGTTCCATTCATTCAGTGAAAGGCTGAGTAGCAGCTAGGAGGTGCTGCCATGTACAGCCATGGAAATAAAGGAAAAACAACAGGAAGGCAATGTTCCCAGGAGACTTGTACATTATCAGAGTCATTACATTCTGAATATGTGGATTAGGATTTAAGACTGATTTATCTCATATTTGTAATGATCTGATGACAGGTTTCAATATATGAGGTGTGGCACAGAGAGCTCAACCCTGCTGGCTGCCCAGAGGTCACTCAGTCACCAAAGGAGTTGGCAAGGATAATACTGGAAAATGTGGCTCCCATCTGCAACAGGTTCATTCGCTGAGTGAAAAAGTGGCAGAAAAGGGGGAGTGGTTCATTCTTAGCTTCCCCACCTCTTCCTTTTTGCATGTCACCTTTTATATACAAGATGCAGTTATAAAGGAACAATATTGATGGTAGGTTTTATCTGGGTCAATTTGCAATTTGCTGGGGGGGGGGGAAGATATGCAACACTGTATTTTAAGAATACAGTGTTTTGTTTTTTGTTTCATAATATGTAAGAAACATAGTTATATAGGTAATTCAGGTTATTATTATATTAAGCAAAATTGCATTTGTATCAACATAGACTCATTAAATTTTTTATAACAATATCCAGTGTGTAGTTCCAGAGATGTGAAAGATCCTGGAGAAGAATCAAATGTTTTCTGAAAAAATGAGATTGGGAGGGGGAACAGCCCTCCTTCCATAAACAGAGCTGGTGTATGATGTTGCTAACCCTCAAAGATTAACATGTGGCATACTTTGAACTGCTCATCTAGATATACCCTTGATCAGCCCTCTCCAACCTGGTGCCCTCCCACACTTCCTGACCATTGGCCATGATAACTGGGGCTAATGGGAGTTGAAGTTCAAAACATGTGGAGGGGACCAGGTTGGGGAAGCCTGCCCTTCATTATCGTCTTTTTCTCTCTTTTTAAAGCCCCATGGTGGTGGTGGGCTAACTGGGGGGGGGGGAGTGGCTGGGTGGGAAGGTTTAAACCTCCCCTACCAATGTGCAGGTAGTCTCAACCTGGATAGGGGCCCTGTGTGCTAAGGTGAACAAAATAATCAGGTTCAGCTGCATGCTACGTATTTAATGTAGCATGTAGTTTAGCTCTCATAAAGCAAAATGTACCCTTTGTTGAGATTAACCACAGACAGATGAGCAAGTAGCCAACAATGGAAGCAATTTTTTTTTATTGTAAGACTCTCAACGTGACACCTAGAAGATCACCCTTTTGTGTGCTTTTCTGGGCATGCTATTTTAATTTTATTTTTTGGTAATGGCAGCCTGCCAACATTTAAAAATACATCCTGGAACTCTGAATGGAGATTCCATTATTAGCCAATATTTCCAGTGGGTATTTATTTGCCATCAGACAGACGTGAGTGACATTTCAGCCACTCCTTTTCTGCCATCTCAAAAAACAACACAGCTTGTGTAAAGAGAAACAAGCTGTGTCTATAAGCTTGATGATTCAATACATCATGTCCGGGTAGAATTTCATTTCCAACATGAATAACTGCTGTGTTAGCCTGTAGCTGCAAAAAGACAAAAGGTACCCTGGCATGCTAGAATCACACTGGTCTGTTGTGATATAAACAAAGTCGACTCTTGCCTACACAAGTCTATAGTGAGACACTTACTACCAAAAAAACGAACACCTGATCAGTCATAGACATTTGTTCAAAAGATTAATGCCACCTTCTGCTCCTTGCAGAGATTCACACAGAAATTCTAAGTCTGCTTTTACACATGGGGATTAAATTAGCTTTTGCTTAACAGTCTGTAACACTCATGCCTCACCAACCCTACTGGAAAGAAGGTACATTTGACATTAACAACCTTCAAACATATGGCACAAATAGTCTCAAAGGTGCTTTTCAGTGTCTTGTATAAAAACATTCCAACTAGTCTTGTAATTAATTGAAGAGCTAAACTCATGAAGTCGGCTCTGATCAAAGGAAACAAATTCTAAAGAAATACCCAGCCTGGTAAGCCACCCATATGCCTGCCAAATAATTTTAAGGAGTTCCAAAAGTGCAAAAGCAAAAATGTTCAATGGAAGCGCTCATGTTAGAAAGTAGTTAGTCATTACTACCTTAGTATGCCCCCCACTTCCACCCCAGGCTTAGACCTACCAGTTTGAAATCTTTACTGTATTGTACAGAACATTATTTTAGCCTTACTAGAACATATGTCCAGGTATCAACAAATGAAGTACCTCAAGCAAAAATGCAAAATATATTATACCAATTAGGCAGGTCTTGGCAACTTGTGGCCCTCCAGATGTTTTAGGGTTGCCATGTGTCCTCTTTTATAGAGGACAATCCTTTATTTGAAGGGCTATGAGAAGATTGTCCTTTATTTTGAAGGCATCCTCTATTTGAAGGGCTGTTCAGTCCAAATATAAAAAACCAACCTTCCCCAACCTGTGGCACCCTCCAACTGTGTTAGACTACAACTCCCAGCATCCCCCAGCCAGCCATCAACACCTGGTCAGCAAAATGAGCAAGCCACACATGTCACCTGGTCAGTCTTCCACAGTATGGTGAGTCATACTGTATTTCTATTTAAATTATAATAATTATTTCTAAATTTACACCTAAACATATACATTAGCATATGCAAATGAGTGTCCCCCTTTTTTGGTGACACATTTTCTCTTTTTTGGCAATCCATAAGTGGCCACCCTATTTGGCCTACAACTCCCATCATCCTTCACCATTGGCTATGCTGGCTAGGGCTGATGGGAATTGTAGACCAAAACCTCTAGAAGGAAACAAGTTGCCTACCCCTACCCTAGGGCATCCAAGAAATGCATGCTTAATATAGAATTAAGTTCCTTGATTTCTGTGGTTAGTCACATTGTACTTCTGGTGTGGTCCCCTGTCCCGCCCTGCCCTGCCCTGAGGGTGTATACAATCTTGAAGCATTAAGTTTACAGTCCTATAGTATACACCTGTGGGTAAGTGCAACTGAATATCATGGGAATTATTTCTGAATAAATATCCACAGGACTGTGCTTCACAAGCTCAAAATATGTGGAGGGTTACTTTTTCCCACAGAAGTCAATGGATCTCACTCAAAAGCAAAAGTGGTCAGGAGGCAGCCCTTGGCCTGACACTGCAGTCATCAGTTTCAGGGGTGGGAGTGGGCAAATTTGGCCCTCCTAAATGCTGTGCCACGGTGTAATGAACAGTGGCCATATGGCAGTAACTAAATATACTTAGGAATGCCGTTGGAAGCAAAATATGCCCAACCTCCTTGACATTCAGAATCCCGTGACCTGCTGACAGTGGCTTATGCTGGTTCAGCTTGTCTGAGTGTGGAAAGCTAAGCAGGGTCAAGCCTGGTTGTTACTTGGATGGGAGACCCCTCCTCTAGTTTCCTGCATTGAGCAGGGAGTTGGACTCGATAGCCTTGTAGGCTCCTTCCAACTCTATAATCTATGAAATCTATGGAACAGCGAGTATAGTTTACTTGAGGCTATTGTTTTATTATTTCATGTGGTTTATAATTATTTCACCTGGTTTATAAATATTCCTCCCTGAAACATTGAAGATCAGGAGTGGGCAACTTGTGACCTTCCTGATGTTTTGGCCTACAACTCCCATCAGCCCTAGCCAACATAGCCAATGGTGAGGGGTGATGGGGATTGTAGGCCAAAATATCTGGAGGGACATCAGTTGCCCACCCCGCATAGAATACTGTCCTTGTGAGTCTTAAAGTGGTGCTTTCTTCTACTTACGGCTCTAAATTGTAAACAAAACTCCCCAAAATGGGGCAGTCACACAGAAATCTTTGCATTATTTTAAACTCTCTGAATCAAGGTATATTGACCAAACTAAGTTTTGAAGTAAAGTGAGTAGGGAATGCCAGGTATTTTTAAGGTGAGATATTTGTTAAGGTTGTTTATTACTGCATCACTTAAAGCAGGGATTGGCAACTTGTGGACCTCCAGATGTTTTGGACTATAACTCACATCATCTCTCACCAGTGGCTATGCTGACTAAGAATGGGATGAGTTTAAAGAATGGGTATTGGGGTGAAATGTTGACATACACACACACACCCCAAGTCTTTTGTTCTAAAATGTACTTGACTCAGCCATGTTGAGAACAGTCTGAACACGCAACACCTTCTCTTATTTGTGATTTTTTCTCTGGGCCAGTTCACACAACCCAGGCTGCCGGCGGGGGAGGAACCACGTGGCCATCCGCGGGGTCCGGAGGGGCGCCGCACACGACCGGCGCCCCGCACGCGTGGGCAAACCCCGTAGTCCCCGTACCGCAGTGCGGGCCTCCCTGCGCTAGGGGGTGGGGCCCCGGGATGCCCAGAGGGGCTGTTTGCCCCTACAGGCTGGAGCGGCGGCGGCTCCAGCCACTCTGGGCTGCCGTCTCTGTGGGGACCCTGCGGGACGGCCGCCCGCTGTTCGGACAGCACGGTGACCACACGCGGTAGGGGCTTACCCCTCTTCTGACCATGGTCACTTTGCGTGCGTCCCGCCCGCGGCTGTCCCACGGGGGCACCCCCGGTCGGCGTGCACCCGACACGGGAACCGCGGGGGACTTGCGGTTCCCGTGTCGTGCGAACAAGCCCTCTCTAAATACATATAGGGCAACAATCATACACTGCCAGGAAACACAAAAAGAGGAAGTGTAAATGAGTTGTGCTTTCTATTTCCATGCTTCTGAGTAAAGTATGAGAGGGGCAACTTGCACATTGCCCCTCATGGATAGATATACTCCACTTGCCTTCTGCTGGTACCCGGTTTGCCTCTGTATGAAACCCTGAAGTATTTTCCAGTATTGCCTTCTCCTGGAGGAAATTTCAGACAAATCAAATTCCCAACCTTCTCTTTTGTGGAATAATCTTATCAAGACTTCGAACATCCTCATGGGCTCTTGTTTGAAGCCTCTCCAAATTTTCAATATCATTTTTTTAAAGTGTCACCACTGAAACCAGACACGGGATGAAGTCCAACAAACTAGCATCACATCCTTTAACAAATTCACTTAAAAGCCAGATATGTGAAAAATGCTTTCAGAAAGCAAGGACATTACACAATGGCATGAAATGGTGTGGGTTGGTGTTCAATGTTGTTTGGTCAGGCTTGCAGCAGCATGGGATTCTGATACCACTTAGTACCTTAACCAGTTTGACATGTAACATTTTGTCCTGTCCATTCCCAGATAGTATCAACATGAGAATTTAAGCATCCAGAAAGGCATCTAATGCTAATTATTAACAGCCCCTGGATATTCATTGAGGCAGATTCTTAATGGTAGTGAGTCAGTCAGTCAATGAAGGCACACTATTATATGAGGCCAATCTGCTAGCAATTATTTACATGGATAGCATTGCCAATTTCCACAGAGCTGTATGGACTTGCACACACTGTGATTGTAACACTGCATCAGAAATACCATGGAGTTTGATTCTGGATGGGTGAGACCCAAGTCCGAATCTCTACTCAGCTGTGAAGCTTACTGGATGCCTCAGGAGATGATACTGCTGTCATAGGGTTGGTGTAAAGTTAACTAAGATTAGATTTTTGGCAGCAGCTTTCAGTCTCATGTTCTGACAAATGGTCATTCAGCATTAGCAGCAGCTCATAGAAAATGCTCAAAGCTGAACTAACTTTTAAAATTCAAATTAACCATACCTTATTCTTCCCCTCTATTATTGCAGTTCTTTGTGTGATGCTTTGGATTCTGTTTCCTGTAGTGCTCCCAGATTTCAAGATGTAAGATCTCTCTGAACTGTAGCAAAACTCAGACCTATGATGAGATAAAGGAGAGTGAAGCAAGTGTTTCATATCATAGGGCAAAGAAAATGATAACTAATTTCCTACAACAGGCAATGGGTTCTGTAAAGACACCCTAATTGAGTTTGCAGCATCCAGAACCAAAACTGCTTACAACATGGGTAGTTATTTATTTTTATTTTATTTATTACATTCCTATGCTGCCCAATAACCAAAGCTCTCTGGGCAGTTCACATGAACTGAAAACCTAAATTTACCCCATGATAAAACATAACATAAAACCTTGAAAAGTTTAAAGCAGAATAAAACCAGAGTAAAAGCCAGCAGCAGTGTAAAGATCTAAAAACACAACAATAAACACTTAAACATAAAACTGAAGGACTAAAAAAGGAAATAAAGAAAAAAGGACTAAAAAAAGGAAATTAAACATAAAACGGAATGACTAAAAGAGGACATAGCATCAAAAAGACCACTCTGGGGAGGGAATTGCACAGCCAGGGCACACCACGGAAAAGGCCCTCCCTTAGTAGCCAGCTGCCTCACATCATTTGGTGGGTGCACCCAGAGGAGGCCCTCTGAAGATGATCTTCGGGTCTAGGCAGGTATATATGGGAAGACTGTAGTCTAAAGTTTAGATCCAGATTCAAATTATAAGGTTCAGGCTGTAACCTTATAATTACACTTTCCTGGGAGTAAGGCCCATCAGTCACAGTAGGATTTACTTCAGAGTAAACATGACAGGATTGTGCTTTCCAACGATTATATAGAACTAAATCATAACATTCAGATTCTGAACTTTATCATACACATATCTGAGCATGCTGAAGCAAAGTACAATATGCGGATTATCTAAACCTTTTTTAAAAATACTTTATTTAAATTTTAAAAAATTTAACATACTGTACAATATAACATAAACTTATTCATACACAAAAGAATAAGAAAAGGAACACATACCAATATAAGTGCACCCCCCTGGGACCAACCAAGATACATACGGTAACTATTCATTCTTCGAAAATTGCAATGAATATTGTGAAGGTATACACCCTTTCCCTCTTACTAAAACAAAATCTATAAATACACCCCAAATATCTTTAAAGTCATTCTGTTTTGATAATCCCTTTTCCACTTTAATTCTACATGTTAATTTATCATTAATGGCGATGTCCCATACTTCTTTATACCATTCCTCTATTTGGTAATCATATTGCATTTTCCATTTTCTAGGTATCATTAACCTTGCTGCTGTTAATAAATTCAAGATTAACTCTTTAATAAACTGAGTACAATAAACCTTATCATAAATGGATAACAATGCTATTTCAAGACACGCCTCTCTATTTACCCCAGTTATTTCATTTATCTCCTTAAAAACCATTTGCCAAAATTTCTGTACATGCTCACAACTCCACCACATATGAATATACATGCCAGTTTCTCGACAGCCTCTCCAGCATAATGCTGAATACTTCTTATCAATTTGATTTAATTTTACTGGCGTCAGATACCATCTCCAAATCAACTTATAGAAATTTTCCTTTATCCGTATGGACATAGATTTCAAAATACACAAATCCTATATCTTCTTCCAGCTCTGAGTACTTATCTTTTAAGTGAAATCATAATCCCATACTGATTTAATATAATCTTGGTCTTCAATTTCTAACAACATTTTATAAATTTCACTTGTTGTACCTTTAATAACTAAATTCCCTTCTATAGATTCCATTCGTATAATCATATTTTCAACTCTTGTATACTCTCTACATTCCTCATTTTTCCCTTATCCATTTTCTTGACCATTGCTCTAGTTGCATAAAATTAAACCAAGATATTTCCCCCTCTCCTAAAACTTCACTTATATGCTCTTTACATCCCACCTTTTCTACCCAGTCCTTTATTCTGATTACTTTCTTTTCCCGTAATACCGTTTCCAATTCCCTTTTTAAATTTGTTGGAAAATTTTCAAGTACCACCACAGGAGTTAATGGAGAAATAACGGGTACATTTAAAAAAAAAAACCCTATTCCATATCTGTAACATATTCATTAAAATTGATTGTCTAAACCTAAAGACTGTATTAATACAGTGTAGGTTGGGAACTTTTTGGGCTGTGGGCACATTTAGCAATTTGAGAAACTGTCCTGGGCACCACCACAAAATGGCAGCAATGGGAGGTGTGGCAAAGGACAAGTGACCTGCCCCAAAGGCTAAGTACAAGACAGAGTGGGGGCTGAGCCTCAACACACTAAACAATTCCTTTTGACCCACAGTTTTCAGCACCAAGAGAAACCTATTTCAAAGCAATCCCAGCTTCCAGTAGGAAAATGTGTTATTTTTTTTGTTTAAGTTGGAGTGGTAGGGCACCTTGGCAGCTGCCAAGATAGGTGCTTGGGGGTGCACTGGTGCCCGCAGGCTCCACATTGCCTACCCCTAGCATAGTGTATAGCTCTAATAGTCAAGGATGATGCTTTTTAAGTAATTTCAAGAAAAGGATCTGCTTTTCCAAATCCTCAGGCTGAGTTGAAATCAAGTTTGATGTAAATTGCTGTTTCCACCAGGTTCAGGCAATCTTCATTCACTCCCCACCTTACAGGATTGTACTTATTTAAAAACATTTCTAACACACTTTTCTGTTCACAATGGGCATCCTCAGTGAGGATTACTGAATATGTGATGCACTTTGAACATTTAAAACACTATTTAAGTACTATTATTATTACACAGACTTCTTTTTTTATGTATGTATTTGTTGTAACTTTATTTTTAACTTCAAAATCTGGATGGTGATAACTGTTGCTTGGATTTTTGGTTCTGTACAAATCTTCAGATTTTAGAAAGGATCCAGGTTTTGAGGCAGAGGTTATTAGTATGTTAAAGGTGTCACTTTTTTAAAATATGAGATCTCAAAGTGATTGATTGATTTATGTCCCAGTTTTTCCCATGGGCTCAGAGTGGGTTACAGCATTTTTTTCTAAGTGTTAATAGTTCTGTACTCAAGGGGCTCACTGTCTAAGGCAGGGGTGCTGAACCTCAAACCCACAGGCCAAATCTGGCCTCTGGGGTTCCCCAGATACACACCCTCCCATTCGCCCCATCCCCATTCCCCCAACCACTGATTGTTTGGTGCTTTTCTGGCTTTTGCACATTTCCCACCCCCCATTCTAAAAGGTTTTAATGCCTGTCCTAAGGCTTAGCTACTGGTAGTACAAGATGTAAGTTAAAATGGGCTAGTATTGGGGGTGTTTTTGGTATTCGGTCCCCACCCCCTCTTGCTTTCAGCCCACACCCCTTTTTGCTTTCAACCCCACCCACCACTGGAATGCAACCTTGAGAGCTTCTTGGTAATTGAATTTGGCCCTCGGGCTGAAAGAGGTTTGACACCCAAGATTTATGTATTTATCCAAAATGTTATTTAAGTTCTGCCATAAAGGGGGCATGATCGAGAAGGGGTATGTGGAATTTGATTCCTGGTCAAGCATGGGATTTTTGACAGGTTGGCAATGACATTTATATTGGAGCACTTTGTCAAATGACTAGTGTTAATAACCATTTCAAGGTGCGAACCTATGCATGTTTAGACAGAAAAAAGTCCTACAACTCCCAGCATTCCCCAACCAGCCATGCTGACTGGGAAATGCTGCAAGCTGTAACACTTTTTCTGTCTGTCTAAACATGCATAGGATTGCATCATTAATTGCTGAAGTCTCATAAGAACATCTGTTAGTATAGTATTAATTACACACACACCACTGTGCAGGTTCTTTTACTAATATGAAAAACATGTTTACATGCCTATCTTTCATTTGTGCTGTGGTATCATAAACTAATTTACAGCACGAGGATGTTTACTAGAATGTTTAGTTCCATAGTTTACTAGATTTGGGATAAAATCTCCCAAGTTGTAAAAATATGTAAATTTAGATGAAAACAATCAAATGCTTTAACCTTGTGGGGATGGAGTGGAGGGAGAATTACAAAGTTGTATCAATTATTGAAAATTTCAGTACGGGGATGGGGGAGAGAGAGATTCCAGTTGGTGTTACATAATGAACTGGCTCTTAATCAGAGTATTCAGATGTGACCTTGATGGAACTGATTTCTTTTCCCAAGTCTAATTTGATGCATATGGAAATAAACCCATTGGAATGCTCATTACATTGTGTCCCTGTCTTCACATTCTTTTCTGGGAAGTATTCTTATTTTTGTTCTATAACTAGGTGTCCAGTTCCAGTTTGAATGGTAGAGTTTTGACCTTTGATGAAAGCACTTACTTCTCAAGATGTGGGTGTTAACACACATCGAATCTCTTTAAAGCAAATGAACTAAATCCCCTCATTTGTAAGTTATTTTCTTATGTAATCGTTCTCTTCCAGCAAAGTGAGATTTAAAACCCCATGCTTATGTTCAGATAGCAGTGATCACTGATCGAAAAGCATCAATCCCTTTCAAATGAGTTAACACAAAGTTGGATCCAAATTTAGTCATACTTAAAGTGAACCCATTGAAATCAGTGGGACTTAAGAGCCAACCCTTAATGTGTCATGCAAAAAATCAGATGTTGTTTTTATTCAATGACATAAACAACATTGAATAAAAACAACATCTGATTGTTTTGCATGACACATTAAGGGTTGGCTCTTAAGTCCCACTGATTTCAGTGGGTTCACTTTAAGTATGACTAAATTTGGATCCAACTTTGTGTTGACACATTTGAAAGTTATTTAAATATAAAATGTTAATTATTTTAGGCCCTGTTATAATTTATCGGAGATTTGCCATTGACTTCACTGGGGATACGACCTAAGTTTCTAACTATCAAAATTGAAGAATAGCTTTATTTTTGATTATTTTATTATTAACATTTATATACCACCGTATCTGTTAAAAAACTGTCAAGGTGGTGTACAACAATTTTAAACAATAAAACCTTGCAACAATAAAAACAAGAACATTAAAAATGACATATTTTAAAAGGCTAAATTGAAAAGATGTATCTTTACATCCTTGCAGTCAGTAATTTCTTTAGCAGTATTTAGAAACTCCAGCAGCCTACAAAATCTGCCAGCTCCTGTCACTTATTTCAGGAGCTCTGAATTATATGGTGATGGAAGAGGCAATGGATGTAATTCACCAAGCACATCTCTTGAGCAACCTCCACTTTACGGTGGCCATGTGTCCTCTTCTACAATCCTCTATTTTAATTCCCTCTGATAACACAGTTTATTCCCCTGCCCCTGCACATGTGTATACAGATTTTTCAATTTGAGGTTAACACTTCATACATCTAATGAATTGGACAGTATCCACGAAAACCTGTGCCAGAATAAATGTGTTAGTATTTGAGGTGCCACAAGACTCTTGGTTGTTTTTGCTCCAACAGACTAATAGGGCTACCCTTTTGAAAATCATCTATAGCAGCCATTCTGGCTAGGGATGATGGGAGTTATAGACGAACACAGATTGCAGAAGGCTGATCTACAGATTCCCTTATGCTAGATTGATCCAAGGATCACTTTGTGATACATGAAAGAGCACAGATGGTCTTTAAAAGTCTGTTTCATAAAGCATTGCATCTGTGTAAATCCCAAGGACTGGGGCTTAAACTAATTAATTCACAGAGTCCACTAAATAGAAGGGATGAGCCCAGCCACAGAGCACACACTCTCAATGCAGAATGTCTGAGGTTCAGTTCCAGGGCCTCCAATTAAAAGGTGATAAGTCTAGAAAAAAAAAACCCCTACCTGAGCTAGTGAAGAGTCACCACCCATCCAAGGGTGCTTCCACACTAGGAGATTAGTGTGGAATTGCCATATTTGGTTCACTCACCCTTTATGGGGCATCCACATGACACCGTCATCCAATCATTGTCATCCTGTATTTCCCTGTTCTCTGTCTACTCTCAGGCTGCAGAAAGTCTGACTTCTTTAATAAAAATGGAGGAGGCCTGCAAACTCCATGGGTGTAGGTGCCTTTAGCGCTGCTCTTCCATCTTTTTTAAAAGGCAAAGTTTTGATGCAGGCAAAAATGTAACAGGAAAAAATGAACTTTATCATAACTCAGCACACATGCATTAAAATATTTGCGGTGGGTACAATGGAATGATGCAGTTTGTGCTATTTTAATAAACAATCTTTTTATTATTGCTAAAACTTTTTCCAGCTAGAATTTTTTTAAGAAATGAAAGAAATGTATGATGCTATAACCCCATAATGCTATAATGTTAACTTTAAAACACACACAAAAACATACATCCCTTGTGTGTAGCATTATTGTATTACAGCTCTATAACATCATAATAAAAAATAACATTATAGCATTATAGAGTTTTGCCTCTCTTTCATGTAGGAAAAAAATATTCTAGCTGGAAAAAGTGTTTTAGCAATAATTAAGACATTGACTAGAAAAACAAAAATGGGGCCACAAAATGGCAGCCAATGCAAAGGTTATAATGAATGTGTGTTGAGCTTAAAATGCTCCCACACATGGCAGCTACATTAAGCCCACTGGTGTGAACAGAACATAGCAGGATATAAACATAGATAAAGCACGATACTCCCGATAGTCTGGAAAGTCATTGCTCAAGTAAACATACTGGGTTAGATGGACGAATGTTCTAACTCCATTATAGGGCAGCTTCATATGTTCAACTAAGCTAAAATACCTTAAAGAACATCTTTAATGCGTTAGAAAATCCAGAATGTGTTATTAGCAAAAAGAGACGCTGATGTAATTGTGGAAAGCTCCCAGAACAGTCATGTATGAATGTACGTGTTTTCTAAATAGTATCCACTCAGTGCAGCAGTTTACAATACACTCCTGATTAAAACACATTCAGTCAATAAAGACAAACAATGAAAAGCATCAGTGCAATAGGTTGAAGCAGGCAGAAGGCAAACAACAGAATATCAAACACTTTTCAGTTCCCATTAATTTTAGCAGGAGAAAACCATGCACATGCTCGTATCTCTGTATAAAATAATCAACAGTAGGTTCACACACTGAATACTGCACATAGCTTATTGTTCATTTATTTTTACATTTTCTTGCCTGCTTCCCACTGCCCCACCCCTGTGGGTATGGAATCAGATTTTTAAAAATCTGGCTCCTACCTCAAAATACAAACTAAAACTGCACACGCACACACACAACCAGGAGAGAAGCTAGGATCCAAAGAGCTACTTTAAGTTGGCTGGGGGCTTTGACATGCACAGGACTGTTGTTGCTGTTTTTGATTTTTACTTAATTTGTTTTGAGCGGCAGACCTTTGTGCCACCTCACAAACTGCTTCTGAAACGCCATTTGGTTTCAAAAGAGGTTAATCATATAGCATGAACATTGGGGTGCTTCCAGACGAGGCTTATGTCATGCAATCACCCTGCCTCATTCATAGAATTTCACGGTGGGTCCAGACGTCATCATCTTCAAATTCTAACACTCCTGTGTTTTTCCACTTCAACTTTTTTCTTTCTACAAAAAATCTATTAAGGAAGAAAAGATGGAATAGCTACTCAACGTCTTTTGATTAAGGAGCCCTCCATCTGGAAGCACCCTTGGTGTTTGAGAAACACAATTTGAAGCACACACACACCCCAGACACATTCACTCTCAAATGCCAGTTCTGGTTGCCTTATCTGAAAAATGGCCACAAGAGAGCTCAAAGAAGATACGGTGGCAACGGGATGGGGGCAGGGTGGAGGAGGGACCAGAAGACAATTGCTGTTATGTATAACACAGGAAGTCAAGGGACCTCAGTAAAATTAATATGCAATGCACTTGAGGACAAAAATAAGGATTTGTTCCACATAATAATAGGATGCTTTTTTCAGCACAATTATTTTTTGGAAGAGATTGCCACAGAATAGTATCCTTTCCAATCATCCCACTGGGTTCAAAAAAGGACAAGACAGATTAATGGCAGATAGGACTACCAAAGGGCATTAAATGGTCAAGTTATACGTTCTCCTGTCTTAAAGTATTTAACAGGCTTTTAAAGACCATTTGTGCTCTTTGAAACACTACAAATGAATCCAAAAAGCTGATGGAAGCTGGAAGTGACCAGGAAAGAATGAGATACTCTCTTCATCGTCATTCCTCAAAAACATCTGGAACTGGCTTTTATCAGAGACAAAGGTATTATTTAGGAGGACCTATTGGCCAAGCTCTTTAGTAGTAGTAGTAGTAGTAGTAAATAATAACAACAACAACAACAATAAAATAATAATAATAATAGTTGTTATTATTATTATTATTATTATTATTATTATTTAACAACATCATCAACAATAATACTGAGCATTTATATAGTACTTTACAGAGTTTAAAGCACTTCAGATATATTATCTTGGGGCTGCACTAAATTAATTTATTACATTTCTATACTGCCCAATAGCCAAAGCTCTTTGGGCAGTTTACAAAGATTAAAACCCTAAAAATACAATATCATAATATAATATAAATCCATTTGCATACAAAAATATAAAACAATTTTGCACAATCAAGAATAAAAATCCCAGGACTCGTTAAAAATCTTATCATGCCTGGGAGTAAAGGAAAATCTTACCCTGGCACCAGAAAGTGCCTGGGAGTAATGCCTAGGAGTAAAGGAACGTCAAATGCCTGGGAATAAAGGGAAGTCTTAACCTGGAACCAGAAAGATGACAATGTTAGTGCCAGGCGGATCTCACTGGGCAGAGGGTTCTATAATCGGGGTCACCACCAAAAAGGCCTCCCTCATTACCATCCTCTGAATCTCCCTTGGAGGAGGCACTTGGAGAAGGGCCTCAGATGATGATGACGATGATGATGGTGGTGGTGGTGGTGGTGGTGTATGGGTAAGTTCATAAGGGGAGAGGCAATTTATACCATAAATATAAATATGACAATTGACACCATTCTGGTATTAAATGGTGTGTGTGCATTATACAAAAAGGCATGTACAGGTAAAGACAGCCAAAACCTACCATTTGCCCTGCCTTTCTGTGCTAATCTCCATTGTTTCAAGCAATTGGCCACTGTATGCTTTAACCCTCACCACTCCCCACCTCTGAGGCTCAAGCTAAGATGGCAGTATGGCCTGAATTACCTAGCAAGGTGAGCAACTTATGGCCCTCCAGATGTTTTGGCTTACAACTCCCATCAGCCCTAGCCAACATAGCCAATGGTGAGGGAAGGGAGGAGTTGTAGGCCAAAGCATCTGCAGGGCCAGAGGCTGCCCATCCCTAAATTAGGAAGATCATAGACAAGGCAAGATTTGAACCAGGGATTTTCCTCCTTAGCCACAATGCTGCACCAGCTCTCATGTTCCTGTGTTCAAATTATATGCTTGTTCTTCTTTCCAGTGCATTCACCTAAGGCTGTTATTTGACTTTGCACAACTGGTTGGAGATCAGCAACAGGAATCCTTGTTGTCCCTTCATCTCCCATGCTATACGTTTTTGTGATGGAAAAAGCAAGTGATCAAGTGCAAATGCATGAAAAGGACAGCCATCAGTGAAGATACAACAACTATCATGGCTTTGACTGTGTTACAATTTCCGTATGTGTGTCACCTGGTTTAATTTCAACAATTCATCCATTGTGGCATTTAACACCATCAATCATTTCAGTTCATTCACCATTTAAAATAAATGGGCCATCCTGTTTGCTAATCAGTTGGCTTCTATTTGGAAAGTATCCAAAACTTAAAGAGTGCGGCAATAAATGGTAAACATTCATAAGCCTCAGAGGATGCTTAAAACAAACACCTTGGAGTTGACCTAGAGGTTTGTCCTAAATTAGCTTTGCTATCAATAACTGAAAAGGTGGCCGGTCCTCAAAATGTTAAAGAATTAATTATAAATTTGTTAACGGCAGGTAGATTAATGATAGCAAGGAAATGGAAAATTCAGCAAGTTTTCACTATTACCGATTGGTATAAAGAAGTATGGGATATGGCATTAAATGATATGTTAACTTGTAATATCAAATGCAAAAGGGGTCAATTAAAGAAAAATATTTTTAAGGATATTTGGGGTTTATTTTTGGAATATGTGTTAAATAAGGGGAAAGGGAGTATGCCGTGTCAAGATATGTTGTATTTTTGGAATAATGAACAATTATAGATTATAGAGATCTTGTATTATTTGGTCCCGTGGTGATGGGAGCACTATATAAGTTATATGTGTGTTATTTTCTTTGTACTGTTGAAAAATTTTAAAATAAAAATAAAAATAAAACAAACACCCATATCCCCAGTGAAAAGTGACATATACTCACTGAGTATAATTTTCCTCTACATGCAATCTGGAGATGGAGTAATACTTTCAGAGTAGACACACCACATGCGTATGAGTTCACGCACAGAGACAACATTCAAAGCAACTGTGAATCCCAAATTTCACTCTTAATGCTGAGTGGTTTGATGTTGACGCACACATACGCACACCTTTGTGCAAACGCCACATAGGCACTCTTTGGGATCCAGTTAATGGCAAATATTTAGGAAATGAACAATCCATTTTGGAAACCAGAAGTAATTAGTTCTAACTTTAACATTTCCACAGAAATTACAAGGAAGGGGAAGGAGCAGTCAGAGCTGTAAATCTGACACGACAATACTCAAAAGACACTTGCTCTGCCGTAGGATCTAACACATGGTGGGCAAGTTTACAATGTTATGGTCTTACAATCGGTATGTAAATTCTAGAGATCGCTCGACCTTAAAAGTGGGATGTGCCTGGGACATCGACCAGCTCTTGAGAAGGAATCTGGGACAGAGGGGGAGATGGGAAAAGAAAAGACAGCATGACTCTTAAGGATACATCAAGCTCTTGAGGAAGTGGATTGTGCCATGTTTGAAGATGCAAAGATAATCAGTGTGCTGGGAACCGTCTTATATAGAGGAGGAAGCCAAACAACAAGAGGAAAGCAGCATATGCTCCTAATTTCGCACAGGAAGCTCCCAGCACCTCCTGCCTAAGTGAGATAAGAAAACTCCCATGGCCTATTCTGGACAAGGCCACTGTTATCACCCTTAGCTTCACACTGTCCTCTCCCTACTCCACAGTTTGCTCCCTTAATGAGATCTTACCTCCATTTGCTTGCAGCTTGCCAAGTACAATAGCATGATATATTTATAACTATGTTTAGGGAAGTTTTCCAGGCTAAGAGTTTACTACATGTCACCTTGGTATTTGTCTGTGGATTGAAAGTACAAACTAATTTCTTGAAATGAGAATCTTTATGACAACTAACACAGAGATTCATGGTACTGAATGGGTTTTGGTCACAAGTAAAGGCACACATGCTGCCTCCAATCTAGGGGTGGACAAATCTGTAAATGTTGGTTTCTATCAGTTTCTCAGCTTTTCCAATCTTAAATTCATCTCAAACATTGAGATTTAAAAAAAAGTTTCCATGAAAATTTATTTTATGACATTTCTGACAATACATTCATTTTTGTATGCAATTTTGCCTAAAACACACATAGTGTAAAACACACGCAAGCAATTTTTCTAATATAATGCATTTTAATGTTATTTTCATGTACATTTCCCCCTTATATGGACTTTTGTATGCATTTTTTGCTTGGAGAACTCCATTGCAAAGTTCAAAGGTGTGAATTTTGATGTATAATTGGAGTTTCAGTTCATGTATTGGTTCAAAAGTGCAGAATTAGTTAAGTTCACATTTTTTAAAATAAAACACTGTATACCACCCTGAGGGCATCTGCCAGTTGGGTGGTATATAAATTTAGTAGATATAGTACATAAAAATTAAGAACGCTTCTTTATTGTTGCAGGAGCAACATCTGTTATTAACTGGAGTTTTATTATATCTACCATCTAAAGCAGGGCTCTCCAACCTTGGGTCCCCAGATGTTGCTGGACTACAGCTCCCAGAATCCCTTGCCATTAGCCGTGCTGGCTGGGTATGCTGGGAGCTGTAGGCCAGCAACATCTGCGGACCCAAGGTTGGAGAACCCTGATCTAAAGGATTAGAGGTTAGAACACTGCACCAAGCCAGAGAAAAAGCCCTCCTATATTTGAGGATGCATAACCAATTTAAATAAGCCTGGCAAACCCAATAACCAACGACAGCATGGATCCTATGCCACTCTGTAAAGGCCTTGAGAATCGATATCTGTTAGCCTCTGTTTAACAATAAATTTGGCTCTCTCCAAATTTCATAGATAACTAATATGAAGGAGACATTCAGACCTTCCCTGTCAACTCAAGGGTGGCCGGTTGCCGGCCAGATGGGCGATTGATAAATGTAAATAAATAAAATAAATAAAATAAAAAAGGTCAGGGGTGGGCCCGGTGTATGTGTCCCCGTGTCCCCTCCATCCATGCATTTTACAGTCACCTAAAGGGGAGGGGCTGTAGCTCAGTGGTAGAGCACATGCTTTACATGCAGAAGATCCCAGGTTTGATCTCCGTGGAATAATAGAAATGAGGGTGTATACTATAGGAACCAATTGCCTAGGTCACACATAAAACTAACCAGTGGCATAGGTTGTTGAATTCTAGGTTGTTGTGATATGTGAACATGGGTGCGCTAACAAACCATGGTTTGTTAATTGCAAACAACCCAGAAAGAGAACCCATGGTTCGTTGCTGGTTGTGAACTCTGGTTTAAACCATGTGCTGTCATGTTGCAAACTCAGAACCATGGGTTGTTTCACCTGGCTACAGAGGTGGTGTGCAAGAGCGGTAAAAAAAAAAAATCCCAGCCACTCTTCATGCCAGTACTACAGTGCTGTAAAGGCATTTGGGATACAGGGAGGGAGCGGCTGAAGGAGGAGGGAAACAAACAACCCAGGAATTGAGAAAACAAACCACAGTTTGTTCAATCATCTGCCACCCAAACCCGCAGTTGGTTAACCATGAGTTAAATAAACCAAGCCATTGTTTATCATACCACCTTATTCCTTAAAATCATTGTTTCTCCCCAGCCTGTCTTATATGCATATTATTTAAGCAGGCCATGAAAATATTCATCCATAATTGTCTTTCCTATATTTTTCATCGAAATTGGATCAACCCGTCACTGAGTCTAGGTGGAAAAAAGCATTACCAGAATTTGTCATTGTATGCTTTTGTGTTTTATGCTTCACTATAATTTATTAAACTTGGGAGATGATGACGATGACGATGATGATGATGATGATGATGATGATGATTTAAAGCAACATTAAACCACATAGTGATAGAACTTGATTAATAAAGACTTTGGTTCATTGGAGACACATAAAGAATCCTTTGACAAAATTCCAACATCAGCAGCATATTAGTCAGTAATAACTGGCTGTTGTATTAACCATGTCACTATGACAAGAGCAGGCAAACGCAAATTATCATCACTATGTACAAACAAACAGGTCTGCATTGGTTCCAATTCTCTGGTTTCAGTATTATTAAGAAGAGGATATTTGCAGTCTGTTCATGGAGGGCCAGGGGCTCCTTGCTAGCAATTTCATAGAATGGCAGTTGCTATTCATTAGAGGCCACTTTAATTCAGGTACAAAATAAAAGCCTACAGCATACAATCACTTGCTTTATTCTACCATGTGTTTAGTCTGAAGAAATGCTAAAACTATTTCTGCTGAAATGTGTTAGCTCTTCATCTTGTGGGGAGGGGGATCTCCACAATTGTTTTCTTCAATCTTTACAAACATGTATGCTCCTTCTTCAGATATATCCCAAACGTAGGGCTTAGTTCTCAGGGGTTGTGAATCTCAGGCCCATGAGCCAAATCTATCCTGGTGGGGGTCCCAACTGGGCCCTCTGTGGTTTCCCAGAGGGCCACATCCGTTTCCACTGGTCCCACCCCTTTCCACTCGACTGCTGATCATTTGGTGGCTTCCTGGCTTTTGTGCAGTTTTTTCTAAAAGGTTGAAAATTTCTGCCTCTTCTAAGGCTTAGTTTCTGGCAGTAAAAGTTTAAGCTACATTATGCTGGGGTTTGGTTTTGGGTTTTTGTTGTTGTTTTATTTTTGGCCCCACCCCCTTTGCCTTCAGTCCCACCCACCACCAAAATGCAGCCCCTGTGAACTTCTCTGGTTTGGAATTTGGCCCTCAAGTTGAAAGAGTTTCCCCAGCCCTGGCATAAAGTGTTGTATGCTTGCCAAGTTCCAAAACTCATAACCCAAAGGACGCCAGAGAATATGGATGGACACACAAATGATGATGCAACACCATAGTGACAATGCAATACACAGAGCCAGTGTGGAATAATGGATAGACTAACTGGCTTGCATTGGGGAGACCAAAGTTCAAGTTCTACATCACCCATTAAACTTATTAGGTGGCGGCTTTGGGAACACAACTATCTCTTGGCCTAGCTCAGCCTTCCCCAACCAGCTCCTATCATCCCCAGCCAGCATGACCAACGGGGACGGCTGGCCTAGCCCATCTCACGGGGTTGATGTGAGGATACATTTTATTCCTGTTTTATGCTCAAAGCTCTTTGGGGGAAGGGTAGATCACAAAGGAAACAAACAAACAAACATGGTCAGGCATTGCCACTGATCCCACCACACATTATTTCTAAATGTCGGGAAAAGTGAAGGACAGTTGACAGAAAGCACACTAAAGAAATGGCTGATATAGCTAATGGTAGGGTGGCCAGGTGTCCTACTTTACAGGAGACCATCCTATATTTTGGAGATGTCCTCCATTTGAAAGGCTGTTCAGTTCAATTTTGGTTTAAAGTCAAAGAACTACCGGTATAAGGAGGGAGACATCTGCTTCCCCTGGGTGTTGAAGTTGCCCATCGACACTTAGCACCTGGACAGCAGACTGCGCAGGCAATCAGGTCACCTGGTCAGTCTTCTCCACTGTGGTGAGATGTATTTCTATTTAAACTATACTTATTATTTCTAAATTTGCACCTATACATTTGTATATACAAATTGATGCCATCTTTTGTCCTCTTGTTTGTTGATGCAATTTCTCTTTTTTGTCAATGCATAAGTGGCCACCCTAGATAATGGCATGACAGCACAGGGTCCTGACTAAGAGAAGAATGTCAAATGGCTTAAACCAGAAAGCATGCTGGATTTTGAGGTGCTGATAGGACCAGACTGTTTAGCATTACTTCATATAAAGGTCCAGATTCTCAATGGGCCAGATCTTCACATGGTCTATTCTTGAACAAAACCAAGGTCTCGAACCACCACCCTACTGGTGATATCTGTACTTACTTCATCCCACAACAACCCAACTCCTCTCTTACACAGAAAGACAGGACTGGCATGGTGAAAGAGAAAACAGTAAATGCACACACGCACTAATGACCGTTCATGTTTGCAGACACCACAATTAAAATCTGGGCAGGTCAGTTCATTTTTAAACACACACACAATTAACACTTGTTCTTTACTTGTTAATTTTGCTTACCTCATTAGTATTCCAAGCTACCCAAGCACATGCTAATGATTCTGCCATTCAGTCTTTTCTTTAATATTACACTAACATTAGCAGTGAGGATGTGCAATTAGACCAGCTGATTCTGTTCGGAGCATCAAACTCAGTTCATTTTGAAGCTGGTGGGAATTTGGCTATTTAGTGCAAACAGTGCTAAAACTGTTGATGCTTTTCTTTTCTTAACTAATGAAGGACTAAATCAGGAATTTCTCCTGGACAAGCCCCACTGAAATTAATGGGATATGTTCAATTGCACTACTAACACAGCTGCTGTTCATTTCAATGGTGAGGGCAACTTTCCAGTTGATTTTGCTCAAAGAGTCACATGAGTAGATATTCTAGACAGTTGTATAGCCACGGAACTGACCCTCACGGCTTTCCTTGTATGTTCAGCAAAACCGAGAAATAGACTGGATGTTTTATATTGTTTCAAAAATCATATTGCGGGGAAATAGATCCTCCCATTGGGTGAAATGCTATGTTGGGAATTATCTGGGCTCATGAGCTACAGAAAACCCTTTCTTCCATATTATCAGGGCCAGCCCTACCATTAAGCAGGATGAGGCAACTGCCTCAGGCAGCTGATTTTGCAGTGCACATTTATGCACAGTTCTCATTGGGTTCTTTTGCCCCCACCCCCGCTTGGTGTTTTTCTTTCTAAGGTTTTATTCTGGTATTCTGCAAACCTTGGGGTTTCTGCAAGCCTGCTGATATTACCCTCTTGTGTGTGGATGGTGCTGTTTTGGCTACGTAAGCAAAGGCACACACCTCTGAACATCAATAATAGATGGAATGGTGTGTGTGTGTGGACATTTTCACGCAGTATAAAGCTGGTTCAGGCTTACTATGCATGGATAAACCAACAATCCTCTTGTTCTGGGCTGCAATGTGGCTGCTGCATTATGAAAGCAATGAGATTTCTGCCAAATAAATGTGCCCCCCCCCCCATGTAGAAAGAGCTCCATGCGGCTGTCATAACTTCTGTAAGCGATTCACCACAGAGACTGATTCTTACACATGGAAAAATCTCCACACCAGCACTGATATCGCCCAGGATGCTGGCATGAAGACCTTCCTCATGATAGCACCAATCAATATGGAGAATCTTTTACATGCCTAGGTTACTCATCTGGAAGCAACTGCTATGCTAGATAGGGGTGGAGGATGGGGAGTTCTCAAAAAGATTTTGGAGGACTGACAAGCTTACTAAGAAGAGAACAAGAAATAATTTATGCAAAGTATCCACTGTTCAGACCTTGTATTAGATAAATTAATCAGCACTCAGATTAGTCATTGGATGTTCACATCACACACAGAGAAGACTGACAGTTTTCTGGATAATTCACATCCAGCACGGTGTGTAATGTCAAGCGAGTGAGTTGGGAAACAGAAAGCTATTTAAAACATTTCTGTAGAAGGCTACACCTTTCTTATTTCAGAGTGAGAGGACAGATGTTGTGCCACTATGAAACTACAATAAGTGCCTTAGGGAACATAGCCTTCAGTGTAAACTTGAATTGCTCTCTCAATAGACAAGTGGGTTCCTGCAACAAAATGTCGCGGAGAGGGAGAAGGGCGGCAAAAGGGAGGAAATCTTTTCCCCTTTTGCTCTTCCTCCTCACACCCCCATTGCTTTCTGTCTCAATAGAGCCAGCTCTAATGTTGGCCAGCTAGCCACCACTCTGTTTGAGATAGAAAGTGCCCAATTTAAGCAAAGAGGCTAGAACCGGGGTCTCCAATGTGGAGCGCATGGGCAGCAATGTGCCCCTAGACACTTCCCTTGGAGCCTGCCAAGGTCCTCTGCCCCTCCCATTTTATTTTTTTTTAAAGTTGGGGTTTGGGGCAGTTACAAAGTGAAGCACCTGGCTTGCAGCTACCTGCCATATTTATTTTCTTTCCCCAGAATGCCTTTGGGCTCCACATGGGCCCAGAGGCTGTAAAATGAGTGATTTGTGACTGATTGAACCCACCATGGCAGCCATTTTGTGAATGGACACCTCCCACCACCATCATGACACAGCAATTTTGTGATAGCACCCAGGTCCTTCCAAAACTACTAAATGTGCCCACGAGCCCAATTAAAGTTGGGGACCCCTGGGCTAGACTGTCCAATCCCCATGATAGTTTGGGGGGGCAAAAGGTGTATAAAGTGTTCCTGGCCTTTGGTCCTGAAGCCATCACAGGGGCATGTCTTTAGCTCAGGGGATGAACATGGCAGAACATGTTCACACACACACACACACACACACACACACACGGGTTCAAGGTGTTCAAACCCCATGATGGTATCAGGCTGAAAGGAATGTGAGAGAGCAAGTTTGTTATGTTATGTTATTTATATGCTGTCCTATAACAAAATGTTGTCAGGGTGGTGCACACAATAAAACAGATTAAAACGTTCCCTCTTCCCATTAACCTCTGAAACGATTGTGCAATTCAGGTTGAGTGTGGAGATTTGGCTTGGAGAAAACAGAACTATCTGCCTCTTATTCAATCCTTTTTCTTCCCTCCCTTAGCCCAAACACATCTTCCCACCCTTATTCCTTCCCATCGACTGGGACAGAAGAGGGAAAGGACCATTGGTCCATGGTAGAGCACATGCTTTGTATGCCAAAGGTCCCAGGTTCAATCCCTGGCATCTCCACTGTATAGGGTTGGGCAAGAATCCTGCCTGAAATCCATGAGAGCCACTGCCAGTCAGTGTCGACAGTACTGGGCTAGATGGACCAGGTCTGATTCAGTATAAGCAGCTTCCTATGTTTCCCTGTGCAGCTGAAGGGATCCTATGGGGGAGAGAGAAACTGGGCTTTGGGAAGGCATCCGAAGGCATGCATCCCCTTGAGGCTAATTTCCCCTCCGACTTTAGGCCTCAGACCGAAGGGAAAGAATCAGCAGACCCCTTGCTTCCCTTCAGCCAAATGGCCACACACACCTCCCCTGTGTGCTGATTTCTGCTGTCTCCGTGGCAGCGTGAGGGCAGCATGGATGCTCAGCTCTGGGTCTTTGTGGGAATCTGGGATCTGAGGGGAAGGCTTGTGGTGTTGCTGTTTTTTGTTTTGTTTGTTTTTGTTTTTACAAAGCAATTATTTTTCTCTACGTCTAGGGTGGTGGGTGGGTAAGTCTTCCCTCTGCCCCCTTTTTTGGGTTTCTAGTGCATATATGGCACACCCACTTTAAGATTATGAGGGGTGCTTCATATAGATTTAGAGTAGAGTGAAACTTTATTAAAGGATGTGAAAAGGGGGGGAAATTAAATTAAGCTAGCCTTATCTGGTGCAGCTGAGTTTTTGTTTTCTTTTTGTATTTTGGCCCACCCCTTTTGCCTTTGACTCCAGCCTGTTTGCCTTTGCCCATGCCCACCACTGGAATGCAGTCCCTGAGAGATTCTCTGAAAATGAATTCAGCTCTCGGGCTGAAAGAGGTTCAAGACTGCTGCTCTAAATGGGTTGTGGAAACCCTGTCTAGCCATCTGCTCTCCCAGATGGGTACCTGGAGGCTAGGAGGGTTCTTTCTCAGCAACACCTTCACATGGATTGCTTGAGGGTTGAAGCCAGCTTCCACAGATTCAAGCCACCAGAGCTACTCCTTCACTATCAGGGGAAAGCTCTAACACAAACACAGTACAAATGCCATCAATGTCATTAATCTGAAGCATGACTGATATCTTTTAAACAATCACAGATTAACTTGAGTTGGAAATCATAAGAAGGAGACTTTTTAAAAAATGACAACATAGGACAGCCAACCCGATGCCTTCCAGATGTGTTGCACTGTGGCCAGGCTGGCTGGGAATGATATGAGTTGCAGTCCAACACATTTGGAGGGTGATGGGTTGAGAGAGGCTGACATTGGAGGTTAGTGGTAGGGGACTGGAAACAAGTAACTAAAATGATCTACCTTGTTGTGGAATGATTCTGTTGACAGGGATGCCAGGTCCACTTAATCGTAGGTTGAGGAATACCATAAACAATGCAAGTTAGAATTTGTTTACTTCCTAGCTGATGGAGATTAGGACCAGGAATGGATGACACTTTTTCATAAATCTGAGGTTTCACTGTAAAAACAAGAAGAACACAATAAAAATTCAAGCTTTGGGGGGGGGGGGGAATGGCACCTTCTTGGCTTGGATCCAGACCTAGTCATGCTTAGAGCAGGCCCATTGCAGTCAATGAGACAAGTTAGTCATGACTAACCAGAGTCCCAGTGATTTCAATGGGTCTACTCTAAGCATGACTAACTCTGGATCCAAGCCATTGCCTCTAAAGGTAAATAATGAAGATCCTGTTAGGAACTGCCCAAACTGAAGCAATTCCTCCAGCTAAGAATATGATCCCTAGAAGTGCAACCTTATGCATGTCGACTAAGAAGCAGGGCCGGCGCTACCACTAGGCAGACTCAGGCGGCTGCCTAGGGCGCATGGCGGAAGAGGGCGCAGAAACGCTGCGCTCCTTCCTCGCTGCCGGCGCGCTCCTGCCCCGCCTGGCCACCTCGCCGATAAAGGTGCCGGTCCGCAACCATCAGGTCTGTACAGGGGGGGATTGCGGGCGCCGGGCGGGCTCGCCGTCGCGCTCGGCTTTCCTCTGCACCCGGAGCTAGGCCGGGTCAGGAGCGCGCACGGTGGCGACGGCGACCGGTTGGCAGCGGGGAAAGCGGCTGCTGGAGGAGGAGGCCGGCGGGCGGGAGGGGGGGGCGCTGGGCAAGCAGGCATTTCCCGGCTGCTTTGCTCCGGAGCCCTCCCCCCCCGGCACGAGAGGGGGGGCGCTAAATATAAGCCAGCCTAGGGCGCCAAACTGCCCTGCACCGGTCCTGCTAAGAAGTTAGTCCCATTAAGTTCAATGAGACTTGTTCCCAGTTAATGTATGTTGGATTGCAGCCTAAGTCATGAATACCAATGAGACTGCTAACTCACCATTTATTCTGAGCGTGACTGTTAAGTTTTTCTGCAGGTCCCATTTCTGGGTGCTTAACAGTATAGTGTAATTTCCTGCATCTTCTTCAGCAACATGTTTTATGATGAGTGAATAACCTTTAATTTTATACCGGGCACACATTTCAGCAGCAGGTAACCCATCCTTCAACCTGTTAATAAAACCAGAATTCATAATTGTTTACAGGGCCACTATTTATCCTATCTATATGCCACAGAAAGTGTCAGTCGAAGACATCTGGAAATTGAGCAAATTGTTCTCCAAGTCTGAAAATATAACATAAACTAACTAAGGGCACAATCCTATGCAAGTTTAGACAGAAAAAAGGCCTACAACTCACAGCATGCCCCAGCTAGCTAGGCCTTTTTTCTGTCTAAACTTGCATAGGATTGTGCCTTAACTGACATTTCGCTGGCCTTTTTGTTCAAAATCTGTCACGTGAGGGCCTGACCACACGTTATTGGGAATGAGCAGCTGGTAATGATACACATTCTTCTTGCCCATCTCTCCACTAACATTTGATAAAAGAAATGTGTGGTGTCTAATGCAAAGCTGTGGCTGCATTCAGTGGTCAGTATCCAATACTGCCACTGTGCTAGTGAGAACGATGGCTAGTTCAACGGGAAAATAGCACTTGCTAGCACAACTGGAAACTACTACTTCTGAATGGGACAAGTCAGTGGGGGTCGTGGAAGGGACTTGTCCTGGGTTGGAATCCCAGGCGGGACAGATTGGGCCACTGGGCCTGCGGTTCTGCACCCTGTGTTTCAGGGTATACAACAAAGGATGTACAAGAATTTCATTTCAGTTTGCAAATCATTTGAAAATGCCCCATTTGGAACCCTGAATGCAAACATGAATAGGAGCGCATGTTCTCCCAAAAAGTTCACAAATTCCTGAACTTGCATTTGCATTTTTAAAAAGTGGACTTTAAAAAATGTGCACTTTTTAAAAAAATGCACACTTTAAGAAATGCATACTTTAAAAATGCACTTTTAGAAATGCACACTTTTTATTTTTTAAAGTATGTATTTTAAAGCGTGTATTTAAAAAAAATGCCTTACTCAATAGAGGAAAAGTGTGCACTTTTGAAAAATGCACACTTTTCCCATTCAAAATGCGCATTTTTCTGTTTGAATGAACTGAAAAAACCTGGTTGCAGACAAGAATGGAAGTGAGCCGAATCAAACTTTGAAGTGAAGTTTGGAGAATTTCAGCAAGCATCCCTGGTCTCCCATCCCTACGAAAGTATGCCATGTAATTGCTAATGTGTAATGTGCAAAGCCATGCTAAAAAAAGACAAAAATAAAAATAAAAATGTTTAATGGCCAAGTAAAATATCTTGAGAATATGTTGGCTGGCAGTGCAACATCACAGCCAGTTCATATTTAGAGATGAACAAAATGATAGTTAATGTCAGTTTAGTTCTCTTCCTCTTCCCCCAGTTCTATTTTTCGTTTAGATCTGCAAATGTAAAAGGTTGAACACAAAGCTTTGGAGCACAAATTAAATCTGGCTTCAAGTATTGTGAACTACCACTGCACGTGCATGTAATGAATGGTTTTCTAATCAGTCTTGTAACACAGCCTTTGTTGAAAAGCCATGTATTCGGTCATAGCTGCTGCCATTTACAATTATTTAAACAAAAACAAAGACAGAAATTAGATCAAACTTGATAACATTGTTTCATATGAAAGTGAATGCAAAAAGCTCCTTGAAAGACTTCTTAATATAGTGTACTTGAGCCAAGCAAATCTCTGCTACTTACAAGTATAGAAGTTGCATCAAACAAGTCTAGGAACAATGGGTCAGTGAAAAACAAATATGCCATCTCTTAGGGCTAAACTAGATGTGACAATGAACATGTCATCACCTGTCTGGCCCTTCCTATTTCCCCATTGAAATAGCAGCTATGGGGGCCTCTACCCTGATTGAGATTTGGGGGCAGGGGAATGTGCATAATCCTTCCCCTCTGTTCCATTTTTTCACTGCCCTCAAAGGTGCTATTGCAGCCACTGACACCCCTGGAAGCAAACAGTAGCTTCAGGGAGTGATTTTCGGCAGGAAACCAACATGGTGGTGGAAGGATTAACTCCCTGCCTTCCATGGCAAGGTTCCAATCTGGATCAGGGCTCCCCACTATTTCAACCATGGGAGGAGGGAAGAATAAACAAAAGGAATGATGCCTTTAGTATCATGTCTAGTTTTGCCCTTAGTACTTATCTTTAATTTTTTACAACAATTTTTGTGATAGGTTCACCTCATCACATGACAAAGCCTGCTCCCCCTGCCACACACACACACACACACACACACACACACACACTCACACTCACACTCATTCCCCACATCCTGGGGATGTGGATCCAGACTGAACCAAGAGCTCTGAATGTAGCTGAATGGGGCTATTTCACCACAATGATGCAGAGGAATTGCTGAGCAGCAGGGAAGAGGAAGTGTAGGCAGGTAAAAGTCATGCAACCCAACAAGATCAGAAAGAATGTGGGCTCTCTTGAAAACTGTAGACAATGCAACACAGATATCTAGGGTGGTCATGTCTCTTACTCAAATAGAGAACAGTCTATTTGACGGGATGTCAGAGAGGACTGTCTTCTGTTGCAACAAGGCATACTCTATTTGAAGAGTTGTCCTGTCAAAGTCCAGTTTAAAGATAAAGAGCCATCAGAAGGGAGAGCAGCAGAGGCCTTGAAAGTTGCCCATCAACAGGTAGCACCTGGACAGCAGACTGAACAGGCCCACAGGTCTCCTGCTCACAGTCTGCCTCACGACATCGTATTGTGTTTCTATTTAAATTATAGTAATTCTTTCTAAATTAGAACATGTAAATTTTATGCAAATCATTGTCCTCTTTTTTGATGATGGAACAGTGGGAACCCTACTTGTGACTGGAGGAGCTGGGCTGTGAACTGTACTAGAGGACAACTGTACTAGAGGAGTAGGAGAAGCTGCAGTCTCTGTACAGAGCAGCCAGGAAAAATCAGCGAAGATACACATCCTCATAGCCATTAGAGCCATGAGGAAGAAGTATCAGATAGCATGCTGAAGAAATTTGTCACGGGCATTCAAAAGATAGGAGTGGACCAATTCCAATATACTCAGGGTGTGAGAAAGAGGGAGGAAGATAACATCTAGGATGCTGCCTTTCAGAACATTTTTATTCAACTTTTTTGCTTGGAGGTGAAATAGTTAATCCTGAACAAATATGGTCTTTCCAAATAAGTGGCTTCTTTATGCAGAAGGAAGTGAAATCCTACCATACAACCTCTGGTGCGGGAAATGCTTTCACTTTCATAGAAAGTCGATAGGACTTCTTGCCAGATATAACATCCAGCACATTTTTTCGACGATGTTTCAAGTTGATGAATGCTTTATCTTTAAAAAAAGAAGAAGATGTGATTAAGATAGTGGTTCTGGTCAAAGATAAATGCCTGACATAAGTCAGCCTTCCCCAACCTGGTGCCCTCCAGCCAGTATGACCAAATGTAAAAAATGCTGGGAGTTGTAGTCCGAAACGGTTTACTTTTCAGCACCTGGTAAAGCCACGGCTTTTTCAAAGAGCTTTTCATGACTGTGGAAATTGACTGCTGCTTATGAATCTTAGGGCCAAGCTACAAACAAAATTAAACTAAAGTAAGCATGGATGGATTGAGCAATTGCCATTCCATGTCACTTCTGTTTTGTTTGTTTGTTTTCATCATTGGC
This sequence comes from Shinisaurus crocodilurus, assembly GCA_021292165.1. Lineage (NCBI taxonomy): Eukaryota > Metazoa > Chordata > Lepidosauria > Squamata > Shinisauridae > Shinisaurus > Shinisaurus crocodilurus. The sequence continues at coordinate 261,983,138 of CM037878.1, read as the reverse complement.
CTGTTCCATCTATTAAATTTGCAATTTAAAAAATGCACTCAATTTCAGAAAGAAACTTTTTTAGTTACAGCTTCACAAAGAGCGCCAAGGGCTGCCTTTAAAGTTTGAAAGTCTTACTGCCCGTTCCCCCAGCCTTTACCCACACACACAGGCAACAGTCAGGCCAAGTGCCTAGAAAGCCTTGCCGCTGCCGTGGTTGACATACAGGTGTTCCAAAAATGGCTGCAAATGGCACTGGAAGGGATGTAATGTGGTGAAGTGTTCATCCCTCCCAGGGACTTGAATGAGGAGGAGAAAAGGTTGTCACAATGGGCAGCACAGCTTTCTAGCCACTTGGACAAACTGTTAGCTGGGGGTGGGCAACTTTAAAGCAGGGGTGAAGAACCTCTTGCAGCCCGAGGGCTAAATTCCATCTTGGAGAAACTTTTGGGGGTCACATTCCAGTAGTGGAATAGTCAAAGCTTTCAAGGGCCAAAGGCAAAAAATGCCAGCATATTTTAGCTTCAAGCCCTTACTGCCAGTGACTAAGCCTTAGGAGAGGAATTTCAATCTTTTAGAATGGGGACAATCTGTACAAAATCTGGGAAGCCACCAAATGGTTGGGGGTTGGGGGAAAGGGAATGGGTACAAGGGAAGGGGGCATGGCCATCTGGGGAACCCCGGAGGGTCATATTAGAATCCCAGGAGGACCAGATTTGGCCCCCAAGCCTGAGGCCCTACACCCCTGCTTCAGACAACCTAATAAAACTGTTAGTATTCGGGGGGTGGGTGTTAAATTTCAGAAAATGTGCACTGAGCCACATGACTATGTCCCGATTTGCACAATGATCTGGAAAGTGCGGATCAAATCAGTTCACTTCAAAATGCAGACTAAAAGATTGAAATTCCTCTCCTAAGGCTTAGTTACTGGCAGTAAGAGCTTGAAGTTAAAATATGCTGGTATTTTTTGCCTTTGGCCCTTGAAAGCTTTGACTATTCCACTACTGGAATGTGACCCCCAAAAGTTCCTTGCAGGAAAAAAGGCGGTGTATAAATATAATAAATAAATAAATAAATAAATAAATAATAGTTTGGCCCTAAATTAATCCCGGTGGTGTATTTATACAGCACATTTCTGCTCAGTCTTTGCACTTGGAATACAAGCAGCAGACATTCTGTACACTCAAAATATTTTTTACCATAAATATGAACAGTTGTATTAACTGATCTCACAGATGGGCCACTCTTCACATGGCAAGTGTACTGTCCCTTGTCGATATCACAGGACTTTATCAACAACAAGAATACTGTAGAATAGATTGTATCCATCATTCTTTTGTATAATGCTTCTAGATATGGTGCCTCTTTGGCTTGTCTAGGCAGGAGAAAAATATTTACACAGAAGAAAACGTATTAGCACTGGCAATTGCCATTTGGAGTTTATTCTGTGATAACAACCAGGTCAATATTAGAGAGCCCCATTATACCAGGTGATGTACAAATGCAAACAAGTACTGCTTCACTGCTGTTTGGTAGACCACAAATAATTGATCCAGAAAGATCATTCCTCAAAAGGACCCATAAATCTATAAAGGACAAAAATGCCATATATTATCTGTTGTTAATGTCTAGCTATTGATTACTCTAATATTAACTTCATCTGATAGAACAATCAACCAACCATTTTCAATATCTGTAAAAATGTTAATAATTGTTCCCCTCTTGGAAAATGAGAGCTGGGAAATAGCTACAAATCACAATTAGCACAGAGAATATGATGGACAGATAATTTGAGTTTGATGGAGGTATATACCGTTAGGCAGCAGCCACTATGAGAGTTATGTGAGACAGTGATGAGAGTGTTGAGTTTGGCTGTGGCTGTTCAGCCATTAAGTTCAGTAGTAAGGCTTGGTGATTCTCTCTCAGCCTAACTTTATCTGTCTATCTATCTATCTATCTATCTAAAATTAGATGAGGATAGGTTCAATTTGTCCCTTTTAAGCCTCTGTAGTGATTTGCCGCCAAAATTTAGCAGCAAAGCACCATTTATTTATTTATTTTGCTGCCATGCCACCAAATTTTGGCAGCATAGCAGCGATGCCAGGAGTGCAGTCCGCAGGGAGGATCAGCATCCAGGGGGTGGACAGTAGCCCACCTGTGATCTAAATTAACACCACAGGGAATCACATTCTTGTACAGTGGGCAACAGATCTGGCCCAAGACATTTTGGCACTGGAGGCAGACAACCCATATAGCTCCTCCTCCCAGCTATAATTATAATAATACATTCACTGACCATTTGACATTGTTTAATGATGCTATATGAATTCGTCTCATGGTATGGATGTCCCCGTTGGAAGTTAATTATGTACTATTTGTTCCTTTCCTCTAGCACAAGCTATTTTTATGATAGCTCTCCTGAACTGCCATCTCATTACAGAGTCCCATGGGACCAGAGTACTAGAAGTTATTTCTTGCAAATGTAATACTATCTATACCTAAGCCTCTACATTTTTTAATGGAGCAATCCTAGTCCACATGTGCATTGCTGTGGGCAGGATGGGAATTGGGGTGCATTTTGTGCTCCTTCTTCTCCCCTTCATTGACTATAATGGGAGGGAATTAAGTACCCCAGCCCCAGGGCTGGCATAGAGTTGTGCTGTTTCTGTGGGTATGCTGGGAAAATGAAAAGGCTTCAGATCTGGCATATCCATGTCTGCGACATGCCTCAAACATGCCCTGTTTCACCCCCACTGCTTCTCCTGATGGGACATCACGAGCACATCTATGCCAGCAGAGCTTTCTGTCAATGTGCCAGGGGACTTCCAGTGGCTAAAGTACCATTCCATTAGTGGACCTACATCTCTGCCCATGGAGCAGACTTACTCAGCATCTTCAGGCCCTTCAGCCAGCTTTATGGTGGAGTTATGATTGTTCTGATATGTACTGTTTGATATGATTGTTCTGCTATGCAGTCTGCAGTCACACAAGCAGATTTCCGCTCACGCAACAGGACTTACCCTTGCTCTCCTCCCCGCTGCAGTGCCCTATGCCCCCCAAATCTGCTCCAGAGCTTTTCCCCCACCCCCAGCAGATTTGGGAAGCACAAGGCGGGCTGCAGTGGGGGAGGGGAAATCCCTTCTGCCGATGGTTTCCATTCTGCTGGCAGATGGTCACCATTGGATACAATTCATTATTGTCGAAATAAAAGTCATATGACTACTGATGAGGTGAAATGTAATATCAAATGCTTCTTGACATATCAACAATGTGCCACCATAAGCCATTCACAGCATTTTTGGTGCTAAGTCACATTATTCAAAGTGGTGGTGGGGAACATCTCAAACAGAAAGTCTACAATTCCATTACATTTTTATTATTCTCCATTTGTTTGTCCATTCATGTGTATAGCACCTCTAGGGATGGGGGAGAAATTCATTCAGTTTATATTTTAATGTGAACTTACCTAATTTTGTACTTTAGAACCAATACACAAACCAAAACTCAGTTATGCTTCAAAATTTGTACTTCTCCACATTTTGCAATGGAATTCTCAAATAAAAAAATGTGTGCAAAAATGCATATATTAGGGGAAAGTTCGTGCAAAAATGCATATTAGGGAAATTGCTTGGAAAATGTGCATATTCAGAAAAATTGTGTACAAAAATACATGTTTTGGAGAAATGCATATAGATTCTCATGCACAGGTTTCTTTAAAAATAATTCTTAATGTTCAAGGCAAATTGAATTTAAGATTAGAAAAATTCTCAAAGTTCAGGATGAACTGAACTTCAGACTGGAAAAATGAGAAACTGAGAGGAGCTGAAATTGACAGATATGTCTGTTCCTAATAGCACCATGGATGTATCTAGTGCTTTACAAAGAATGAGAGGACAGATCCTATCCTGAAGAGGCTTATAAGCTAGAAATAGACACAAGGGAGACTACAGGGGACACCAAAGGAAATGGAAGCAGGAGCAAACACGTACAGAATATGTGATTATTGCAGTTATACATACTTAGGGTTAGTCACAGTAGAATATGGGTAGTAGCTGATAGTGCCAAAGGCTTAATCAAAAAAGCTATTGAATTAAATGTTCTTCTGTAATGTACTCATCAATATTGGTATGAATAGACCCAGTAACTAGTATAATGAGTTCTCATGGCTTGAATCTTCTTGCACATAAATCAAACCTACGGTATTTAGGAATCACATGCCTTTCACCGATGACACAGTTTAGCAAGGTTTAACTTGGATTCCTGACAGATGTTTAGCCGTGGCAGCTATTTGTGGGCATGCTCCAGATTCGGTGAGGGAAAGATTGTTAAGTCCATGCTTGTTTTTGTTAAAATAAATTGTTTACAGAACAATTGAGGTCTCAAACAAATGAATAGTTACACACACAAAAAACTGCTTAGGGCCAGTCTACCTGAAAGAGTGCCTTGTCCAATATATTCTTGCATAACAGTTGAAATAATCTTTGGAGGTTCTTCTCTGGGTGCTGCCACGAACAGAGGTGTGATGGGAAGCTACCAGGGAAAGAGTCTTCTCTGTGTTGGCAGTTATTTTACAGTTGTTCTGGGTTTTTATGACTATAAACCACTCCAAGGGCATTTGGCAGTTGGGTGATACATAAACCCAACAAGCAAACAAAAAAACACTGGATATAATCCAACATAAGTCCCACTTAGAGTGCACCCATCGAAATGAATGAGACTTCAGTGAGTCATGACTGTTCATGACTGCTCCCAACTCTACAGTTGATAGTTCTACAGTTGAGTTGAGGGCCTGACTGCTACTTCAAGAAAGACGGTATAACATATTACAAAAGAAAGATTGAACTTGATGTTGGGTAATACCACCAGCTCATCACCAAATCTAAGAAATTTCCCTGGTTAATTTATTTTTTACCCATTATTAAGAAATCTACACAAATGCATTGTGTAAAAGCTTGCTCATTCAATGATGCAATAAACTGGAGCTGCCCCAGTTGCTATAATCTGCCTTAATACAAGCTTGCTTCTTCCCTCTGAACTCAGTAGCTTTGCAGTTACTACGAGACATTAGGATTCACTCCCTTAGCTGACTAACGGGAGTGTAGCAAGAAGGCACCAACCTTTTAAACTAGAGGGGAGACTGCCACCTTTCCTTACACAGTCTGATCATTATTTTCATTAAGTTCAGAGTCCAAAATTGCTTAACAACAACACTGTCAACTAGCTTTCTCAGAGCGTGCCTAACTCTACAGAGATCTTCCCAGCCAATTGCTACTGGGCAATTGCACTTGTGGCCTGGGCCATTGTAGGCAGCGAGGCCCTGACAAGGGGAAGAACAGGCGCATTGGCTGCTCAATGGAGTTCCAGAAGCCTTCCTCATCTGTTCCTTCCTCCAAGCTGGCCCAGGCCCCTTACTTCGGGGGGAAACAGAAGTGGGTTTGCTTGCAAAAAGGATTTGAATGAGCAGCAATGTCTGAATTTGGGGCAAGGCAATGTATGAGTGTATGGCTTACCCTAACTTGCTTGAGTGTGATTGGAGCTCCTTGGCTCTGTAATCACCTTTCTGGAGTGCACCTACTTTTTGCATGATCCATGTGGCCAGATTCTGGTGTGTGCATGGTCCTTCTTGGCATCAGGAGTTTGCACTAGGCTAGAGAAAGGTGACTAAATGTGGGAGGAGGATAGGGGCTTCTTGCTCTTTTGTGTTCAAACGCCACAATGCCTTGTGGTTGTGGCACCTTAAAGACTCACAAATTTACTAAGGCATAATAAACTTTCATTGACTGGAGTCCACTATACAGAAAGTTAATTTGAAAGATGTTGCTTTTCATGTAACTAGAGAAAAATGGCACTTGCTGAAATAAAGGTATAGGACTCCTGATTATGTCTGTTGCATCTGATCTCTCTGGACTAGCTGGCTTTTTGCCCACATGTGCTTCCCCTGCTGCTGCCTCCCCTGAATCTTTCTGCCCTATTTTTTTTTTTCTGAAATCAAATGCCCTCCTCTCCCCATACATCCCTTTTTACAGATAGTGGTGTCCTTAGAAGACAGGGTCCTTTAAAGACAAACACACACACACACACACACATTTTAGAGCCTGAGGCAGCTGCTTCAGACAGTTCATCTGGGACATCATGAAAAAGCAGCACAATATTCATTATTTAATTTATTAATTATTATTGTATTTTCACTGCCAGGGAAGGGGAGTGGTGCTTGTAGGATGTTCTGCCTCAGGGGCCAAAACAACTTGACTGGCTTGGAGAACTATTATGCACCTTGACTGGGGTGGCGGTGGGAGGTGCCATTTGCTGATCTGCCTCAGTTGTGCTTGTTGGTAATGGGGGGGGCACACAGGGGAGAGAGAGCAAGCGAGGATTTACTCAGAAGTAAATCCCACTATGTTTTAATCGGGGTAACTCCCTACTAATTGTGTAAGTTTGCAGCCTAAAAGCATAGGTTATCATAGTCTACAATACATCCCCACACTCTCTCTTGCCAGTGTGCCATGTTGAGTTTGCAGCTAATTGGTAAAAGTTTAAGGTGCCATGCAGCTCTTTGCTGGTTCCAGGCACTCCACCCTCCCCATGTGGATTTGGGCCTGAAAGACCAAGGAAAAGTGTGGGTGCATGGAGGGTAAGTTTTAAGCAAGCACAATTTGGGACATTGCACAGTTCTATCCTGGAAGCAAGAAAGAGGTTAATTAGCTTGCTTTCTATAAAATTTAAATTATAGTAATTATTTCTAATTATGCACACCTATTTGCATATGTAAATCAGCATATGCAAATTTGTGCAATTTTTTTTTTTGTTGTTGTTGTTCTATGGGCCTTTGCCCAGAACTTTTAGGTACCTAGGACCGCTCCTGTGGGAAACTCATCTATCCAAAATTCCTATTAGCAGTGTTTCTTACATTATTATTTTATTTTTTTAAGAAAAAAAGCAAGTGTACCCACCTCACTGGGATAACTCCATGTGATCTGCACTCTTGTGTTCCAGGCTGCAGTGATAGTACAGTTAAGGACAAGTTTGTGTCCTTTTAATAATTTGACCGGTCTTGAGGCATTTAACTGGACACTAAGGATTTCATTGGCTGCATAATGCATCAAGAAAGAAGAATGAATCAGATGATTAATCCGGCAAATAGCTGAAACAAATGACTGGGGAAATTAGAGATACTTACTCATCCTGAATGTCAGGTAATTACTGCTGTAGTCACGCCCATCAATATTTGTTTTACAGCTGAAAAGGCCTGTGAATTCGTAGGTTGCATTTAGTATGATAAAGCCCTTCTTACTGTCCCAGATTATTGTCTTCCCGTCAGGAACTATGGTTTTTTCTTCCACCTAAAAAACAAAAATCATATCTTACTTCTTTTTCTTCTTAGGTGTTTCCTTCTTTTAAAAGTAATGTATAGTTAATTTAGAAAAGGAATTTTAAAATCCTCCAAACACAAATTAACATACATCATTACACACATAGAAGAATATACTACTCAAAGGGTTTCCTGTAACATTTTTGTCTCATAACAGAATAAAATCTTGATGAAAAATTTGTCTATTTTGTGGTTTCCCTCCACTCCCAAAATTGCATTATACATAATGATGCAAAAGCCAGTGGGACTTCCCACACTTAATTACCATGCCACTGTCTTCCTGTTGACAAATACGGTCTGATCAGAGGATTTAGTAATGAATGGGTCTTCTCCTTTCATTAGCAGGCACATCACATCACATAATAGTATTTTTTGCCCCTGAATGAGCAGTTGAGGCATTTCCTAATGTTGACAAGCCATTCCAGGCAAGAAATAAACCTCACATTATAGAAGCAGTGGTGTAGCTAGGCAATTTTAGACCCCGAACTTAATGGTCTTACGGGGGGGGGGGGCGCTTTAGTCAGCCATGTGTATTGCTCCAGTTGTGGAGCACACAATGAATTGCTCTTCTGCCCCACAACTGCCATTCCTTGCTTTACCACTGCTTCTACATTACTGATACATTAGAGCAAAACAAACGTGCAGTTTCATATTTTAAACTCACTTATACCATAGCACCATTATGACTACAGGAATAAAAAGGAGAGACTAAATGGTATAAAGCCCAAAAAGGAGATGGGCTTGGCCTTCCTAACATAAAGTGGTATTATATAGCTAATCAATTAAGATATATAATGGATATTATAGCTAAGACGGATAATATGTGGTTGGAGTTAGAAGCACAGGAATTAGGAAATGGGGTTGAGAAAATTCTTTTTTTAAAGAAAAGTAATAGCATGGTAAAAAGAACAGAAAATCCCTTCCTAAAAAATATGTTAGAGATTTGGAATAGCAATAGGCAAATATTTATACCAGGGATATCCCCGTTAACCCCAGTGGTAGTTATGGAGGACTTTCCAGAAAATGCACAGCATTTGGAAGGCTTATTTAGAAAAAAAAAAGGTTATCAAATTAATGGACTGGATGGAAAAAATGGAGTCTAGACAACAAATAATTGAAACGCTTGGACCAGGAAGAATTTTGTGGTTAAAATTAATGCAATTAGATCAGTGGACCAAGAAATGGAAGAGGAGAAATGAGTATGAAAGGGAACGTACTAGATTTGAAAATAAAGTTGTGTCTAGAGAACTTGCAGAAGGGAATATCTCATCAAGAGGTATAACAAAGGAGATTTATAAAATGATTCAAAAAATTGAAGAGCAGAAAGATAATCTCAAGACAGTATGGGATATGGAATTCGAGGAGGAGATTTCGAATGAAGGGTGGAAAAATATTTGGGGCAGACGTATATTACGAAATATGTCAGTAAGGATAAAAGAGAATTTCTATAAACTTATTTGGAGATGGTACCTGACTCCACTAAGATTTAATAAAATAGATAATAATTGTTCTCCATTGTGTTGGAGAGGATGCCAGGAACTTGGTACTTATGCTCATATGTGGTGGCGTTGTAAAATTGTACTGGATTTCTGGAACAAATTTTTTGTAGAAATTTCAGAAATTATTGGTATTAATTTGGAGGTTTGTCCAAATTAGCGTTGTTATCAATAATGGAGAAACTTGTTTGTTCTCAAGATATAAAGGAACTAATTGTAAATTTGTTAACCGCAGGGAGATTAATGATAGCAAGGAAATAGAAAGTTCAACATGAGTTTTCAATTATTGATTGATATAAGGAGGTGTGGGATATCGCCTTAAATGATAAATTAACTTGTAGTATCAAATGTAAAAAGGGACAATTAAAGAAAAATAACTTTAAGGATATTTGGGGACTATTCCTAGATTATGTTTTAATAAAGGGAAAGGGGAGTAAGCCATCTCCAGATATGATGTATTTTTGGAATGTTGAATAATAATGGATTACTATGATATAAATTATTTCTTGGCCCCATGGTGATAGGTGCACTTCAATAGTTATATGTATGGGTTTTTTTTCATTTGTTTTATATACAGTCATGCCTTGAGAGCATAATTCGTTCCGGAAACATGCTTGTAATCCAAAACACTCTTATATCAAAACGAAATCCCCCCAAAAAATTTGTACAGAGATTTTTAATTTAAGCCGTACTACAGTACTTGTATTGCAAGACGTCGCTTGTATATCAAGTAAAAAAATATATTAAATAAATATTTAAAAATTTGCTTGTCTTGCAAAATGCTCTCAAACCAAGTTACTTGCAATCCAAGGTATTACTGTATATTGTTTGAAGTAAAGTTTAATTTAAAAAAAAAAATTTAAGAAGTAAAAAGGAGCTTGCTTCTGTTAAACATACATATTTGGGAATAAGCATCATTTTGCTGTAGAAAAGGATAATATTTTAAAGTAAAAATAATAAAATGAGCATCTGTATTATTTATTTGTTTATTTTATTATATTTATACCCCACCTTTTTTCCTGCAAGGAACCCAAGGCGGCTTACATAATCCTCCTCCTCCTCCTCCTCCTCTCCATTTTATCCTCACAACAACCCTGTGAGGTAGGTGAGGCTGAGAGTCAGTGACTGGCCCAAAGTCACCCAGTGAGTTTTATGGCCAAGTGGGGACTAGAACCTGGATCTCCCGAGTCCCAGTCCAACACTCTAACCACTACGCCACACTGGCTCTCTGTACATGCCTGACTGTACATGCATCTGTACATGCCTGACTGGCCACCTCCTGACTATAAAATGTTTCTAAAATTAAGAAGATAGAATGGACACTATGGTGAACAGCATCAGTCCCTGTAGGCCCTGGCATGCCCAAGCTGGCCCAGGTGCTGATACCAGTTTGCTGCTGCCCCTATTACCCACCACTCTCTGAGTGGTAATTTGGGGGGGCCTGAGCTGTGGGGCCTGGACTTCAGCCCCAAATTCCAGTCCTAGCTGAACCACTGTACGGGAGAGCTTGCAACAACAACAACAACAACTATTACGATGACGATGATGACTTTTGATATAAAAACAAGCTTTCCAACGAAGAAATCCAACCTACCCAAATATATGGTGGAACATATATTTGCCAGACCTTTGACATTCCAGCACAGATCTAAAGTCAGTAATGAGCACATATGGCTTAGTATGCCCTAACATTCCAAACTCCAGTGGCTTCTTTGGGTACCACACCTGAAACTTCAGAGCTCACCATAAAGACTCCCCATAGCACACTCCCAAAGATCCTATGTGCATCATCTTAGTGAGTAAAACGACCATGTTATTATTTCGAGCGGCTTCAATACCCTACCATCCAGAGTGCCTTAAGCTCCCTTTTACCCCCTACCTCCCCTTTCCCTGGTAATCTGAGAAATCTGTTCCCAGTTATGCAAATACAAATCTCAGCTCTTGTCATCAGTTAAAATCATAAAGTGAATTGAATGCTTATGGATCCATGGAATACATTTAAAAAATTAAAAAATTAAAGTTGAGTTTTATTCTTTGGTGTGGTTATACAGCTTGGGAAGCCTGCACACTTGAGCTGCACTGCTTCAGCATTTACAGAAGAGTCCCAAAGTGGTGGAGTACCATGCAAATGACCTTTTGGGCTTACACTGTCTCCCTGTCCACTTCCTGATCCTGCACAAACTCCTCACCTTCACCTTCAAAGTTCTCCATGGCCTTAACCCTCATGGTTTGTTCCCCTCTATTCAGGATACTGACAGTGAAGGGTGGGGGAAAGCCTCCTGCTTATTTCCGTTCCTCTACCTTGTTATGGCTAGCACAATTGAAGGGAAGGGAGCAAAACTGTGCTTGGATTATACGTGAGTGAGCAAATAGGCTAAATCAATATATATGGGAATGGACTCCGTGCCCTTTGTGTGTCTGCTGTGTTTTTATTCTTTACCTAGTTTATTTATATCCTGCCATTACACTACAACGCCCAAAGTTAGTAACAACAAATAGAAGAGTTTTGGGTTGTTGTTTTTTTTAAAGCCTAAAATCCTACAAAGCCTACAAAAACATAACAACAACAAAAATAACATCCTCATTCTAAAAGGTTGAATCTCCTAAGGCTTAGTTACTGGCAGTAAGAACTTTAAGCTAAAATGTGCTGTTATTATTTTATTTTATTTTGTATTCTGGGACTGCCCCTTTTGCCTTCGGCCCTACCCACCATTGGAATGTGGCCCCGAAGAACTTCTCCAAAATAGAATTCATCCCTTGGAATGAAAGAGGTTTTGAACCCCTGCTATATAGGGATTTGAACTGAGTAAAATATGGCCAGGCACCAGTGGCCCATTTTTTCATAACCACTGAGATGTAGAATTCTACATGTTACATTGCATGCTGTGTCTAGTTTATAGTTGCCCTAATCCTTGTTCCTTGAAGATATTAGTAGTTGATCAAAACATTAGCTAGAGGAAGTTCTGTCATTAAGTGAGAACCACTTCATGCCCAAAGTTTCTCACAATGGGAAGTATCCAACACTCACACACCAGCAGGACCAACTGTTAGTGCAACAGGAAGCTAGTGGTTCCTAAACAACTGGAAATGAGCCGAAATTCTCATTTCCAGAATGGAGCAGGTCAGTGGAGCTCAGAGAAGGGAGCTCTGCTGACATGCCCCATTTCAGAATCGAGTGATTCTGCTCATTTCTGGGGTTGTTTTAGGAAGCGCTAGCTTTCTGTTGTGCTAGGGGTCAGTTCTGCTGGCACAACAGAATGAGTGGAGGCACAGTGGCAGTATTGGATACTGCCCAATGAAAGGTCTTTTGATATGTCAAAATGTAATTCAGCAACCTGAGATTATGGGTGAGTTTGAACATCATGATAAGTCACCCTGAAGATAAGCCACCGTGGGTTGGTTGTTCACTTGATAACTCAAATTGTTCCTGATCAGGCGCACTGCAGCTTGCCATGGGTTGTTTCCCCCTTACCTGCTCCCAGCACGTATCTCAGATGGCTTTGCAGTAGATATGCTTGTTTCCTCATTCCCTACATCAGCACTCTTTCTGCAATTGGTCCACTGGGGTTGTCGGCTCATAAGGGAAACTCCCCCCCCCCCGCATCAGATCACGAAATGCATAATTTTTTCTGAGCCCTTACGAATACAGTAACTTGTTCACAAACTTTTTAAAGTTTGGGGTCTTGTGCAAGTGCATAGGAGCACAAGACTGCCTGTCCACTATTTACTGCAGCATACCAATATCTCCATCTTGTCAATGTCCTTTTCAGATTCATCCTCCACTTTGGCGCTTGCCTTGCTAGCGAACACCTTTTTTTCTTTTTTTTAAAGGCTGTTTCACATGCTGCCAAAGTAATTACACCTGCCTGAAAAGCTCCTTCTCCTGCAGCCACCAGCTGTTTTCAGCTCCCACTCCCCCACTTCATGCCTGTTGCTTCCTTCCACTGGTCTCTGCTGTTAGCTGTCAGATATACAGAACAGTGATGGGAATCAGTAAAGATATGCAAATTTCAAGGCAGAGCAGTGAGGTGGATCAGTAAAGATATGCAAATTTCAAGGCAGAGCAGTGGTGGAGATTGGTAAAGATATGCAAATTGAAAGGCAGGGCAGTGAGTGGGATTGGAGGTAAATATATGCAAATTTCAAGGCAGAGCAATGAGTGGGATCAGTAAATATATGAAAATTTCATGGCTAAGCAGTAAAGTGGAGGGGGAAATTATGCAAATTTCATAATAGTGGACTTTCAAATGTGTGCAAAACCAAAAAAACTAAAATTAAAAAGGCTGAGAATGTGTTTGGGGCACTCCTTGGTGTCCTTTCTTCTCAGTTTTTAGGAGCACGGGACGGAGGGCATTGACAAGGGATGAAGGAGGATGGTGGCGGCACTAGTGAGATTGTGAGGCATGGCAGGGGTTCTCGCCACACTTGCCAAGTGGCTCTCTAGCCATTCCCGACAACCCACAATGAAGTCACCCTGCTGGGTTCAGACGTCACAACAAACCACCCTGAACAACCCAACAACAAGCCATGGGTTCTTAGCATAGCTTATTCATGGAAAACAACCCACGATGAAAAAACTGCCCGGGGTTCAGCTATCATGAAAAGCTACCCTGAAACAACCCATGGTGACAACCCACTGTGGCTTATCATGTCATGAGAACCAGGTCTATATCAACTTGTTCTGTCTCTATGTTTTACACATAACACGTAGCGCCGCCATAACATGTGGTTGATGAGCTGCTGTCCACATGGCCTTTTTTGTCTGCTTTTAGCACTGATTCTGAGGCTTCTATATTCCTTTGCCTCTAACTGATGAGTGAACCCAGTGGAGCTAAGCAACATTCTTTGACTCCATTTGGTGCTGGCTTTGCTTCTGCTTGCTCTCTGCTTTCCCCCATGCTCCCAGCTCTCTTGGAATAGGTAAGCATAGGAACATAGGAAGCTGCCTTATACTGAGTCAGACCATTGGTCCATCTAGCCCAGTATTGTTGACAGTGACTGGCAGTGCCTCTCCAGGGTTTCAGGCAGGAGTTTTTCCAGCCCTAAGATGCCAGTGATTGTATCTGGGACCATCTGCATGTGAAGCATGTGCTCTACCACTTAATTATGGCCCTTCTCCTTCATTCGAGCAGCCTTCCCCAGCCTGATGCCCTCCAGATGTTTTGGACTACAAGTCTCAGTATTCCTAGCCATTGACCATACTGGCTGGGACTGATGGGGGTTGAAGTCCAAAACATCTGGAGGGTACCAGGTAGGGGAAGGCTGAATTAGAGGGATGCATGAGGAGATCCAGCATTTATTGTGGATGGACAGCACCACTGGTGAGTGAACTGTACATATTATGAAAAGAAGAGGTTAGGTCCCATGAGTCTTATCTCCCATGGTGTGAGGAGGGGAGATATGTGTGTAGGGGTTCTGGGACTGGTTACCCAGCTTGTACCTCTGATTTAGGCACTTATCCCATGGTCAAAACAGAGAAATTTGTGCTGAGACAGCAGAGGCTTCTTCTAACTCCTTACTCGGTCCTGCATAGATTTAGTGATCACGTATTACAAGTTCAGAGCTGTGAAGGAGAGCACCTCCCTTCATTCCATGTGATTTCCTCAGGCAGGAAAGATGCTTTAATAGAATGAGCAACCATCACAGCTAACGCCACAGTGACACAATAGAATATACTTCATCGAAAACTGGGAAGCTCTGGCCCATGAACGATCTAACTGGAGGTTGGCCTTTCACAAAGGTTCCATGGACTTTGAAGAAGCCCGAGTGCAAGGTGAAAGGGAGAAACGTGCTAAGCGAAAAGCACGTCAAATGAATCCTTTACAGGACCATCTTCTATCTGGTAACCTGTGTCCTCACTGTGGGAAGCTGTGTGGATCTAGAATTGGCCTCCACAGTCACTTACGGACCCATCGCTAGAGTCTACACAATCTTCTTTAGAATTTCCTCCTTTTATCCCGGAAGACAATCTTACTCGGTCACGAGTGATCGCCTGATGATGACTTCCTTATCTTTACAGCATCTGCTAAGAAGCTATAATCTTCATTGAAATAATAGGCGGAGTGTGCCCTACACATACAAATGCTATCTGTTATTTTATAGCCTGCTGGCTGACATTCTAAAGTGTCTTGAATTCGAGGAATTCTATTGTGGTTGCTGCTGCCAGATATAAACATTTCCCTTTTGTTCCCTTAACTGATTCATCACTGCATATACAGACACTGACAATAACTGGCATGCAGAGCCCTACTGGTTCAGGAGATTCAGGCTGCTATAAAGTTTCTGCCAAAGTCATTAATTCTGAATAAATAGGGTGGGCAATGCAGATATTTCTTGATGAAGCAAGAAGAAAACACTTAGAAAATAAAATAAAATATGGGTATATCAACCCAACAAAAAGAAAAAAAGTAGAATAAACACAGAAGATGCTTAGCTTACATGTCATGAGGAGAATGTTCTAGTAGCTGTTGCTCCTGAGGTAGTCAGAATAAAAGCAACCAGGAAAGTACTTGTCCTGCTATTCAGAACAAAGTTTATTTTGTTAGAAAGTTTAAGAAAGTCCCATGCTCTGCTTTGCACATACACAGTCCCATATGTAGGACTGCTGCCTTCAGAAGCTCTCTAGATCATGGCCAAAGTAAAAATGGATCTCATTATACTGATGGCTATGGATTGCAAGTTTTCAAACGCATATGTTCTCCAACATTCAGTCTATGCATTCAGAAGAAAAATAAAATAAAATGGGTTTAAAAAAATATATTGTTATATATCCAAGCTGATGCATCCATGAGAAGTGAAGAAGGAGGGAGAAGAAGTGGTTGCTCCTGGAGAATTTGTTTCAGAGGATGATGTAGGTGAAGCTGAAGAAGCTATGTCTTGTGGCAACCTCAGCAGAAGGCTGATCAGAAGTCAAAAGTTAGGTCCCGACTGCAGGTTAACTTGTTTCTGTTTGGTATAGGAAGTGTTCATGTTGCTTACGGCACATCTGTAGTGGGCTGTCTTCTTCCTGTATTAGAAGTGCACTGTGTGTTTCAGACACAGTTGGTTTATTGTAAAGTAAATGGACTCTCCCTCTGATCAGACAGGTGTCATTAGTGTACATTCTCCACTTATCTTCTCTGAGGCAGTTCCACAATTGTGTGCAAAACATGAATGAAAAAGATCAGTCTTCTAGCTTTCTGTCAACGCTGGTTACAGACCTGGAGGCTCTATACTGTTCTTCGAGCTTCAGAGATCAAGATGTGGGAACATTGGCTTTTTTACTTTACAAAGGCTTACTCTGGAAATGACAGAAAGCCTGGTTTGCCAGTTTTTCAGATGCATGGCTTCTGACTGTTGAAGACTACTGTATGTCAGAATTTTCCATATGCCAACTTCACTTAAGGATAGTCAAGCACTACAAGAATCAAAGTGGCTCCAGGTGACTTGGAGAAAAACCCCTAACCCATGTTGGAAACCACTACACACAAATGGCTGATGGTTGCCAAAAGAAGGTATTTAACGTGGCTTCCACATGAGGCTATTTTATATGTGCTACTGGCTGGTAATCATCTCTTCAAAAAGCCTTGAGCAGACAACTCATCTGGGAATAAGCATGGAGGAATAGCACCCACAGGCTCTGTCCCTCAACCTCCATCCATTCATCTGATCTCCTGCACAGAGCATACAAGCCATGTATTCATTGACTTTTCACATGCAATCTGTACGCTGAATTTTTGTTTGCATATTTTTGGGCTCTGTGCAGAAAAGCTGATCAGCACATGAAGGTTGAAGGTGGGGAATGAGACCAAAGGCTGCAACCACACTCCCCTACACACACCGATTATCCCCACATTCTGGCCATCAGCATATGCATAAAGAAATGTATAAAACCGATCTACACTATGGCGTTCAGATAACAAGGTTATTATTTACTTTTGTGGGGAGGAAGGGAGACATATACCATTTAAGAAGAATCCACCCCAAATTTGGCACTGGATTTGGAAGAAGAATGTTGGGAAATAGCTAGCAATTCATTTGGGTGACTATTCCTGCGAGCTGAGATATGAATTATCTCATTAAATATGAGCACATTCACCCCGTTCACCTTTGTTTCTCCCTTTCTTCCCACTTGTGTCTCTCCCATGGCTGAAATTTAGACTGTAAGCTCCTTGAGGAGTCTTTTCTGTGTTTTTGTTTGGCATAAGTTACTCTGTAAAGCACAATGTACATGGTAGCACTGTACAAATAAATAATAAGAATTTAAAAAGCAGCACTTATACAATGAAAAGAACTACTACAACCTAGGCCTGAAACAGAACATCTATCTTATTGCCACGTCTAAAAGTATATAGAACTACCCCGCTCTATCATCCTATACAGAATCAAGGAAGTATTCAAATTGAGACTAAATCCAGCTTTTCCTTAAATCAGTCTGTAGTACAAAGGTAAAGCCTACATTGGTGAATGTGATGAACTCAGCCTAGACTGGTCATGATTGCTAAGGTTTTGCCAGCTTGACATTTCCAACTCCTCCTAGCTTGGGAGATGGCCATCAAAATCAGTCTTTCTTAGTTGGTATATGTCTTGTTTGTCTGTTGCCAAGGAAGTAACACCTGGTCTTCCCCTCTTTCTATTCTGCCTAAGCAATGCCTGCCCATTCAGCTTTATGTACACGTTAGTACCCTGCAATGCTTAGAGAGAATTTCCCAATTTGTGGCCAGCCTAGACCAGATTGATATTCTTCCTGCAGCCATTCATTTGAATTAGGATAGGAGACAGAAACCTTACCTTAGAATGCATTCCCCGACTGGCTTTTTACATGCCACTTCACAGTATGCATGACAGGGGCAGGCAACTGTGGGAGGATCCAGGGGTCATTTTTGCCCCCTGGATTCCCCCTCTGATGTTGGTTTTTTAAAAACTTGACAGTTTGTTCTCAGTGTTTGGCAGCTTACTGCTATGGAGCGTTAAAAGGGTTAAATTTAGCTTGTTTGCAAACAAACTCAATTTGACCCTTTTAGCTCTCCATAGCGCTATAAGTGCCCATTTTTACTGCTGCTGGTTTGGCTGTGTGGTGGGGGGCTTCACTGTGGGGTGACAGGGCTGCATGTGACCTGCAGGTCGTGTGTTGCCTACCCATTATATAGCACAGGACAATGGGAGAACAGATTCTGCTCTGCCCTGCTCCTGCATTGTTCCTCCTTCAGGAAGATGATGTGCCATAACGCCAGGAAGCAGATCTAATCTGCAGTGGCATAGCCGGGCACTGAACCTGCCCTGTGCAACTTCTGCACCTCTCACTTCTCCCCTGCCTGAGGGTGGGACCTGCCCCTTGCCATCTTGATGCCTTCATATTTGCATCTTGGGTATAATTCCCGTCCACTTGACTACTGCTATGCACAACAGATTATTTTGTCTCAATCTGACAGTAGTCCATTCAGTGCAGACTGAGGTGTGCACTGCATTTGTCTAAAAAGAAGCACAATTCAACTGCATAAACAATATACAACAGATACAGCAAGCAATGAAACTTTCCGGAGGCAAAGAGTATATCCAGGTACCTTGCTTAATGTAACATTGATATTTGGTGCTGTAACTCTGCATGGGATGATGAGTTCTTGTCCATAATTCATGAGTATCATTTCCGGTATATCTCGGTGCAGCTTTACAAATGGGCTGTGTGTATCTGCAAAAGGAGAATAAAGAATAAAAAGAAAATTAAGCCACAGTAAATGATTGCAGAAAACACTACGCAAACACAACCAAGGCCACCATCCAAGAGAGTAGCCTTCCCCAACCTGGCACCTTCCAGATGTGTTGGACTGCAACTCCCATAATTGGCCAAGCTGGCTGGGAATTCTGGGAGTTGCAGTACAACACATCTGGAGGGCACCAGGGGAAGCCTGCAATAGAGAGTTGCGTGCCCTTAAACCCATTGAATTGTGGCCCATGTCTTTCTATCAATATGGGACATCTTTCTACCAGATATGTTTGTCAGCCAGAAACTACAGGCTTGCTTGAGATATTTAGGTTAGCAAGTGAAATTATGTGGCTAGAGCTATGCATTGACCTGAACAATCAAGATATTCAACAGGGACATATAATGGTTGCCTACCCTCCACCCAAAAAGGCCACAATAATTTATTTTGCCCACTTTATCTCCAATGTTTGAGCAGCAATGTTGATAAACATTCCAGAGCAGCAACTAAGCCAATGGTTAGGGAGAATTCATTTCAATATACTGAAGCCAGAGCATTTACAGTCAAAAGCTAGAGTAGTTTTTACATCTGCAGTGTATATTTACCTCAGCTTTGTTTCTTTTGTTGAATTTATCTGATTTGGGAGGTAAACCGGCAAACCCACTATTTCCCCCCTCTGCAAATCTCAGTGTTCTGTGCTTTAGTCTGATAATTTATTTATCCCTCTGCCACCATAGAAAATATCTTAGGCCGCAACACTGTGCACACGTACTTGAAAAGAAGACCTATTGAAATCATTAGGGTTTATTTTTGAGTAAGCATGCATAGGACCAAGCTGCAAAAGATTATCCAATGCTGCCTTTGGCAAATATATTTAGCATCATAGTATCAGTTAAAATGGTTCTACTAAATCCATTTAGTAGCTGCCACCTAAATACCTTTTCTTCAAGAGCAAATAGAATTTGACATTAAAGAGCTCATTTGCCCAATAGACATGATCATATCCATTTCTTTTCAGAACCCCCCCTCCACACACACTATTGATTTCATTCTATATCAGAAAAAACTGCTGTTTTCTAAGATCCTGATAGAGTTTTTATTATTATTATTATTATTATTATTATTATTATTATCATCATCATCATCATCATCATTATTTATTTATTTATTTATTTATCGCCCATCTGGCCGGCAACCGGCCACCCTGGGCAATGTACACAGAATAAAAGCAATAAAATACATTTAAAACAATATAAAAAATTTAAAATCTTAACCCACCCCATATTCCCACCTGAACAACCAGGTTTTTAATGAACGGCGGAAGCTCAGCAGAGAGGGGGCATGGCGGAGGTCACTCTGGAGAGAGTTCCACAGTACGAGGGCCGCCACAGAAAAGGCCCTCTTCCTCGTCTCCACCAGTCTAGCTGCTCTGGCTGAAGGGACAAGGAGAAGGCCATCTGTGGCAGATCTCGTTGAGCGGCCCACTTGGTGTTGCTGGAGACGCTCCTTGAGATAGACTGGACCGGAGCCGTATAGGGTTTTAAAGGTCAAAACCAACACCTTGAATTCGGCTCGGCAAGCAACTGGTAGCCAGTGCAGCTCCTTGAGCACTGGCGTGATGTGGTCCCGCCGGCGGCTGCCTTTAACCAGGCGAGTTGCCGCGTTCTGTATCAGCTGTAGCTTCCGAACCGTCTTCCAGGGTAACCCCACGTAGAGCGCATTACAGTAGTCTAGGCGAGAGGAGACCAAGGCATGAACCACTGATGGGAGCAGATGACTAGGAAGGTAGGGGCGCAGCTGCCGTATCAGATGGAGTTGATACAGCGCCGCCCGGCTCACAGCTGCCACCTGAGCCTCCATGGACAGCTGGGAGTCTAGAATTACCCCCAAGCTGTGGACCTGGTCCTTCAGGGGTAGATGTACCCCATTCAGCACCAGTTATTATATTCCAAGAGACAATGGACAGAGTCTTCTATATCATAAAACAGGGGTGGGCAACATTTGGCCTACAGCTCCTGTCACCCCTAGCCATCACAGTCA
Source organism: Shinisaurus crocodilurus (assembly GCA_021292165.1). NCBI lineage: Eukaryota > Metazoa > Chordata > Lepidosauria > Squamata > Shinisauridae > Shinisaurus > Shinisaurus crocodilurus. The sequence goes on along the minus strand of CM037878.1, from coordinate 261,962,574 downwards.
ATGGTAAGGGATCAAGGGAGTTGTAGGCCAAAACATTTGGAGGGCCACAGGTTGCCCACCCCTGACCTAAAAGGACACTCACAGGAAGCTTCATATTCACATAGCTTTGCCCCCCCATCCCCCACCAAGTCAAAGTTTATATTACCCAAAGCTGTCCAAGTTATTTTGGCACCCAAAGAAGAAAATCCCACAAGCATTTATAAAAATAAATAACTACGTCTGCTGCCCTTTCATGACACCAAAAATCAGCTGTCAGAAGCAGCTGCCTCACTCTGTCTAATGGCAGGTCTGGCCCTGCATGGCAGTGTATTATAGTGTACCCATGGTGACCCATAGATTTGTAACCGCACACATCTCAACAATAGTAATATGCTCTAAGTGGGGCTGTCCTTATGTGTGGTCCCAAGGGTGCTGTTAGTGCAGCAGTGAGGTTGTGGCGTGATGTGCCTAGCCACTGCCATGTAATACTGTCATTGAAAGAACTGTACTACCTGCCAATTTGCTATCAGGCCAGGTTTAAGATTTTGCTCTTAACCTGTAAAGCCCTAAACAACTTGGAATCAGGATAACTGAGAGAAGAAGACCTTCTCCCATATTGATCTGCCTGGCTGCTGTGATCATCACCAGAGGCCCTCCTGGTTGTGCCATATCCTGCAAATGTTCATCTGGTGACAGCCAGGAAGGGGACCTTTTCTGTGGTGGCACCCACTCTCTGGAAGACCCTCTTCCTAGAAGTAAAATATGTGCCACTCTGTTGCACTTTAGGCATAGGATGAAAACTTTTTTTATTTGCCTCGACACTTACTGATTTATTATCCCTGTTGTTATAATTTTTAGTTTATGCCATACTAATATGTTATATAGTTGTTTCACCTGTAATATGTATTAATATTATAGATTTATTGTTGCTCACTGCTTGGATGTGTTCTACAAGACAGGAGGTATAGAAATATTTCAAAATAAAGAAATACATATTATGTTAATCTGAGTCCCATTTATCCAAATATCCAAAATTGATTTGTCACCTGAATGCTTTCTAAGCTGTGTTTGAAATTTGGTGTACTGTGATTGCATCCCTCTTTTTCATTAGGGTTTATTAACAAGAAAACAGTGGTTATTGGGCAAATTAGAAAGATAATAAATAAATAAAACATAATTATGTTTTCCAAAGACAACACTTCCATCACAATGTTTGCATGGTGAATTCATGCAATCTGAATAAGGTACGTTTGCATCATTCTGTTTTTAAACACTGAGCATTCTACATGCTGTAAAATTTTCTGTTCTGCCATATAGTGGGTTATATCCAACAGTACACTAGCAGAAAAATTAGAAGAGTTGGCACAACCACTAGCAGAACAACTAGCAAAACTAATGTAAGCAACATCTACCTTAATTAAGCTGTAATGGGCTGTGCAACACCTTGTGCAAATGCCTTATAGAATGCCTTGCAGAACAGCTTGCACTCCTTGTGCAGCAGATTACGGAACAGCTTGTACAATGGCTTGCACAAGTGAAATACTATTTCACTATTGGACACAACCTGCTGTACACAATCCATAAAACCTTGAGCCGGCATACTTTTGGGCTGCAATCCTGTACCTACTTTCCTGGGAGTAAGCCCCATTGAACTCAATGGGACTTACTTCTGAGCAGGGCCGGTGCTACCATTAGGCCAACTAGGCAGCCGCCTAGGGCGCAAGGCTAAAGGGGGCGCCAGAAATGCCTTGAAAAAAAATACAGTGCTCTCAAGTGGGAAGGGGGGCGCTAAATATCTGATCTTGCCTAGGGCACCAAACTGCCTTGCACCGGTCCTGCTTCTGAGTAGACATGCATAGGATTGCAGTGTTAGGCAACAGGGCAAAGTTATGAAGAGAACAACCTGACTGGTTTAAGTGGTTTGTGCAACAGTATGCCCCACTGAATTCAACAGGACTACTTTCACAAAAGGCACAATCTCTCAGTTACATGCATTTATCTGCATGAGCAGGGGCAAAAGTTTTATTATGAAGGGAAACACTTTGATGGCTTATTTGTGGTGTCAGCCTGAATTTGTACAGGACAAGCAAGAACAGTGGTTTTGTACAAAGAGTTCAAGAAGGTCACACATCTGATAAAATGAAACTACCTTCAAAGAAACACATTTGAACTGGAAAAGAACGCACATTGGTCGGAAAATGATAATTGGTGTATAGCTATTGTGATTGCCAAGGAATGAATATATATGATTGCCTAAGTATCAAAATAACCCAACAACATTTCCTTTGCAATATGATCCAAGGAAAGACCGAAACTTATCCTGCTTGTACTTTTGTAAAAGAAACGCTTTTGTTTTGTTTTGTTTTTTTGCAGGGGTTGCAGTTAAAAAAAGGGGGTCACCCGCTCTTCGTATCTCCAGTGAAATAGTTACTTGTTACTACCCCCTTAAGACTCATTCATCCTTGTCACAAAATTAAAAGCTGTTTTCCAAAACCAGCAAACTTTGCAGAGCAATTTCCTGTATGCATAACCTGTGGGCCATTATAAGTATGAGGAAGAGCTGCCCTAAGGATTGACGGTAGTGTCTGCAGACACAGTGTCACCACTGGCTGATGCCAATAATGTACTAGCAGGGGTCATCATGAACCTTGCAGCCCTTTTAAAAAGAGGGACAGGAAACTGGTACAATATGTGAAGAACATTCTCACTTTAATGGACACATTCATGCCTCCAGGCACACACTGAGGTGACAGTCATGGACTACTGAATGGCATTGTCTCACTCCAACAATACCAATAATTGTATACATTTAAAAGTAAGTTTTCCTTCCCTTTATGAATCACAATTACACATTTAAACACACAGAGCCTTCCAGATAGTTCCATGTTAAAGTCTCTGCAGCCTCTCTCCACCCATCCCCACTCCATGCTTCGCTTTTTATTATAGATGAATAACCTTCTCTCTACTGTCCACAGGCTCCTCACCCATTCCATGTCCCAGGTACATTATTAAATACTGTAGGGAGGTAGGGAAAGGAGCAAAAGATGTCAGGAACCTGAACTGGGAAAAACAGGAAATAAAAGGAAATGGAAGAAACAGGGAGCATTTTGGTGGATGAGTAGAACCTATTGCTTTCTATAGTGAAGTAGTTATTTGACTTTCAAGTTCTTGGATGGGAGACCCCTCCTCTAGTTTCCTGCATTGAGCAGGGGGTTGGACCCGATGGCCTTGTAGACCCCTTCCAACTCTATGATCATCACAGCTCTTATCAAAAGCTTCTAGGTATGTCAGCCTATGCAGTGATCTTATCCCATGACATTTTATTTTATTTTGAAATAAAGCTTTAAAAAAAATAAAGGCAACAAAAGAAGAACATACATAATAATATAACAAGACCACTGAAGGCACAGCCTTATGGGTTGTGCTCCCGAAAGACAGAGCCCTCCAAATTCAGAGCCCTCTGCCTATGTATGCCCTGCCAGCAAGAGCTGGGCAGGGCAAGAGGAGGCCGGATGCTATTTCACCTCCATTCCCGTTTAAAATACAAAAAAACAATAGCTAGACAGACAGGCTTACCTTTCAGTGGACGGGGAGGGGACTGCAGAGCCCATAGAATACTGTGCAACCTGGCCTCTTCCCTTCCTCCCTCCCTCAAGCATGCCCCCTTTCTCCCTCTCAGACATCTCTTACAAGATTGCAGTTGCAGATCAGATCTCCTCCTCCACGTGCATGGAGTCTCCACAAGCAGAACCATGATTAGAACTTGTAGCTCTGTCTATGGGTGTGGAGTATGAGATCCACAGCATCCTATGGCACCCCAGACACTGTCTAGGGGCCATAAGATTGCTCTCTGAAGAATCGAAAGGAATTCAAAGAATCAAAGAAATGCAGTAATTATAATTATTAGTCTCTCACTGATATCTACAGTAAAACACCCTAAGTAGGAGCTCCCTATCTAGTGAAAGGATTAAATTACAAGTCATCTTTATATATATAAAAGAAAGTGTCCTGACTGACTGACTGACTGACTGATAAATGCCCAGCTCAAACCGTTTAATCTAGGAACGTGAAATTTTGAAGGAACATTGCTTTTATGATGTAGACACCCACTAAGGAAGGATTTTTGGAAATTCCGTCCCTAAGGGGGTGAAAAAAGGGGGCAAAATCGCCCCACTCTCATATCTCCTATGGGCAAAACAGCAGGGCAGCAGTTATGCAAATCAGTCTCGCCTCAGAATTCCTGCAGGAGACAATAAGAGCAGTTATGCAAATAGCCCATAGGACACTTAGAATGTTCGTATGAATTCCTACAGGGGCCAATAGTGGTGGGTATGCAAATCTCCCCTCAGCCATTTAGAATGTTCTCTGAGGGGGTGAAAAGGGAGGGAAACTTTTTAAATAACTGCCTGACTGAATGACTGCTGTGTGCGGGGCGTCGTCGCATAGGCTCCATCACATTTTGACAGACCTGCCCCAAACTTGGCACACATATTCTCCATCATCCAAGGACAAAGACTGGCAGGTTCAAATCTCCGAAAAACCCTCGCTGCGCCTGTACGACCCAAAATAGATGAGAGCCAATGGCGTCACTTGGAATGTTCGCAGGGGTCATTCAGGAGCGGTTATGCAAATCGCTCCAACGACATATAGAATGTTCATATGAACTGCCACAGGGGCCAATCAGGAGCGGATATGCAAATATCTCCTGCGTCAAAACAGAATGTTCATATGAACCACAGCCGGGGCGGAGCTGGGATTTCATTGTTGGGTAGTCCCGGGGGGGCAAGCTGGGATTACGTTGTTGGGTAGTCCCGGGGGAGGGGGCAAGCAGGGATTTCATTGTTGTGTAGTCCCAGAGGGTGGGAGCTGGGATTTCATTGCGTAGTCCTGGGGGGGAGCAGGGATTTCATTGTGCAGTCCCGGGGGTGGGGAGGAGCAGGGATTTCATTGTGCAGTCCTGGAGGGGGGGAGCAGGGATATCATTGTGCAGTCCTGTGGGGGGGGGACAGGGATTTCACTGTGTAGTCCTGGGGGAGCTGGGATTTCATTGTGTAGTCCCAGGGGGGCAGGGATTTCATTGTGTAGTCCAGGGAGGGAAGCAGGGATTTCACTGTGTAGTCTCGGGGGGGAGCAGGAATTTCATTGTGCAGTCTCGGGGGAGCAGGTAGTCCTGGGGGAGCTGGAATTTCATTGTGCAGTCCCGGGGGACCTGGAAGTCCCAGGGGAGCTGGTAGTCCTGGGGGAGCTAGGATTCCATTATGTAGTCCCGGGGGACCTTTCCTATGGAGCGATTCAAAACAGCAGTCAGCGACCTTAAGGAATTTTGAACAAATAGTGCCTATAGGACAGTGATGGCGAACCTTTTTGAGCCCGAGTGCCCAAACTGCAACACAAAACCAACTTATTTATTTCAAAGTGCCAACACTGCAATTAAACCTGAATACCGAGGTTTTAGTTTTAGAAAAACAACTCATACAGTTGTCCGAACTAATTAACATATTTTGTCTTAAAAGAAAAACACAATAACAGAGCTTTAATGATACAAACAGTTTTTTGTTGGGAAAAAATCAACTCAAAAAATTATTATAGTACTACATTGTACACATAGCCTGAAGGGAATTTATACAAACTTTTAAAATAATTAGGCACATGTATTTTTGGATAAGGGATTCTCAACTTGTAATATGATTATATGCCAGACTGAAATTGTATGGGGCAAGCTTTACCCCGGGTCCTTTCCCTGCTTGTACAGGTGTCGGATTAGTAAAAGTAAAAGTCAACCTGTACTAGGATGAGCAAGATAAACAAGAAAACTAAACATGCTTAACACATTTTAAACACTTTATGTCTTGGACTGCAAACACTGCATTAGGTAAAAGTTTGCATTGGGCATGCTTTTGCACAATTAATGTGATTTTTGCTATTGCATGCATACTGATAATTTGTCAAACCTTGGGTCATACTCCGTTAGTTTGAGAGCAACACATGCAGCACTCAGGTCAACTGTTGGGCTTTACATCCAAGCCATGCTCTGTGCATCATTCTTCAAAATCTTTTAAATGTGATAACAATGTAGAAAAGAATTCTGTAACAGGAATTCTAGAATAAAATCATTCTGTTCCACAATGTGAGAAAGAACAAAATCATTAGTGTTTTGCAGAAGGGGACAGTCTTTTTGCGATCTGGTGACCAATGGCTCGAGTGCCCACAGGTCCCTGCGTGCCAGCTGTGGCACCCGTGCCATAGGTTTGCCATCACTGCTATAGGAAAATGATGACCCGTGCAAACTTGGCACGGTCACTCTTCATCACGTGAGCGGGCAAAAAGCTAGTATAGTGTATATATAAAGAGTGTGGTGCAAGTGTGTTTTATTTTGTATTAGTAAAAATAAATAAATAGGTAACTGTACTTGGCTGGAATTTGAAGGGCTTCACCATAGGAAATAAATAGAAACCATGGTTGCATAATATCTTCCTTAAAGTTAGAATTCCTTGCTTGTTGCACTTGCTGAGTAAGTTTATACATAGTCATAAGCCCTCTTCGGGCATTCTTACCATGTTGAAAGAATGTGTGAGGAGAGGAGCACTCCAGCCCTGCACTCCTCTGGTGTTGCATCTGTTGCCATGTCACACATGGAGGGCAACAGTCTGAACAGGAGAGCCTCCTGTATCTGTGGAGGCTCTCCACGCTATTAAGAACCCTGGAAAATCACCCTCACCATTTTGTTTACCTTAGTGTAAGCACTTGGGCCCCACATTTGGACCAGGACTACTGTGTTCAGGTAGGGGAGGTTTGAACCAGCATATGAAATGCAAGTCTATTATCTCTGTAATTGGCAAAGTTTTCGCCTGTGGCAATGGAAATTTTTCAGTTACCCTAGAGACAATAAACTAACAGCATTTTAAAAATTGTGAAGAGTTTATTCAACATACTATAAAATTATATATGTATTCATTACTCTCTCTGCCCTTAAAAGAAGCTAAATCATTAATCAAACTGAAAAGATTTTCCTGAATATTAGTGGCACAAGTACTCCATCCAGCAGTAAGGAAATCTAAGTGCATTTCAAATCACATCAAGATCTGTGAAATCAAAGCACAACTCAGAAAAGAAAAGTAAAACTGCTTCTTCTGCTCCTGACACAGAGGCTCAATCCAGACATCATGCCTATCCATGGGGTAGTATCCAATGGTGTTCCAGCACTAGCACAAATGATGTTATGCTAGCATAAACCAACGTTTGCAAAACATAACTAGCATGATGTGAAAAGGTGGTCATGGTTTCTGCTAATCATAGTTTTGAACTCAAACCATGGTTTGTGTTTCCAAACAATCAAGCAAACCATGGTTTAGAGCTGCTTGTCTATTTTTAAGTTTTCTGTCTATTCAGCCCTCCTATCACTAAATATAGTCAATGGCCTCTCAGCACAGAACAATGGTCCATGGTTTGCCCATGCAGACATCACACCAAACTATAATTAGCACAGACCATGCTTTGCATGCCTGCTGATAGCAAGCCATCATTTGAAAATTCAAACATGAAAATTAGCATTGTTAACAATTACAGAAAAGTTAGTTTGTTTAAAAAATACAAAAGAATTGATTGTGAATTTGTTAACAGCAGCAAAATTAATGATAGCTAGGAATTGGAAGGTTCAACATGTGTTTTCAATTAATGAATGGTATACAGAGGTATGGGATATCGCGTTAAATGATAAATTAACTTGTAATATTAAGTGTCAAAAAGGACAATTGGAGAAAGACACCTTTGTGAACATTTGGGGCAAATTTTTGGATTATGTGTTGGTAAAGGGGAGGGGGAACAAACCTTGTCAAGATTTGTTATATTTTTGGAATATAGAATAATAGCTTGTATACACACACACACACACACACACACACACACAAAAATTGGGGTGAGAAATATAACTTGGTCCCAAGAGGTGGGGGGGTGCACAATGTTTATGTTGTATTTTTTGTTGTTGTATTCATTAGTAGTTGTAAGATGTGAAAAATTAAAAATTTAATAAAGATACTGACCTACAAAAAAAAAAAAAAAAAAAAATTCAAACATGATGCCAAAACTCCTTAGCTATGGTTTGTGTATGTGGATTGAACTGAGCCAGAAGCTGATTTTCTTTACATAGGAAGCTAGGATCATACAATGATCATAAGAACATAAGAAGAGTCATGTGAATCAGACCAAGCTTCCATCTAGTCCAGCATTCTGTTCACACGGTGGCCATCCAGCTGCCCACTGGATCCCACACAAGCAGGATATGAGTGCAATAGCTCCCTCCTGCCCATGTTCCCCGACAACTGGTACACATAGGCATACTGCCTCTGATACTGGAGGTAGCATATAGCCAATCAGGACTAGTAGTCATTGATAGCCTTATCCTCCATGAATTTGTCCAATTCCCTTTTAAAGCCCTCCAAATTGGTGGCCATCACTACATTTTGTGGAAGCGAATTCCATAGTTTAACTATGCACTATCTGAAGAAGTACTTCCTTTTATCTGACCTGAATCTCCCACCAATAAGCTTCATGGGATGACCCTAGGTTCTAGTATTATGAGAGAGGGAGAAAAATGTCTCCCTATCCACTTCCTCCACACCATGCATAATTTTGTATACCTCTATCATGTCTCCCCTTACTCACCTTTTTTCCAGGGATGGGGACTCGGACTGGAGGACTCGACTCGTGAGTCGGACTGAGTCCCCCCTCTGACTCGAGTCAGACTCGAGTCCCAATATTTTTAATGGGACTCGAGACTTGACTCGGGACTCGAGACCAAGGACTCCACCACTGCCACCCGCCACCGCTCACCTCACCTCACCTTGCTGCCGTCGCCCGCCATTGCCGCCTCACACCGCTGCCGCCCGCTGCTCACCTCACCTCCGCCGCCGTCACACGCCGCACGCCGCCGTCGCACGCCACACACCACCTCACCGCCGCACGCACGCACGCCGCCGCCGCTCTGTTTTTGGCGGGGGGAACCAGGGCAACAGAGCTTAAACAGCCCTGTTGCCCTGGTTCCCCCTGCCAAAAACAGAGCGCAGGGGTCCAGCGGCGGCATGCGACGTGCGACGGCGAGGTGAGGCAGCATGCAATGGCAGCGGCGTGAGGCGGCAGCGGCAAGGTGAGCGGTGGCTGCGTGAGGCGGCGGGCTGGGCGGCGGTGGGGCGGTGGCGGCGACTCGAGCGGCGCGGAGAACGCTCCACGTCGCTCAGAAGAGCGAGATCAGGCCACTCCGCTGCGGAGAACTACGAGCACAGGGAGGGCTCGTAATACATCCCTGGCGGTGGCAGCGGCGGCGGCAGGAGCAGGGACGAGGGAAGGACCCACCGACGGTAAGTGGCGGCAGAGGCTCATGGAGGGAGTGGGAGGGTCTCCGCAGGAGGAAGGGCAGCTCTTCTTCCTCTCACGGAGACCCTCCCGCTCCCTCCATGGGCCGCCGCTTTGGGAGTGACTCGGGACTCGAGTCACCATTTTGGACCTCGGACTCGAGACTCGACTCAAGACTCAGGTCCAAAGACTCGTGACTCAACTCGTGACTCGAGACCAAGGACTCTTCAACATCCCTGCTTTTTTCTAAGCTAAACAATTCCAGCTGCTGTAATCTTTCTTTGTATGGGAGTTGCTCCAGCCCCTTGATCATTTTAGTTGCCCTTTTCTGCACTTTTTCCAACTCTACAGTATCCTTTTTTTAGGTGCGGTGACCAGAACTGTACACAGTATTCTAAGTGCGGTTGCACCACAGATTTGTATAAGGGTAATATGATATTGGCAGTTTTATTTTCAATTCCCTTCCTAATTATGCCTAACATGGAGTTTGCCTTTTTCACAGAAGCCACAAACTGGGTTGACGTTTTCACTGAGCTGTCCACCACAACCCCAAGATCTCTTTCTTGGGCAGTCACTGCTAGCTCAGATCCCATCAGTTTATACTTGAAGTTGGGATTTTTTGCCCCAACATGCATTACTTTACACTTGTTTACACTGAACCGCATTTGCCATTTTGATGCCCATTCTCCCTGTTTGGAGAGATCCTTTTGGAGCTCCTCACAATCCCTTTTTGTTTTCACCACCCAAAATAATTTGGTGTCACCAGCAAACCTGGCCACTTCACTGCTTACTTCTAATTCCAGATCATTTATGAATAACTTGAAAAGCACTGGGCCCAATACAGTTCCCTGTGGGACCCCACTGTTTACATCCCTCCATTGGGAGAATTTACCATTTATTCCCACTCTCTGCTTTCTTATCGTTAACCATCAGTTACTGATCCATCATTGGACTTCCCCTCTTATTCCATGACTGCTGGTTTCCTGCTTCTGATATATTTAAATAATTTTTTATTGTTGGCCTTGATGTTGTTAGCGATATGCTCCTCAAAATGCTTTTTTGCATCTCTTATTGTCTGTTTGCATCTCCTTTGTGCAAGCTTGTGCTGCCTTTTGTTTTCCTCACTTAGGCAGGACTTCCATTTTCTGAAGGAAGCCTTCTTCTCTCTAATAGCTTCTTTGACACTGCTCGTTAACTATGTTGGTGACCTCTTGGACTTGGTGCTACCTTTCCTAATCTGTGGTATACATTCTGAGCTTCTATTATTGTGGTTTTGAGTAATCTGCAAGCATTTTGAAAGGATTTATGCCTCTTGACTCCCCCTTTAAGCTTCCTTTTTTTACCAGTTCCCTCATTTTAGAGAAGTTTCCTCTTTTGAAGTAAAATGTGACTGTGTTGGACTTCCAGGGATGGGGACTCGGACTCAAGGACTCGACTCGTGAGTCGGACTGAGTCCCCCCTCTGACTCAAGTCAGACTCGAGTCCCAATATTTTTAATGGGACTCGGGACTCGAGACCAAGGAGTCTTCAACATTCCTGGGCTGTGCCAGAAGGAGTGGAGAGGAGCGTGATTGCTGGCAAAGAGTGCGTGGAAGCGAGGTGCGCCGCTGCTCGGCCACTATGGACGGCTACCAGGAGTGCAGCCCCAACAGTGTGTCAAGATTTATTTTGATTGATGTGTTGCGTACTTGGGAGAGGCAGAAGAAGGACCTGAGATTACTCTGTGCGGCTGCTCTGAGTGTGTTTCTGGTTCCAGCAAGTTCATCACCAGTGGAGTGGGTGTTCAGTGAGAGTGGAATTGTGAGGAGACCTCACCGTTCCAGAATGGGGGCCAAACATTTAGAAAAAACCGTGTTCCTCAAATGCAACATGGATAAGTTTTAGGAAGTACAGCAAGTTTATTTTTTAAAATCATTTTCCTAAAATGCAACCTTTCCGACATTTTGGGTTTGGCTGCCTCTGCCTGCCTGTTTGGGGTTCCCTGCCTCCTCTGCCTGCCTGGTCTTTTCTTGACCAGTTCAACAGTTGAATTGTCCAAGACAAAGGCCTCTGCCTGCCTGCTTTGGTGTTCCCTGCCTCCTCTGCCTGCCTGGTTATTTTGGGTTTGTCTGCCTGGTCTGTTCTTGCCAAAATCAGTGGCAGAGTTTTGAAATAAAAAGGCACACTTGTGCCTAGAATTTATTTAAGACACACATCTGAAGTAGCCTTATTTTGATGGGGGGGAAAACCCATTGATTTTAATAGGGACTCGTGGGGTCAGCTTTGGGAGTGACTCCTGACTCGTGACTCGTGAGTCACCATTTTGGACCAAGGACTCGGACTTGAGACTCGGGTCCAAAGACTCGTGACTTGACTCATGACTCGAGACCAAGGACTCTTCAACATCCCTGTGGATTTCTTTGGCAATTTTCCACTTAAATATATATATTAAATCTGATAGCACTGTGGTCACTGTTTCCAATTGGTTCAACAACATTTACATCTTGTACTAGATCCTGGACAACACCATTTAGGATTAAATCCAGGTTTGCCTCCCCTCTGGTCAGTTCCATCATGACCAACTGTTCTAGGGCACAGTTGTTTAGGACATCGAGAAGTTTAACCTTTTTGTCATGACTGGAACATGCATTCATCCAGTCAATGTGGGGGTAATTGAAGTCACCCATTATTACAACACTTCCTCATTTTTATAAATCTCTTCTTTTTCTATTTGGTTGGTTCATACTCTAGCGATCACTCTAACTACAGGAAGTGCAGCGTATTTAAAAGCCAAGGAGAGGTGACTTCCTCTATTGCCAAGATCCTGATTCTGTATTTGTAAATATTTGTACCCATGTAGCGTGCTAGAACATGGGAAAGAGCCAGTGCTGAGTGAGCACAACATCCCCACACAGGAAACAATCCAAGGGTAGTCACAGTCTTAAGTTTAAATAGATTATTTCCCAGGAAAAAGTAATTTAGGATGATTAAAAAACAAACACTTCTTACTCTCCCAGTTTTTGCTCCATTGTTGGTTTCTCTTTAAGCCTTTTCCTATTATCCTTTTTTCTCAGGACAGCTACTATGTCATGTTTCAGCAGCGTTGCCATGGGCTGGTCTGGTCACATGACTGCTGATGCCACAAGCTGAACTCAGCATGGATTAGTTTGGTCACATACTCAAAAGGAATAAAGGGAAGAGCCATTTTCATTTTGTGAAAATACTTCTCAGGTCCAGGGCACAGGAAGAAAAAAGGCTTCTTGTGCCCTTTCATAGTGGCATTAAACTTTAAGGATTAAAGCTTATTCTACCACTGACATAGGGTGACCATCTGTCCTATTTTACAGAGGGCAGTCCTCTATTTGTAGGCATCCACTATCTGATGACTGTCTACGTCAAGTCTGGTTTAAAAGGTAAAGAACCATCAGAAGGGAGAAAAAGTAAGTTTCACTGGTCACAATCATCTTCACTATGATGAGATGTATTGTATTTCTTCTTCTTTTTTAAATTTTATTTATATTTTTAAGTGTATTTCTATTTAAATTATAGACATTATTTCTAAATTTGTATCTATCCATACAAATGAGCATATGCAAATTTTATACAAATTTGTGTCCTCTTTTGTCCTCTATTTTAGTGATGCAATGCCTATCCTCTTTTTTGGTGGTGTGGAATTGGCTGTCCTAACTGACAAAGATATCCATAGAGATACTGAGATTATCAAAACATTGCGCCAGTCTGTAAGAAAGTGTCAGAACTAAGATGGCAGATTTGGAATTGTGTATGTGTTCCCCCCCCCCCCACCTCTTAATCACTTTAACAAGCTCATGCCGCCAGGGAAGAAGGTGGCAATTCATAGGTTTACTTCTTGCTTGCAGGGACAATGAAACCGTATTACTTCTTGAATGTTCTGGTACTTCTTTCATTCATCTGACCTCACTAGGCACATTTACATCTCATGTAAACTTTCCTCCATGGATTCCCAAAATGAAGGCCAAGGCAAAAGGCTGCATTTGTGGCCTACACTTAGTATAGATTCAATGTCTTTGCACTCAGGTACAAGACACACCTAGGATACAGATCTTCTAACCCCTCCTTCTGAAGCCCATGACTATGGGCTTCACTGGGACTATTCTAATGCAAATCATTTGTGGATTGTAGTCTGTGGATACAAAATTGCTTATAACATGTAGCTTGGCTCCCAGGCCATTGGAAGTTTTATTACAAAGATTTTAAAGTGAATTTTGCTCACAAATTTATTTGTCACTGACTCTCAACCTAACCTACCTCAGAGAGTTGTTGTAAGGATAAAATGGAGAGAAGGAGGACCATGTGAGCCACCTTCGGTTCCTTGTAGGGAAAGCGGTGGGATATAAATGTAATAAATAATAATAATAATAATAATAATAATAATAATAATAATAATAATAATGATGTTGTTAATCTATGAAATACAGTCAATGTCCATGATTCTGACATTATTGAATGTCAGAATCACACTATCACCTACAAAACAAGAAATACTCTCATGCACTCTGTAAAGATCATATCTTTCCCTTTCCCATTGACGACAATAATTAATGTGCCCTTTAAGAGAATTTATTAATCAGCCTGTAAGCCAGGGATGGGGAACCTCTTTCAGCCTGAGGTCAGAATTCAATTTTGGAGAAGCTCGGGGGGGGGGGGCATTCCAGTGGTGGGTGGAACCAAAGGCAAAAGGCATGGGGTCAAAATTATAAAATAAATAAATACTAGCATATTGTAGCTTAAAGCTCTTACTGCCAGTAACTAAGCCTTAGGAAAGGGATTTCAACTTTTTAGAGAGGGTTGGGAAAACTGCAGAAAAGCTGGGAAACCACCAAATGATGGTAGTTTGGGGAATGGCCATCTGTGGAATCCCAGAGGGCCAAATTTGACCCCTGTGTCTGAGGTTTTCCACCCCTGCTGTAGGAAGCCAAGAAACTTTGTTTTATATAACTCATTAACCAAACATTAATATTAATTTTTCTCAGTATGTTATAGGGAGGATTTTCCAAACTATATAAGAGAAAAATATATATGAACAGGCCTGTGGCTCAGCTGGCTCAGCTTGTCTGAGTGTGGAAAGCTAAGCAGGGTCAGGCCTGGTTATTACTTGGATGGGAGACCCCCTCCTCTAGTTTCTTGCATTGAGCAGGGGGTTGGACTCGATGGCCTTGTAGGCTCCTTCCAACTCTATTCTATGAAATCTAAAATTTGAGCCAGTGTAGTGGTTAGAGTGTTGGACTGGGATGTGAGAGATTCAGGTTCTACACCCCACTTGGTCATGAAGCTCACTGGATGACTTTGGGCCAGTCACTGACTCTCAACCTAACCTACCTCAGAGAGTTGTTGTAAGGATAAAATGGAGAGAAGGAGGACCATGTGAGCCACCTTCGGTTCCTTGTAGGGAAAGCGGTGGGATATAAATGTAAATAATAATGATGATGATGATGATGATGATGATGATGATGATGATGATAATCTATGAAATACAGTCAATGTCCATGATTCTGACATTATTGAATGTCAGAATCACACTATCACCTACAGAACAAGAAATATCTGTGCACACTCTCATGCACCCTGTAAAGATCATATCTTTCCCTTTCCCATTGACGACAATAGGAAAACCATGTGGTCATAATCATTGAGATTGTAGCCAAGCAGTAGAATAGGTTAATGGATATGACTCAAGCATTAAATAACTTGATAATAAAACATTAATTTCCTAAAAGTCCATAACATTGCTCTTTGACATTCCAGTGTTCTTTCTTTTGGTAATAATGTGGCATTTAATGCCTTTCAGCTAAAACATTCACACACCTAGCATCATTATTATAGCAAGGATATTACTGAATATATGTTTGATACTGTTAGATATGGCTCCTGCAATATTCTAATCATTTCATAGACACACTTCTGGTCCACTTCCTTTCAGATAAGGCATGCAAAATTCCACATGCCTTGAGTCTTTCCTGTTCCTTCTTTTTTTCTCCTTAGGCTGGTAAATAAAATGCTAACTCTTACTGTGCATTTTGATGCATCCCCACATTAGCCAACCTTCATGTGACACAGGAGATTTGGGATTGGATCTCCCAGTGTCTTTTAAAAATCCTAATGCAGCGGAAGGGGACACAAATTGGACTGCGATGGCAGTGCTGTGGGAAGAGATGTTTAACCCTTTTCTTCACACCATTTTCATAATCTTAATCATACGCACAAACATACACACATACCAAGCTACTAGCCCCCACCTGGTGGAAAAAGACAGGTACAGTCATGCCTTGGATTGAGAGCATAATTCATTCCGGAAACGTGCTTGTAATCCAAAACACTCTTATATCAAAACGAAGTCCCCCCAAAAAAATTTGTACAGAGATTTTTAATTTAAGCCGTACTACAGTACTTGTATTGCAAGACGTCGCTTGTATATCAAGTAAAAAAAAATTAAATAAATATTTAAAAATTTGCTTGTCTTGCGAAACGCTCTCAAACCAAGTTACTTGTAATCCAAGGTATTACTGTATATGTATTTACCTTTCCCCCCAGTTGGTCTATCAGCAGCTTCACAGGGGTGATTTAGATCAGAAAAAGGTGCAGGGGAAACCTTGCACCCGTACTCCACAACACCATTGTCATAATTCAGGTATGTATGTGCATGTGCAGCTGCTTTCAAGCTCTAAAAAAAAGGCATTGGGAGATCTGATCACTAACCTTATAGTTAGTCTGGCCCACAATTGTACATTTTTCTGGACTTTTGTCAAGCATTTTCCGGGACCAAGGAAAACAAAAAAGTTGGGAAATCTGATTACAGATCTGTTGCATCATGTCTGCTTTTGGCCCTAAGGCTCCAGGCACACAGTAGCACAACACAATCTCCAACTGCTTTCAGTAGAGCTACACTAGATGTGAGTGGTTTGTGACTCATCCACTTGTATGCATATCCCTTCTCCTTAGCTGCAATGGAAATTTAGAATTCCAGAGAAGTAATTGTTTAAAAAAGTGGGATCTTACCATTAATAAATAAATATATTGTAGTTACTGTCTTCTTTCTCACAGCACTTGAGGATGGATATCTGCAGCTATAATATCCTGTGTCACTTGCTTGAGCTCGGTTCAAGGTCAGGCTGCTACAGAACTGTTTGTCATTCCTTCCACAAGTATATGGCATTATATTGAGCCGTTTGCTGTCCATACTTAGACTTTCAGGCAGAGTCCATGAATGGGCCACTTCCCCACTGCAAATGCAGATAAGAGAGCAAACAACAACAAACAATTACATTGGGGCTATAATTAGGTGGAACAAATTCCCAGGCTTTCATTTTATTGTATCAAGCTATTTCGGGGTCTCCCTACCTAAGATACCATTCTCCAAAAGCAACAACAAAAACAACCCCAAGCCTATTGAACTATTTCCCCCTATCCCCCTTCCAACAATGGGTCCCTCTCTCAGTCACCACCCCAGAGCAAGGGTATATTAACTGTAGGCCAATGTATGGAAAGTTCACCCCAGTCGATTACCTGCAGATGATGTTCAAAGTATCTCCTTCTTGTATGACATGTTGCGTTCCCGATATATTTAATTTTGGACCTTTCCATTTGGACCCTGAACTAGATCCTGGAAAACAAATAAAAACAGCATTATTAAAACTAGTGGAAAAGCAAGAAACCACCGACTTTGTATCCATTCACATTCATATGCCTTTAACTAAGAGGGCTTCAGTCATTCCACTCAGTCAAAAATTGTGAAGGCATTGTGGATGACATGGATTATCTAGACCCATTTCAACCCAGATTTAGGCCATTTTGGTACTGAAATGTCCTGATGGATGACCTCTGTCAGGAGAGAGACGGGGGAAAGTGGCCTTGTTGAATCTCCTAGTTCTCACAGTGGCTTTTTATAAGATCAACTATAGTTTCTTGCTGGACCAACTTTGTGAATAGAGGGTAGGAGACACAGTGATATGGACTGGTGGAGGTAGGAGGTAATACTAAGCAGATTAAAGTTGAAACAAAGTCAATCTTGAGTTTAATTTCACATTCATTCAGGTAAAACTCCTCAGAGCAGATATAGGAAGTGTATAGCCCATGGGCTATTCCAGGCCTTCTAAAGCATTCCTCAAGCCAACATAGCAAAATCTCCACGAGGGGTGTTGAACCTCTTACAGCCCGAGCGCCAAATTCCATTTCAGAGAAGCTCTCAGGGGCCACATTCCAGTGGTGGGCGAGGCCAAAGGAAAAAAGGGTGGGACCAAAGGAAAAAGGGGCAGGGCCAAAATACCAAAGTTACAAGCCTGTTTTAGCTTAAAATTCTTACTGTCACTAACTAAGCCTTCTGGAGAGGCATTTCAGCCTTTTAGAATTGGGGGGGGGGAACTGCACAAAAGCTAGGAAACCTAGCTGCACTGCACTGAAAATCAGTGGTTGGGGGAAAGGTGGTGGGGCAAGGAAAAGGTGACATGGCCATCTGGGGAACCCCAGAGGGCTGAATTGGGATCCCAGATGGGCCATATTTGGCCCCTGGGCCTGAGGTTCTGCACCCCGATCTACATTGTTTACTCACATTTTTTAGCTTGTAGGCTCTATTGAAGGGATAGTAAGGGGCTGTAGCCACACTTAATTGACCACAGATGGCTAGCTGGTCATATGCAAACTACGGCTCCCTTAGACTAGTCAATAATTTTGTTCAAATGGAAAATGACCATTGCTGTGCCAGCATAACCGAAACACACATGTGTTTATATTGTATACTAAAAATAAGTATAAAAATAGACATAATGAAAGATCTATTTATTTTAAGTATTTATTTGAAATATTTCTTATCCTATCCTTCATAAAAAAAAATCGAGGGCAGTGTACAAAAATAATAATAATAACAACAATTATTATTATTATTATTATTATTATTATTATTATTATTATTATTATATTTATTTGTATCCCGCCTTTTTCCCAGCACTTGGACCCAAGGCGGCTCACAACCTTTAAAATTCATACAATGAGGCCGACTGCTCCTCGGGGGTCACATAACTAGTTAGCATGCCAGAGTCTTGTTCGTTATCAGAATTAAACCAGACAAATTGCTCCACCAACTAAGAACGGCCATGCACCACCACCCACAGAATCACAAAGAGCTATCAACCTGTCAATCCTTTCCGTGTCTGGGCTGGGTGAGGTTTCCCATGTTAATATAAATACAATATAATAATTTTTAAAAGCCTAAGGTTCACCCACCCACACTTGTTATGGGATTTGTCAGCGCAAGAGCATTGCTCCCACAAATCCTTCTCTTGGGACAACTCTGGGATCTCCATGAAGGCCTTCTACCTGCCCTGGAGGCTTGTGAAGGAAGAGATGCTATAGTCTCTTCCTGGCATCCTGATGGCATGTTGTGTGTTGAGGGGAAATGTTTACTTTGTTGGGTGATGTCATGGGGCCACCCATCACTGTGCCATCACTGTATCAGCCATCACTGATCGTTGCATTCCATGAATGAATAATTTGGTGGCGCCATTGATGCACAACAATGTGGTTAGTGGGTAGTGGTAGTGGTTTTCACGGATCCTATGGAAATGCCTGCTATAGGATTGGTCTGACAGTCATATGCTTACTACAACTGCCCTCTACTGGATAGGATGTCAGATTTACTCTCATGCAATCACTTCTACTTTTGGTGGCTTGTTAAGATTACAACAGTAGAAGATACTTTAAGCAAACAGCAGGATATGAATTACTTTTTGAACAGATTGCAAAGGGGTAGGGGAGATAGAGGCATGCCTTCACAGCTGTATAAGCTGCCACCATGTGCAACATTTTATGAAACTGTTCATCTTCAGATAAAGTAAATAATGTCTTCCCATAAATATACACATTTTAAAGCAATTTTCTTCTGTGTTTCTACAATTTTATAATGTTGTAAAATAGCATAGTGAAAAAGGCAGAGACTATGATTTCAGCCTCTTTTTTTTGGCCTAGAAAGAATCTTCTCAAACAAAGCCTTTTTTGTTGTTGATTGGTATAACAGCTTTAGACAATCATTTTAACCAAGTTGCAGGAACACTGCATAGATTTTCATTCATTTTCTTCATGTGCCCTAGTAAATACAGGGAAAAGCCATAGCTCAGTGGTAGAGCACATGCTTTGCATGCAGAAATTTCCAGGTTAAATTCCCAGCATCTCCAGGTAAGGCCAGTCGACAATACTGGGCTAGATGGACCAATGGTCTGACTCAATATAAGGCAGCTTCCTATGTTCAGGTTGCACTGTATTGATACATGTAGATGTTACTGCCACTAGAAATGCATCCCCCACTCCAAGGATGACCTGAAACTATCAAAACTAAACATTCTATCCCATGGGTAGTATCCAATGGTGACAGTCCACCAGTGTCAATCACTCTGCACTAGCAGGAATGACGGCTAGTGCAACAGGAAGCTAGCACTTGATAGCACAACCCCAGAAACTAGCTCAAAATAGTGATTCCAGAATGGGATGAGTCAGCAGAGTTCCCTTCTGCGCAAGCACTAGTTTGAGCTAGTTTCCAGCTGCACTATCAAGGGCTAGCTTTCCATTCCACTAGTGGACCTCTAGTGCAAGGTCAACATTGGATACTGCCCCATGTTAGCTTTGGCTTGCTTCCATATTCAAATGCTTCTAGTAATCAGGGAATGTTGGAGCAAATATCAATTTTCTGAGTGTTCTGGAGGTACCTTGATTTTATTATCACCACCAGTGCGTGAATGAAATATATATTCACCCTGACAAGTATGCCAAATTTCATTCCTTTTAAGCGGGCTTGCAGAGAAAACTTGCCAGCCACAATGACTCAACATTTATTATTTCAGTATTTTCTGCACGGAATCATGTAGACACCCAAATTTATATATCAATATGACAGTCAACCCATTTACACAGTGTACTATTTCCTTTTTAAAATATACTAATTACTGTCCCTAATTTATTATATACAGTAACCTACAGCATTATTCTTTGAAAGCACAGCATATCTCATACTCATTATTATTTTATGAGACATGGCATTGCAAAATTAAACTCATTAAACTCTTATAAGCAGTTGAATTAAACATCTAGATCTCTTCGATGTTTATCAGCAGCTTTGGAAAATATGTTGGTCTGAAACACATGTAGGGCAAAATCCCTGAGTTATTCAATTTAGAACTTGATCAAAATCTACTACAATTAAGACAGTATTCATTTCATGGAACTTCTGATCAGGCTGCTTGTGGCTTAACTCTGAAAATCTGCTTCAATAATCTCTGCAGAAATTTTGCCAGGAACTGTCCATCTCTCTCAAATATAGGTCAAATGGTCCCATGAATGCAGAATCGCTGGGGAATCAAGAGCAGCAACCATGGGGCTGGAATTTGGAGGGGTGGGATGAGACATGGAAAAGGGCAACAAAACAAGAAGATAATGTGAAGACTATTGTTGCTATGATAATGGTGGGAAGAGACATTTCCCCTCCTGTTCACTCCACAATCATCCTCAGGCCTGGTGCAGATGTCACAATAAACCATAGGTTAGTATTATGGGAACATGCCTGCTCAAATCTCAGGATCTAGTGCTCTCCTAGGGTCAGCCCTCCCATGAGGACAGCTGAATCCACTGGCAGATGCGAGGTATGGTAGGGCACACCCGTTCTGCACACCGGGGGGGGGGGGCTCCTGCAGGCACTGCTGCCACCACTGCAATGGCCCTGCTCACCCACTGTGGCAAATGCCACAGCAGGAGAGCTGCCAGCAGGGCTCCTTGGAGCAGCCCCCCCAGTCTAAAGATTCTACCAGAGTGAATGATCAGGATGGTGGGCTCTCCAGAGAGGCCACCCACCCAATGTCTCACTTTAGGAGAGGGCTCAGAATGAGAGATCAGGTGGGTAAGCTCTCTGGAGAGGCCACCCACCCAAACTCTTGCTTTGAGGACTCTCACAAAGTGAGAGATTGGGCGAGTGGCCTCTCCAAAGAGCTGCGTTAGATGTCCAGATCAAATTATAGTTTCTGATGTTAGCTTGTCTGAATAAACCATAGTTTAAACTAACCATAGTTCCTGGTTCAGAGATATAATGACAAACTGCAGTTAGTTTAAGCAGATGAGCTTAAGGAACATCAAGAGGGGTAAATGAACCCACTGCTATGCTAAATGCCACTGACTTCCCCTATCCAATGGATCAAGGAACTATCAAACCACTTTTACAGTACATCTGTGACCAACCAGTGTAAGACCAAATGAGACTTCCCATTTAAAATTAGAAATGTGGTATACACTTATTACTACTACCATGTTACTCCCAGTAGGGTCACCCATGGCGGTAAGGTCCGGGGAGAGGAACCAGACAAAGAACGATCCAAAACATAAAGTCCTCAACGGCAGAACAGGCGGAAGATAATTAAACCTAAATTACAACGGCTGTGAAGGCGGATGAAGGCTGCAGCAGAGAATGGTTTTCCAATCGTCAGGGTAACCGTGCCATTGGATCTCTGCCGTACTCTGTCAAGTTTGTGTGGTGATTCGTTGTGCACCGATCTCCCCACATAAAACAGTTTCACGCACAGGCGTCTTCCAACCCAACCCATCCAACCCAACCCAACCCAAACAAACAAACAAACAAACAAAAAAAAGTCCCATGGCGACTGGCGAATGGCAACGGGAGCAGGACTGTGAATCTGGAAGCCCCTAGTCATGGACCAGCACATGGGCGGTGGATGCAGACTCAGTCGCCCTGTTCAAGGAACGAGGTAGTCGAGCAGCTCGGCAGCTGTATCCATGACTGAGCAGCCCTATTTAGGATCCACTCTGCTCACCCCGTATGGGGAGGGGGCTAGAAAAGGTGCCCTAAAAATAGTCTACCTCTTTCTCCCCTGACTGGATTACCGCGTCCAGTGGGGTCACCATTTTAGCGGTCGAAAAAGACATTTGAATTTTGGAACATGGAATATACGGACATTGCTGGATAACATAGATAGTGAACGCCCTGAGCGTAGGACTGCTATTATTGCAAGGGAGCTGAGACGGTTTAAAATTGACATAGCAGCACTTCAAGAAACTCGAAGGGCAGGAGAGGGACAGCTGAAAGAAGAAAAAGGAGGTTATACCTTCTTCTGGAAAGGACTACCTGAGCAGGACCGACGAATACATGGTGTAGGCTTTGCCATCAAAAATGAACTAGTGAACTCTTTGTCAGAAGTTCCTACTGGCATTAACGAACGCCTGATAACTCTTCGATTAAAGCTCGCCAATAACCAACAGGTAACTATTTTGAGCGCTTATGCACCAACATTAGATGCTGATGATGACATCAAGGAAAGTTTTTACAGCCAGTTGGACACTCTCCTGTCAGAGATACCTAAGGAGGATAAAATTATCCTCCTGGGCGATTTTAACGCAAGAGTCGGGCGTGACTTTGATTTATGGCCAGAAACTATTGGAAAAGACGGAGTTGGTAATAGCAACCCGAACGGACTCTTACTTTTGTCTATATGTGCAGAGCATAATCTCACTATCACAAACACGCTCTTTCGACAAAAGAATAAGTTTAAAACATCATGGCAGCACCCACGGTCAAAGCACTGGCATCTTCTGGATTATGTAATTGTCCGTGTTAGAGATCGCCGCGATGTACTTCTTACTAGGGCCATGGTGAGTGCCGACGACTGCTGGACAGACCACCGACTAATCCGGTCCACAATGGTTATCAACATTGCTCCCCAACGTAGGCTTCAAGGAAGGAAACCAAGGCGTAAAATGAACATCCAAGTCCTTCAAGATCCTATTAAGCAAACTCGTCTTCAATCACTTCTTAAGGAACATCTACCTACGGAACCTCCTGACAACATTGAGGACCATTGGTCTAAGCTGAAAACCTCCATTACTGCAGCTTGTGAACAAACTATTGGATATGAAACTAAGAAACATCAGGATTGGTTTGATGAAAATGACAATGAGATTAAATATATAATTGGCCAAAAAAGGAAAGCCTTCCAAATATGGCAAAATGATATTAACTGCGCTGCCAAGAAAAAAACCTACGCTAGCGCAAAGGCTGAGGTCCAAAGAAGAACAAGAGAACTTAAGAACGCTTGGTGGAAAAAGAAAGCTGAAGAAATTCAACAACTTGCAGAATCTCATGATGCACGGGGCTTTTTTAAGGCCACAAGGGCCATTTATGGACCAAAAACCTATGGTACAAACCCTTTACAATCAAAAGATGGCACCAAACTCTTAAAAGACAAAGAGTCTATTGCACTGCATTGGAAAGAGCATTATTATGACCTTTTAAATCGTAAGTCTAAGGTGGATAATGAGATTTTTTCGCAAATCCCGCAAAAACAAATTAAAGAGGAACTTGCAATACTCCCCACTTTGGATGAAGTAAAAAAAGCCATTAATCAAATGAAGAACAACAAAGCTAGTGGACCAGATGGGATTCCTGCTGAAATCTTTAAAGAAGGGGGGCCCGAACTTGTACAACATCTTCATAAACTCATCGAAAAAATCTGGATAAGAGAAGAGATCCCAGAAGACTTCAGGGATGCCATAATTATCACCCTCTTTAAGAAGGGTGATAGAACAGACTGTGGAAACTAACGGGGCATTTCTCTCTTAGCAACCGCAGGTAAAATATTTGCTAGGATTCTCGCAAACCGTCTTCTATCTATTTCAGAAGAGATCCTCCCTGAAACTCAATATGGTTTCCGCCCCTCTAGAGGGACAGTAGACATGATTTTTACTGAACGTCAGCTCCAAGAAAAATGCCGGGAGCAAAATCAACCCCTTTATATGGCATTTATCGATTTGGCTAAGGCCTTTGATACTGTAGACCGTACAGCTCTCTGGACTATCCTTATGAAAATTGGATGCCCCAATAAATTTGTGAATATCTTGCGACTTCTCCATGACAACATGACGGCAACGGTTTTGGACAACAACGGCTCTCATGGTGCTCCATTTAAAGTGGGATCAGGTGTTAAACAGGGATGTGTTATCGCCCCAACATTATTTGCCATTTTCATCGCCATGGTTTTACATCTTGTCAAGGGGAAACTTCCCACCGGTGTGGGAATTATATATCGAACAGATGGAAAGCTTTTTAATCTCAGCAGGCTGAAAGCAAAAAGTAAGGTAATTACAACCTCCATTGTGGAACTTCAGTATGCTGATGATAATGTGGTCTCCGCACATTCAGAGGATGATCTCCAAACTATCCTAAATGCTTTTGCAGAAGCATACGAAAAACTTGGTCTCTCACTTAACATCAAAAAAACCAAAGTGCTTCATCAGCAAGTGCAAGCCAATCCTTTGGTGATGCCATCTATCCAGCTTGGTGGGACAATACTGGAAAATGTCGATCATTTTCTCTATCTTGGCAGCTATCTTTCTGTTACAGCTAACATCGACAGTGAAATCCAGCATCGTCTGAGCTCCGCAAGTGCCGCATTTTCTCGAATGAAACATAGAGTGTTCGAGGATCGGGATATTTGTAAGAAGACCAAAACACTGGTTTATGAAGCCATTGTATTACCAACTTTATTGTATGCCTGCGAAACATGGACTATCTATAAACGTCACTTCCACCTCCTTGAAAGGTTTCATCAACGTTGCCTCCGGAAAATCCTGCAAATTACTTGGGAAGATAGGCGAACAAATGTCAGTGTACTGGAAGAAGCAAAGACTACTAGCATTGAAAAAATGATCCTTCAACGCCAACTTCAGTGGACCGGTCATGTTGTTCGAATGCCTGACTGCCGTCTCCCAAAGCAGTTACTTTACTCCCAACTCAAGGATGGAAAGCGGAATATCGGTGGTCAATATAAGAGGTTTAAAGATGTTCATAAGGCTAATCTAAAAAAATGCAATATAAACATCGAAAACTGGGAAGCTCTGGCCCATGAACGATCTAAATGGAGGTTGGCCTTTCACAAAGGTTCCATGGACTTTGAAGAAGCCCGAGTGCAAGGTGAAAGGGAGAAACGTGCTAAGCGAAAAGCACGTCAAATGAATCCTTTACAGGACCATCTTCTATCTGGTAACCTGTGTCCTCACTGTGGGAAGCTGTGTGGATCTAGAATTGGCCTCCACAGTCACTTACGGACCCATCGCTAGAGTCTACACAATCTTCTTTAGAATTTCCTCCTTTTATCCCGGAAGACAATCTTACTCGGTCACGAGTGATCGCCTGATGATCACTACCATGTCCTCTATATACAGAGTCAAATACCATAACCACTTGCCCTTGGTATTCATAGATAAACAGAGATAGAGACAGAGATATATCCACACATACTTTAAATTATTTGCAGCTGAATGCTGTGCATGTTTACTCAGGTGTATGTCCAACTATGTTCAGTAAGGCTTATTCCCAAATAAGTGTATGTACAATTGCAGCTGTGAGGCACAATCCTATGCAGGTTTTCTCAAAAGGGAGTCCCACTGGGTTCAATGGGGCTTACTCGCGGTCCCTAGTAAGCAGAGTTACTTTGCCCCTCCAGTGAGTGACTCAAACTCTCTTGTTTGTTTACCAGCTTTCCCTGATATATAATGC
Source organism: Shinisaurus crocodilurus (assembly GCA_021292165.1). NCBI lineage: Eukaryota > Metazoa > Chordata > Lepidosauria > Squamata > Shinisauridae > Shinisaurus > Shinisaurus crocodilurus. The sequence goes on along the minus strand of CM037878.1, from coordinate 261,936,692 downwards.
ATTTTCTAGAACAATATTACTGTCACAGAAATGTCATGATCATTCTCTAAGGCTTAGAATCTAAGCCAATGTACATAAACTCCTATAAAGCTTCATTCTTCCTTTGCACCATATAAAAACTGGTAATATTTTTCTTAAGTTTTGTTCTGTTCCCATTTATTTGCTTTCATACCTGTCATCTGTCTGTGCTAAAACGGACAATATAGACAGGAATATAGTAATGACTATAAAACTCAAATGTACACCACTAACAGAGCAATCTTATACATCAGTACTCAGAAGAAAGCCCAACTGAGTTAAATGAAACTTACTCCCAGGTAAATGTATATAGGATTGCAGCCGTAATCTCTTATCATTCAGAGAGCAATCCTATGGTCTCTAGACAGCATCCCAGGGGCCACAGGATTGTGCTGGATAACCCCTCTGAGGTCTTAATCAGAGCTCCGACCTCAGAGGGCTTTCCCCAACATCAGAGTCCCACTCCTGGCTCCGCTGTGGAGGCTCCCTCTTCTGAGGTCAGAACTCTGACCTTGGGAAGGAGGGAGAAACAGGTGTGTTGGGGGCATGCCAGTGGGCAGCGAGGGAATGACCATGGAGCTGATGAATCCAATGCCTTGTGAGCCCCTGACCACACCCCCATGCCCAGGCAATATTTAGACCAATTCAAGACCTGGTCTAAATGTTTCCCTCCCATTATAAGCAATGGGACGAATTGAGAAAAAATGCAGGAAACCCCACCGCCTTCTGACTTCTGCCCTTTTGGATCTTGCCAACAGGGCATAGGAAGGATTGGAGACTCAGCTCAGAGAGCATCGGATTTCTCTCTCAATTAGTCGATACTTGATTATACAGCTGAATGTGAATAATATACTGATGCCATTGAAAAGCACTGGGATAGAGGCCATGGTGTGAATTCTACCTGTAGTGTTTTGACCTGTTATGGCGTAAATTCAAACTCCGTAGTCATCCAGTGATGAACACTAAATCTAAGAAATTTTTGAGAAATTACTTCCTTTTATTTACTGTTATGATATGAACATACAAGTTATGTTATGAACATAACTGAAATAAATACATCTGCTGGCTGACTAATTAATTTTGTTACAGAACCCTAATACATAATTCATAAAGCCCTTGTGTGTGGCTATTTTGTTTTAAAAATAAATTTTGAAGAGCACAATCAGTAAGAAACAATATTGTATCTGTTTCCAGATCAGCTGCTAATAAGGCAAGTGCCTGAAACCAATAAAACTTAATTTTTGCTTTTTTTTTTACTATTTGACTCAAAAATTCTCTTTCAGGACTTTATGACATTGTTATCTTGGCTTTGAAAACCAGTAAACCCTAAAGATATTCATTATGACTTATTAATAGTTACACACAGAGATACTCTCAAAGGCTTAGTACTGCAAGACTGTAATTTCTATCATGCTAGGAATAGATTCTGACATTGAAAATTGAGAAGGTAAAGCAAAATCTGTCACAAACGTATAACAAAGCCTCAATGGCCTTTTAATAAATACATTTTATTCAGGAGGGGCAATTTTGAAAGGAGGAGTAATGAGAGGAGGAAATGCTTACTCCATTACCTACCAGCTATTTTTTGCTCTCCAAATCACTCCCTACACGGGCCCAAACTGATGTTTACCTTCTTTGATGTCTACATGACTTTGTCATTGTGATTTTTCACTAAAAGACTATCAAGTCACTACTCTTAGGGAACTGAGGGGAGAGGCTTTGGAGTTGTGCACCAGGAATAAGCAAAGAACAACTGCAAAATGACTTAATCATCCCTATCCACCCCCCCTCCAGGGCCGGTGCTACCATTAGGCCAACTAGGCAGCTGCCTAGGGCGCAGGGCTAAAGGGGGCACCAGAAATAGGGAGGGAGGGCTCAAGTGGGAAGGGGGGCGCTAAATATCTTATCTTGCCTAGGGCACCAAACTGCATCAAACTGTCTTGCACCGGCCCTGCTTCCCTCCTACTGGGTTATGGCAAGGGTTTGGCCAACTTGGGTGGAAGCTCTTATAAGAGAAGTTGAATCATCCCTTGCAAGCACTTTCTAACCCTCCAGCCATTGTATTTATTTTTTCACAAGTATGAAATGTAGCACTTTCAGACAGCAATGAGACTGCAGAGAGGAGAAAGTTCATGAAGGTTGTAAAGCCATAAAATTGGTATGCGGAAACTGCACATTATACTTGAAGATATCTTCTGTTTACATTACAACAGAATACTACTGTGTGGATAAACTATGAGAAGCCAACCACCCTTGCAGCAGCCTTGATCTGGAGACAATTCCTTAAGACGTAAGAAGAGCCCTCTGGATCAGACAAATAGTCCATATAGTCCAGCATCCTGTGGCAAGCCAGATGCTTCTGGGAAGCTCATAGCTGTGCATGAAGGCAAACCCGCTAGCCTACTGTTTGCTCCTACTCCAGAAATGGTCACCTAGAAGCAGCCATTCCATCAGGCCACAGCAGAGAGAGATGGGACTACAGGGCCATTCCATTGGCTCTGCTGAGACACCATCTCTGTTGGTCTCCTCTCTCCCTCAACTGCCATCTAGCAGCAGCAATTCCACCGGGTTGCGGCAGAGGAGCATTTATTTTAAGTGCCAGGATAAGAACTTGTATACACAAGTCAGTGGGAGTATACAGGGATGCTCGGGAAGGTAATAATTCCACGGAATGGTTTAATAACATAGAGTTCTATTCTCAGTATCAGTTGGTGTATCTTGGTGTAATTTGATGGTGAGCTCATTCACTGAGGTTTGGGGCTCTTGAGAGATGTAGGGATGCATAGAGGGATGGATGCATAGACAGACGGACAGACAGCCACTTAAAAAAAAAAGAATATTCATGTGAGTTTTAGTCAACTGATTGATTAATATATTGATTAAATTTCTATATGGGTAAAAACAGTATTTCTGAAGCAAGAAACATACTTTCTTGTTCTTAGATAGTAAAGAAATGTGCTACAGTAGGCATCATTTTAGAACAGCAAATTATTGTTGCTGCTTTCAATTCTTTTACGGAATGATCCTATGGTCCCTAGAATTATCTGAGGGGCCATAACATAGTTCTGATTCCCAGCCTGAAGGTCGGAGACAGTGCTTTGACCTTGGAGCTGGGAATCGGAGCTCCAATCCTCCTCCCCTGCCTCCTCGCAGCTGGTGTAGAAAGAACTGTGCCAGCTACTCTCTGAGGTCAGGAATGCAACCTCAGAGAGGGGGTAAAGGGGGCATTTCAGGGGGTGGGGAGGAGACTGGAGCAGCTGGCCAGGATACGGGGTATCCAGAAGACGCTCCAGCCTCCTTCCCTTCCTCTTTGAAATGCTGTCACTAGACAACTGAAAACAGCTGTCTAGCGAAAATGCAGAGAGGGAGGAGCAGAAAGGTGAAGATCACCTCTGCCACTCCTCCCGCTGTGCACTGGATGCCCATAAACCTCTGAGTTTAGGAGTTTACAGGCATTCCCATAGGATTACACCCTTAATGTGCTTTATCATTGGGTTTATTTATTTGTTCTTATTATGTATGTCACCCTGAGAGCTTAGGCTATAGGGTGATCCATAAATCGAAATAATAATAATAATAATAATAATAATAATAATAATAATAATAATAATAACAACAACAACAACAACAACAACAACAACAACAATGAATTGCTGCTGTGCCATCCACAGTTGTTTATACACACTTTATTAATATCTTTATCTGTATATATAGTTAAGTCCCTCTCGCCGGATCGTCACCTTGAAGTGGTGAGTGGGCTTGCATGTTCCGATGAACCCTGTGAGCAATGCCGTCGGGAGCATCGACAGTGAAATCCAGCATCGTTTGAGCTCCGCAAGTGCCGCGTTTTCTCGAATGAAACAGAGTGTTCGAGGATCGGGATATTTGTAAGAAGACCAAAACACTGGTTTATGAAGCCATTGTATTACCAACTTTCTTGTATGCCTGCGAAACATGGACTATCTATAAACATCACTTCCACCTCCTTGAAAGATTTCATCAACGTTGCCTCCGGAAAATCCTGTGAATTACTTGGGAAGATAGGCGAACAAATGTCAGTGTACTGGAAGAAGCAAAGACTACTAGCGTTGAAAAAATGATCCTTCAACGCCAACTTCAGTGGACCGGTCATGTTGTTCGAATGCCTGACTGCCGTCTCCCAAAGCAGTTACTTTATTCCCAACTCAAGGATGGAAAGCGGAATATCGGTGGTCAATATAAGAGGTTTAAAGATGTTCTTAAGGCTAATCTAAAAAACTGCAATATAAACATCGAAAACTGGGAAGCTCTGGCCCATGAATGATCTAACTGGAGGTTGGCCTTTCACAAAGGTTCTATGGACTTTGAAGAAGCCCGAGTGCAAGGTGAAAGGGAGAAACGTGCTAAGCAAAAAGCACGTCAAACGAATCCTTTACAGGACCATCTTCCATCTGGTAACCTGTGTCCTCACTGTGGGAAGCTGTGTGGATCTAGAATTGGCCTCCACAGTCACTTACAGACCCATCGCTAGAGTCTACACAATTCTCTTTAGAATTTCCTCCTTTTAAAATCTCCTTTTTGTAAATTTTTATCCTGGAAGACAATCTTACTCGGTCACGAGTGATCACCTGATGATGATATAGTTAAGTCTGCTGCCTGATTAATTAATCAGGCAATATTTTGGTCAATTAAAAGGTTTTTAAAAATAAAATTAATTAATCTAACTAGTTAACAGAACAATCCTATGGTCCCTGGGAAACACTCCTAAGACCTCTGGAGGGGGAATCCAACATCAGGCCATTCACACTCCCCTGGTCCTGCCCCCACACAGTCACCATGGAACAGCACCACAGCGGCTGTTCCTCCAAGGTCACAACAGTGGGAGACAGGAAGGGGACAGGATAGAGAGCAGGGAGGGGAGGGGATCAGCCAGGAACTGCAGGATCCAATGGCTTCTCCTTTGCCACCCCCATCCACCACTAGTAATAAGCCAGATGGGTTCCCAAACCTGTCTAGCTGAATTTGGGTTTTTTTAAAAGGAGGAATGAGAGGTAAAATTGCTGGCAGGGCACCGCATAGGATACATAGAGGAGTCTGGTATAAATGGTGCAATACAGTAGGACTCGTTTCATTTTAGTCTGAAATATTTTAACTAAATGTTTGTGTTTCTGTCATTCAAAGCAGTAAAGTTAATAGATTCCCCCCCTATTTTATCTCCCCCTGCCCCATTTTAGTTATCATCAGCTTTGTAACCCTATACCTGGCACCCTCCAGATGTGTTGGATTACAACTCCCATCATCCCCAGCAAGTACAGCCATTGGATTCCAGGTTGGGGAAGGCTGCTCTAAATCCACATTCTAAGGCTGTATACCTCTGAATATCAGATACAGGAGACAAGCAGTAGAAGGAAACTGTTGCTGTCATGTCCTTCTAGAGGGCTTCTCAAAGGAATCTGGCTGTCCACTGTTGGCAACAGGATGTACTATACTCACCCAGTTGAAACAATACAATACAGAATGAATCATTCAGCAGACACTACCAAAAATGTCATCGAGAAAACCACATGCTGTGCCACCACTAATTGTCCTCTCTCTCTCTCCTTGCAAGAGGTGAGATTGGCAACCATTTGAATTTGGCAAAGTATGCACACATGGGCCACAATCCAATGCAGAGCTAGCTAGACTCTGAAGCTCATTGAAATCAATGGACTAAAGAGCATCTGTGTGCTAGGTTGTGGTCCATGGAGTTCAATCAACAGATGATAAATGGTTCCACAAAGAGCCATAAAGTATATTTACAGAACAACCCTATCAGATTTATACCATTTTAATTGTCAGTGGCTTAGCTTTCTTTCAAAGAAGCCTAGAAATTCTTGTTTGATGAGATGCTGAGAATTTTCTAAGACAGGGGTGCAGAACAGCAGGCCCAGGGTCCAAATCTGGCCCTCTGGGATTCCCCAGAGGACCCTTCCCCTTCCCCTTCTCCCCCACTAATCATTTCGTGGTTTCCTGGCTTTTGCACATTCTCCCCCCCCCCCCCCCCATTCTAAACGGTTGAAATGCTTAGTTTCAAGACTTAGTTTCTGGCAGTAAGAGATTTAAGCTAAAATATGCTGGTACTTTTTGAATTTTTTGCCCTGCCTCCCCCTTTTAAATTTTATTTATATTTTTAAATGAACGCACATACAGAAAAAAAACCACATAAACCTACAAATCATAAACTCCAAGTGCACCCGTCACCCCGGGGCCAAAACAAATTCTATCCACATAATCCATTATTAATCTATATTCCAAAAATACATCATATCATGACATGGCTTACTCCCTTTTCCCTTTACTAAAACATAATCTAAGAATGGTCCCCATATATCCTTAAAATTATTTTTCTTTAATTGTCCCTTTTTACATTTAATACTACATGTTAGTTTATCATTTAAAGCGATATCCCAGACCTCTTTATACCAATCTATAATTAAATACTGGTGTTGAACTTTCCAATTCCTTGCTATCAGTAATCTCCCTGCCGCTAATAAACTTACAATTAATTCCTTTTTCTCTTGTGAGTACAGAGGTTTCTCCGTTATTGATAACAATGCTAATTTTGGACAGACCTCCAAATTAATGCCAATAATTTCTGAAATTTCTACAAAAATTTTATTCCAAAAATCCAATACGCTTTTGCAACTCCACCACATATGAGCATAAGTACCAAGTTCCTGACATCCTCTCCAACACAATGGAGCACAGTTACTGTCTATTTTGTTTAATCTTACTGGAGTCAGATACCATCTCCAAATAGTTTTTAAAAGCCCTGCCCCTTTTGCCATCAGCACTACCCAGCACTGGAATACAGCCCCTGAGCACATCGTCCAAATGGATTTCAGCCCTGGGGCTGACAAGGTTCATCATCCCTGCTCTAAGAAACATATAGACCTGGTTTGCATGACAACCCATCGTGGCTAATTAGCCGCTTCCCACAGGGTGGCTTGTTTTTTCCAACAAGCCACCCTGAGAACCCATGGGCTGTTCTAGGGGTTGTTTTACCCATGATGGGTCGTTGTACCATCCAAACCTGGATGAACAATCCACCGTGGGTAAAGGAAAGCGGTGAACAAGGTGTTTGGCAAGAATGGCAAAAAAAACCCTTGCTGATCTCACCCGTGCCGCCACAGTGACGGGGCCTCCAAAGTGACCAAACAGCACATTGGAGGGGCTGTTACTGGTTGGCTACCCTTTTTTTTAATTGCACTCCAAATGTGCACAATTTTTTTCATTTAAAAAAAAAATGTTTCTAGTCAGACTTGTGCAAGTACAGAGGTGCATACTTCCACAGGTCCAAAATGGGAAGCCTTGCCTGGGCAATGTCCTGGGAATTACCTGCTGTCAAAGTGCACATTTTTTTGGATTGGGAAATATACACAGATTTAATGGCTGGGAAGTAAATGGAGGGTAAATTTGCACACCTACAGTAACTGCAGCCATTTAATTTGTGCACATTTCCTCTCCATTTACTTCCCAGCCATTAAATTTGTGTATTAAATAACCTATAATATATGCAGTCTTGCCTTGTCAATTTCCATGTATGTTACCTACTTCACTTTGCCATCCCCTTTACAAAGAAATTGACCAGGAAAGACTACACATATCAGACAGCCAGAAGTGTGCTCCTGCACACTTGCAAAAGACTGATAAAAATAATTTTAAAAAATTACAAACAAAATTGTGCAATTTTCTGGGGCTGAAAAAAATATGACCCCCAATTGCACATTTCTGAGGCTCCAAATTTTGTTTGTTTTTAAAAGTCAGCAAACGAAAAGTCAGCAATCAGAGGGGGATACAAGATAGGTTCTGCCACAAAGGACACTGGGACATTAGCTGGAGGACTGGGGAGGAAGGAAGGAGAGAACAAGCCATGGTGAGCCCGATCATCTGTCTGGAGCACAGTAGGTAGATCCACAAACAACCCACACCGCGTAGCTTATTCGCAGGGTGGCTTCGCGTGATGTGTGAACGTGGCCATAGATTCCTGGCCTTACCTCATAGAAATACAATTCCCGGGGTTTCCTCCTAAAGGCAATGGCAGTCAAACCCATTCAAGTCTCTAGTGCAGATATGTTCACACGAGGGATGTACAGATTTTGTTAAATCCATTCCATCTGTGTTATGCGGACTGTCAGGCGCCTTTTGTTCTGTTGCCTGCTCATTGACAGAATTGGGTTTTTGAACGATGTACGAGAATTCCATTCCACTTGCACTAATGTGCAATTGCGCCAATGCACATTAGCACAAGTGCATATTTGCACAAATCCCCCGCCCCAAGTAAAAAAACTGGTATGCAAGTCCACAGAATCTGCATGACTCAGAAAAAGCCGGTCCGCTGCGGATTCCACAGGTCGGATTCATAGAAATCAGAACTCATTTGAATCTGTTGCTGATTTTTCCGACATCCCTAGTTCGTCCTTCTGTCGGTTTTCTCCATTTGCCACGCATTCTGGCCATGCTGACAAAAGATCCATCGTCCTCACAAATGTACCCACTTCTTGATCTTCCCTGTATATATTCTTAGTTTAAAAATGAACCAACAAACCTCTGCATTCTGCTCTGGAAACTCATCTGTCATTTTCTTTTCTATCCTGCAAAACAGAGTATTTCTTGTGCTTTTCTACCCTCAGTTGCATGAATCTCACTCTCCCTTTGCCATCTTAGCCTATCCAGAAATATGCCTTGAGAGCATACCCAACAGCCTTGACTTCTCTCAGAAAATCCAATGGTTTGGGGGATCAGATAAATCTACTACTACTAAGAAGCACAACTCAAGAAACCCTTCAAGTTTTTAATTATCGTGCTCAATTAGAGTTTACATTGTTCCCCAGTGGCCACCTCTGCTCTGAAAGGGCGAAGTGAACTAGCTCCTAACTCTACAGCAGTGTTCTCCAACCTTGGGTCCCCAGATCTGTGGCATGCTGGGAGTTGTAGGCCAAAAACATCTGGGGACCCAAGGTTGGAGAACACTGCTGTAGTGTGGATTAGAGTGTTGGACTGGGACTTGGGAGATCTGGGTTATAGTCCCCATTCAGGCATGAAGCTCACTGGGTGACTTTGGGGCAGTCACTGACTCACAGCCTAACTATCCCTAGTGTTGTGAGGATAAAATGGAAAGGAGGAGGACCATGTAAGCCACCTTAGGTTCCTTGCAAGAGGAAAAAAGGCAGGATATAAATGTAGTAATAAATAAACAAACAAACAGACAGACAAATAAATAAATAAATAATAGTTAATAATAATAATTTTTAGTGGCAGCAGAGAAATCTAGAGGAGTCTATCCTTGTGCCAGCCAGGAGCTGTGTTAAAGCAGATTTCCTTTTATATTTAGCCAAAAATAGGACAGAACAGTCCACCTCTGAGCTGCTTCCCTCGCACAGGATGGCACTTTTGCTGCTGGAACCCAAGCTTCCACTCCAGAGGCACTATTGCTATGGGTCGAATTGAGATGCAACTTCTGTTAGAGTACTGAAACATTTGAGCTCAACAGAGGGGGGGAATCATTGGTAGTTCTTCAAAAATGTTTCAAGGAAGACGTTTTTTCAACCAGTAGGTAGTGATACTGTGAAGATCACTGACACTATGGGTACTTCCAAATGGATAGCTCCTATAGCTAACAATCAAAGGCATTGTGCAGCTATTCCAGGGGAGGGCAGTGTCTGGGGGAGCTGCATTGCTCCCCTGGACCACCCCTTGAGACACACCTCTGCCCCACCATCAAAATTTGCCACTGAAATTCAGCGGCGGGACAGCAGGGGGAATAGCCTACAAAATAGCTTCTTCCGCTGCTGAATTGTGGCAGCAGCAGTGGGGCAATGTGGGGCTGCAAAAAGGACCAGAAGGGCCACTTGCAGCCTGTGGGCCACTTGTTGCCCAACCCTGAGCTATACCATCTTCTCTTCTTTAACAGATTTTTTTTCTGCTAAGAAGAAGATGGAAAAAAATTGTGGGAAAACGTGGGAAGGCTACAAATGGAAGATGATGATGTCTGGACCCCTGCAAAATTCAGTGAATGAAGCACTGTGGTTGCACAATAAAAGTCTCATCTGGAAACACCCTAAAGCCAAGAATGGAAAAGCTGTAAAAGTGTATTTGCGAACGTAGGAGGGAAATGAAGAGCCGAGACACTTTGTTGGTGTTTAACTGGGCCACGTTTATTTACATACAATGAACTGCAAAGGGATGGAGTGCGGGTTATTCTAATCCAGCCTCCTAGGCCGCTCAATTGTGCAATTGGGCAGAGCATCCAAAACCGGGAGGTGGCGATGAATCCGCCGCTGCCCCATTTCCCACTTTACAGTGTTGGGAGCCTTTGTTGCGTTGCCCCCTCTCGGAGTCTCACGACAACAAGCTTGGCGAGAACAAAGGCATCACAGTCAGAAGTAAGTCCCAATAAATTCACTGGGACTTACTCCAAGTAACCATGCAAAGGATTGCAGCCTAAACATATTTCAGTCCAAGTAGTCTACCTGAACTGGTTTAAACTATCAGCTGCAGTGCAGGCAGGAAGTCTATTTGTCACTCTTTCATACACATCTTTGCTCAATACATTGTTCTTAGCAATGTGCAACCCATAGAAAATCCACCTGAAACTCTATAAATCTGTTCAAATGTCTCCATGAAGTCTGGGTCCAAGAAAGGAAAACTCAAGACAAAGTATTACATTTCTCACTGAAAACTTCTTGTGGTGCTCAAAAACTCTGCATGTTGTTCTACATCACCTCTAAAAAACACATCACCTGGCATGACAGCCAGACCCAGTCTGCATTGGCCACAAAGGATACACTCAAGGACCCACAACCAGTTGGGTTGGACCTAAGATCTACCTTCCATGGATGGAAGGGCTCTGCTCATGGAAGGCACCTCTGTTTGATTTTCAGGGGTTCCTCACCCGTACACCAGCTCACCCCACTCATCACAGCTCCCAAGGGGCTGCCATTGAGAGGAGGGTGTGGGGATGTCTGCTTCTGACAGTCTAGTTGCACCTAAATCTGGATGCAATCCATTGGATCTTCCTGACAAATGTATGTATAGAATATACATGTTTCCAAACATATATTTCTTACATTCTGTATTTTATAGGTGTGTAAACATAACACATCTTATGTATACACCCATACAAAACAGAGAGCATGATCCAGCTGAAAAACACCTTAATACAGGGGTTCTTAACCTGTGGGGTACGCCTCCCCAGGGGAGGTTTGGACTTACTCTAGGGGAGGTGTGAGTAGCCCCTCAACTATAAATTGTTTATTTTACAAGTACATAGCAGCGCAGCTTGGCAGTTGGCCCAACTTTATTTCTTTCTACTAATCTTTGGAGCTACACCGTTCATTTAATTGAATATGCATTTTTTTTTAGTCCAGACACAGAGCATAAACTAAAAAAATGCAAACTCGTCCTGCCTAAGCCTAAATTTTGGGCCGTTAACACATGGGAGGCATGGGTCATAAGATTTTTCACAAGGGAGGTGTGACACCAAAAAGGTTAAGAACCACCTGAGTAAAACATGTTTACTCAGAAGTAAGTCACTCTGTGTTCAATGAGGCTTACTCCCAGGTAAGTGTGCATAGGATTGTAGCTTAAGAGTCACTTCAAACTTGAAATGGCAATAATGTCTGTGAGAAGTGTGAACAAACACTTATTTTACTAACTCTGCCACTTCCATCAATGGAGTCTGTAGTACTATTATTTGGCTGAATTGTACCCATAATGTTTGAAGTGGTCCTTAAGTGGCCCTCCAGTGTCCAACTGGAAATTTTGCTCTCCTCACAAACAATAATCTCAAATATGGTTAGTACAACAGACTTAAGTTTGGTACCCAATTTATGCTCCATTTACTCCTTGGCTTTTAAAGAGTTTCAGCTAGAATTAACTTGGCTTTGTATTTTGCTATGGATTCCAGCAGCTTTTTCAATCACAAACATATACACTTTCTTTATGATCTTCATCCAGACAGTAACTGCTACATGCACAGTAAGCTACAGTCATGCCTTGGATTGAGAGCATAATTCGTTCTGGAAATGTGCTTGTAATCCAAAACACTCTTATATCAAAACAAAATCCCCCCCAAAAAAAATTGTACAGAGATTTTTAATTTAAGCCGTACTACAGTACTTGTATTGCAAGACGTCGCTTGTGTATCAAGTCAAAAATAATAATAATAAATATTTAAAAATTTGCTTGTCTTGAAAACGCTCTCAAACCAAGTTACTTGCAATCCATGGTATTACTGTACCACAAGCTGCTTATAGGCTTAAAAATGCTTACATGAAATTACATGGAGACAGTTTCATAAGTGATGCTTAAACTGGGATTTCCCCTCCTTTGCAACACCTCTAATTCAGATGTAAAGCCTACATTGGCTAAAATATACATCTCATTCAAAATCTTCTGATTTCTTTCCTAGAGTTCATCAGCACAAGACATGTTCTGAGGTGATGAACAAGGTGGCACCCCTCCCATTCCCAACATCAAAGTCCCCCTCCTCCTGGCCACTGGACCAGCCATTGACTCTTTCTTCAACACTGAGGATGGGACAAGCATTCTCTACCACACATGAAGGAACTCAGAGAAGCAGGTTAGCTTCAAGGGGCACAGGACAGACTGTGTGGCCCACAGCTCTTACCTCCAACACCTTGCTGTCCCCTCACAGCATCTGGCACCTGAGAAGACTGATTCACTCTGCCTAATAGTAGGGTGAGCCATGTTAATCAGTGACACATTCTGAACTACAGTCATTTTTTTCCACATGCAGCACTGAAGCACGTTTCAACATTTCCTGCATTCTTTGTGCTGTTGTGAATTTTCTTCATGTGAGATAGAAATCAGAAGCGAGCCCTTTTTAAATTCAGTGCACATTCTGGCCAATATAAGTTGTACATTTACATTACAGACCAAAGCAAGCAAAATAAAGAAATAAACTGATTTAAGCAAATGAACAAAACGTGTTACTTTTAGTGTTCAAAATACAACCCAGTGTAATAGCAAAACTTGTATTACAACTGAGCTATGCTAGCCCAACCCTAAGCATGTTTACTCAGAAGTAAGTCCTACTGAGTTCAATGGCACTTACTCCCAAGTATGCATGGAACTGCTGTCTTTATCACAAAGCAAGTTTCATTTCCAACCAATAAAACTTCCATCTCAATGTATTTAGAATGAAAGTATTGACCAACCTAGCACCAATTGAATACTTCTGCTCACCCAGGTTCTGGATCTGAATATAGAAAAACAGCACTGGACAATAAATTACACCACCTTCTTAAATCAATCTTCCTTGCAAGCAAGCCCAGCTGATGTCCATCCTAGGTGTGCCCAAGTGGACAACTTTATTTCCAAGGGTTTGTCTAAACCAGACTTCCCCAATCTGGTGCCCTCCAGATGGCATGGAATACAACTCCCATCACCCCTGCCAATGGGGACCTGTTGGCTGGGGATGACTGGAGTTGTAGCCCAACCCTTCTGGAGGGCACCAGGTTGGGGAAGGCTGGTCTAAACCAGAGGAAAGAAAAGATGCTGGCACCAGTGCCACAACCCCCCTTCTAATCCTAACTGAGCTTGCCCCGGCCCGTGATCAGGTCCAACAGATCTGTTTCCCAGTCTCTCTCTCCAGATCGGGAAGTGCAATAGTTCACTATTTTCAATACTGATTGCTTCCTTCTAATGTGGTTCAATATTTTAAAGACTGGTTGCTTCCTTCTAGTGTGGTTCACTGCTAAGGTTAACCAAGAGCTAGTCCTTCAGAACACCCGCGCATGGTCCCTACCCTTCCTTTCAAGGCATTTGAATCCAATAAAAAAAAAATGTTGGCACTGAGCTGGTGGTTAAATAGGGAAGGAAACAAATCCGGATGGCATTCCACTCCGACCACAACTCCTTTTCCTGCTGGGTGGTGACCTCCATGGTGTTTGGTTGGAAACAGAAGCTCTTATCCTACTGAGAAGTCAGATTCACTTAGATCACCCCGCCTCTTCTTCGCTAAGCATCCCAGCCCGATCTCGCATTTACTTGGAGAAATGGTCCGTTGCAAGCATGTCAGCTTGCGCCCAGCACGATCCTAACGTTGACTCAGAATTAAGGCCCACTGAAACTTTCTCCTCTGCTTGTATAGGATGCCAGCCACAGCACCCCCGTTCTATCGACTGCAGCCTTTCTACCAATTTGCATCCAGCAGGTTCCCAATCCCATTTCACGGTAGAAAATGAGAGTAGATTTCTAGAGGGCAAGCTTTCGATTCTCCAGCCAGTTCTGGTCTTTGTTTATTTATATGCCGATTTTCTACCAAAATAAAGACTCTCAGGACGGCACATAAGCCATATCCTCAAGCATATATATAAAAGTAAAGACATTTTAAAATCCTATTCCTAGGCATTTTAGCGCCACATCCATCAAAGATACAGGTCTATTTCTTTCCCAGCCCAAGTTGACGGCTGGGACCATTCAGAAGACACCCGCTCAAGTATGTCCGAATTAGGAGGGAGACAACGGGGGAACAGATGTGCTCCAGTGGAATCACGGGGAGCGCCATCCAATTTAGGGATGGAAAACAGCCCTTTAATCCACGCGGAAAGGCCCCGCAGTTAGGTACGAACGGGTTACGGGCACCGCCATTAATCCGTTATGATCCGCGGGGCTTTCATGAAGAGCGGCTGCATTCCAGCAACGTGCATCGCCATCCCAACCGCATTACTTGGAAGTTGCTTTTGGGTGCGGGGGAAGACCTCTCAAAATATCCCTCTCCATACGTACCGTCGCGGTCGCGGAGGGGCCAAAACTAAGGCTGGCTCGAGCCAAGAGGATTCGGGCGTGTGAGGTTCTCCCCACCCTTTAACTACCTGTTTGCCTGTATAACTGCATGGAGTGGGGAGGTCTGGCATGAAGAGCAAACGCCCGCTGGTTTGGGCAGAAGCCCTCGTTCAGAGGAAGGAGGATCTTCTTCCGACGGCTCTCCAACTGGGCATTCTCCTCTGGTGCCGTCGGAGGAGGGACCCGTTCCTTAAACTGAGCGCGGCAGAGAGAGGACTCGCTCGCTTCTCCAAGCAAATGCCTTGAGCAAGCGCAAGGTGTTACAAAGCGAGCGCGCCGGCGCGCCATGGTTAAAAGAAGACCTGACAGCACTCGGGGCGGCGGCGAGGCAGATTGGTTGGATCCCGGCGGCCCCACCGGGCAGCGTTCCCGTCTGCGCCCGGGTCTTCCCCGATCTCCTTCCATCACCGGATCCAGAAAAGGCGCAAGGAGATGGAGCGGCGCGTGTGCATCCAGGACGCAGTGGACGGGCCAGCCCGTCGGGGTCCCCTTTCAGTGGCACGGCACTTACCTGCCAGAAGGAGCCAGGATCCCAGTAGCCCGCCCAGCATGGCCCCAGGGAGCCCCCAGCCAAACATGTCGTCCTCGTCTCGAAAGGCACAGAAAGGGGGCGCTGGGAACTAGCGAGAACTCGCCGCTCCGCGCGTGAGTCCGTCCTGCCGTCCCGCCTCGCCAGAAGAACCAAGATCTGGCTAGTCCCGACGCCGCAGAGGAGTTTCCAACCAGCGATATCCTCTCCACCTCTCTCTCTCCCCCGCAGGCAGATCGGGATCGAAAGCACAAGGCAGTTATCCGAAGGGCGCTGAGCTTCCCGGGCTCGGCCCCTTTATAACCTCCCCAGCCCAGATCCTCCTTTCCAATCACGCCTCTCTCCCCCCACGTCACTTGCTCCCCCCCCCACACACAAACACACATTTACAGCGATACCTTCGGCCGATCCCGCTTCCTGCGTGGGGTGAGGAAAGCAAGAGCCTCGAGGGCAGATTTCTGGGCTTGAGGATGGTTTCCCCATCTCTGGCCGCGCTCTGATTCTCAACGGATCACGTCCGAGGGTGGGGGTAAGAGAGAGAGAGACATTTAAGCGCCCCGACTGCCAAATCGTAGTCCCACTGATCCCATACCTGTTACTTACAGGTCAGTCCCAATGACTTTAATGACATTTTCCCCCAAGTAACAAGGCATCGCTCTTAACTAGCAACGTCTTCGCAGCAGTGGAGATTACTTTTGTATAATAATATTTAGGATCGGGATGAAAAACCGTCCTTTTACACGTTCGAGATCTTAAACGTGAAAAATCCCCACTACCACCCCATTGATTTCCACGATACTGGACTGGACGTTTCCAAGTTTTGCGGATAGAATTGCGGGATAAGGCTGCAGGTCGTCGAACGCCTAGATATCTGAGAGCAAACTTTTGCGTGCCTACTCGGAAGCAAGTCTTATCGAGTTCAATGGTTTTACTCCCATGTATGCAGGCATAGAATTACAGCCTAAAGCGTCTTAGTATGACTTCTGTGAAGTAATGGATTCAGTTGATCGCAGCGGGACAGCCTCAAAGATGCCCTTTAAATTTGTTTGGGGGTCTGGTAAGAACAGCCGAGCAGGATCACATCAAAGGTCCATCTAGCCCAGCACCTGATTCCTACAGTAGCTAACCAGATGCTTCCGGGAAGCTTTCAAGAAACTTCCCTCCTGCCGCAACTTGAGTTGTATGCTGCCTCTGAACTTGCAAGTTCCATACAACCATCAAGATTGATCTTTGACAGACCCATGGGATTGGAAAATGGAGTATGCCCAAAACCTGAAACACTGTAAGTCAGCCTTCCCCAACCTGGTGCCCTCCAGATGCTTGGGACTTCAACTCTCACCAGCCTCAGGCAGCACGGCTGATGGTCAGGAATGCTGGGAGTTGTAATCTAAAACATCTGGAGGGCACCATGTTGGGGAAGGCTGCTGTAAGGTATGCATGTTTCCAGCTGTGTGAATCATGCAGGCATTTATATATTAGGGAGCTGGGATTGGCTGTATCTCTCAACTTCTTTTACGTACAGTGGCAAACATGTTTGCCTAAATGTGACACCTACAGAGACAGGAAACTGAAAGGCATTGCTCCTATTACCAGCCCTTCTCCCTCTTAAACTGCTGAAGAGTCATTTAATCTAGTAGTAGATTGCACAATCAGATGGGGTTAGTTTAGCCCAGCCTTTCCCATACTGGTGCCCTCTTGGGTTTCAACTCTCAAACCCTGGCCAGCATATCCAATGGTCAGGAATGCTAGGAGTTGTAGTCCCAAACATCTGGAGAGCACCAGGTTGGGGAAGGCTGGGCTAAACTAACCCCATCCAATTGTGAAATCTACTATCCCACTGAATTCAAGAACAAAATTTCTGTTCATCTCAAAAGACCAAGGTTCCCCAAATCCCAAAGTAATTAAGGTTACTACATCATCATCTGAGGAGGCACCCCCTTCCAGGATGTTGTTATTCCAGGCAGCTGGGAGATGTTGTTCTCAGGCTTGGACATAGGCGTGTCATTGCCAATCCCTGCTGTGGCCAGTACGATTCACACGCAGCAGCAGCAGCAGCAGCAGCAGCAGCAGCAGCAGCAGCAGCAGCAATGATCATCACGATTCTCTCTTTTCTGTAGGCAGAGTCTGGTCCCCTTCTGCTGCTAGTAGCTGCCAGAATCTCTACATGTCCTTAGCCTTTGGGTTGGGGGAACTCATCCACAAAATCAATCTATTGGGCGCTGCAACTTAAGATGGTGGGTGGTTCAGATTCAGAAGCAGAGGTAGGAACAACTCATGGCAACCCTGCAATCACAGATGATCAACATCTGATCTTGCATCAGAGATGTTTATCCAAGTGCCCTGTCTCAGCTGTAGTTAACAATAATTTATCAACAAGTCAGCCTTCTTGAACTCAACTTAAGTTGCAAAAGACCAATCTGATTAGGTGACATCAAAATACCCTTTTGTCCATATCTCCCTTGTTAGCATGTTCATTGTTTTATTGCAGTGTGGGATGATCCACAATGAATACAAAAGTGAAGGGAGAGAAAGTATCTTCTAGATACTGTATAGCCAACAGGGATGTTTTTATTGCTGTTTTGCCTTTAGATGCTATTTTTCTCTTCATGATTCATGGGCATTTCTTCATTCTGGTATGAAGATGCATGTGACTGTGGTAACACATTGTAATATGCTTCAGACATACATGTCTTTGTATAAAGCAGCTAGAAGTGCTTGCAAACCTGCTCTAACAAAACAGCTCAATAACAGCAATATATGTGTGTGTGTATGTGTGTGTGGGAGGGGGGGTTGGATCCAGGATCTGCCTTCTTTCGATTGTTGGGGATCCCCCCACACCACAGCTCATCCTGTTCAGCAGGTCCCATGACCCGCTGTGTGGCATTTTTAGAGGGGTGGAAGGGCTGCTGTGGAGAGGAGGTGGTGGGATGTCCACTTCTACAAGTGCAGTTGCGCACGTCTAAATCTGGATCCAATCCAAAATTGCACTATAGTCAGTCCCTTAGAACTGCAAGATTTGTGTGAACTGTCACAGTAGATAATTATTTGTTCCATCCATATGTCATTATGATTGTGAGCTATGCTCAGAGTGCCCAACAGTGTAAAACACAATAAGGAAAAAAACAATCCCATTCTGAAGAGTACTTTCTGTGCTTTTGCACAGCTCCAATTCATTTCAATGGGGCATGTGCAGGAGAATTTTCTGGTCTCATGCCCTTGATGCTTTAGCATTAAACTGGATGTTCAGCAAACAGGCTGCACATGGAAATCATGTCGCTTGTGGAGATAGGATATAATGAATCAGTTCATTACTACATTACAAAAACATATGTATTTTAATTGTACATCGCCCAGGGTGGCCGGGTGACCGGCCAGATGGGCGATTGATAAATATAATAAATAAATAAATAAATAAATATCCAACCAGGAAAAAAAAAAAAACCTATCCTAAAGGACCAATCAGGAATATATTTATTAGTGAAATCCACGGCACTTTCTCATAAATCAGTGGTTCAGGATTACAGACCTAAAAACGGCAACACTCTTACTTTTAAACTGGTGTGGCTGCAATCTGATGTTTCTGTCAACATCCAGTGGAAGGCCAGTGACACCTCTATGGCAGCCTTCCCCAACCAGATGCCCTCCAGATGTTTTGAACTAAAAATCCCATCATTCCTGATCATTGGCCATGTTGGCTGGGGCTGATGGGAGTTAAGTCTCTTTAAAAAAAAAATCTGGAGGGCACCAGGTTGGGGAAGGCTGCCCTGTAAATTTGTATATTTAGGGTGCAATCCTATGAATGTTCAGACAGGAAAAAGTCCTACAACTCACAGCATTCCCCAACCAGCATTTCTGGCTGGGGAATGCTGGGAGTTGCAGGACTTTTTTCTGTCTGAACATGGATAGGATTGCACCCTTAGTCACAGGATTTTTCTTAGATGTGAAGTTGCAGTGCTGTATGGTTGGTGGCACAAAATTAATCCCCCGGTCAGTGACACACTTGTTGAGATTTAAGCTGCTGATCTGAAGCTTGCCACAACATATCAAAATGAACACATTCTGTAGAATCATAGAAAAGTAGAATTGGAAGGGGCCTATAAGGCCATCCAGTCCAACCCCCTGCTCAATGCAGGAATCCAAGTCAAAGCATCCCTGACAGATGGCTTTCCAGCTGCACCTTGAATGCGTCCAGTGTGGGAGAGCCCACAACCTAGGTTTGGTTCCACTGTCATATTGCTCTAAGAGTCAGGCAATTTTTCCTGATGTCCAGGCAGAATCTGGCTTCCTGTAACTGGAGCCCATTATTCCGTGTCCTGCAATCTGGGATGATCGAGAAGAGATCCTGGCCCTCCTCTGTGTGACAACCTTTCATGTTTATTAGGGATTTAGGTCCTGCTATTATCTTCTACATATTGAATTAAAATAAAATTTAGTAGATTCCTGTGTACATACCAGGTTGTAGTCCTGGCTCAAATTCCGAATTATTATATTTTTATCTTGCCTTTCCTCCAAGGAGGCCAGGGCAGCGTGCAGTTCTGCCCCATTTTATCCTCACAACAACCTTGTGAGTAAGGTTAGGCTGAGAGATAGTGGCTGGCCCAAACTCACCCAGGAAGCTTCCTGGCAGAGTGGGGATTTGAACCTAGTCTTCCCAGTCCTAGTCAAACACTCTAGCCCAGACTTCCCCAACCTGGTGCCCTCCAGTTGTGTTAGACTGCAACTCCCATCATTCCCAGTGGAGTTGCAGTCCAACACATCTGGATGGTACCAGGTTGGGGAAGGTTGCTCTAATCACTCCACCACACTGCCTTATTTTAACTCAGTTTTCACACCAAAGGTCTCATATTCACAATAGTTTTTATGATAATACAATTGGCGTCGCTGTCAGGAGTGATTACATGACCAAACACTACTATAGTTATTAGCAGAGGTAACCGTAAGATGATTGTATTGCATGAAAGACCATGTACTTTGTGACCAAAAGCAACAATAGACTACTTATGCAAAGGAAAGACCATCAGTTTTTGGAACTTATACAGCTAAATTATCACCAATGTTATTCTCAAAATGAGTAATAACTGCAAAGGATGTATTACTATCTGTGACTGTTGAAAATATTACTTTGTGAGTGGTTACATGACCAAAAAGAGACAAAAACACCACCAGTGATGTTCTGTCAACAGTGGTGGCATTCTGTCATGTTTATGCACATGTTTGACACATTTCTTCAGAAGTGAGAAACAAAGTAGGGAAGGGAGTATCAACTTGCCAACCCTACCACTGGCACATTGATAAATCTAATTGATCCAATCTCTATCTTGGATTAAATTCACTTGCTCTGGAATGAAGATTGGATCAATGAGCTATATTAAATACATCTATTAGTGAGAAGGTACAAGTTTTACGGAACTCTTTGAATCCTCCTCATTCTTCATGAAACTAAACTCTATGAGCACTCTTAGGCTGCAATCCTGCCAAAGCATATGTGGTGTTAATTTCGTGATTGTAATTATCATGTCTAGTTTTTATCATTTAAATAGCACCATACAGGGAGTGGAAATTAACTCTCCCATGCCATGATCCCAATGAAAAACTGTCCTCCCCACAAATTTGGACAGTCCACTGGTGTCAGTGGTGGGAGGGAAGCTCCCATTGTCACTGACTTGCTTCAGTAGAAGCACGTTCTACTGAAATCCATGGTACTTACTTCTGTGTAATGTATTCAGGATATGAGTGCTTGTCTGCACTTCCCATTGATTCTTCAATGTGGCCAGAAGTGGGCAGAGGCAATGTGAAGTATTTCTGAAAACAGCTATGTACTTTGGTCTGTGAGAGGACCGTAGACCAAAAGTACCCCAGACTCAATCAATATTGTCTGAGGTCTGAATTCTCATTTGGGTTGTGCATCATTGTATAGCCAACTCAGGCTTGGTAAAGCACCAACCAACAACTAATGCTCAACGAACATTGGGAGGCATAAACCTGGGTGCTGTTTTGGAGAGCAGCAATGTCACAGGCACCGTGTTCCATTGCTTGAAGCTGAAAAATTACATAGGGTAGGTCTGACTGTAACTCACACCCTTGACAAGGCCAGGTGCAGACTGCAGTCTCTCTTAGTAACTGCTGATATACTTTAAAGATATTTCAGGAATGCCAGCATCTTATGCTCTTGTTCAGGTTGAAGGGCCTGGAGTCATAGATGGCACCTGCCACTTGATTGCTATTACTCTAAGTTTACACCGGATTGATCCCATGGGATATCTGTCCATACAAACCGTGCAACACCACCCATCAATTCCAGTCTCACCAGTGTAGCTTGGCATAGAATATGGGCGCTGAACCTCTTTCAGCCCAAGGGCTGAATTCCATTTCAAAGACGCCCATTGGGGTCAACCCATGAAGCTGAATGGTGGGAGACTCACAACAGAGAAAAGGAAGTACATCTTCACACAGTGCATAGTTAAACTATTGAATTCACTACCACAAGATGTAGTGATGGCCACCAACCTCATGGAGAATAAGTCTATCAATGGCTACTAATCATGATGGCTGTGTATTACCTCCAGTATCAGAGGCAGTATGCCTATGTATGCCAGTTGCTGAGGAACAGGAGCAGGCGGGTGCTATTGCATTCATGTTCTGCTGTGGGCTTCTCATAGGGATCTGGCTGGGTACTGTGGGAATAGAATACTGGGCTAGATAAGCTTTTAGTCTGATCCAGCATGGCTCTTATGTTCTGATGACTAACTTAAGTCCCATGGATTTCTATGGGTCTATTCTAAATATGACTACACCTGGATCCAACCTATAATAGATAAATAATAATAATGGTCAGGGGAAGCATTTTATTTATTATTTATTTATTTATTATTATATTTCTAAATTGCCCATCTGGCTGGTCACCCAGCCACCCTGGGCGATGTACAATCAGGACAAATATAATAAACACAATTAAAACACAATTAACATACAATTAAAACACAATTAAAACAATATAAGAGTTTTTTTTAAAAAAAAATCCTAACCCACCCCATATTCCCACCTGAAAAGCCATGTTTTAAAGCCCAGCAGAAGTTCATCAAGGAGGGGGCATGACGAAGGTCACTGGGGAGGGAGTTCCATAACTTGGGGGCCGCCACAGAGAAGGCCCTCTTCCTAGTCCCCACCAGCCTGGCTGCTCTGGCTGATGGGACAAGGAGAAGGCCGTCTATGGCAGGCCTTGTTGAGCGGCCTATTTGATGTTGCTGGAGGCGCTCCTTAAGCTGGACCAGAGCCGTATAGGGTTTTAAATGTCAAAACCAACACCTTGAATTCGACCTGGCAAGCAACTGGTAGCCAGTGCAACTCCTTGAGCACCGGAGTAATGTGATCTTGTCGGTGGCTGCCTTTAAGCAGGCGAGCCGCTGCGTTCTGTACTGGCTGTAGCTTCCGAACCGTCTTCCAGGGTAGCCCCACGTAGAGCGCATTACAGTAGTCTAGGCGTGAGGAGACCAAGGCATGAACCACTGATGGGAGCAGATGATTAGGAAGGTAGGGGCGCAGCTGCCATATCAGATGGAGTTGATACAGCGCCGTCCGGCTCACAGCTGACACCTGAGCCTCCATGGACAGCTGGGAGTCTAGAATGACTCCCAAGCTGCAGACCTGGTCTTTCAGGGGTAGATGTACCCCATTCAGCACCAGGACAACATCCCCTAACCTCCCCTTGTCTCCCACCAGAAGTACCTCAGTCTTGTCGGGTTCAGCCTCAGCATGTTCCTTCCCATCCAGCCACCCACTGACTCCAGGCACTTGGACAGGGTTTCAACAGCCAACCTCGGTGAGGACTTAAAGGGGAGGTAGAGCTGCGTGTCATCTACATATTGATGACAACACACCCCAAACCTCCTGATGATAGCTCCCAGTGGCTTTAGGTAGATGTTAAATAACATTGGGGAGAGGATGGAACCCTGCGGCACCCCACAAGTGAGTGACCGAGGGTCCGAGGCCTCCTCCCCGAGAACCACCCTCTGGTACCTTCCAGAGAGGAAGGACCAGAACCACTGCAATACAGTGCCTCCCATGCCCAACCACTCCAGGCGGTCCAGGAGGATACCGTGGTCAACGGTATCGGAAGCCGCTGAGAGATCGAGGAGGACTAGAAAAGAGCATTCGTCCCTGTCCAAAGCCCTCCTCCTATCATCCACCAAGGCGACCAAGGCCGTTTCCGTCCCATGTCCAGGCCTGAAGCCCGACTGGCACAGATCTAAATAATCGGCTTCATCCAAGTGTGCCTTCAACTGAGCACCCACCACCCGCTCGATCACCTTGCCCAGAAATGGCAAATTGGAGACTGGGGGAAAGTTGTTTAGATCCTGGGGATCCAAGGAGGGCTTCTTTAGAAGCGGTCTTATTACTGCCTCTCCTTGAGGGCTGATGGCATCACTCCCTCCTCGAGGGAAGCATTCACCACCGCCTTGACCCCCTCACCCAGTCTCTCCCTGCAGCTCATGATGAGCCAGGACGGGCAAGGATCAAGCAAGCAGGTGGTTGGCCTCACAGATTAAAGCACCTTGTCCACTTCATCAGGAGGAAGCCGGAACCTATCCCACAAAAACGGTCTGCTATTGGCCTCCTCCCGCTCACTTACTGTGTCCACGACGTACAAAATCCCACTCCTAATCCAATCGATTTTATCTGCGAAGTGCTTCGCTAAAGCCTCACAGGAGGCTTTTGACTGTTCCAACGGATCCGGAGCAACTGGACTGACCAGGCTCCGGACCACCTGGAACAGCCTCCTGGGGCAGCACTCCGCAGACACGATGGAGGCAGCATAGAAATTCTTTTTTGCTGCCTTCACTGCCACCTGGTAGGCCATTTGCTTCAAATAGATGCACTTCAAATTGTCCGGAAATGATATAATTCAAGCAGTATAAAACTAGGTATATGCAAATCCTGCAGGACAAATTCTGCTTTGGTTTGTGTTTTCTCAGGCCCAACCAGTGGATTTCCTCAGACTCTCATCTGCCTATTCTAATGTTGGATTATTACAGTTGCATTGCTATTTCTTCAATATTAGCAGTTGTTCACTTCAATAAAGGCACTTAATCCTTTCTTATAATCGTATTTGTTCACAGACACACTGCATTACAGGTTTTGTAGTATTGACGTGGCATATAAGGTCAATTGTGAGATATGGATTGCTAAAAGAAATGTGATACAGTCATAAAAAGATTGATATTTTGCAAGAATGCATAAATCTCAGCCTTGAAGTACACCAGGCCCCAACAATTATCCATAAATAACAATACATTAGCAAGATGTCTTTATGTAGATCTCTTTAACATATATTAATAAATGCTAATGAATGTATTCCCAGGCAACACAGCTGGTAGGTGAGCAAACGTCATGACCCTTAAATTACAGAGAAGGAAATGAAAGCACACGGAAACTAAGCAATTAGCCTAACATCACAGGAAGCTAGTGATGGAGCCAAGAACACAACCCAGATCTCATGAGCCCACAAAACCATCTTATATGTGAACCAGGATGATGCATTTTTAAAAATGATTCAGCTTCCCAGTTTTAAAAAGGTTGGTTGAAGTGTTTCCTGAAGACATTGTGGAAAACTCCGATTAAAGCGTAAAAAAAATAAGAACCCTCATGGTAGAAATGGCCAATGGTCCATCTAGTTTCATATCCTGTCCTTGATAGTGCCCAGTAATATATGTCTCAGAGGAAGAGAACAAGAATCCATAGTGTACTTATGTAGCAACATTATCTAAGGATTTTATTCTCTATTTTAAAAATTCCCATGCTTTATGTACCTGAGAAAATACACATATGTTTTTGACTCCCTCCCAGTCCTAGAAAAAGCCTCCATTCTTCCTCATCACGTAAGGCATGTCAACTGACGTCCTTGTTCTAATGATGGGAGATAAGGCTATGACTCCCTAAAGCAATCAAAGATAGAAGCATGAGTAGGAGTAGCAGCAAAGGATGAGCCCAGGCCAGTTAGATCTTCATAAAGATAAAGAATTGCCCAATTAACACTCCCCTACCCCTCACCAACTTCCTTCTTTAGGACACAGCTTGCAAGATTCATGACTTCCCAAGGGATAAGGATCCAGGGACAATTGCAGCTCTGTCACACTTCACTGCAGATGATCCTCCTAGCCTCTTGAAGTCAACTTGGGTAGAGCACCATCCATCACAAAGGCCAGTTTCATGCTGAACAAGCAACTGGGATTCATCTTTAGAAAGCTCAAAAACTAAAAGACTGTAGAAATGGTGAGAACAAGAGCAGGAGAGGCATATAATAACCAGTTACAGTCCTGACCACCTCTCCATGACAGGTAGCTAAGAGAAAGCAAAACAGATGCCCCTCCAAGCAAATTTATACTAGTTGATTCACAAATGGAATTCAGCTGGCTACTGCACCTCTTGATGTAGAACAAATGGGGGCCAAACTACACATTATGTTAATCACAATTTTAAATAAGCATTCTTAATTGGCCACTTTTATTTTGATAAAATAAGCAGCCATGGGGCTCCAATATGGAAGTGGCTCCCAATGTGGACTAGGGCCCCATAATTTATTTATTTATATCTATACCACCCAATAGCTGAAGCTCTCTGGACTGTTCACAAAAATTACAAACCACAAATACAAAATAATAAAAACATAATATAAAATCTTTTAACATATAAAATTTAAAAACAATTTAAACAGCTAAAACAGTCACAGTAAGATACCGGACCAAATAAAAACAACTGTCAGAAATGCCCTATCATATACAGGCCTGTGGCTTATGCTGGCTCAGCTTGTCTGGGTGTGGAAAGCTAAGCAGGGTCAAGCCTGGTTATTACTTGGATGGGAGACCCCTCCTCTAGTTTCCTGCATTAAGCAGGGGGTTGGACTCAATAGCCTTGTAGGCTCCTTCCAACTCTATGATTTATGAAATCTATGCCATCAAATGCCTGGGTATAGAGGACAGTCTTGACTGACACTGAAAAGATGACTGTTAGCGCCAGGCAGACCTCAGTGGGGAAAGCATTACATAATCGGGGGGCCACCACTGAGAAGGCCTTTTCCCTTGTTGCCACCTTCTGAGCCTCCCTCAGAGGAAGGCCTCAGATGTTGATCATAGTGTCTGGGTAGATTCAGGTTGGGAGAGGCGTTCCATCAGGTATTGCGGTCCTGAGCCGTGTAAGGCTTCATAGGTTAAAACCAGCACCTTGAATTGGGTTTAGAAACATACAGGCAGCCAATGCAATCAGGCCAGAATTTGTGTTATATGCTCAGACCTACTGGTCCCTGTTACTAATCTGGCTGTCGCATTTTGCACAAGCTGCAGCTCCTGACCAGTCTTCAAGGGCACACTGAGCACATTGCAGTAATCTAACCTGGAGGTTTCCAGAGCATAGACTACTGAAGCCAGGTTATCTCTGTCCAGATAGGGACATAGCTGGGCCACCAGCCAAAGTTGGTAGAAGGCACTTGGTGCCACTGAGGCCACCTGAGCCTCAAGTGACAGAAATGGCTCCAGGAGAACCACCAAACTATGGGGGGAGTGCAACCCCATCCAGAACAGGATGAACACCATCTCTCCGGTCAGAAGAACCACCTACTACTAACAGCATCTCAGTCTTGTCTGGATTGAGCTTCAGTTTATTAGCCCACATTGAGTCCATTGTTGCAGGCAGGCACTCATCTAGCACATCCACCACAGCCTCACTTGATGAAGTTGAAAAGGAAAGGTAGAGTAGTGTGGCATCAGCATACTGATGGCAATGCACTCCAAAACTCTGGATGACCCCACTCAACAGTTTCATGTTGAAGATACCTGGAAGTTACTTTCCCTCCCTTCATTTTTTCACCCAATTACTGATTGTTCCTAAGAAAGAGTGAAGGTAGGACTATTAGAATAAGAAATCCTAGCAGCAATGCTGGCTCATTAGAGAAGTCTCTGGATTTTGTAAAGATTGATTTTGAGGCTGCTTTGAATTTTACATTCACACAATTCATTAACATTATTTTATATTGGAAGCTGAAATAGCTATTTTAAGCTCACTGTTCCTTTCCCAACATTTCACTTCCTTTGAAAAAACAGCAGAATCTTACGATGACAGGAAAAGGTTTTAACTTCTAATTGTGTATTGGTTCAGAATGGGAAGTGGGACTTTACTTTAATAATGCAATCATGTTATTTCCTACCAGCTGAGTCAGACAGTCCCTTCTGCTTTCCGAAGCCAGCAAAGCAAGATCCAGCAGATCACTGTCCAAGACAGAAAGGAGGCGTGGCTACTGGCTCCCCCCACCAGTTTTTGTCCTTTGTCTTCCTCTAAGCCTACAACTACAAGACCTTTTATGGATGAACAAGAACCTAGAATAAAAAATAAAAATCAAAGGCAGTGGCTTCATTTTGGAAGAGAATAGTGGGGGGAAGTGTCTCTCTCCTTCCCTGTGATTATACTTAAATATGATACTTCAGTGGCCTGCTCATTGGTTCTAGACACTAAGTAGGGTGTCCACTTATAAATTGCCAAAAAATAAGGAAGTTCATCACCAAAAAAGGAGGGCAGTGATTTACATAAAATTTGCATATGTTCCTTTATAGCATATGCAAATAGCCAGCAAAGCCAATGGTAAAGGATGATGGGAATTGAAGGCCAAACAATGTGCCAGTGTGGCGTAGTGGTGAGAGTGTTGGACTGGGACTCGGGAGATCCGGGTTCTAGTCCCCGCTCGGCCATGAAACTCACTGGGTGACTTTGCGACAGTCACTGACTCTCAGCCTAACCTACCTCACAGGGTTGTTGTGAGGATAAAATGGAGAGGAGGAGGATTATGTAAGCCACCTTGGGTTCCTTGCAGGAGAAAAGGCGGGGTATAAATATAATAAATAAAATAAATAAATAAACAGGATGTCCACTCATGGATTGCCTGAAAAGAGGACACTAATTTCTATATGCTAATGTATATGTTTAGAAGCAAATTTAGAAATAATTAATATAATTTAAATAGAAATACAGTATATCTCACCATAGTGCGGAAGACTGTGACCAGTGACCTGTGTACCTGTCTGTTCAATCTGCTTTCCAGGTGCTAACTGTTGGTGGGCAACTGTTCTTAAGGTTCTTTATCTTTAAACCGGAATTAGACAGGAGAGCCTTTCAAACAGAGGATTCTTTCAAAATGCTGTTCAAATAGAGGACTGTCCTCTGTAAAAGAGTACACATGGCCACCCTAGGCTCTTTGAGAGAATCCAGGAAATGTAATTTTAAAATGGAAAAAGCAAATGTTACAGCTTTCTGGTTAGGCAGGTGTTACTGGAGTTGCAGTGGAGAGGCTGATCCTGATTACCACAGTTCTTCCTGTTGCTCTCTTTTACATAACAGACTAATCTGAACAATTATGGACAAGGTTTATGGAAGAGGAAGCCCCCCCCCCCTCCTCAGGGTATTACTTCTTCCTCTCTTCAGAGATAGGACTGTTTTCCTAAACTACCGTGTATTGCCACATTGGAACCTCTCATAAAAAAATGTTCTTTAAAAAATCCCTCAAATTATTGTGGCAATGAAGAACCATCCTTGAGAAAGCAATATATTGCAATTGAAGTTTGATCCAGACAAGATTGAGGTGCTCCTGGTTAGTTGAAAGGCAGATCAGTAAATAGGGGACTCAGCCTGTGCTGGATGGGGTTGCACTCCCCTTGAAGACTCAGGATCACAGTTTGGGTGTCCTGGACTTGGCCCTGAACATGGATGCCCAGGTTTTGGCAGTGGGCAGGAGCGTGTTTGCACAGCTAAGACTAGTGCACCAACTACACCTGTTCCTAGAGGTGTCTTATCTGGCCACAATCATGCATACCTTAGCTACATCCCGTTTGGACTACTGTAATACGCTCTACATGGGGCTGCCTTTGAAAACTGTTTGGAAACTTCAGCTGGTCCAGAATGCTGCGGCCAGACAGTTGACCGGGACGGGTGATAGGGAACACATGACTCCTTTGCTACAACAGCTTCACTGTCTGTTTCTGGGCACAATTGAAAGTGCTGGTTATGATCTATAAGGCCCTGTACGGCTTGGGGCCAGACTACCTGAAAGATCTCCTTCTCCCATATGAGCCTGCCTGGGTTTTAAGATCATTGGGAAGGTCCTTCTTTCAGTACTGTCACCATCAGAAGTGTGTTTGGTGGGGACACCAGAGAATGCCTTCTCGGGACTGCTCCCAGGCTTACAAACTCCCTGCAGAGGGAGGCTAGGTTGGCTCCCCCTCTGGTGTCCTTTGCTGGCAGGCAAATACATTTTTATTCAAGCAGGTCTTTGGAATGTAAGCTGGTCTGTTGCGTTGGGGGCTTTTTAAATTCTTTTATTGTTCTGCTTTTTAACTGTGTTTTTAATAACTTTGTTTTTTATTCTTTTAATTATGTTTTTATTTTAAATGTTGGCTTTTATTGTTGTTAGCCACTTTAAGCACCGTTTCCTGGTAGAAAGACAAGGTATAAATAAAATGAAATAAATTAATAAAAATAAAATCTATTTGTGCAGTCTTTCCCAAATTGGTGCCCTCCAAATCTGTTGACATGGCTGGCTAGGGATGCTGGGAGTTGTAGTCCAACAGATCTGGAGGGCACCAGGTCAGGGAAGCTGTATTAGTGTTTTAGAACAGTGTTCTCCAACCTTGGGTCCCCAGATGTTTTTGGCCTACAACTCCCAGCATGCCCTAGCCAGCATGCTGGAAGTTATAGGCCAAAAACATCTGGGGACCCAAGGTTGGAGAACACAGTTTTAGAAGACATCAGCAGGCTGCCAGTAATCCATGAACACTTAATGGGGATTCTATTAGGACAGGCACAGGACACCAGCCATTTATTGTGGCCTGTTCACTGCTTGACAAGCACCTCATTTTTGCAGTTCCAGGTAAGCAGCAAAACCAGGATGTTTACGAATCCCTGCTGGGTCACCATACATGCCTGGTGGGCTTTGTTTGTCCTGGCATGTCACAAGATATTCTGGCTCAGTACAGAATCAACATATGACCCTTGTTCAAGGCTTGGAAGAAATCAGCAGGAGATGTTTCTAATAGCCAGGGCACTCTGTTACCTAATCTTTGTGGCAGCCTTCCCCAACCTGGTGCCATCTAGATGTTCTGAACTGCAACTCCCATCAGCCCCAGCCAGCATCTGAAGGGCACCAGGTTGGGGAAAGCCACTTTACAGGAATAAAAATGTGTATGCCTAACTGCAGAACTTTCATTATTTAAATACCAGTTGCAGAAAACTCCAGCGCAAAAGTAGGGTGAGTAGGGAAAGGCAGGTGAATAGAGGAAAGGAATTCTATTCAAGGTAAGAATTCAGGAGGCATTGTCAGTTGTCAGAACTGATAAGCAAAGATAATGGAGATAAATACTTCCAGGTACATTTGTATAGGGCTAGGGTGTTAGATTTACTTCCTTGGAGTCACCCACTGTGATGGGTAAGAGTAAAACATTTCAGAGAAGAGGATGTAGAATGGATGCTGATGCTGCTTCCTTTCCTTTTTTTTCCAGCACCAGAAAGCCAGGTTTCCCGGGGTGTGTGCTGATTAGCAATAAAAAGGGAAAAGCATGATTCAAGTTAATTTTCCAGCTCTAACAGGAAATGATGTTTCCTGTATTATACAAAACTGGTGCCAATAAGACTGACACAAGAATCTATTGTCTTTTTAACAAAGACATGGTAAGAAAGGACGCCTGTGAAAATAGACCATTGCAACAAGGAACTTTTGATCTTTAGAATAAAAGTGCGCACTGGAGAGTAAAAACTGGGGGGTATACTCTAACCTGAAAATGAAGCATCCCCTAAGAGTTACACCCCCAATGTACTGGAAGAAAAATTAGCAACATAAACTTACGTATGTCTACTCTGAAGTACACCCTATTAAGTTCAATGGGACATACTTCCAGGTAAGTACAACATAAACTTACGTATGTCTACTCTGAAGTACACCCTATTAAGTTCAATGGTAAGTACAACATAAACTTACGTATGTCTACTCTGAAGTACACCCTATTAAGTTCAATGGGACATACTTCCAGGTAAGTACAACCGAATCTCATCTTCTGGATTTGATTTCACACTAGTTATTCCCCACATTACACAAGCAAAAATATATATATCCAGCTTTGCCACTTAGCATACAGTCAACAAGAAGACCCTGCCAGTCTTGGTACTCTGACAAATGTATAATACACGTTTCCAAACAGGGACATTGCAAGGCCTGGACCTATGGGGCCTGAGCCCCAAATCTATTTCCCAGAATTCTACGGGCACCAATGGAAGTTTTTTTATTCAAACTTAATTGCCATGTGCATGTGAGGGGGAAGGTTTCAGGGAGCTTCACAGCTATGGAAGGAATTGCCCAGTGTGGCAATTAAGCTTACAGAAAAAAATCACTCCCACTGGTGCCAGTGGAGGTATTTTTCTAAAATTAATTGCTATGCAGGGGTGGTAATTTTCAGGGGGGGGGACAGCTGGAGAAGGAAAAGCTAACTGCCCTATCCCTGTGTACTGCAATCCCCCCTGAAAATTGCTCCCTGCCCCCAACATGGCAATTAAGCTTAGGAGGAAAATAACCCTTCCATTCTTGCTAATGGAAGGTTTTTCATAAGCTCAATTGCCATATAAGAGGGAGTTCCAAGAAGGGGTCACAGTTGGGGAAGGAAGGTTGAACTCCCCCCCCCCCATATAATTCCCTACCTGGCAATAAAGCTTTGACAACATTTGATTGGTACCAATGGAAGCTTTTTTTCTAAGTTTAATTGTGTGGGTGAGGGCAATTTTCCTCTAGGAGAGAGAGGGAGAGGAGCTGGGGGACGGGGCGGGGCAAGATAGAGGTGGGTGATGGAGCGAGGAGAAAAGTGCATTTATTGCCCTTCTAAAAGGTTAAATAATCTGGGCAGGAGGTCCTTCTCCAGGTAAACCAAGTGTTTGTTAGATCCTGGCCTCACGTGGGTGTGTGTGGGCTTCTGTTGATATTTGTGTGTCTCCTTATACTGTATTGTGGCACGTGGAGAGCTGGTGCTAAGTGTGGGGCTTTGTAGCCTGCTCTGCTTGCCTTTCTCTCTGTGTATGTGTGTGTTGGGGTGTGGGAGAAAAGTCACAAATCCCCACTACATAGAGAGACAACCCCCAGAAACTGCAGAGCAAAGAAATGTCTAAATTTGCATATATATACATTAGTATATGCAAATTTGATGCAGATTTGTGTCCAGTGGGCCTGTGCTTTGAATCTTTTAAGTGCCTAGCAATGCTTGTGTTTCCAAAACTTTTCATATCCACAATTCACAGTTTTAGGTGTATATCTGAAAAACATAATACATGTAGAGCAGGGGTAGACAACTTGGTGCCCTCCAGATGCTTTGGACTGCAACTCCCATAATCCTTGACCATTGGCCATGCTGAGACTAATGGGAGAGCACATTTGGAGAGCACCAGGTTGCCTACTCCTGATGTAGAGTCACCCCAGGCTTTTAATGTGCTCTGTCATGCGTGACCCTGACACAGGCTGGGATAACTCTTCAGATGAAGAGCCTGACCTGGCGGAGCATACGATCCCTGTGGGAGCCCCTAACTTTAGCGAGACTCCAGGCAACTCCACTGCTCCACCCCAGCATCAGTGGAGAGGATACACCGGGCCCTTCAACGGTAGTGGACCCTGAGGTACCACCAGACAGGACCGCTTTGGACTGTTCCTCACCCGTGGTGTCAGAGGAAGAGGCCAAGCATCCACCCAGCCCTTGAGTGTGCCAGCTCAAGACCCAAAGCAACCAGGCTCCTCATGAGTAAAAGCCTACTCAAGAGTAAAGGTCAACCTCATGAGTAAAACTCCTGCCAAAGTGCTGAAAACCTACAGCTGATCCTTGGGTGGAGCTCTGGAAGCTCTGGCTACACTAGCTTTCAGTTGGAACTTACTAGCTGCTGGAATGCCTTTCTACCAGCTCCAGTACCTTGAACCCTTGCTTCTTGACTGATTCCCTGTGCTACTGACCTTTGGACTCTTGCTAGATTCTGCTCTTTGGACTGTGTTTGTGTTGGACTGCTTATGTGTGTTTTGGCTTTCACTATGCCTCAGACACTGCTCTTTGAATTCTCCTTTCTTGACCGATAATCCTGTGCTCTTGACCTTTGCCTGCTTACTGCTTACTTCTCCTGCTTTGAACAGCCCTCTTGCTGGACTGATAAAATTGTGTTTGACCTTTTGCCTGTCTACTGACTTGCTAATGGATTTGCCCCATAGATTTTCATAGATTTCATAGATAGAGTTGGAAGGAGCCTACAAGGCTATCGAGTCCAACCCCCTACTCAATGCAGGAAACTAGAGGAGGGGTCTCCCATCCAAGTAACAACCAGGCCTGACCCTGCTTAGCTTTCCACGCTCAGACAAGCTGAGCCAGCGTGAATAGTTGGTCCTAAGCTGAGCCTGAGATAGCCACAGCAGCACATGCTCTAAGGTTCTTCCAAATAGATCTCATTAGATGTTTTCTTTAAAAAAAAAAAAGAAGAAAAAAAAAAGTTGATTCATTAACAGCTTTCCTCCCTAGATTCTGCAGAATGGTTGCTATATAAAACCTGTCCCATGGATTCTAGCAGCACTTCCAGATGAGGCTTTTATTAAGCCATTGCCCTGATGCAGTTCACAGAATTTTATGTGGGGTCCAGACAGGGGTATTGCTAGACCAAAGCTCTAGCTAGCAACCTTGGATCTATTCCCCAGAGCTCTGATTGTCCACTGATATTAACAGAAGATTTCCCCCCTTAGTTTAATTACCAGGCAGGGGGCAATTTTCAAGGGGCTTGCAAGGAAACAGTTAACTCTCTCCTCCCCACATGCTGCAACAACCCCACACCCCAATCTCTCCCTGCATGGCAATTAAGCTTCAGGGGGGGGGGGGGAATTCTCCAGTAGTTTGGGATGATCTGGGGCAGGGTGCAATTTAATTGTAGAGTTATTTTGAGATCATTTGAATGAGAAATTAATTGACTGGTTTTGCCTCCTGTAAAATTTAAATCCTAGTAATTATTTCTGCGTCTGCTTATATAGATAAAAAGATATGCAAATTTTATAGGGATGTGTGTCCTATGGGCACGGAATCTTTTCAGTGCCTAGTAACACCCCTGGGTCCAGAGATGACATCTTCCACTCGTTACCCTCCCATGTTTTCCCACTGCTGCTTCTGTCTTTTTTCTTACTGCAGAAAATCTGTTAAAGAGAAAATGTCTGAATAGCTGCACAATGCCATCTAATTGATAGTGCTAGGACTGAAGGCTTCCATTTTGAAGCACTCCTAGTTTGACACATACTCCTCTGAGGTTCCCATGAATCAGTTGTGTCTAGGGCTCCAAGTTTTAAATGATTTCGCTATCAGTGCGGGCAAATTTAAATAGGTGGGGCTGGAAAAGAAGTGAACACTTGTTCATTTGTAAAACAATTTTGTCCATTGTCTATTGCTATAAGATGGAATGGAAGATAAAAAGATAGCCCATCCTTAATTTTTGTTTATTAAATTGTAAGTTCTTATACTTCATTAAATATCCATAAAAGGTACCTACCAATATTGATGATTTGGTAATAGGCAAACATTGATATTTAATCAATATCAAACCAAAGAATTAATCCACTCAATCTTTAATAAACCCTATAAAGAAGACTCATACAAAACATTTAGCTCTCCTTTCCTTCACAAGATTGTTTCAGTTATTTGGTCTGCCACATTATTATATGAAGGAAATACATTCAGACTATGGTCTTGACTTCATTAAGTGGTTTTTAAAAAAAAGGGGAAAAAAGAGACACAATATTTCTGAGGTAAGGGGAAGCTCAAGACAAGAAAGGATGTCTCCTAAACTTTTTGGAACACTGAGGCTCCTCTTCAGATGTTGCTAATCTTTTCCTTTTAAGAAATGTCTATTGCTTGTGTCTGTCAAGAGTGTATACATCCTGTGGTATAATCACCAAGCCAGGCAATATTTCTTAACAGATGCACTGGCATTCCATACATTCCTTTAAACCACACAGATAATATCGAAAGAGATGGGTGCGTGCAGGATACATAATACCTACAGAGATAATTGTTCTCTTTAATGTTGATCAACATGACATACACTCCAAGCCTGCTACATTGGTCCTGGTATTTAGCTGAAACTTTTACATGTCCCAGCCAACCACCAGAGATGTACAATGCATACTAAAACTTGGTTTTATTCCGTTCAGATCAAGAAAGGACTTTCCACAATACATGATGACAAGACCATTGGCCTGGTTCAGACAACACAACAACCAACAATTAAACAAACTGCGGGCTGTTTGGGAGTGAGCAAGGATGCTGGCTTTCAGCTGCTCCCACTGTGTTAAACAAGCCAGGAATGCTCCGTGCTTCAGTTGTTTGGTGTGATGTGTGGACCTGGAATTGTGGGCTGTTGGGGAATGAATAACCAAGATTTGGAACTTTTTAAAAACAAACAAACATGGGTGGCTGTGTTGTCTGAACCAGGTCATTATGTTTTTAAGATTATTACAAGTTATCTGCAAATAATTAATAAATTGGGGGGGGGTGAGTTTTTTGATCCATGACTATGAGTGGAAGAGAAAATAAGCCATTAATTTACAAGACACGATACAATATATATATATATATATATATATAAAATATTAAAGAAGTCTTACCTGACATTTTCCTACACAGAGATAGTGGTGCATGGGTGTGAAATGTCCACATCAGATTGAGGATTTGGTGCATTACCGTTTGAAATGTCTCTATTTCAATGGCATTAGAGTTAAATTTATAGCTGGTATCCTAGGATCTGTTGCTTCAGATGTAATAGTCTATTATTTTTTGTTAGATCTGAATGTGGCGACTACCTATAAAGCAGTGTTTCTCAAACTATGGGTCAGGAGGACCCACCAATGGGTCTCAGACAACCTTCAGGTGGGTCTCAGTGGTGCAGTCTGCCGAATGCCTCTTTGTTTCACTGCTCTGTGCCATGGTTGCACCATGCACACTGCATAGGCAGGTGTGGCAGCCTGAGTTGATTAGAGAGCAATAATAATAATAATAATAATAATAATAATAATAATAATAATAATAATAAAATAAAGAGGAAGGGGATAAGAGAGGGAAAGTGTTATAGGAGTAAGTGATTATAAAAGCAGCAGGAGGGAGGGATGGAAGAAATTGGTATTTGGAGATAGGGTGTAAGTGTGAAAGAAGGGGAGAAGAAATGACAGGAGATGGGGAAGAAGACCCTGAGAGCCATGCAGGAGAAGGAGAAAAACAATCTAAAATAGTTTTCTCTACTTAGATGAGGGGTCCCTAATCTTTTTGGGTCAGTGGGGACTATTTGGAATTTAGAGAGTGTGTCATGGGTAGTCTCACAAAATGGCTGTCATGGAAGGGCTTGCTCAGTCATAAAATGACTGCCATGGTGGGCATGGTCGTCACAAAACTCTCATTTCCCACAAGGCAAACTGGTGAGACTAATAGAAAAGTAACTAACCCAAGGACATAATATAAGGCATAGGTGATGGGGGTCTGAGCTCCAAAACACAATAACACCCTTTGAATCGAAATAAAGATTTTGAACCCAAATAAAGGGCAGCAATTTGCTTTGCAGCATGGCAATCTACCACTGTTAATTTTCAAAAAATCTTAAGAAATAAAAATTAAATCAGGAGGGGAGGGGATCCTGGTGGGTACCAAGAGAAGTCTCTGTGGGTACATTGGTTCCCATAGGCACCATGTTGGAAACCCAGACTTACAGCCTCTGGATCAGCAAATTCTTCCCAAAAAGGGGAGGCTGAGTAATGATACCTCCAGAGCCAATGACTGGAGTTGCGCGACATGACAACCCATCGTGGGTGACAAGTCACAGTGGGTTATCATGTCATGTGAACCTGGACTGATTCCCCTAGGGAGACAGACCCCATCGTGGGATGTGGAAGTGGGTAGCAAAGTGCTCAGCAAGAGCAGGAAAAACCCCTTGCCGCTCTGGCTGAGCTGGCCTGGGCCACCGATACCCAAGTGGCACAGTGGAGCAACTGGCACTGACTCGGTGCCCCCTGCTACGATGGCGAGCCCTTTTGTGCTTACCGTGACTCCCCCCCCCTTTACCCTTTTTCTTGGAGATAGCTTTTCATGATCTCTGATTTGACAACCCCTTCAGAGTGCCCAAGTGGCATATTGGAGGGACTGCCACTCATTCATCACCCTTTAAAAAAAAAAGCATCCCAAATGTGCACATTTTTTTCATGTGTTCTTTAAAATTTCTAATAGGACTTGCACAAGTGCACACTTGTGCACTTATGTGGGTCCAAAATGACATGCCTCACCTGGGGAATGTCCTAAGGGGTACCTGCTGTCAAAGTGCAGCAGGCACTCCTCATGGGCATTGACCCAGAGAGGCTGCCAAGAGCTTTATTTTTTATTTTGGTTCCTCTTGACAGCTGTCAAAACTCCGATTCCTTTAAAAAAAAAAAAATTTCTTACAGGGCCGTGCATGGTTTTTTTTACAGGGACACATGCATTCATGCCTGCATATGTCCCTGTCATAAAACCATGAGGAGTCCAGTCAAAAAAAGGGGTGATGAACCAGTGGAAGTCCCTCCAATGTACTGCTTGGGCACTTCGAAGGGGTCACTAGCTGTCCAATCAGAGATTGTGAAAAGCCATCTCAGTAAAAAGAAAAAAAGGGTAAAAGGGGGGAAAAGCCATGGCAAGTGCAAAGGGGCTCGTGATCGTGGTGGGGAGGGCAGACCAGATGGGTTTGGGAGGACCGAAGCGGAAAGGGTGGGGGACAGCCCACAGTGAGCCTGATCCTCTATCAGGTGCACCATGGGTTGTTTCATAAACAACTCACCCTGAGTGGCTTATTCGCAGGGCGGGTTGTTATGACATGTGAACTTGCCCAGTGTCTGTACTTGAGAAAAGCTGAACTATGAAACTCCCCGCTACAGCTGTGGCAAAGAATTTAGCAATGTTCATGGAGGGATTATACATTTCCTCTTGTTTAATGATCCCTGCTGCTGCTCCTCCTCATGGTTCTTCGACTTGGACTGAACACTTATTTGTGCATTTCCACCCTTAGTCCTGGTGGCCAAGCAGAAATGCTTGACGAAATGTAAGAGCAGGGCAACAAGTGCAAGATGGGATGCAGGTGCCAACCTACCTGGGTACCAAGCTGGAATGAGGACTGAAGTAGGCAGAAAGCAATACCAGCTTTCTTATTGCACCAGCACAAGGCCAAACTCTGACCTGCATATGAATGCAATGAGATCATCCTTTGCCACCAGGTTTAAACAGCAGTAGTGTAGGGGAGCCAGGGCTCACAGGATCTTAGCATTGGGGCTTTTTGATAAGCAGGGACAATGATATCATCTGCCACTGCCCTACACCCCATACTCAGTCTTCCCTGTTAC
This sequence comes from Shinisaurus crocodilurus, assembly GCA_021292165.1. Classification (NCBI taxonomy): domain Eukaryota; kingdom Metazoa; phylum Chordata; class Lepidosauria; order Squamata; family Shinisauridae; genus Shinisaurus; species Shinisaurus crocodilurus. The sequence goes on along the minus strand of CM037878.1, from coordinate 261,897,879 downwards.
CTGCAATCCCATTAGCTTTAGAAAAGACCTGCTCCAGGTGGAGATGAAAACTGCTGGAACTGGTTTGTAGATATGGGATCCACACAGTTGCCTGCATTTTTGTCCTCTCCTTGGGGGCATGGCTTTGGGGACTGTCATGATGAGCACCTGCACTTCAAATTTTACCGTAACACCACTGTTGAACAGTTAGTGGGCTCAGAAAAGATATAATACAGTATAGGCCATTACTTCAAATAGCTTTTTGGGATGAACACAACCACTCTCGGAGCAAACTGATGGGTTCTATATTTGCTCTCTCTGACAACTGAAAGCACTGACCCGACCCCTCCATAGAAAAACCCAGGAAATTGCTTAACAGGAGGTTGCACCACGCTAGGAAAGAGGTATGGTATGATGGGTGGGTGGGTGCATCGTGCATGAAGTCACTCTTCATGAGGCAGAGGGTGGGTGCATGAAGTCACTCTCCATTTCCTTTCAAGTTAAGAGAAACTTCATCCTCTTTTATTAGTTCATGGAGCATGTGGTATTTTTCATGGGCAAGATGAAAAGAAATATCAAGAAAATGCCAAGTAGTATTTATTTTCTCCTTAAATACCAAGATTTATACAAGCTTTATTTAAAAGCCGATCCGTATGGGGCTGGAAATGATGGGAGGCAGGTGGGTGACAGAGGGAAGAATCCCCGTCATTCATTATTTCATAACATGTCTTTTTAAAGAGTTATATAATTCAGAAAAAGTTGTGGCTACAGACTTCTGTTGTAAGAACAGTCCAATGATGACTGCACTCTGCCTTTTTAGTTGTCCTTGCCTTCAGTTACTGAATGCAATCACTATTTGACAACCATGTGCTAGACTGGAGCCATATCTTTTCCTTTCTTCCACCCCCACCTCAATATGTAGTACATGTAAAATCTCATTTATATTGTTTGAACTTCCTTACACCCCTTCTCTCTTTATTTCCTGCCATTCACCTGCAGTGGTATAGTGGAGCCAGGGCTCACAGGGATGCAACGCCAGCACATTTTGATTAGCAGGGATGCTGATGTCATCTGCCTCCTGCCTCAAAATTCCCTGTTCCCTCTGAGCTTAGCTGGAAGCCTCAGGGTAGCTAAGGGAAAATGAATTTTCCCAGCAACAATATAAAGTTGTGAGCTGTTGTAAATCACAGTATTTTGTGGTGGCTTGGTCTTGAATGGGCAATTATGACTCATTAGCTTTACAAAAGACCTGCTCCTAGTGAAAATAAGAGCTGCTAGAACTGGTTTGTTGATAAGGATCAACACAGTTGCCTGAATTTTTGGACTCTCCTTGATGACATCATGATCATGATGAGCACCTGCACTTCAAAATTTACTACATCACTGCTCACTTGGATTTCTGTATGTTCAAATCCAATTCATCAACAAGGCTGGCTCACAAGGTATTTTGCTGCCTAAGGTAAAGGAGAAGATGGCACCCACACCCACATTCAGAAACCAACAAGACTGGCAGTTGAATCTTACTTCAACAATTGGTGATAGGGCAACATCCTCCACCACACCTGAGGTCAACACCTCAGGAACTTAGGAAGCGCAGGGCAGGCTGCAGGTACATGCAACTGTGTACTTCAAAACCTTGCTGCTGCTTCCCATTGCCCAGCATTTGCTACCTCACTCTGCTTAATAGTAGGGCTAACCCTGCTCATCGGTCTGGATATTTGCAAATCTTGTAGAGCTGCGTCCACAAAATTCTAATGCCAATTGCTCAAGTTACCTCTGGAGGTCTTTTGATCACTTCTGGCACCAGTTATGGCCCAGTGAATAACCTGGAAGAAATAGATGCTGCAGCATTGCTGAAGCTATACAAATACAGACCTGATCAGTGCCTGGCCAGTAGACTACTGGGAGCCAAATTAATAATCACTGCAACTTGCTCTCCCCAGCACAGGTGAGTCCCAATGCCCAGCCTCCCCCCCCCCCCGCGATTCGTCTGATAAAGCCAGTAACACAAAATCCTATGCACTTTCTAGCCCAATAAATCTGGAAGGAATCTCACATCTGTCCTTAAAAGGTTGTTTGGACTTCATATAGGATGCTTCAAGCTGAGGCTTTTATTGTGCAATTGTGCTGCCTCATTCACAGAATTTTATGCAGGGGCGGGGGGAAGTCCAGATGTCATCATCTTCCATTTGTAAGCCTCCAGTGTTTTCCCACTGCTTCTTCCATCTTTTTTCTTACCACAGAAAAATCATTAAGGTGGGAAAGACAGAATAGCTGCACAGTGCATTTTCATTGGTAGTGCTACACCAGAACATAGGAAGTTGCCTTATACCATGTTAGACTACTGGTCCATCTAGCCCAGTATTTTGACACTGACTGGCAGTGGCTCTCCAGGGTTTCAAAGGCAGAGGCCTTCCCTAGCCCTATCTAGAGATGCCAGGGATTGAACCTCGGACCTTCTTCATACAAAGCATGTACTAAGCCACTGAGCTATAGCACCTCCTCCTAGCACTTGGAGCTGTCTGTCTGGAAGCCCCTTAACTCTCAGAAAAATACAAAGATTCTGAAGATGGAAATTGCAGGAAGTTTATGAGGGAGGCCATTTCCCTTCATCACGGACACTAGACTTGGAGATGGACAACAACTCAACACAATGTCTACTCTGACATAAATTCAATTAAGTTCTGTGGGACTTACTTCTGAGTAGACATATATAGGATTGCTTTGTAAATTACATACACATGAGAACATACACATCCCTAAGTGATCAAATCAAGGGCAAGGAGGATGCCTCTTAGAGCTATGGCTTTTCACATCTTGACAGTTTTTCAAAATATGAGTTGAACCAAATTCCAAACATGTGTTGGGGCATTCACAGAGTGAGTCACCATGCCAGAAATGGCAGCCTGTAGTAGTTTCACCATTTGCTTACCAGTTAAGCATGGTAGAAAAATAATATCAAATTTGCAAGCATTCTCACACGCAACCTTTTGTACATTGCTAAATAAGACGAGTTGAAAGGATGTCTCTCACAGGAGAGATTGCTGAATATATGGATTTGCACACTGTCATGTTCTAATTTTAATTTTTTTAAAAATGGAAGCTGATAAAGGCGAATGCCAAGGAACAAGGCCAAGACAAGAGGAATTCTGAGAACTCAGGGCCATAGCAGTAAGGCTAGTATCTTTATTGTAATCATCTTGTTAATAAAACCAGGAATACACATTGTAACACAACATATGACCACTACAATATTAAATAGGAATCACAAGCATTACCTTTATGCTCCGCTAATACCTTCCAAACCAGGCTTTAAGATCAGCCAGGGAGGCTTTGCTTGTGATGTCCTTGAGAAATGTTGCCCATGGGGCTACCACACATCACAGGGCCTTTTTGGTTGTAGCAACCTGGCTATGGAAGTCTCGTCTGGTAGAAATTTAGCCGTCCCCCATGCTGTCGTCATTTAGGGACCAGTTCAAGACCTATTTATTTGTGCAGGCTTTGGGGGTATAAACATATGCTCTATTTGTTTTTGTTTTTACTGATTTAGTCTGTTGATGGTTGTATTGTCTTTTATTATAAATGTGTGATTTTAGAGTCATGATTTTAATGTTGTCTATGTGATGTATTATGTTTTATTTGAGTGGTTAGCCACTTTGGGCTCTTTGTGAGGAAGGTCAGGATATAAATCAAATAAATAATAATTAAAAATAAAATTATAATTATAAAACAGGGAAAGGAAATGTATGAATATTGATGTGTGGAATACACATAGCACTAAACTTAATCTAGTAAGAGTAAAGAGAAACAGTGAGTGTAGTAGAAAGGTGGAAATGATTGCAGAATAACATGTTAGATGTAAGGCCAGGGGTTCGGTTCTTCCATTACAAATCTATAAACATAGAACTAGAGGGGAATATGTGATCGAATCTCTTGTGTAAACTACTTTGGCTATTGCTTGAAGATATTTACTTCTTGTGCAGTATTTAATTGCTGTTATAATAGGCACCACTGATTTATTTATTGTTCCTTAAAAGCATTATCTGACTATTTGTGAAGAGTGTGAATTTCCTTCTGGACCTGTCAGTGAATATTGCTGTGACTGGTTAGAACATCCCCTCAGCATGTCTACATTTTCCTTCTTTCACATGCAAACAATCCTTAAACAAAGATTAGGTTCATTTCACATCTTTTCTCACATTGTGGCATTAAAAAAAACACCTCAAACTTAGTCAAAACAAAAACATTGGCCATATGTGTTCAGGAATACGAACAGAAAAATAAGAATAAACAAATGTGCAGTCTTGCATATCCTAACAGTGGTTTGCCTCAGCATGCTCTTTAAAATCAGTGGGACATCTAGCCTCAGCTTTTATCAAATAACATTTAGAAGACACCCTAAACACCCTTCTAGTAGACCTCAAAGAATTCACAGGGGACTAATAGCCAGCACTGCCTTCGTAAATGGGGGTCGGGGGCTATCATTACGTGGTTTTCTTTGGCATTTTAGTATGGGAAAGAACAAAAGAGACATGACCCATGCAACGTGACGTACCAAAAGTAACATTCAAGTTTTAATGAGGAAACATTTACAGCCCTATCCTATTTTCTGTATTACAGCAACGTAAACAGAGGTTTGCACCCTAAAAACTAAAGTGGCATCCTGTGCTAGTGCATGCAATAGAGCTACCAAATCCTATATCACTCACCAAATTTCCCATATCCACCCAAATATAAATCCTCCGATAAATATTTGCCAATGTAGAAGAGAGTCCTTCAAAAACACTGTTCTACAATCATACAGTAAAGTTAGGAGAGCAGTAAAACTAGAAACTAGATAGGATCTATAATGTAGTTTTCATTTTAAGAAAGCAGATAGTGTTCTGAAAGTTTTGTCCCCTATTTATCACTCTCATGCACTGTCACTTCTGGCAACTCCTCTGAGGTTTGTGTCCTCAATAGGACTTGCGACTTGTTTGCCCAGCCTTTGGACAAAATCATCCCACTTCAGTGACTCACCAGAATGAATATCATTCTCACTCATAAAAGAGAGCCACACAACCTCTATACTCAATGAGTTGGATATAGACTTATCATATGTTGAGTAGTAGACCCATTGGAATCAATGGGACTTAAGAGCCAGTGTGGCGTAGTGGTGAGAGTGTTGGACTGGGACTCAGGAGATCCGGGTTCTAGTCCCCACTCGGCCATGAAACTCATTGGGTGACTTTGGGCCAGTCACTGCCTCTCAGCCTAACCTACCTCACAGTGTTGTTGTGAGGATAAAATGGAGAGGAGGAGGAGGAGGATTATGTAAGCTGCCTTGAGTTCCTTGCAGGAAAAATGTACAATCATTGTATAAATGTAATAAATAAATAAATAAATAAAAAGTTAGTCATTACTAATTTGTCCCATCGATTTCACTGGATCTACTCAAAGTATGACTAAGAGCCTTTCTACATGAGGCATTTATTGTGCACTTGTGATTCCTCACTCATGGTAGTTTCCAGATGCTTTACACGATGTTGTCACCCCCCAGGGCCTCTCCTATTCTTTGCAACCATTTCTGCAGCTTTTTTTTAGATTGAGGAAAGTCTGTTATTATTTGTGAATGGCGGCATTTTTTATTTATTCACAGCATTTTTACCCCACTCTTAAGCCAAAAAAGCCTCCTAGAGCAGCTTACAATCTAAAAGCCATGACACAAAAGGAAAAGGGATTGGGAGGGAGGAGGAAGAAAGCAAAACTCAGGCACCAGTTCTTAGTTACAAGGTTCTTAAAGATGTGTATATGTTTTGTTTTTTTCCTTTCCTTTCCTTTTCTGGCAGGGAAGGGCAAAACAAGCTCCCTGCAGCTGTTCCTTCTTTGGCTGATGCATGGTCTCCCCCTTGCTGTGATGTTAATCCTGGGAGGCATGGGGTGCATCCTCCCAGTGGCCCTTGGTTCTCTGGCTGATGGATAAGGCCAGAGTCTGCTGCCCCAGGAATCTGTCAGTTGGAGCTGTGTGTTGTTTCTGGCAGGGAGAGGTGAAGCGAGCTCCCTGCAGCTGCTCCCTCTCTGGCCAATGTATGGGGTCAGGCAGGTCTCCCCCTTGCCAAGGCATGAAACCCTTGTGTATTTGCGCAATTCCACTATACCACAGCACCGCCTAGTGGTTGTGTAATGAAACAAATAGAAAGGCAGAGAAAGAACCCCCCCCCCCGGAAAATAACATGTCTAAAGGAGTCAATCTTAATCCCGCAAAGAATCTGGAAGTAGAAACCTCGGTAAAGTCAGTGGTGAGTTAAAAGCCTGATGGAAAAGCCCTGAATCCAACCCAATGTTGTTTGACTAACAGCATAATCTTCTACATGTTTACTCAGAGATGGAAGTCCCACTGTGTTCAATGAGGCTTACTCTTTAATGTGTGTTTATGATTGCAGCTTAATTCCTTTCCTTAAAATGACAGGTACACCGGTAGGCTCATATCCCATACTTCAGCCAACAGACATAATGCTGATACATTTACAGACTTTTCTAGTAATTATGGTATATGTTGTCTTAAACTCTGCTCAAACTTTCTATCTGTTCTGGAAGTCCCAGTTTTAACATTCCCTCCCATAAATATAAATGAGTAATCGGTGAGACACAAGCATCTTTATATCTATAATTTCTACATGTCAGTTTTAGATATTGGAATTTTTGATGATGTTATAGCATTCGGCTTCAGCTATTGGGTGTATAGAAATGTAAGAAATAGATTTGGCTGAGATACAGCAAATTATCTGGGATAATTTTAGAAATCATGAGTAAAAACCAGAAAAATGATCAGTAGGCACATTCCTTGTTAGTGGAAGTTCATAGTCAATATTATTGTAAAAATATTTTCACCATGAAAATAATTTGAAAAATCAAATTGAAAATGTGAAGTCAAAACAAACATGTGTTTATTCATTGTACCTTACATAGAAAAAGAATACACAAACTTTTTTACCCTATGTAACAAAAAATAGCCAGACAAAATGTAAAGCAACTGCCTAAGGAAAATAAGAGATTACTCCATTAGCCCTTCATAGTTAGCACAGTATGATCCTGGCTTAGATTAAGAAAAAAATGGGCTGGTGGTCTCCAAGTAATGAAGAATGAATGTCTAAAATGAACAATGAACGTCTATCTCACGAGCGCTATGTAGTTGTCAGCATGCTTTGAAGGTGATCCAGGACTGAAAGCCAATGTCGGCTATGGGTCTGGATTAAGAGGCACTGGCAGAGATGCATGGGAAACTGGGAAAAGACTCACACAGCTAAAGTGTATTTCATGTATTCTCTTTAGAATAGTAGATGTTTAGAATTTACAGAACTTTACATCCCTTGAACACTCCAGTACAAATTCTAACAATATTGCCAGACATGCAGTGAATTCAGCTTTCAAGAATTATGTTGTCTCAAGGGTCTGCATTTCAGGCTGCATCCACATGATAGGTCAAGAGAACATTTGTGTATTTCTGTTGGACGTTCTTATGACTTTCACTATTGTCAATAAATATACTGCTGCACTTATAGCAGTATATTTTCCATTATGGAAAAATGTAAGAGTTCAAATATTTTAAAATGTAGGTTTGTGTTAGCAAATGATCTTGAATTTAAAGTGAATTTAGCTATCTAAATTCAAGCTTGTTAATCTACATGGAGTTAAAGCTGATGAATACTATATCATTTTTATTGAGTCTTAAAAACACACACACCAAAGTTCTTAATTATCATAGTGAAAGAGGTATGTGGGAAAACCAGCAACACATACTGGCATTACTACAGTAGCATCCTATGTATTTGATTGATTTTATTTGATTCATACCCTGCCGTTCAGCAGGTTCCCAGTAGACCAGCTTACATAAATTAAATATTATGATATAGCACAAACAAAAACAATATAACATCGCAATATAACAAAGCAGTATGAAAGCTATGTGAGCTATGTAGAGAGTGTATGTTCATGTTACATTCAGATGTTATGAAGTTATGTTGTGTCCATGCATATTACTGTTTTGTCCTTGCATATACCATGCAATTAGAAAAGTGCAAGAACTATTATACAGCTTAATTCCATTATTTATTTGATACATTTTTATACCGCCCAATAGCCGAAGCTCTCTGGGCGGTTTACAACAGTTAAAATAATAAAATACAATATAAAATATAAAATTTAAAACCACAGATTAAAAACAAACAGCAGAGCTAGCAGCAGCAGTTACAATAACAGAATTAAAAACAATTACAAGATTAAAATGATTAAGATGATTAAAATGCCTGGAAGAACAGAAAGGTCTTCACCTGGGGCCGGAAAGAATACAAAGTAGGATAGACACATAAGATGCAGCCAATACAAATCAGGTGACACACGATGGTGTATAGACAAGTGTAGCTCTCCCCCCCCCCCCGCATGAGGAAAGGAACCATAACAAGTGTTGAGCACATGTTTTGCATACAGAATGTTCTAAATTTAATTCTTGACATCTCCAACTAAAAGGGCCTCAGGTAGGGAAAGATCAATGCCTGAGACCCTGGAGGGTAGACAAGCCTGGCCTAGATGGAACAATGGTCAGACTCAGTATAAGGTAACTTTATACATTCACATGCTGTCTAATGCTCCTCCTACGCAAACCCTGTCTCTGCCTGTGTCTTTGGCATACAGCAACTTGGCATGATGGCAGAATAATGCAGCCTGTCATTTCACAATAGTTGCACTAGACTGTGGCTTAATAACATTAAATCACCCAGCCACATCAGCCTTAACTTATGGAATCAAGTTGTGATACCCGTAGAAATGCAAGAGTTTGTAACGTTTATGACAGACACGTGGCACACTAAAACACTGACAAAGCATGCCAATGGTTCTCATTTTTTGAGGAAAACTGAATATAAAATATTGTTTTAAGCCATGAATTTAGATTGTTCTGCTATCATCTTATCTAATACCTTGTACACCTAAACCTTTGCACTTACAATTACACTTACCGTACATTTCTGCAGGGCCAAGCTAAATGTGACAAGTATTTGTCTTTTGATGAAACCTGCCATCTGTGGGGGTGGGGCCTATTTGGATCTGGGCTGTGGGGCTGGGCAGCAGGAGGAATGCCCGCAATACAGATATGGGGTACTTTCAGACAGAAGTCTTCTTGAGGGTGCAGGGTGTAGTTTTCCAGGGTTTTTAAAATCCAGAATTATAATGGGCCCTTAACGCCACAGAAGGCATCACAGAGTTTTAGCATGGTGTGTGTGTGTGTGTGTGTGTGTTTTGCAACATATCCCGCAGTCTCCTATCCACACATGTGGGAAGAGCAAGATGAGATGCAGCAATAGCTACATTCTTTATTCTTTTTACTGAGGGTACTGTTTTTATTATGCAATTGTCCTGAAACCACATATACATAACACTCACCCACAAAAAAATTCCCTTCATGTTGCACTGTTCCAGGGGGAAAGCAGAAGTGTTTCATTTGAAATAAATGCTCAAATGTATTGAAATTTGAAATGATGGAACGCTTACAGTTCACTATGCAGGTATAAAGTTGTACAACTGCTCCTTTAATTAAAAAAAATAAATAGAAAAGGCACTCTCCACATGGACAATTATAAATATAGCTGAAACAGGAGATATTAAAGTGTTTGTCTTCCATTTTCTGTGCCTCCCCCCCGCCCCCATCCTCAGCCATTAGGGCTCTTACAGCATAGGTACTGGAAACAAAAATGGCACAGCTGCAGAGGAACACTCCTGCAGTATATTCTTGGAACATGCCCCTCAGTAACATCACAGCACATGTCATAACCACACCCCCAGCAAAATGCTGGGAAGTTGTAATATCAAACATCCACACCTGTTAATGTTTGCATATTACTACATGCACTGAAAAATTAACAGATTTTCCCTGTAATGAGAAAAGACAGGAAAAGCAGGCGGAAAGCACAGGAGAATTACAGAATGATGACATTGTGTGGAACCCCCATAAAATCCCATGAATGACACAAGCTGATAGCACTTGAAAAACCTTGTCCAGAAGCACCCATGATCAAAATGCACCCCATCCCCCAAGTTGCTATTAGCCATGAAAAGGAAAAGCTACAGGCATGTAGATTGTATGCTTTGAATGCCTGTATACTTTCCCATGTGTGGAAGGTAATTTGGATCAGACCAAATGGTGTGTGTGGGGGGGAAGGGTTAGATCTCCTCCTGCAGTACCATGGCACCAATCCAGTTTGGGTCCTTCCCCCCCTCCCCCCTGTAGCTGCTTTTAATAAAAGGAAAAGACTTCAGGGGATGCATTCATTCATACCTCTCCCATGTCACATTTAATGTAGCCCTAACAGATACTTCTTGTACCTTTATAGCTATGCATACTCTTTGATTTAAATTCTCTGATCTACAACATTTTAACATTTATAAAATAATGCTACTGTAGACTTGAAAACAAAATTACCTTTATCAAATATGTACATGGTGCTAAAACAGCAGCTGGCACTATCACACAGACCCCCACAGCACTGCCAAAGGTTTACCAATGCTTAGCTACTGAGCAACCTCTAGCGTTCATTTGCAAATGTTACAACCCCAGTAGTTGGCTTTCACAGTAATGGAACAGGTGTCTTGGTGCAGTAAATCTTGTCTGTTCCTACTCACTGTTTCTGATGCACTGGAATCTGGTTCATGTGGATTAGTGGTGTGTACAGCATCCTGCCTTAGAATGAAAGGATTTATCTTGGAAACCGCAGCATATAATTTTATGAAAAGAAAGAAAAGAAAAATTGATTAAAGAAAAAACAACATTATGGCAGTATACATACAGTATAGTGAAAGATGTTGAATGAGGTGAAAACACCAGAACTGCACTTAGATATGCTATGGCAGACATCAATGAACTTTAAATAAGGGTGCAATCCTGTGGAGATGAGCATAAGCCCCTGAACTCGGAGGCTCATGCTCATCCAATGCAGAGCAGAAGGAGTGCCAGAGGCTGTCTTCGCCTCCCCGCTCCTCCCGCTCTGCATTTTTGCTAGATGGTCGTTTTCAGCCATCTAGCAATGGAGGGGGAAGGAAGGAGGCTGGAGTGGCTTAAGGATACCTTGTATCCTGGCTGCCCCAGTCTCCTCCCTTTCCTACCCCACAAAACGTCCCATTCTACCCCTCTCTTGCGGTTACTTTTCTCATCTTGGAGAGCAGCCGACACAGTTCTTTCTATGCCAGCTGCAAGGAGCAGAGGAGGGGGGTTGAGCTCCGATTCCCAGCTCTGAGATCGGAGCACTGTCTCTGACCTTGGAGCTCAGAATCTGAACTATCCTATGGCCCCTCAGACGATGTCTAGGGGCCATAGGATCGCTCCCACCTTGATTGAATAGTATAGTCATACCTCATTTGAGATATTATGGAAAGCTCCTGTAGGATGTTTTGTTAGCGTGAAACTATCAGGTCAAAAAAATTAAAATATTGTAATAACAATAGTTTATATAACTTACAGTTAAGCCACATTATCCCAGAAGATGCCATGGTTTGCCCTCTAGTATGGAAACTTTTACTTTTCTCATTACACTGCATGCTATTTTGATGCCATTAAGATCTCATTTAAAGTTATTATTGGTAGCATTATCAATATATTGAAAGCTGAAACAATTGGAAATAGTAACAAACAAAACAATCTGGTTTGGCAATATGTTAGCAGTAACATTTTTCACTGCAGTATTTTTAAAAATACTTTCACCAGTTTCAGGAAAGGGTGGGTTCCAGCAGGGGTTTCCTGAGGCTTTCAGAACACGATTTTAACGTAGCAGTGTGTTAAAAGCCCCCCCCCCCCCGAGAGTCTTGTTTTGGAACAAACTGACGCCTACACATTATTATCGTTGCTACGTTTTGCAGTGTCGTGTGAAATTTATTTTTAATCTTTAGCAAAACATGCCTGTGTTTATCTAAAATTCAGAAAACCTAAATAATTTAAAACAAAATCACTTTTCAAATAATTACATGTACAATGAAGACTGAAACATAAAAGTCTAGTGCAAGTTAACAAGAAAGGGTTGGTTAAGGATCAAAGAGAATGTGTTTATTTTATTTCATGAATACAAATAAAAAGGACTTTCGCTTTAACAAGTTCATGAATGGCTGTTGACAAAGTCTCGGTAGAAGAAATCTTTTCCCAACAGGATAAAGCTTTTTCCCAGTAGAGGTTTATATACGTGGAACAGGGTGTTCACTGACATAGCAAAGGTATAACTTTAATCACGAGAGACTTTTATTATTGCTGCTGTGTTACAACATTGTGGGTTGGATCCAGATTTAAGCTGCATCAACTGCACTGGCGGATGTGGTCTTCCCTGCCACCTCTTTCCCACAGCAGCCCCTCTAGCCCCCTGAAATGCTACAGAGAGAGTCAGGAGAACCTGTTGAGTGGGGTGAGCTGTGGTGTGTGTGGGAGGAGAGGGGATCCCCAAACATTGGGTGGAGGTCCTTTCCTCTTGAGGAAGGCAGATCCCTTGAAAAGAATCTTCTTTTACTAGGTTTGGTTGCTTCATAAGCGGAGGTCTTACAACCACTTGTTTGTAAGTAGTCCTTCTGAATTCAAGATGTCTACTCTAGAGTAAGTAGTTTTATGACATCAAGCTTATTGTAAATGCATGCCCTACAGTATACAATTGACTTACTTCAGGCTGCAATCCTAGGCACACTTTCTGTAAGCTCCATTGAACACAGTGGGATTTAACTTCTGAATACACATTTGAAGGACTAGGCAACAAGCCATTTGAAACATGAAATAATTGCATGACTGGAACAAGTTCTAGATATAGAGGGATCCCAGTACTTAGCACAGCCCATGACCAATGGATTGCCTTTTATACCAAACTACTATCAAAACTAGATAATTGTTTTCCTGAGATCATATTGCTGTTTTAAAGAGGAATAAAAAAGTTGTTGGGGAAATCCCTGATGATTAAGAAAGGTTTCAAAAATATACAGGACTTTGCCTACTGAAAATGAAGAAGCTAAAACAGCTATCATAGTCAGAGCTTCTAGCCCACCCACCCCCATACTGTACACTATTTCTTGTTTCTGGATCTCCTTCCCTTTTTTATTTACTTTAAAATTATTTCTAGGCCTCCTTTAAGGGTGGAACCTTCTCACTATTCTGACACTTTGCCACTATTTCCAACATTTTTCTGAATCTTTACTACTATGGTCACTGCAAAAATATTGCAAATTGTACAAAACTCAATAAAGTGGTTTTAACTAGCATGCATAATACATTCTAAAGAGCAAAACTGTGCGTGCCTTGATGCAGAAATTAGACTGGGGGATGAGGACTGAATTCACCTGTGTAGATCAGAAGATAGACCAAAGCTTTAATCCTCCTTGGAATCCAGGTGGTGCCTCAGCTTCTCCTCCTCATGAGGAGAGGAAAAACATTTAGACAGCCAAAATCGGCCATCTGAATGTTTTGGAGGGTGAGGGGAGGGCGGCAGCAATCCTAGCCACTGCGCTTCTCCCGCCTTCCATTGGATGCCCATAATCTGTCATGTTTGGAGAGTTACAGGCACCCACATTGGATGGGGCTCTTACAGTGCAACCCTATGCATGCCAACTCAGAAGTAAGTTCTGTTGTGTTCAATGGGACTTACTCCCAGGAAAATGTGTACAGGATTGCAGCCTTAATAGATTTATATACTGCCTTTCTATCAGTAAAAGTCCAAGATGGCTTACAGAATCTTTTTAAAAACCCATACAAAAAAACAGACTAAAAACTTCAGACAAATATAGTTCAGAAGAAAACATCACAAGAGATAAACTCCAAAAAGCTATCCATAATTAAAACCTGCTAGTATTTTGTAAATAAAAGTTTTCATCAGATGCCTAAAAATTATTAAAGGCATGAGGCGAACATGCTTGGGGAAGATATTCCATAATTAGGATGCCAATAGAAAAAGCCTTTCCCTAGTAATCACCCACCTAAACTCCCAACATTGGGCACCTGAATGAAGGCCTCAGCTGCCTGATCCAGGTAGTTTCATACTGTAGAAAGTTGTCCTTCAAATGATTCACATTATCATAAATACCTAGTCTTCAAACCATGGACTACAGCATGCTTGACTTATTTCATGACCACTTAACCACCCAGGACATGTTTCTAGCTCTGAAAATGGCAGACATTGACCTGGTTTGCATGTCATGGTTAGCCACCGTGAGTTAATTCATCTGCAGGGCTCCAAGATGCTTGCTGGCTGCTATTTTGAATATGCAAGCCACAGTAGGGGAGCAATGCAGCTTGCTGTGTCATGCAAACCCAGGCGTTGTGGGTTATTTGAGGGTTAAACAACCCTCAGATAACCTATGGGTTGTTCTATTGTGGCTTATTGTGATGTGCAAACCAGCCATTATGTCTGTTCCATATCTCTGTGTGTGGGTAGTCACCGTCACTCAGCATAAGCTACCTTCAAAGTTGTTGGAAAATTAGACTTCAATCTTATGTACACTTACTTGAATTTACTGAACTTAGTAGGATTTACTTCTGAGTGCATAGGATTGGGCTGTTTAATGCTGTTCTTTAGAGGAAGGTGGGAAATCACACTGCAATCCTATACACATCTCCTCAGAAGTAAGGCACACTGAGTTCAATGGGACTTACTTCCAGTTAAATGTAAATAGGAGTACAGCCTAAATTATGAATTTCACAGATTCACTGAACCAAAGGAGCAAATCCTTTTGGGGGGGGGGGAAGCAACATGTTGCAAAATACCTTATTCTATTTATGACTAGAAGTTTATCCTACTGTGGAAGTCTGCTTTAAAGAAAAACCAAATCTTTACTGCAACAGTACATTCCTTTATGTTATGCAGCCTAAACATGAAGATGATGTCAATAATGTACATGTAGTGACGATGTCCTGTGTATATCCTACACCAACAAGGATGACTTTGAAATGTAAATGTTTCATATCCTGATTCCTGATCAACAAACTCAAACATTCAATAAATAAATATATTTAGTGACAAACCTGATTTTTTTCCTGGAAGCTTCAGCTAAACAGGAACTTAGTAGAGTTTTTTTTAGTTCATCCCATCCTATACTGTTATTTTTTTAAAAAAATTACACCTACCGATTTACAAAATCCTTCAAGTTACTATTTTCTTGAAAAATATAAACTTACAAACAAAAATGTTAATTTAATACCAATTTTGAAGTTGTTCCATTGTACCATCAAGCAAATATAATGGACAGATTGTGACTGGGTTTGCATGACATGACAATCCATTGTGGGTTATTACCACAGTGGGTTGTCATGTTGTCCAAACTCAGACCACTTCCCACAGGGTGGCTTATTTTCTGGCAACAAGCCACCCTGACAACTCATGGCTTGTTCTAGGGGTTGTTCGACCCACGATGGGTTGTCATGTCGTCTGAACATGGCAGAGCAATTTCATTGTGGGTTGTGGGGACTGGCTAGTAAGCCACTCAGGAAGAGCGGCAATATCCCCTGCCGCGCTTTGCAATCTCTCTCATGCCACTGCCAGTGACAGCCCTTCCACCAATGTTCAAGCAACAGTGACCATCACTGCTTCGTTACCCATTTCAAAAAAAAATTTCAACCTCAGAAAATTGTGCAGTTGTGTTCATAATTCTTTTTTAAATTATTTTTTTGTTGGTCTTTCGCAAGTGCGCAGGAGTGCACTTGCAGCTGTCCAATATGTGTAGTCTTGCCTGGTCAATTTCCTTGTCTGTTTCAGCAGTCAAAGGGAGCAGCATAGCAGAGTAGGTAACAGATTGACAAGGCGAGACTGCATATAAGCAAATTTGTGCACAGTTGCCTAGCTGTCAATTGAAAAACACTGGTAAAGGGGGGGAAGCGGCAAAAGTGTGTGTGTGGGAACAATATCACCCACTTAGCAGTATAATCCTCTGCCTTTTAAGTGTTGAACTAACACTTTTCAATGCCCTCCACCTTTTCAACACTTCCCCAAGTTTCCAGCCACTCCAGAAAGGGGAGATATTGATTGGGTTCACACAACACAACAACACATCATGGGTGACAAACCACGGTGGGTTGTCCTGTCATGCAAACTCAGACCGCTTCCCACAGGGTGGCTTGTCTGAGAGCAACAAGCCACCCTGACAACCCATGTCTTGTTTTGGGGGCTGTTGTGTTGTCTGAAACCAGGTGACTGACCCTATTGTGGGTTGCAGAAAGCAAGCTGCTTGGCAAGAGCAGCAAAAACCCCTTGCTGCTCTTGCTGAGCTCGCCTGGGTGACCGCCAGAGATAGCCCCACCATCAGTGCCCAAGTGGCACGGTGAAGCAACCGTCACTGGCTCAGTGTCCCCTTCGCCAACTACAAGCCCTTTTGCGCTTGCCATGGCTTTTTCCCTTTTTTTCGTGGAGACCGCTTTTCACAATCTGAGTCGACAGCCAGTGACATCCCCTCCAAAGTGCCCAAGTGGCACATTGGCGGGGCTGTCACTGGTTTGCCAGCAATTTTTAATTCCCCCCCACCTCAAATGTGTGCAAATATTTTCAGGGGTGTTTTTTTTACGTCTTTTAGTTGAACTTGCGTAATTGTGGAGGTGGACACTTGCATGGGTCTGAAATGGGAAGCCTCGCCTGGGCAATGTCTTGGGGGCTGCCTGCTGTCAAAGTGCAGCAGGCACCAACCATGGACATTGATCCAGAGAGGGGCAAATAGGGGTTGTTTTCTTTAACTTTGCTTTGACAGCTGTCAAAAAGCAAGCTGTCAAGGGAAAGCAAAGTGATATTTGCTCGTGAAAGGGGGTGACCAGTAGAGATCATCCCCTTTGCGGTGAGATCCTCTAATTTTTTTGGCTGGACCAAAAAACTCAGGCTTCCTTTTAAAACAGGTGTTTTTTTTACAGGGACATATACATATGTATATGCATAGGTCCCTGTCAAACTCCCCATGATTAGCCCAGTCAAAATCGCAATTTTAAATGGAAATCTGAGCTAGGAACGCTGTCAAAGCTCCATGTTCCCATAAAAGGGGTGACTCGCACTTTCCCACCTTCCCAAGCAGGGAAAGATGCAGGACACTGAGAAGACATGTGTGCAAGTCTGACTAAATAAAAAAAAGAAGAGAGAATATTTGTGCTCATTTGTAGCACAATTAAAAAAACAAACAAACAACTGGTGGCAAACCAGTAACAACCCCTTGGGCACATTGGAGGGGCTGTCACCTCGGAGATCACAAAAAGTGATATCCGGGGGAAAAAGGGGGAAAGCTGTGGCAAGCGCAAAAGTTGGCAAGAGAAGTGGAAACAAGATGGGTCCATCCTCAGAGTTTTTTTGACAGGGACATATACAGTAATACTTTGGATTACAAGTAACTTGGTTTGAGAGCGTTTTGCAAGACAAGCAAAATTTTTAATATTTATTTAATTTTTTTTGACTTGATATACAAGCGTCGTCTTGCAATACAAGTACTGTAGTACGGCTTAAATTAAAAATCTCTGTACAAATTTTTTTGGGGGGATTTCGTTTTGATATAAGAGTGTTTTGGATTACAAGCACGTTTCCGGAACGAATTATGCTCTCAATCCAAGGCATGACTGTACGCCTTGGATTGAGAGCATAATTCGTTCCGGAAAGGTGCTTGTAATCCAAAACACTCTTATATCAAAACAAAATCCCCCCAAAAAAATTTGTACAGAGATTTTTAATTTAAGCCGTACTACAGTACTTGTATTGCAAGACGACGCTTGTATATCAAGTCAAAAAAAATTAAATAAATATTAAAAATTTTGCTTGTCTTGCAAAACGCTCTCAAACCAAGTTACTTGTAATCCAAAGTATTACTGTATATGCATATGTCCCTGTCAAATCCCTCTGATTTGCTCTGTCAAAATCCTAATTTTAAAAGGACTGAGGGGGAAGGAGGTGTGGGGGACAACCCACAGTGAGCCCAATTGTCTGTTGGGCGCACCGTGAGTTCTTCTATGAAGAACTCACACTGCGACTGCGTAGCTTATTTGCAAGGTGGGTTGTCGTGTTGTGAGAACGTCCATTACCCCCCCCCCCCATTTTCGCTGCTCCTTTTCAGAGCACTTATTGTTGTGGTTACTGCAATTCCCTGGCTGTTCTAAAAAACCCCACACCAACTTAGAAGGTGGCTGACCGGACAGAGTGAATGGGGCCCCATTGACGGGGAACAGGTGTAAGTACTGCTGGTGCCCCATTTGCTCCACCCTGTTCTGCCACCCTGAAAGGTTTTTTTTAAAAAACTGCCAGAAATATTTGCGTGTTTTTTGGGGCGGAGAAATATATGTAAATTTAATGGCCAGTAGCCAGTGACGGTGGCTGCCAGAATGCAAATAGTGTGTGCACTTACATAGCAACTTCCTGAATAGCCTTATAGAGGCCCACTTTACTTCCCATTTTCAAAATGAAGAAACATATTTTAAAGTTAAGGTTTCCAAAATTCTGGAATAGTGCATGCTAACTGGTATTTCTCTGCTGTAACTATTGTTGTTCGTTCCCATAGAATGTATCATGTCTAATTTCCTCACAAATAATATGGACTTCACTCTCGCACAAAATCAGTGGGAGAATGAGGTTTACACGCTCTACAACATTTCACTGAAAAAAGGGACACTTTTGTATACCTAAAGCAGGGCTCTCCAACCTTGGGTCCCCAGATGTTGCTGGCCTACAGCTCCCAGCATACCCAGCCAGCATGGCTAATGGAAAGGGATTCTGGGAGCTGTAGTGCAGCAACATCTGGGGACCCAAGGTTGGAGAGCCCTGACCTAAAGCAAAGGAAGCTATGTTGGTCCACTGAAGGGGGAAAAAATCCAAAATGCATGGGCAGGCAATACCAACCAAAACCTTGATCGCTGTTTTGTGACATTTCGGTTGATCCTAATAAAGGCATTCCCTGACTATGGATTTGGGGTTTCTTGTATACAGGCAGTCCCCAGGTTACGAATGAGTTCCGTTCGTAAGTCTGTCTTTAAGTCAAATGTGTATGTAAGTCGGAACAGAAGCTGTGCAATGTTTTCAAAGTGTTGCAAAGTATAGTGTGTGTGTTTGTAAGAACGAACCATTGTATTTAACTCAGATTTTTACATACAGTATATGGCGGTCCGTTCTTAAGTATGAGTTGTGCGTAAGTCAGGACGTGTAACCCGGGGACTGCCTGTACTTCTAACACTCTTTTTCTCACATCAAGGTTTACTGCTTTGTAATCCCACACACATACAAACACAATTACTCTCTGCCTGCTATATATGCTATATGTTCACCGATTCTGCAATAACCTTTCTGGCACTAGATTCTGAAGCATTGTGTGTTAGTACATTAGTCTTCAACTAATGGGTTCAGTCCCAAAATTGGGTTGTAGGCCAACCTAGGATGGGTCATACAAGGGATACAAACATGTTATTTTGATAATGCCAGTTTTTACATAATTGAAAAAAAGGGGCAGCGGAGGAAGAGAGGATTAAACAGAAAGATGGACAGGGTAATGGAGAGAAATAAAGAGAGAAAAGCAGAAATATAAAGAAAATTTTAGTGCTGAGCTGAAAATGTCACCATTTTTTTTTTTTTTTTTTTTTACCATTCTCATTCAATTTAATATAAAAGAGATTGCTTTCAAAAAGAAATTCAGAGAAGGAAATTTCTCATGGGTTGGGTTCGGGGTTCTTGCGCTTACCTTACTTATGAAGTGGCTGAGGAGTGTGTGTGTGTCCTCTCTTTCATTGTACAATCATTCCTCTGGCAGCCTGTAGCCTCCTTGGCTTCCCACATCCCACATGTCAATGAAAGCCCAGGGAAGACATCATGAGGTAATTCTTCCCATAGGACTTTTTCAGATCAGGAAGCACATACAGCACCCTTGGCCACCTCACAGTGATTTGATAGCTCAAAAACACCACTGAAAGAAATTCAAAGTAAATTATAAAATGCCCTCTCAGAAGACATTTTTTCTCAGAAAAGCTCTGAGATTTTCTTTTCTTACCCCCACCTTAGAAATAAAATGCCACTTTGAGGAATTTTCAAGTTTTCTCCACCATTTTTTTTATGGTGGCCAACTTCCTTCTCCCCCTCCCCACATTGCCCCAGGACAATGCTAGGTATGGGGCATTGAGGAGGATGCAAAATGGGGGCTAGGCTGCCTGCATAGTTAAAACCCTTAGGCAAAAAAGAAAGAAGCTGTGCTACAACCCCTACCAATTGTGTGAGCCCTATCTGTGAGAAACTATTGGAGAATTCCTCCTCCCCTTGGAGAAATTCAGTGAAATTGTCCCAATTTCTTTACCCACAAATAGAGTGGAGAACTTTGAGAGGCCATTTGTGCACAGCTCTAGTAAATTTAGTTTGTAGCGTTATCACAAAATACAGCTCATCGTAGAATGCCTTCCAGAGGGGCTCGCCTGGTGCTACATTGTGGCGTTTTCAGCACCAGGCGAAGAACACCTTATTTTCCCAGGTCTCCTTCAGTTTTGTTTTTACAGTGCAATCCTATACATCTATCTACTCACAAGTAAGCTCAATTTGTTCAATGGGACACTTCCAGGTAAACGTGTATAAGACTGCAGCTGGCTGGGGCAAGTTGCAAGTAGTAGAACTTTTTTTCTATCCAAACATGCAGCATAGGATTGTGCCCTGATTTTCAGCCTAACATACCTCACAGGGTTTATTTATTTATTATATTTATACCCCGCCTTTTTTTCCTGCAAGGAACCCAAGGCGGCTTACATAATCCTCATCCTCCTCCATTTTATCCTCACAACAACCCTGTGGTAGGTTAGGCTGAGTCTCAGTGACTGGCCCAAAGTCACCCAGTGAGTTTCATGGCCGAGCGGGGAATAGAACCCGGATCTCCTGACTCCTAGTCCAACACTCTCACCACTATGTCACACTGGCTCTCATTGTGGTTGTTGTGAGGATTAAACGGAGAGCAGGAAGATTACGTAAACTGCCTGGGGTTCCTTGCAGTAAAAAAGGCGGGGTATAAATATAATAAACCTGTTGTGCTTTTAGATCTTTACACTGGTACTGGCTTTTACCTTGGTTTCATTGTTTTAAACTTGTAAAAGTTTGGTATTATATTTTATCATGCGGTATTTTAGGGCTAGGGGGGGTTGAACCACCCAGAGAGATTTGGCTATTACTATAGAAATGTAGCCGCAACAACAACAACAATAGCTAGGGCCGTTTGACACGTTAAGTGAGGCAGCTGTGTATGTGTCAGATAGCAAAAGCAACACTTTAGTCCCCTCACGCTTATCGATATGGCGACAAGAGGAGCCGTTTTCTCTTTTTCGGGAAGCCTCCCCCCTCTCGCGCACCCCCCCCTCTCGCGCCCATCACTCGTTCCCGCCCAGTCCCTGTCGCGCGAGAATCTCGTGCGGCGTCAGAGACGTACGTCTTTGACGTCACCGACCTCTCCGGTCACTCAGCGCTGGCGGAAGGAAGTGGCTGCTGGTGACTGTGCAAAGATGGTAAGCGGCAGCGCTTGTTAGGTGGGGGGTCAGTTCAAAAACGCGCTCGGGGGCTGGGTAGAAAAGGGGTCATTGGGCGAACTTATGACACGGCGAGGAGGGAGGAAGGGGAGTCCGTTGGGAATCCGGGGGCGGGCAGGCGGGGGCTTTTCCCCCTCCCGCTGTTGAGTCGTGGCTGGGCTGAGCCGGTTCTTGGTTCTCCTAATAATACTGTAATCACCCACAATGCACACTTTTACAATTCTGTCCCTTCCCCCCCTCCTATACATCTGGAGGATGCCAGGTTGGGGAAAGCTGCTCTAGGGCAGAAAGTATATTCAGATGTTTTGGACTACAACTCCCAGCTTTCCTGATCATTGGCCATGCTGGTAGGAGGTTCTGGGAGTAAATCCCAAACATCTGGAGATCAGCCTTCTGCCCACCCCTAGAAGGGTTTTTTTTTACTGTGAAGTAGCACCTCCTAAGTGTTCATGGTCTGGATGCTGCTATATACTCATGTATTAGTTTGAGAAATAACTTGTCAAAAAGCAGTTTATAAATCGTTGCAGTAAGATTTTTCATATGCTGCTAGTACTAGTGTTACTACAACATAATAATACTCTTTTTTTAAACAAAAAATAAATGGAGCAATGTTATTTTTGTCTCTGCTTGGCTCCCTTTCCCCCGCATAACTTTTTTCCTTTTGTCAGAGGAACAGTAAAAAAGCAACCTCCACCAATAGGTAGCAAATCAGGTCCTAGGCCCTCCTTTGTATCCAAACTCTTTTCTGTCACCACCTGTATGTACATATTGACTCTCAGCAAGATGCAGTGGGAACTGCAAAAAGCAACCGCCAGGAAATGCATCATGGAGTTAAAACAAAACAGCAGTCTTATACACTGTTTCACCATGGGTGTAGTAGTGGCTGGAAAGAGTTGGTAAGATAGATGTAGAAAGTGATGGGTTGAGGGTAGAAATGTGTTCTGTCTGACTATCCACAACTAGGAGCTTCATCATAATTTCAGGGGTGGTGTCACTTGAAAAGTCACTCCTGAGCAACAGAACCCATTTCCTTTGCCCTGAAACCTGACTCTCCCATTTGCCACTCTTGCTGGGTCACCATCTACTGGCCATTCCCAAGGATTCTGCAGGATTTGCTCTGTGAATGTCTCACTTCCACAGGGAAGCAATGGCACAGTTTCGTCAGTGTCGCTGTCGGAGGGATTTCCTGCAGTTCAGTCTTTTATTTACTTAATCTATCCACTTTCAGACCTTGTGCAGTAATAATTCTACTTGCTTTAAATTTATGCACTCCAAATATTTGCAAAATGGAGGTGTGTATTTGTGTAAAGGAAGCGCCTGGAGATTCCAGCTAGGATTGTTTGTGGTGCAAAAGGCTATACAGACTGGTTTCAAGAGACACAAACAATGTGCAACTTAAATAAACAAGAAAAGCTGATGGTGGGAAAGGAAACAAATGCTGCTTATACTTGTTGGAATCCTGACTTCTAGTCCAGTCTCCTGTCCGTGGCCCATATTACGTCAGCTTGTGTGTCTGCTCATAAATTAGTCTGTTCAGTATCCCCTGGCCATTTTTGTCATCTTTTCTCAATTTTCCTTTACTCTGTTGTTATTTATAGTAAATAGCTGCTCAGAATTGAATCCAAAGTTCTGGACATGTGACTATGAGTTTGATGTCTTTTCATAGAGAAGAAAGGGATAGGATAACTAAATGGATAGGGCATTGAAGGAATTGTGTTCTGTATCTGGTTCAATTATCATCTTTGTGACAGTTTTAGGCTCACATTTTCTATTGCTTTATCTAGCCTATCTGTCTGTAGAATAATGTTGTAATATGTTTCTGTCTTAAGTAGCTTCCTGAAATCAGGAGGAAAAACAGAGCGCCCCAAGACACAGGCCCAACTTACACTGCTCACGTTTCTTTTCCACCTAGGGTTTGGAAGTTGAAAGGATCCTCCAGGTGGTTTTACAGCCTGCTTTAATATTCCTAAAAGTTTTTTTGACAGATACAAGGTTACCTCACCAGTATCTACCAGCATGAGCATAATGGGGGTGGGGAGAGATGGGAATTGCCTGTGATATGCTGAGCTTTGGTGACACTTAGAAAGCAGCAAAGGTTGTTGCTGCCTCCTGAGCTTGTCCTTTCAGTGTGCGTGCAGTCCCCACATTTAAAAATGCATATGCTGGTGGTGAGTACTTTTATGGACCTTCCCACCTGGTTTGTAGGGGTGGTGGCAAACTGGCCTCAGAGGCATCAGGAAAGTGCTTGCGTTCCAGGGTGGATAAAAATCAATGGTTTTAAAAAATATATACCGGTATTTAAAAAATAGGGTTTTTTAAAAAATTAAATAGGGTTTTTTTAAAAATTTAAATCAATTTCTTTGATTTAAATTGGATCTTTTAAATAAAATGCTTTTTGAGGAAAAATCTATCTACAAATAGTTTTATATTTAAGATACATTATAGTCCAAAGGTTATTCATCATGAAACAAGGATTAGTTTTTAATTATGTAGCATGAGGTTGTATATTCATGCAATGTTTAAATTTTTTGGTAAATGAATTCCATTAATCCATTCACAATGTCATGCTCTTCCAGAGGTTTCTGTAAGATTATTGGGCAGTTTTTCTATCTACAAGATATTATCACAGATGCTTGGTTTTACAGTTCTCAGAACTGTAAATTTGTGTCTGCAGAGATCACATGCCTTTTCTTCACAGCAAAAATGTTATAAAATAAACATACAGAGTTGAGAAAAATACCTTAATCCCATTGTTCTTTGCAAATCTATGTACACAGAACCAACTCCTTACCTCTTAAGTGCTAAGTTTCAAAAAATGCAATGAATTTTTTTGCACAAGAAGCTAAGTGTGAGGAGGGAGGGGCAAGCAGTAACAATGAAAGTGAAACCTTTTGAGCAGAATACTCAAGAATGAGTCTTTGGTAATTCTTGAGTTGTGTAAAATATGTATTAAGTTTATAGCTAGGAAGAGTGCACTTTGGGGGGGGAGTCACATGATTAAATCGAGTCTTTCTGAGTAGTAATTTAAATCATGATGATTTAAATCAAATCCATCCTGTTGCGTTCTCACAACTGTGTGTGCTTTCTAAAAATGTCTTCTCGTTCATATTTTATTACATAAGAGGGCCATAACTGGACTTCACTGTTAATAGTAGATAACAAAAAAATAAGACTTGCCATGTTAGAAATGCTGTGGGGATAAGATTTACAGCACAAAAAGCTATCAGTTTAGCATGTTAGAGAACTCCAAGGCCTAGGGCTACAGGACACCTGAAGAATTGTGTGGTGTGAATCTGGTGGCTACCCACAGCATGTAATAAATGTTACTGTGGATTACTATGCCCAAGCTCTTTATAGACAGACTGAGTTTTAGCTTTGTTTGCTCCTGCAGGGCAGAATAAACTAGAGGAATCACAGCTTGGATTTGATGTTATAGCCTGGATTTGCCCCGAGGCAAATCCAGTATTAAGTTTATGTGCAATATCTGGGTGACGACACGGTCAAATATGAGACGACACGGTCCCTTACACTTTAAGACCAAGCACATAAACCCTTCTCAGGCTAAGCATCAACACTTAAAAGCCTGAGTGGAGGGTCAAATGAAACCTTTCCCCTACTAATGAGGGAAAAGATTAATTCTGGTTATTAAGGATCTATTTTTAAATTTATGATGCTGTGGGTACAAAGGTGTGTGTGTAGATTTAAAAGTAAAGCAGGTTAATAACACCAAGCTGACACGTAGGATTTGGGTAGCAAACAAAATAAAATTAAGTTTATTTTAATTATCAAAATCTTAGTTCCAGAAAATAACTTTAAACCTGCCTACACCAAACACTTTATAATTAACCTAAGTCCCTATAACTCCAAATACTCTCACTCCTCATACAATCACTGGGTGACTTTGGGCCAGTCACTGACTCTCAGCCTAACCTACCTCACAGGGGTGTTGTGAGGATAAAACAGGAGGAGGAGGATTATGTAAGCCGCCTTGGGTTCCTTGAAGGAAAAAAGGTGGGGTATAAATATAATAAATAAATAATCTATATGAAATAAACTCTTGGGGTAAAGACAACTGTATTGTTTTATTTCTAGAGATCTCTTCATCCCTCAGCCTTTTAAGATAACCTTAACTTTGAGTAGTTTGTTATCTAAGAAGCAGTTATTGCAAAGCTGCAGCATATGTAACTTAATTTGACCCCTTAAAAATAGATTAGATAATGTCATTTTGAAAGCACTCCAAGTTGTGCATCACTAATAGTAACTTTCTCTGTTTCAGAATACCAGAGGGCTTGGATCTCAGCTGAAGGATTGTGTTCCAGTTCCTGATTTTTCATCAGCTGGAGCATTTGAAAGCCATGATGTGATACATAGAGGGTAAGCACTAGAAATCCATATAAATATAATAGTGAACTTCCTGTGCACAGATGGCAGAGAACCAAAGCACTTATGCTTCTGTCTTCCTGAAATGCTTTTTCTATGCTGCTTAAATGATCTGTGTCCCTGGTGTACTTTTCTTCAAAGTGAATGGTGCAGAGGCAGCTTGGTCAGGATTCACTTGAGTGGTAGGATAACAGAGAGGCTCTCACCTCACCTTCAAGGTGAACCTAGCCAATCCCCCTTGCATCACCTTTCTTGGAATGCCTGATCTTCAGGCAGGCAGCTTAGGTGTGCCTGGTGCTCACCTTGGAAGGAGTGGGAGATGAGCCCTGACCAGGCCATCTGCACCACTTCCATCCACCCATCCATCCATCTTAGATGAAGGACTAGAGCAGGGAAGTTTCCCTGTCCAGCATCTCTATATCTATGACTTCAAAAGGGAAGGAGCCCATCTGTCCCTCATGGACTGGGTACTTCCCTAGTTACAAAATGTTTCTTTGCTAAATATTTGTCTTACAGGAATGAGATGCTCTTTGAAAGTTACACCCAGTTACTTTGTCTTACTATATTAGACGTCACTAGGAACCTTAAATATAGATTCTTTCCACAGAATGGTGATACTAAAAGTGGATCCATCCAAAGTTCTGTGTCGGTCTCTAGCGTGCTTCCTGAAGCGTAGGAACCCGTTCAGCCTCTTGAACTGGGTGGAAAGCTCGTTGCCTTCCTTCCTCCAGTAGCAGACAGGGCTGCAATTTCCCAGGAGCCTGCCTCTTGGAATTAAGGAACTGTGCAAATGTCAATGCTTCTGCATAGCGGGAACAAGCTGAACTTGGTTTGACCTACAGTGAAGATGGGATTTAGAAACTGACACACACACCCCTTCCCCTGCTGACTGCTGGTAGAAGCATTTTGAGAGGTAGGGCTCTACAAGCATAGAGCTCTTTTTGCCTAACCAGTGGTGGCAGCATTGTGGGCATGCAGTGCTTTTGCCTGTAAGTAGGTGACTGTGCTATGGAATATGTGTGATGAAGGGCGCACTGGGAGCAGTCCCCTGTACTGTGTCTAACTGGATTACTGTTAGAAAAATTGGGAACCAGTTGACTAAATCATAACTCTCTCTTTGGTGTCTCTCTTCAAATGACAGCCAGCAGCTTAAGCTGTGTATTTGGTATCAAATTGAGTTAACAGGATGACCAACAATATTCTCAGTAACTTATTATTTCTGTAGTGCTTGTAATTTATTTACCTGTGGAGTTTGGCATGTATGAATTTGTATATATAATTTTCAATGCTTCCTACATTTTTGACAGTTTAAAAGGGATATTCAGCACAAGGAGAGAGAGCTCTACCTTCAAACAACTTCCACAAGATATTACCTCATCTAATTAATGCATTATCACAGCCAAAGGAAGTATATAGTATAAATTCATGGATTTTAACCTTTCTAGCTTCAGGGAAGTGTTCTCCACATCATTTGCTGTGGAATCTCTGAGAGAGATTCTGTTGCAGAGAACTTAAGAACATGTTCTAGGGAGTACACTTTATTCACATCACATTAGCTAGGCCTTTTGTGCATCACCAGCACACCATGTGAGCAGGGATTGTACTCCTGCAAATGCACATTGCAGAGGAAGATCTGTTGTGCAGGCAAGCTGTAGTGGGCAATAAAAGTGTCCACTATTATTGATCTTTATTTTAATAAATGGGTTTTAATGGTTTTCTGTTCCAGAAAGAGACGTTAAGGTGGCTAAGATTTGTCATAAAAATAGGCATGCAAATAAGTGTATCTGAGAAACAAACAAAAAACATTAAAGCAGCAGCAGTCAGAAAGCTAAATACAAGAGCAGAAGATCTTCTAATTGATACCTGGAACACAATTCACAAACCATTAGTATAGATTATACATAGGTGAACTAAGGAAGTATGTAGTGAACATTCACTTTGTTTTGATTTATAGTTCTAAAAAGAAGAAATGTAAAGAAGAAGAAGAAAGTATTTCTTATATGTTCTCCTTGCCAATACTTTTCAGGCTTTAGAGACATAAAGGTTGCATTTGGAATTACTGTCAAAACTGTTTGGAAACTTAGTGAAGGAGATGAGATTTTGAGCTAGGGTTGCATGTGCTACTTCTATTTATTTGTCTTTATAGTTTTACAAATATGAAGAGTGAACTTTTCCCTGTCCATCCTTTGGAACTGTCGGAGAAAAATGTAAGTACAGGGCTTAAAGTAATTATACTTTATCCTTTCAGACACTCAACTACAAACATTGCAATTATAATAGAAATTTTAATATACATCTTCATTTAACAGTGTAGAGGATCTAGACAAGAGATAACTTGCAGAACAGGTACTCCACTTTAACATTTAGCACTAGCTGTGTGCTAGGGTCAGGACAGAACACTTAAGGCTGCGGTCCTAAATCTTCTTACATGGGAGCAAGCCCCATTGAACTCAACAGGACTTACTTCTAAGTAGGCATGTATAGGACTGCACTGTAGCTGATGACAATCCCTTTCCAGATGGTTTGTGGTCCAGCTTGAGAGGACAGAGCCAAGCTGGCTGTAGAAGACATGGACTCGATAAGCAGGTACATGAAAGTGGATAGAAAATGGATAACTAGAGGTGGAAGCCACAAAAGTGGCAGTTTCTGTAGTTTATAAAATACCTTGTTGATGGAGGATTTTGAAGAGATTTGAGGGAAAGTCTTTTCCCAGCATGAGGAGCAGAATGGTAGCCGACACAGTGATGAGCATAGTAGAAAGGTATGTAATCAAAGACTCAACAAGGAAGAAAATAAAGAGAAGTTGGAGAAGAGATATAGTAGTGACAAAAACTTGGGGAACTTAAAAGGACTAGAAACTTGACATGCATGCAAGTTTGAACCTTTTTAAAGGTCCGAGGAGGGGAATGACGTTAAGCAGAGGCATTCTAAACTGACCTGGGTTTACCCATAAAAATATAGATCAAGAATTGAAAGCATACACAGCTACTATTAATAAAACTATCCTCCAGAGAGTGATTCATAAAGGCTACCTCACCAGATCTATAATTACATTTGCTCCAACTGTGGTAGAATTTACACATTTCCATTTGTATCCAAACGTAACAGGATAATCTTAAAATGGAAGATCATGCAGGAGTTCAGTATGTCTCTGCAGTATATCTCATTTGTTCTTGGGTTGATACAATTTAAGTGCTTCAGTTCCCCTGAAAGAAAAAGTTAAGGGTGCAATCCTAGATTCATAGATCATAGAGTTAGAAGGGGCCTACAAGGCCATTGAGTCCAACCCCCTGCTCAATGCAGGAAACTAGAGGAGGGGTCTCCCATCCAAGTAATAGCCAGGCCTGACCCTGCTTAGCTTTCCACGCTCAGACAAGCTGAGCCAGCGTGAGCCACAGGCCTGAATATGCATGTTCAGACAGAAAAAAGTCCTACAGCTGGCTCGGGCATACTGGGAGTTGTAGGACTTCTTTGTTTTTGTCTAAACATGCATCGGATTTGCACCCTAAATAGTTAAAGAAATGAGAAGCAGTGCATGTTAGATGAAAACCAGAAACATATTTGTGAATGTCAATTGGTACAGAACAGGTGGGGTCTGTGTATGTGTGTGTCCAGCATAGATGACCAGCATACTCTTAGGTTTGTATTCAAAAGATACACTCTAAGTTAAACTTAGATTTACACAAAGCTAAGGCAGATGGCTGTATTTTTGTGGTTTTTAAAACTTTTCTTACTCTCTTAGGCATATGCACATGACATTAAAATATATCTCTGGATATTGTCTTACTACAAAGAGTCAACAAATTGAATTCTTGTGCCCCTGAAGGTTTCTACTGAAACACATTGAACAATTTACCGTTTTATTAAAGTTCACCACATTTTCCAGTATCATTTTTAGACTTGCTTTGTTTTCCTTTTCTGTTCTTGTTGCACTTATATATTAATGTATTTCTAGCATACCTGCGGTGTAGCCTCTTACTGGTACATATTTTTTGAAACTTAGTGCCTAGAAGGCCTGTTCTGACAATAGAGGGGTACATCTGATTGTATAACAAAATATATTCAGTTTAAATTGCTTCATTATTGGAATGGGGTTTGATAGTGAGATGGATCACCCAAGCTTCCATGGGAAGGTAGCAAATAAGCACATCTTTTCCTCCCCCCACCCACTGGCCAACTAGTCAGGTCTGTGAAGAAATTAGTTGTGGGATGCAACTGGGCAGAATAGGCTTTTTTGCCTTCCCTCCCTATGGGAAATAATTGGGTGGAACGAAGCCATGGAATTAGTCCTGCCCATATAGTTCCCAGATTTGAATGTCCACCATTCAGTAGTGTAGGAAGAACCCCGGGGGAAACTGCTCCCACATTGGGTACTGGTAACTGTGAAGTGGGCTTTTGCTGCTTAAATACAGTGTTCTCCATTCTCCAACCTTGGGTCCCCAAATGTTTTTGGCCTACAACTCCCAGCATGCCCCAGCCAGCTCCGCTGGCTGGGGCATGCTGGGAGTTGTAGGCCAAAAACATCTGGGGACCCAAGGTTGGAGAACACTGATCTAGTAAGACATTCATGCATAGAAAAGTGAAACTTGCCAAAAGTAGGTATTTGTTCAGTGCTGGAAGTTATACTTTTTGACCTGCGAATCAAGTTGAGCAGGATTTGGATTGTTTGGCATCGTTTTACTTTCACCACTAGGTGGAGTCAGATGTATTCAGCTTGCCAAAAACAGTAAAGTCACATGTTGTGGTGGATTGAAATGGGTGCTTACACATTCCAGTTGGGAGAAGGTGTTCTCCTTTATTTTTTCTTAAATGAAGAGATAAACTAGCAATATCCACAGTAAGCTAGTGAAATCTGTTTACGTGTGGCATTATAAGCAATTTTAACAAGGAAAATAACATTTCCCAGATGGTAGTCGAAGATAATTTTCTTAACACTTCTTTTCATAGTTCTCATTAAGTCAAGATAAAATGAATTTTTCTAATCTGAGAAATATTCAAGGGCTGCATGCACCGCTGAAGTTGCAAATGGAATTCAAAGCAGTGAAACAGGTAAATGAGTTGTTTTGAACAACATACAATTTCTTCCAGCCCAACTTATTTTTTTTAAAAGCACCTGATGAAACAACATTAAGATGTTAAAGCTAGCTTTTAACGATTGAGACATAAAATTACTGTAATGTTAACTGTCAAGTGTGTAAGCACAGGAGTTGAAACAGTTGTACCTAGGGGAGGGGCGATGAAGAGGAAAATTTGTAATTTCTTCCATGATCATGTTAGTAGTAGGACTGTTAGCTGGTTAATTGAACCTTACAGCACAATCCTGTATATGTTTACTTGGGGGCAAATCTTGCTGTGTTCAGTGAGGTTTACTCTCAAGTAAGTGTGCATAGGATTTAATCCTAGTTAATTATATCAGTTTATTCAATTAAATCTGCAAACGTTTGCTGATTAAATAATTTGAAAGGGGAAAAAAAACATTGTTTTTAAGTGATGTATGTGTTGTAGCAGTCACCATCCTACAGGGAAAATTAGTCTAAGATGGTACCTGCCATTTGAAGTGTTTGTAAGTGATTATATGAAATATACTTAACATTAAGATTATATCAATAATTATATTTTAAAATGTATTGTATAATTAACTTTGTTTTTAGTTTAACAAAGTATATAAAGGTTGCAAGCAATCCTATGCAAGCCTGATTGAAGTTAGTGGGGCTTATTTCTGAATAGATGTGTATAGGATTGTGCTGACAATCTAGTAACTGGTCAACTTCATTTTATTTATTTATTTATTATATTTATGAATCGCCCATCTGGCCAGACATTTGGCCACTCTGAGTGATTTACAATCCAATAAAATACAAGGGACACACACACACACACACACACACACACAGTATAAAACACAATTAAAAACAGAACAAAACTTAAAAATCCTGACCCACCCCATATTCCTGCCTGAAAAGCCACGTTTTTAATGCACGGCGGAAGCTAATCAAGGAAGGGGCATGACGGAGGTCACTGGGGAGAGAGTTCCATAAATTGGGGGCTGCCACAGAAAAGGCCCTCCTCCTAGTCCCCACCAGCCTGGTTTCTCTGGCTGATGGGACAGGGAGAAGGCCGTCTGTGGCAGATCTTGTTGAGCAACTTCATGTTGCAGCCGTAGTCAGTAGCTTGAGCAGCAAAATTATTTTCAGTGTTTTTGATCTCAATCTCTTCTCTTGGTGGGAGAGGCAAGATTTTTGTAATGCTTCCATTTAGGTTGTTTTATAAGGTGGAGGGAGTGATTGCAATTTATAAAGAAAAGCTTTGAACACATTGCATGGCCTACAGTTGTGTACCTGCTTTGAATATACAGTGAGCCACTGCATAGCATTTGATAAAGAAATAGAGGTTATAGTATCCTTGTGTCTTTATGAAATGTAAGTTAATTATAAATTATTGTGCTTATCCCTTCAATTTATCCGAGTATCAAATAAATATGGGCAGCTTATTTGTAGAACGATAGACTTCCTGACCATTTGTGTTACTTTGTAGGTCCAGCGTCTTCCTTTCCTTCATAGCGCTAACCTGTCACTGGATATCTTGAAAGGCACCTATGACTGCATTGGTTTTGAGGACATTCTGAATGGTAAGGATCTTTCCAAAATTTGGGGAGAAGTCAAACATTTTCAGGTTGCAAGGAAGAGAGGGAAATGACCGAACTCCAAAGGACTAAACTCAGGCTTAATTCGCCTGTCACTGCAGGGATGTGAAAGGCAATTCCCCACGGTGCAGTCTTGTGTGTTGTGTAGGAATGATGCAGCCATGTTGCTGGGGAACAACAGTGGGAGACAGCTATTGCCCTCATGTGTTGCGCTTGGGCTTCCCATAGGCATCTGGTTGGCTTCTGTGGGGAAACAAGATGCTGGGCTAGATTGGCCTTTTTGACTGATCCTTCAGGGCTCTTTTTCTTATGTGGGTGAGTCCATTCAGGTGCCTGTGCAGAATCTGCAGTAAGGAGAGGACCTGCATCCAGCGCCCAGGAGTGCATGTCCAGTGCTCTCGCTTGGGATGCCCACTGCTGAATAGATTGGCTTTGTTGGAATTTATCACCTGTTCTGTGGGAAGCCAGCAGCACTAACATCTGTCCAGGCACCCCTTCTACCCAAACAGATAATCAGAGCTGTGCTGATTGTTCGTTCAGACAGTGGGTGATTGGATGGGGGTGGAGTGCAGCAAATAACAAGCCTTCTAGTTAAAAGTTTATTTTGCATTATGATACCTGTTATTTCAAAGTCACATTGAATTAGTAAAATATATTCCCTCTTTTCCAGACCCAGCACAAAGTGAAGCGATGGGAGATCCTCATCTGATGATTGAACACAAACTTGGTTTATTATAATGCATACATACGCCAACCTTCTGTTCATAAAAATGTTTCTTGTCTGTGTCCCTGCAGATTCAAGTAAACCATATTAAATGGCAGTCGTACAATGCTTGTTTTGATAGTCTCTCACCTACCTTGATGAAAAAGGCACATTAAATACTTTAAGTATATGACTTTTGTTCTGTGTTTACTGTCAATATAAATGTCTTGTAATTGGGTATTTTTTTTAAAAAAAATCAGGAAATACATTCAGGGCTGTAGTTATTTCATGTCTGCAATTGTAGAAATCTACACATTAAAACGTCTTTAGAAAAAGGAAATTGGAAAAATGGTTTTAAAATATTAGGTTGGATGTTCTTGTAAAAGAACCTTTTGCCATTTATAATCCAGGTATTTGCTGTTGAATCTTTCTTTGTTCTTGATGACGTGACATGGCATCTTTTAAACAATGAATAAAATTTTCTATAAATGCTATGACTTCTTAACATATTTAGTGACATCTCTCAAGTTCCTCATGTCAAGCAGCATCTGCTTCTGTTACTAGGCCATTTTCTTCCATGTAGGGATGCCTCACCTGGGCACTAATGCTACTTCCTCTGTTCACAGTCAGAACTTGCCCTAGCATAACTAACTGGGACCCTCTGCTTCTTCAGCACCAGGCAACTAAAATGCCACCCACCCATCACATTGTTGCTCAGAGATGACACTCATCACTCCTACACAGAATGCACTGATCAACGTACAGTGATGACTAGAATGCTGAGGAGCTATCTTTCAACCCTTTCCCTACCTTCTCCCTAACACAATGGGCAAGCCAGACATAGACCACAATGCCTGTAGCCTACCACTTGAGAGGCTAGCATGTTGAGCCAATAGGTACCAACCCCAGCCTGGTTCCTTGTAGAGGGGTCCAAATCCTCCCTCCTCAAGTGCCCAGCACAGACAGAGAATGCATTGTGACTAGTAGGCATTTGCAGAATAGAAAACATTGTTTGGCAATGAATAGTTCAGGGGCAATGAAATAGTTCAGGAAGAGCTGGAGCCACTGCAAGAGCAGGTCAAAACACCCTCACGCTACCTTTCTGCTGTTGCTCACTGACTGCCTATAAGGGGAAGTTGCAAATGTGGGATCAAGCCCTTTCCTTCAGTGGAAGCCATGGTGGTTATTTCCTATGTGAGTCAGGAACTCCTTTTAGGGGTATTGTTCTTAGAATAGGTATGTGCAGGACTACAGTGTAGATTTAAGCAGAAGATGGTAAGGTAAAGCATTAATTCACACATCAACAAATTAATCTCTGGAACTTACTATCTCTGAGAAATACGAGCTGCATTGGTTGTTGAGTTTTAAAAATGGACAAGAGAAGAGCAACCTGTTTAGGACCAAAGACTACATTAGAATCCCATGAACCACTGTGTGTTTTTTATGTAGTTGGTGGGTACAAAGCAGGGAAAGGAACTGAACATGAACCCAAACCCATATGCCAGTTTGGAGGTATCCCCCCCCCCCCCGAACTTAGACTCTCTCAGTAGAATCCTATTCAGGTCTACTCAGAGGTAACCCTGTTGAGTTAAACTGAACTTACCTGGGAGTAACTGTGTATAGAATTGAAGCCTCAGTTGCCTTGAACCTGAAAAAGAACTCAGCCCTGATACAAGTGGCTATAAAGAGTTCTAAATACGTAGTTAAATAAGAAGTTCAGACTGTCTTTTGAGAGTAAGGGCCTTTGTTCCTCCATCGCTAGAGAGGGCGACAGGCAACTATCCCCCAGAACCCCCTGGTGAACAAGAGAGGACAAGAAAGAGAAGCTAGAAGGTTCTGGGGTTGGTAGTTCTGTATTTACTATTACACCAAGTACAGACTGCTTGTCAGATCTGGGCAAATCAAACGCCAATTTAATTTAAACTGGGCTAATTCGGAATTTCTAAAAACTTGAATTTTTTGTGGGTTTCCCCTCCAAATGCTTTGTGTAGTCATGAAGGCTGGAGGGATTCTTTAAAAAAATAAAATACCTGGCTGCTCAAATGCTGAAGTTTAATAAACCCAATAGTTACAGAAATGTTTGGGAATGTGTATTGGCTGCTTCCAATGTAAGACTTGCCATTACAGCACCAAGGCAAAGTCATCTCCATGACTAATATTTCTTCCTGTGGAACCAAACTTTAAGCTAAGTGGGCAAAAAGGTCAGAGGCATATCATGAAATATAGCACCAGCTGGCCTTTGTAGCAAATGACTGCTTTATTACCTACGGCAAGGATTAACACAACTCCAGCTATTTTGAATAGCCTTCCATTGCCATATTACCTCTGATTTTTAAGAAATCAAACTGTTAAGAATGATAGAGATAAAATATAAGGGATACAAGTTGGATATCTTCAGTACCCAGAAAGCAAGTCACACACAATTCACGTGATTTTTAAAAGTCCTTCCCATGATTGTAAGAGGGTACGTAAGTTGTGATTTTCTTTTGACTATTTGTGGAGAACAAGATCAGGACTCTTCATTATTCTAGTTAACAGGCTTAGATTTGGCACCTACTACAACCACACAAGAATCCACTGCTGAAGGATCAAATAAATGGCAAAAATCACCCCAGTATGAAGGCTGGAGAAAATACTCCGTATCCTTTGCACCTACAACCAAGTTTCCTGTTTTTGCCCAGCAAAGCAACTGTAATTCATGAACTTCTCAGTATGAGATATGACATGCTGTCATAGGCAGGGAAGATGCGACTCCTGTTCACTCTACAAGTATGTTTGTGAAGATGAAAATACTCTGTATTTATATAGCACTTCTAAATGTTCAAAGAATTTCCCATATGTTGTCTTGCTGTTATCCTTACAACAACTCTGTAATGCAGGGCAGGATATAAACCCAATTGCAGATGGAGGATTGAGGCTATGACTAAGTGGCTTGCCTTAGGCCACCTAGCAAGTTCATGGCAGAGGTGTTTCAAACAAGGGACTAATTCAGTGAAAGCACTACACCATCATAACTACACCACAGGAGAATCAGAAGAGTGGCCACTTTAGCTAGAATCTTACCCCCCCCTCTCCCTTTGGCACCACCACATTGCACAGATAGCTGTTATAACTAAACATGCAGCCACTGCGATCAAAGGTGAACCCTCCCCCTGCATGGAAGATAGGATTCCAGCTAATCAATTGTGACACAGCACCAGGGGATATACAAGTCCTAGCCAGCAGACATAGCTCCCATATTAAGACACACAGTAAGGGGCTACATCACTGGTTCCTAGAACCAGAAGCTGGTGATGAGGAACTCTGGAGAAAGGTCCTTCTACAGAGAAAGAGCACACTGCAGAAATACATTTATTTCATTTTTGAATCGCCCATCTGGCCGGTCACCCTGACCCAAAGCTAAGGCTAACAAAAGAAACATCGGCAACCAGCCCAATGATAAAATGGGAGAGACTGGCATAATTTAATTGGATTACGTGCCATAATTTAACTGGACCACTGGATCCAAGTGCCAATTACCCCAATTGGCTATACAACTATATGGTCTACATATTATATTAATATGCTGCCTTGCCTACAAGGAGCTTAAGACCATATACATTGTTCTCCTCCCATTATCCTAACAATCATAAGAAGTAGAGTTAGGCTGAGGGACAGGCCCAAGGCCAGAGAATAAACTTCATGGATGAGTGGGGATTAAACCTGCATTTCCCACTCCTAGTCTGACCCTGCCAGACCATACATGTCCAGGATGTCTGGGGATGGGTAAATGGGTCACAAGCAAACATCATGAATACTACAAAGGTCCTGCAGCAAGAGCACGGATTGCTACTGTACCTGTGTGTCCAGTGGGGGACCATCCTCTGGGACAGTTAGCCTTCATTAAGCTCCCAGCCACCCACTTTGCTCTCATAACAGTCATCTGCTTGAACAATACCCCTAAAAGGAGTTCCTGACTCACATAGGAAATAACCACCATGGCTTCCACTGAAGGAAAGGGCTTGATCCCACATTTGCAGCTTCCCCTTATAGGCAGTCAGTGAGCAACAGCAGAAAGGTAGCGTGAGGGTGTTTTGACCTGCTCTTGCAGTGGCTCCAGCTCCTCCTGAACTATTTCATTGCCCCTAAACTATTCATTGCCAAACAATGTTTTCTATTCTGCAAATGCCTACTAGTCACAATGCATTCTCTGTCTGTGCTGGGCACTTGAGAGGAGGGAGGATTTGGACCCCTCTACAAGGAACCAGGCTGGGATTGGTACCTATTGGCTCAACATGCTAGCCTCTCAAGTATCATTATGGGTTTCCCCCCCCCCATTAATGGGACTGTGCTCTGAATAATTGTTTTAAGAAACACAATACAGAAGTTATTCACAGTGTTTTATTTGCCTCAATATTTTCATTCATGTACAAAAAAATCACTCAAGAATAGCAGTACAAATATCTTCAAGATAATTGCTAAAACACAAAGAAGTTAAGTCTTAGTCCATTGACTTTGAGTGTATACACACCACAGACACGAAGTGGTTTAAGGTTGCAATCCTATACACCATGACCAGATAATAAGCCCCACTGAACTCTGAGACTTATTTCTGAGTAGACATGCACAAAATTGGTCTAAGTCATTTAGGTTCCCAGGAAATCAGTTCTGTGAAGTAGGCTAGGGTTCTGACCACCGTCAGCATACTATAATCCCCATGATTCTTTGGGGGAAGCCATGACAGTTAAACTAGTACAAAAGCAACATAAGCTTGCAGTGTAGATAAAACTCTGGGATGTACCGTAATGAACATTCTGGCTTATTCTTGTTCTTATACTTTTTCTGAACTTTAACCAAAATAGCAGTTCCTTCCCTAGCAGTATTAGGTGGTTTTAAAGTTAATCATGTAGATACTTCCTTGTTCACCCTAAATGTTTTGTAGGTCCATGTAGACCAATTCATATGTGGTGTAATTTCAAGACCTAGTACTGTACACATTATCAGACCAAGACACACAACTTCTCCTCTCACCCATTTAAGTCAACGGGAAACCAGTTGTAGATATTGGGTTGTATCCAACCTTAGTTTAACATAACTCTCATTCATTTCAATGGGTCTACTCTAAGTAGGACTAACATTGCCTATAACCCCAAGTTTGGTGCAGGACAGCTCTTGCCAAGGGCACGAAAACCTCAGCAAGGGAAAAAAAGTGGAAGACAGCTTAGTAATTCTCTGTCAATGAATCAGCATTGTGTTTTCCCCCCTTTCTTTCTAGGCAGCTATTAGCTTTGACAAAGAAGCTTTGCCCTAAGTAATTACTGTCAGAGGATATTACCTGGCCTGTCTTAGCCACAACAGTCAGATCAGGATTGGGTGAAGTATATCTCAAGCCAGCTCACAAGCCTCCCCCCACCCACCCCCACTTCTCCCGACTGTTTATAGCCTTTAGTAAAAGAGCAATCTAAAAGCAGAGCTACCGAAGGTTATTCCACAGACTTTTGACTTGTCTTTGCTTTGCAGCTGCAAAAGGATTTCTTGCAAGACAAACCTCATGTTTACATTTCACTTATTTATGGAGTGGTTTTGCCTCTACAAAAGAGATATTCTCCTTATTATGAAGAAGAGTAATAAGGATTGGTGGTAACATTTTGGCATTTTGTCGCGAAATGCGGCAGTTGCCAATGCTGTGCTGGGCAGGAGACATAGGAGAGGAGTTGAAGAAGAATTTCAAGGCTTCTGAATGTGGAAGTTAATCCCACAAAATCTAGTTCACTTGCCCGAATAAAAAGGGTAAATGAACACCTATTTATCAATATCCTGTTTGGGGGACACATATACACACCCCACATGTAACCAAGCTTAACTATTTAGAAGAGAAAGATTACCCAGGCAAGGCTAACCATGCCAAAAGATATGGGGTGGGGGTGGAGCAGGCAACTGCCCCTCAACTCACTGATCCACAAAAGACATGGCCAGGTTGCCATCAGCAACAAAGTCACACACACACACACACACACACACTGCTGTCTTTCTCAAGTTTCCCACACACTGATGAGAAATGAGAGGCAGGAGTCTCTCACAGAGAGACCTTGTCCCTCTCCCAAGATTTCTGGCACATGTACTTGGAAGAGAGAGGTCCATCTCTCACTTCATGCCAGGCTTTAGAAATGTTCAGGTACATAAGGAGAGAGATTCCTCACTGCATCTCCCAAGCCCAATGTGATGTAAGACCAATCCCCCACATTCTCTTGATTTCTGTGCACGTGCCGGATGAATTTGGTCGAGGGGTGGAATAATTGGGAGATTGGAGACCATAAATAATGGTGCAATCCAAAATATGGAAACTGCTGTCCCAACTGTCTCCCAAACCTCCAGCCTCCATTTTATAGCTTTTGTACTGTGGCTCACGCTGGCTCAGCTTGTCTGAGCGTGGAAAGCTAAGCAGGGTCAGGCCTGGTGATTACTTGGAAGGGAGACCCCTCCTCTAGTTTCCTGCACTGAGCAGGGGGTTGGGCTCGATGGCCTTGTAGGCCCCTCCCAACTCTATAATATGAATCTACAACGCAAGTGCTATCCGTTGTGTATTTCTAGTGTCACCGAACCATAAAGTGCTGTTCTAAAGACACAGTAAGTGCTGCCAATGAGTAATCTCTCTTGCATACTTGACTGTATCAGTAGGTGTGAAGAAATGCCCTGTATATAACTGGTGTTGTTATGTAATGTTTAATTTGTGTGGCCTCTGTGAGACTATAATGTATCTGAGTAGGCTTGAGGCTTTGTTTTGTTACTGTCAAAGGCCTGTTGCTTAGTAACATTCTGAAGTGAGGGAGAGAGAGAATTGCTTTAAATATTGTTAGATGGGGTCTGGATCAGACAAATTCAATTCTGATTGGCTGGAGATTCTAGCTAGGTGGAAAAGAGCATATGGCAAATGGCAGTTAAGGAGTGGACACTGGACAGTTGAGGGAGTCTGTGGAGAATGAGGGAAGAGGCCTGCTGGATGGTGTGTGGTGTTTTAGAAGGACTAGGTAGGAGAACACTGAGGAGAAAGTGAATAGCTAAGGCCTGAATATTAAACTATTCCTTCTCTGGGATAACCATACGTGACTGGTGAAGATCAGGAGTAGGAACCGGGTGGCTATGTGATGCCAGGAGGCTACCATAAGATCTTGCTAGAAGGAGGTTACACAAGCAGGCATTAAAATCCAGATAAATGGTCTAAGCAGCCAGAAATACAACAGGAGGAGTTTTTGGAGTCAGAGGAAGACTGTACCCAAGAGCTGGACCTGGTTGTAAGTGTATCTGGCTGGGGTGGAGGCTTAGGGAATTTGGCCTGAGGGAAAAGAAGTCATAAGAGGCTTGAAGCAGCAAGTGTCTCTTGAGTCCTTTTTAAAAATTATTATTTTATTGTAAAGCTCAACAAAGCAAAACAAAACCATAAAAAAAGAAACCACTGACCAAATATCCATGTATGTGTTCATTCACAAGTGGCGTCTATATACCACCTGTTCAAATGTTGAAAGCATGGTTAGGTCCTCAATCCATTGTATTATGGGGTAAGCATTTATCCTTCTAATGTTGCAATATCAGTCATTTAGCTGTCAAAAGGGCACAGAGAATCCATTTATGTTGACCATGTGTTAACTTCCAGGAAGTAGGAAGATAATTTAAAAGGACATGTGCATCAGTAAATATTAGAGTATTCCAGTACAATGTTTATCTATTATAACCTCTTCCCAAAAAGAAGTTGTGTCCTAAAAATTGTCATTAAGCAGTTCTTTGAAAACCCCACAGTAAATATTAATATTCCCTTGTGTCAAATATCCCTTTATTAAATTAACTTGTTTAATTGTTCATCCTTGCTCTAGTGTAGGTGCCCATCTCATGCCTAAGCCTCTTATACCAGCTACTAGGAGGTGTTAAGGTATTCTAAGTGAATTGGTGGCAGTGGGAAAGGGTCAGCTTGTGGAACTCTGAGTTATAGTGGCAGAGTGTTCCTTAGGCCCTGAAATATAAGATTTGCTATAAGAAACCCCATAGGTGGGATTGCCCAGTGAAGGAGCAATTATCCCATAGATGGTGGCAGTGCTGGGGAGAGAAAATCCCTCATAGTAGGTCAGCTGACTACTGTGTCCTAACAGAACAATTTAAGAAGTAACTCTGCAAGAAGTAACTCAACAAGATAAATTGTATCAGTATTGTATATAATGACTGTCACGCATTAATAAAGCACGTGGTCAGGAATATTTGCATTTTCTGGCATCGGCCCATCCTCCTTGCAAAGTACAATAAGGTTTGCTGCT
This sequence comes from Shinisaurus crocodilurus, assembly GCA_021292165.1. Classification (NCBI taxonomy): domain Eukaryota; kingdom Metazoa; phylum Chordata; class Lepidosauria; order Squamata; family Shinisauridae; genus Shinisaurus; species Shinisaurus crocodilurus. The sequence continues at coordinate 261,856,408 of CM037878.1, read as the reverse complement.
CATTATTCTGAGAATGCCAAGGGTTTTCGTTTATTTCTGTCTTTTCTGAAGCTTGTCTGGCTGTCACTGTTGTTGAAAAAGCTTGGAGATGTGGTTGCACAAAAAGTAGGACTTTCAGAGCTCATCCACTCCATTGCCCCAAGTGTCAACTGCACTGTACCAATTCCATGTTTGCTCACCTCTGCAATCTACATAGAAGTGACCTTTCTGTTGCAATACTATATGATCCTGTCTACATAATGAAAGGTAGTAAGTGGAAGAAGTAGGGTTATTCCTTTAGTGTGGGGATGACCTTGCTGCCGTTCATTACTGCCCCTCTTGGCTTTCTGCAGAGAGGGTACATACGCATCACTGAAGATGCTGGTGTGTACACAAGAGAGACTTCTGAATATAGCAGAATTGTGAAATAAATACTGAAGGGTGGGAGTAGAAAGGAGGGAACATTTCAAAATGCACATTAATGTCCTAAATCAGGGGTGTTGAACCTCTTTCAGCCCGGCGGCCAAATTCTATTTCAGAGAAGCTCTTGGGGGCCGCATTCCAGTGGTGGGCGGGGCCGAAGGTAAAATGGGCGGGGCAAAATTACCAAAATACCAGCATACTTTAGCTTAAAGCTCTTACTGCCAGCAACTAAGCCTTGGGAGAGACATTTCAATCTTTTAGAATAGTGGGGAAAACACACAAAAGTTGGGTGTCCAGAGGGAAGGGGCTGTGGCCATTGAGTAACCCCAGAGGGCTGGATTGGGACACCAGGTGGGCTTGATTTGACCCGCTGGCCTGAGTTTCTTTCTGCATCCCTGCCCTAAACTGTGAGAGTGCAGAACTATATCCAAGGAGTGCCCGGCAGAGAGGCAGTTAAACACCCCGAATGTTGTTGCCTTAGGAAGTCTGCATGTTGGAGGTCAGGGGAGGGGGCATTTGAAAAGACACATTACGGCCTGTGGCTTACGCTGGCTCAGCTTGTCTGAGTGTGGAAAGCTAAGCAGGGTCAGGCCTGGTTATTATTTGGATGGGAGACCCCTCCTTCAGTTTCCTGCATTGAGCAGGGGGTTGGACTCGATAGCCTTGTAGGCTCCTTCCAACTCTATGATCTATGAAATCTATGAAAACTGTATCAAAGACGGTCAGTTTCAATTTCGCACACATCAGAGACATTTCACGGGTGCTGTCTGCAATGCTGATTCTCACGATATATTTAACATGGAATTAAGTCACCACAAATGGGACTTTTTCAGTGGATTTGTGCATCATCCAACATGTGTTCGTATCACACAGGTCAACAGATTCAGGAGTAGGGGGAAGATCTTCAAAGAAGAGGTTGACTCAGGATGAGCTGACTCACCATCTCAACCTGTGTCTAGCCATAAATAGAACTAGATATCCTCGAGGCAAACTTGTATGGACATCATCATGTTAAAATCACTGGGAGTATCCACCCTTATTCTAAAATAGCAATCCTTTCAAATGAATATACACACGATTAAAAACATTTTTAAAAAAAATATATATCTCATTTTACAAAAAGGTATAATTTTTCTTTAAAACAAAAGTAAATAAAATAATCAATCATACCAATGAATTTACATTGTTGACATATGGGATTTCATCATTCTAGGTTTCTGGAACAAAGTCCATCATCATCATCATCATCATCATCATCATCATCATTATTCAGTTTATAGAACAAAGTACAAAAGCGTCTTTCCCAATTTATTTTAGAGGTGTTGCTTTCTCTCTGCCCAGTCACTGATTTTCCAACAGTATCTATCCCACCAGATTAATTACACAGCAACATTTACAGCCTCATTCTATGTACTGCTTCACTAGGGCAGCAGGTATCTGATCACAGCAATAACACCACTGCTGTTTTGGCACTGATAAAAAGCTACTGCCCTTGTGAGAACACAACTAAGGTGGCTTTATGACTCCTCTTTCTTCCCCTTTGCATAGCATCCTATGGGCTAAGACAGCAGCAAACCTGGGCTAGTCGATTCTTGTCAGATTGCATTTGAGCCCTGGCAACACAATCAACAGAACAAGCCATTCAAGGGGAACAGGAGAGGACTAGCTATTAGGTGAATTCTCGGTTCAGCTGTCCGCATTCTCCCCAAGAGAGTCTTCTTCGTTTACCAGCTGCACAAAGTCTTCTTTGCACCGAGTGGCACACACATATGAGCTGGGAGAAAGAGATAAGACGTTTTAAAAAGGAGATAGGGAATATGCAGTGTACTAAAATCTACTGAAAACATCCGCAAACCACAAAGTTGACATACAGTGCCATGGAAGAGGTCAAAATAGCCTGTTCAATAAGGTGGCAACGGTACTTCCCTTGTGCAACTTGAAAGGGATAGTTCTGTTACACTGATCTTAGGAACAAGGCATCCATCATGCCAGCTTTAGGTTAAGGGCAAAGGCAGGCATAACATTCTAAGAACAATTGAGGCAGCTTGAAAGCACCCTTGTCATGACAAAACATCATTTTCTGTCCGGGGGGGGGGGGATCTGCAAGTTTTCTGCATAGTTCAGTAGGAGCTGGGGAAATGCCAGCCATGAAAAGTGCCTATTGGCTACAACCGGTGACATTACTGACCTTCCCCTTGCCAAGCTCCACAGCAGTTTTGCAGTTGTTTTTAAAAATGTTTGAATTGTTGTTTTTTAATGAGGTGAACATTTATATATATATATATACACACACACACACACACACACAGAGTGAGAGAGAGAGCGCACACATATAATTTGATGTTTGAAGAAGTAAAAAGAAAGTTCACATGAAACACAAAGGGAAGGGCAAGACTTACAGCTGAACAGCAATTTACTTTGCTTTATGTGCACATGTTAAGGCAAGTTGCACAGCCAAGATCAAGCCACAGGTACAGTAAAGAACAGGCAATGACTGTTTAAGGTATTTTATCTTCACCACTGCCCTAACACTCAAGCAGCTTCTTCTCTTAAATACTCCACCAGAAGACCTTCAGGTTTCCTTCTCCTCCCCCATTACAATCAGGCCATTTTCAGGGCTGAATACCAGCAGTGGGGCATAAAGTAGATCTCTGGATTTTTTGAACTTCAGCTCCCAGCATTCCTGACCATTGGCCATGCTGCAAGGGGCTTCTGGGAATTGATGTCCAAAACATCTGGAAGTCTACCTTCTGCCCACCCCTGCTGTATACTCCAGATAAAATGCTAACAAAGTATAATGATCATTTTCAATATATCCGCAAAGCCACTTATGCATCACTTATGTGCCTCTTATGCCCATGTATACAAGACAACTAATTGCTAAATATCGTGTCGAGGAGAGGGTTGTAAGTTCCACTGATTGCCACAGAGATTACCATCCTTGCATTAAACCTGTTTCAAGTTTATTCATGGGCCAAATTTCTTGGGGTTATGTTACATCACAGCTTGCTGTTTCCGGTATGGTCTCCAGTTTTGTAAACGTCTCCAACTGTGTCAAAAGCAGAGCTTACGAATTCTTAAAACACAACACAACTCTGGAACAAGCTCCCCCCTGAGGCCCGCCTGGTGCCAACTCTACAATCCTTTCGGCACCAGGTTAAGACTGCCCTCTATGCTGAGGCTTTTAACAACTCTACATAGTGTATGATGGGGTGGTTATTTTTAATCTTTTATGGGTCACGTTGCATTAATTTGTTTTGGTTTTTGTGTCATTTTAAATTTCGTTTTAAATTTTTATAATGTTTTTATTGTGTATATTTTATATTGTATTATGTCTTTTATTGATTGTTGTAAGCCACCCAGAGAGCTTCGGCTCTTGGGCAGTACAGTCATGCCTTGGATTGAGAGCATAATTCGTTCCGGAAACGTGCTTGTAATCCAAAACACTCTTTATATCAAAACGAAATCCCCCCAAAAAAATTTGTAGAGATTTTTAATTTACGCTGTACTACAGTACTTGTTTTGCAAGACGTCGCTTGTATATCAAGTAAAAAAAAATTAAATAAATATTTAAAAATTTGCTTGTCTTGCAAAATGCTCTCAAACCAAGTTACTTGCAATCCAAGGTATTACTGTATATAATAATAATAATTATTATTATTAATAACAACAACAACAACAACAACATAAAAGGTTTCTGGGAGGTGATGTGCTGCCATCACATCATTCGCTAGGTTTTCTAAAACTTAGTTGCCTTGCCCCTAAAATGCCAATCCATGGCGACTATTCCAAAGAAGCTGCCCAAGGGAAATCAACTCTAAATCAAGCCAGGGTGTTGCAAAACATCTTTGGCCTTAATACGGATTGGCCTCACCCAGAATTTTGCAATTCAGGAGAATCAATGGCATCGTTCTGATCTAAACTGGTGTACAGCAAGAGTAGGTATGTGGTGAAACCAAGACACCAACTGGAATCCCGTATAATATTAAATTACCCCTTCTCTCCCGAGAAGCGAGGGCCTGGTATCAGTTTTGGGATAGTTTATGTAAATATCCTTAGATACATTAGCATAAACCACCCAAGATACACCAGTTCAGTACACTCCCAGCACTGTCTGATCAAAAATTGAGAACTAATACAGTATACATGCAGAGTAGCTTTCCCCAACCGGGTGCCCTCCAGATGTGTTGAACAACAAATCCCACCATCTCCAGCCAGCAGGTTCCATTTTGAGGGCACCAGGTTGGGGAAGGCTGGGACAGAGTATTAGACTTCATAGATTTCATAGATCATAGAGTTGGAAGGGGCCTACAAGGCCATCGAGTCCAACCCCCTGCTCAATGCAGGAAACTAGAGGAGGGGTCTCCCATCCAAGTAATAACCAGGCCTGACCCTGCTTAGCTTTCCACGCTCAGACAAGCTGAGCCAGCGTGAGCCACAGGCCTGTTCTTGGAACAGGGAAGAGCTGTGGCTCAGTGGCCGAGCCCCCTACTTAGCATGCAGAAGGTCCCAGGTTCAATCCCCGACATCTCCAGGTAGGGCAGGAAAAAAATCCTGCCTGAAACACTGGAGAGCCGCTGCTGCCAGTCAGTGTCGACAGTACTGGGCTAGACGGACCAAGGGTCTGACTCAGTATAAGGCAGTTTCCTAAATTCCCAACAGGGGTGACCCAAGGTCACATCCCTCTCAGCCCATGGAGTCTCTCAGTTTAATCTACCTCACAGGGTTAAAAAGAGATAATCTTGTCTATGCTGCCCTGAGTCCTTTGGAGGAAAAGCAAAATACAAATGTAAAAGATAAATGGAAGAATAGCTGTTAGGAGTGGTGCTGTGCAAAAAATTTATCCCACATTTTCCCCCCGACCATTCTCATTGAATCTGATAGAAAAGAAATTGCTTTCAAAACAGAAATTCAAAGGAGAATTTCAGAGAAATTCTCATGGGTTGAGTTTGGGGTTCTTGTGCTTACCTTACTCATGAGGTGGCTGAGGAGTGTGTGTGAGTGTCCTCTCTGTCATTGTACAATCATTTCACTGGCAGTCTGTAGCCTCCTTGGTTTCCCACATGACACTAAAAGCCCTGGGAAGACATCATGAGGTAATTCTTCCCATGGGGCTTTTTTTTTTTTTCAGATCAGGAAGCACACACAACCACCCTTGGCCACCTTGTAGTGATTTGGTAAGCTCAAAGACTCCACCGAAAGAAATTCAAAATAAATTATAAAATGCCCTCTCAAAAGACATTTTTCTCAGAAAAGCTCTGAGATTTTTCTTTTCTTACCCCCCACCCTTAGAAATAAAATGCTACTTTGAGGAATTTTCAAATTTTCTTCACCATTTTTTTAAATGGTGGCTGACTGTGGGGGTTCAGTGTGAACTTATTGCTGTCAGAGTTCTCAGGAGAAAGCAGGCGGGAGTCGAGTTGCCTCCCCCGTCCAGCTGCAACCTCGACCGTGCAGAGATAGGAGCTGGCAGCCTTCTCTTGGAACTTCAGGAGAGGGGAGAGATGGTTTGCAGAACTGTCACTCTGGTTGAAGCCTCACCCCTGAAGGGTAGAAGGGAGACACACAGGTGGGCTAGGGGCCTTGAGGATGGGCCAGTTCCCTTGTCAATTAGTGGTTTGGAAGGAGGGTTAAGATGGCCACACCTTCGCTTTTAAGTCAGTGCTTAGCCTCCAGAGCCTTTGCTAGGAACATCTCTCTTGTCTTCCCTGTCTGCATCCTTCTGTTTGGATCTATCACCGACTGAGTGCTCCATGTGGAGCACTCTGCACATGGACTCTACCTAATCTGGACTTTCTTCTCCTTGGACTTTTATTGTCAAGAACCTGCCATGAAAAGGACTGTCATACTTTTCATAGACTGTGCATTCTCATGGCTATGGATGTGTCTTCGTCAAGGAGCCCAGAGCCCAGCTGGCTTGGGGCTATTTCCTGACTTCTGGACTTTCCTATGCCTCAACCCATGTGGCATAGAAATTCCATGGCTGGGAGCTTTGGACGTTGGAATCTCTGCATGTGGGGAAGTACTTTGGACTCAAGTCTGATCTTGTTCTGGACCCTGATTGTCAAGGAGCCTGGACGCACAGTACCCAGAGGGGCCAACTGAAGTGGCAAGGTTGGTTTTGACCTCTGTGGAGGTGTGCATGCTGGTTCAGGTCCTCTTCTAGATTCCCTTCCATTGTCGCAGGAGCAATAGGGCTCAGATCCTTCCCCCATTGGAGGAGCAGCTAGGAGTTGCTCAGATCCTAAGGCCAGGAGGCACAGCACCCCAGAGTTTCCAACTCAGTGGCAAGATTGGTTCAGCTCTCTATGGGTGTGTGTGGGTAAGTCAGACCTGTTTCTAGGATCCCTTCCCTTGTCACAGGAGCATCTGGAATTGGCTCCAATCCTTCCCTTGTCTGAGGAGCAGTGGCGCCAATCCTTCCCTTGTCTGAGGAGCTTAGGGATTGGCTCTGATCCTTCTCTTGGGGTGGAATTTGGTCCTTAAGAGACATTCCAGTCCCTACCTTGATGTGGAACAGTTTCAAGAGCCTGTAGCAAAATGCCATCAGCTATACGATTTCTGAAGAATGTGTTAAGCTTATGTCGTGGGATTTGCTGTAATAAAAGGATCTCATTGATTTGGAGTCTCTGGTATCAGAGTGCTGGAATGTGTGATTGTAGGACTAGGGCCCCCGACATAGACTTCCCTCTCCCCCTCCGCACAACACCCCAGAACAATGCTAGGTATGGGGCATTGTGGAGGATGCAAAATGGGGGCTAGGCTGCCCAGACAGTTGCTGCTGTTTCCACTTACGGTGGCAGCACAACCCCACCCCCCAAACTCTAGACAAAAAGGAAGAAGTTGTGCTACAACCCCTGCCAATGGTGAGGCCTGTGAGAAAATCTCCCACGCAGCACACCACTTAAAAGAAATTCAATGAAACTGTTCCCCCAATTTCTCTGCCCACAAACAAGGTGGAGAATTTTGAGAGGCCGTTTATGCACAGCTCTAAGAGTATACAAGTCAAGACATGAGTATTTGCTGAAAATTAGTGAAAGAAAACGCTGAAAGCAGGGAAGAGCATGCTTATCTTTCGTTACTGATAACGTTTTCTAAGGAGGTTTTACATTTATTTTATTTTTTTTAAAGGGTGATTTCAACCAACTTCAAACATACCATTTGTCCATGTAAATCAGGAGTGCAGACCCACGGGTCCCGGTGGCCAATTCCAGCCTTTATGGGGTCCCAGGTTTCCCCAGATGGCCATGCCCCTTCCCCTGCCCCCCATTCTCACAACCACCAATTGTTTGGTGGTTTCCTACATTTTGTGCCCTTTGTCCCCCTTTTGCCTTCAGCCCCGCCCATCACTGGAATGTGGCCCCCGAGAGCTTCTCTCAAATGGAATTTGGCCCTCAGGCTGAAAGAGGTTCAACACCCCTGATGAAAACTGATGCCCCTTACCATTACTTATTACATTTACCAGAAAGAACAGTATATTTATTATCTGTACCCACCTCAGCAAGATCAATGGAACTATACAGAGACCAGCTGATAAGAGGAAAGTGAAGCCTGAAAACCAAGCTACAGTCTTTGCATAGACACTGTTAAGAACAGCAAGTGCGGCAGTCCCAGTCACAACCTCTAAGCAGGCAATGCAAGCAAACAAAGCTCCTGCCAAGACAAGAAAACATAGATTACAAAAAGATACTTCTACTCCAATCCTAAACATTTATGCACGCATTGATAAACACAGGTAATGCTTACTACTAAGTGATTAAAAATATAATAAATAAATATAATAAATGTACTGCTACAATTCTAAGGGGACGTTGTTATAATGCTGCACTATTTGTTTATTACACTGATATCCCGCCTTTCTTTCACCGTGGAACTCAAGGTGGCCACATCACATGTGGTTCCCAGGGGGTCTCCCCTCCAAGCACTGACCAGACCCAGACCTGCTTAGCTTCAGCGAGGTGGCTGCCTCATGTGCCTTCAGACCATGCCCTGCGATGTCATGCTCTGTGCCCCTGATCTATAATGACAGTCCATACATGCATCTTCTCCAAGGCTTCTCCTTACCGTGGTTATGGGAGGCCTGTAACGACAGGGTCTCGCCATAGTTCGGCCAACCTCTCGTGGAAGCCCCATGGCAAGGTGGAAGCAGGGGGAGGGGGAGTGGCTGGGCAGCCGGGGGCAGCAGCAGCACCTCGCTTGAGGCGGCAAGATATGTTGGGCTGGGCATGTCTTACAGATTGTAAGCTTTGGGCAGGGACTGTCTTCTTTTATTGATTATTTGTAAGCTGTTCTGGGAGCCCTTTCGGCTGAGAAGCAGGGGAGAAATACTCTAAATAAATAAGGCCACTAAAATTAAAGGCCTAAAATGATCAGATGAGAAAACATCTCTAAGCTGTTCTGCCATTTTCCTGTAGGACAAGTCGTGTGAACATGTGACAGACTGTCAAGATGGGATTAACAGAGACAACGCAGAGCTGGTTTGCACATGCCTCTTCAGCATGATCAGATGCTGCAGGGGCTTGAACTGGGAACTTTGAGTCTGTGTGCGGCTGCCCAATTCGGCAAGCCAGGGCACTCCATGTTACAGTGTCTGCCTGGGCAGCTTAGTGTCTTTGGCTTCTGGACTGACCTTGACCACCCAGGCCAGTGCTTCTCAAATAGTGGGGCGGGCCCCCCAGGGGGGGTGCGAGGCTCCGTAAAGGGGGCTCGTTTGACCTCAGTTAAAAGTTTTTTTTAATATTGTGTTCCTTTAAATCCTGTGCTCCTTTAAATCTTTTCTGCTACAGTTAATAAAGCTATTCTTTGTTGTAAATTGATCCACATTTCTTTCTTTTTTTATTCTCTTATACGTTAATAAGGATACAGTGTTATGCAGAGGTGTACTTATAACAATTTTATAGACAAATGATACTATTTACAGTTGCGCGGGGGGCGCGAAATGTTTTCTTCTTCCTAGGGGGGGCATGACAGAAAATAATTGAGAAGCACTGACCCAGGCTGATCCTTGGATCTTCCTGGACAGGAAGCATTGTAAGAGCGCTTCCTGTTCCAGTTAAGCTTTGCTGAAGCAACAAGACATGTTCCTGTGTCCTTTGGTTCTCCTACAGTCCCCACTTGCTGTTTGCACCTGATCTCTGGCTTCCCACTTAATCCTGCTTCCTGCTTTGTCCTTCAGTCCTGCCACCTGGCTTCATTCCATGGCTCCTGGTTCCCGGCTCACCTCAGACTGCTACCCATAGCCCAGCCCTGACAGTCACTCTCACGGCAGCAAGATGAAGCGACGAGCGGCCTGTGTGAGTGACCCACCACAATATTTCGCACTGCAGATAGAAGGCCCACCTTCACCTCAAACAGAACAGGGGAAACCCATCACACAGGCATCCCTGTCCAAGTGGAAAGAGCTTTTCACTCACACGTGGAAGAACATACATTCTCACCTACAGCAGTGCCTCGTACCTATGGGGTACCACTCCAGCAGGAAGCATTTTTAAAGCTGATGGGGTGTGTGTGTGCGTGCTGCAGTTTGGAGGGGAGAGTTGAAAAGGCCTTATGTGCAAGTGGCACAGCCAGTTGCACCATTTCGGATCAGATCTGGACCTGACTTAGTCTTTGTTACTGGCAGTAAGAGCTTTAAGCGAAAGCATGCTATTATTTTCATTTGGGGGGGGAGGGGCATTTTTGCCCCACCCTTTCTGCCTTCAGTGCTGCCCACCACTTGAATGCAGCCCCCTAAAGCTTCTCCAAAATGGAATTCGGCCCTTGGGCTGAAAGAGGTTCTGCACCCCACCCATATGCACATTTAAAGGTGAGTACCAAGACTTTTAATTGTGTCCAGATACAGTTAGGCAGCCAGTAAAGCTGCTGAAGGACTCATATGGTCTGTCCCCAGAAGCTGGTCCCAGTTACTAACCTAGATGTGACATTTTGGACTAACCGATGTTTCTGAATATTGTTCAAAACTAGTCCCACAAGTAAGACATTGCAGTGGTCTAGTCTGGAGGTTACCAGGGCATGGAAAACTGTGGCCAAGCTATCCTTACCACAGGATCACCGTGGTATGCCAGAGCTGACACACCAGGCTAAGCTGGTGGAAGGCGCTTGGTGCCATGAATGCCTCTTGGGCATCCATCCAGTGACAGAGCTGGACCAAGGAACACTGCTATTGTTTGAAAGGGAAAGTGATGGAGCTATTCATGGTGGAGCTAACTCAAGGACAACAAAGTGCTATTGTTTGATCATGGGGAAAATAAAACTGAAAAACCAACCGAAAGCCACCTAGGTCCTTTTGTAATTTACCCCCATGACAACCACAACCGATTATTTGGCAACATCAACTCACCTTGTTCTTCGGGAAGAACTACTTTGGACAACATGGATCGAAGGACTGGGATGGGTATAAAAAGTAGCAAAGATGGCACTCGCACTGCAAGACACGAGCCACGAGTCAACAATCTTTCTAACCATGAAAAGCGGATTGTCATATTATACAGTTCAGGGTCATCTATTGCAAAGGTCAAGGGAAGCAGGAAAGGAAGCTGAGATGTCAAGATATTAATCAGGGGAGCGCCTTTCAGAAGACCCCTACATGGGGCGGGGGGGGGAGGTTGGTCACAGCCCCAGGCAGCTGAATCTTCAACAGTAATCTGAAAGGGGGGCTACCCAAGGGGCACAGGGCTCCTCCATGTGGGCAGAAGCCCTGGCTACTATGTACACACATAGTCCCCCTTCAGATTAATGCTGAACCCACGGCTGCCCAGGGGCATAGCCAGGTGCTTTATCTGCAACAGGAGGTTGACTACGAGTTGTAGGACTTTTTTCTGTCTAAACATGCATTGGACTGTGTTCTAAATTGTTTTAAATTTTGTATATTAAAAAAATTATACTACGTTTTATTATCTTGTATTTTATGGTTTGTAATTTTTGTGAACTGCTCATAGAACTTCAGCAATTGGGCAATACAGAAATGAAATGAAATGAATTAATAATAATAATAATGTAGAGAACTTAGGATATCACGTGCTATACAAATAGTTCAATGCATAAATGCATAAATAAATAAATCACTTCTAAATTTCATTGGTCCAGTATGGGACTCACCTAAAAACATCAGCAATGTAGTGTTGGCAAAGGCCGCCATGACCGCTCCTCCAATGTAAGAGAAGATCCCAATGTAAACAAGGTAAACATCTGACAGGTACCGAGAAAGTAAAAGTAGTCCCAGAAAGCTGGTCAGAGAGACTGAAGTGGAGACGGCCGAGCCGTATCCAATGTAGATTGCACTCCAGCAGAGGGGAGCATTCAGTTCATAGAGGGTGTAAAGCGAGGTCCCGCCAAACATCGTGAACAAGTATGTCATGAATGTACAAAGCAACAGTATGATTGTGGTCCGCTTCCTACAGGAAGACGATTTAAAGAGGAGATGGACTCCAGAAAAGGTGTCCTTAAGGCCTTCTCTCAGAGACCGCGGCTGGCATTCGGAGACCCGCACCGTCTCGCCCAGGCAGCACGTAATGTAGAAAATGTTGGCCGCCTGAAGGAGCGAAATAGTCACAAATGTCCACGTGAAGCCTACTTCTTTTAAAATGTAGCCCGAGGCCAGTCCTCCCAATCCAGACATGAATCCAAAGATCAAGTCAACCACGGCTATTCGGTTGGTCTTCTGACTCTGATTCTCGCAGAGATCAACCACAAAGGAAAAGGCACCTCCGAGGAAAGTCGCCATGCCCCCAAACAGCCCCGTAACAAAGGACAGTGCAAAGAGCAGAGGGAGGGGCAGGGAGAAATAGGACATAAAACTGAAGAAGCTGGTGCCTATCAGACTCCCCACCAGAGGAAGAGCTAGTGATATTTTGCGTCCCCAGCGGTCCCCGTTTGCCACAAGAACAAAGGCCATCAGAATGCTCAGAGTGGCTGAACTTAACTCCGTTTTCATGCTAAAAAGAGAGGCTTTTTCTTGGACTTCCTGAAAGAGAAAAAGAGAGAGATAACGGGGAGATAAAGTCCATCAATAAATCTAGGTCAGGAGTTGGCACCTTCTGTGGGCCGCAGTTGACAATTTGAGAAGCACCACCACAAAATTGTTGCCATGGGAGGCATGGCAAAAAGGGGCTGCCCACAAGATTGAGTACAAGGCGGGGTGAGGTCTGAGACCCAACATGCTAAACAATTTCTTTGAACCCACAGTTTTCAGCACCAAAAGAAACCTATTTCACAGCAATCTCAGCTGCCGGTGAGAAAATGTGTGGTGGTGTTTTTTTAAGTGGGAGCAGTATGGCACTTGGCGGGCACCACGTTGCCTACTCCCAATCTATTTCCATGCGATGATCTGCCTTCCCTCTCTCGCTTCAACATTTGGATTTCTCCTTCATAACGTACACATGGCCTCCTATGCAGCCATGGCGTCTCCTTGCATGTAGGAAACAGCATACAAAGAGACCGCGGCCAGTTCCAAAGGGATAACCCTGTTAGTACAAGCACACAACAAAGAGCCTTGTGGCACATTAAAAACTTACGTGGCATAAGCTTTTGTGGACTGGAGCCCACATGATCACCCAGTGCATAAAGTGTTAGTGGGCAGTATATTGATACCTATGTATCTGTTTACACACGGCTGCAGAGAACTGCCATGGGACAGAAAGGCCATGAAACGCAAGGGGCCCAGTCTGTGACATTCCTATGCAAAGCGTAACTGTATAAACCTTAAAAATCAGGTACCAATAAGTAAGGTAAGCTGCGAGGTTATCTTGTGTGCATTTGAGCTTTGCGATTATGCCTTTTGCATTTCCTGGTCTTTTGGAACAAAAGTGTACCATTTTTATCTCCATACCTGTGTGTGTGTCTCTGTGTGTGTATGCATGTGTGTGTACGCTTCAAGTATATGCTTCACTTTTGAGAGACAGTATGCCTGGGGTGGGGAACCTTAGGCCCGTAGGCCAAATCCGGCCATCCAGGGTTCCGCAGATGGCCCTGTCCTCTTCCCCAGTCCCCACCCTCTTTCCCCACACCATTGATCATTTGGTGGTTTCCTGGCTTTTGTGTAGTTTTTTCCCCATTCTAAAAGGTTGAGATGCCCCTCCTATGCAAAGCGTAACTGGCAGTAAGAGCTTATTACTGGCAGTAAGATCTTTAGAGAGCGGTACTTTGGATTCCCAGATCCAAGGTCAGAGACAGGGCTCCAACCTTGGAGTGGGGGATCCGTGCTCCAACTCCCCTCCCACCTGGCATGTAAAGAACTGTGCTGGCTGCCTCTCTGAGGTCGGGAACTCAACCTCAGAGAGGGGGTAAAGGGGCATTCTGGTGGGCAGGGAGGAGAGGAGACTGCAGAGGCTACAGTACAAGCTATCCTGTGTCCTCTGCTGCCTCCTTCCCTCCCCCTCCAAAGCCCCCCAGCTAGACAGTTGAAAATGGCTGTCTAGCAAAAATGCAGACTGGGAGGAACTGGGGAGGCGAAGACTGCCTCTGCTGCTCCTCCCGCTTTACATTGGATGCCTGTAAGCCTCCGAGTTCATAGGCCGATGATCATCTTGATAATTTAGGGATGTAACCGCGAGTCTCGGGGGGGCTGAAAGGAGGCCGAAAGCGGCCCGCTCGCCCCCCCGAAACTCTCACGATTTTCCTTCCCGCCACTCGATCCAAGATGCGCCAGGGAAAGGAGCTTCAGTTCCCCGGCGCGTCAGTTCCAGTTCCCCTAGCGCTGCGTTTTTAGTGTAAAAACCAGGGCAACCCAGCTTGAAACGGCCGCAATTTGCTATTCACGGCCATTTTAAGCTGGGTTGCCCTGGTTTTTACGCTAAAAACACAGCGGCAGGGAACCAGAAGTGACGCGATGGGGAACCCATCGCGTCACTTCCAGTTTCCTGGCGCTGCGAGTGGCGAGAGTGAGCGGGGGGTGCTCCGGAGCACCACCACCCTGAGCAGGTACGGCCCCACTCGGTTTACATCGCTACTTGATAGGATTGCACCCTTAAGCTACAATATACAGGGGTATTTGTGTTTTTTTGTGTATTTTGTGTATTTTTGGCCCCTTTTTGCTTTTGGTCCCACCCCCTCTGCCTTCAGCCCTGCCCACCACTGGCATGTGGCTCTCGAGAGCTACTCCGAAATTGAATTTGTCCCTAAGTCTGAATGGGGTTTCCCACCCGCACAATATGCAGTGGTGCCGTCAGGGCAGGACTTCGGGGCAGAAGTCCAGGGACCCACTCAGTACAATGGTCAGGAGGGCCCCCCAAACACAGCTAGGTTGGCTTATCACATTTGAAGTAAGTAAAGTAATACATATTACTGTCTAAAGAGCACCCCCTGCCCCCATAAGACCATTACATTCAGAGCTTAAAATTACCTAACTACATCACTGACCGGATGTCATGAAAGAAACCTGGCTCTCCTCCAGTTCGCTAACCCCTGTCCAACAACATATCTAAGCAAGAATCCTTACATTCCCGACTGCATCTTTCCTTCGACAAGCAGCCACCACAGTCAAGATAGGAACGTAAGAACAGCCATGCTTGATCAGGCCAAAGGCCTATCTAGTCCAGCATTCTGTTCACAAAGCGGCCAACCAGATGCCCATGGGAAGCCCACGGGAAGCCCACAAGCAGGACGTAAGTGCAACAGCAGCCCTCCCACCATGTTCCCCAGCAACTAGTATAGAGCGCCATACTGCCCCTGATACTGGAGATAATATATAGCCATCTTGACTAGTAGCCATTGATAGCTGTCTCCTCCATGAGTTTGTATAATCCCCCTTTAAAGCCATCGAAGTTGGTGGCCATCACTACATCTTATGGTAGCAAATTCCATAGTTTAACTATGCGCTGTGTGAAGAAGTACTTCCTTTTACCTGTCCTGAATCTCCCACCGTTCGGCTTCATGGGATGACCTTGGGTTCTAGTGTTATGAGTGAGAAGTTTTTCTATCTATCCTATCCACTTTCTCCACACCAGACATAATTTTGTATCATGTCTCTCCTTACTCGCCTTTTTTCTAAGCTAAACAGCCCCAAATGTTGTAACGTTTCCTCCCATGAGAAGATACTAACCCCACCAATGAGATGGGGTTTCTGCAGCTTTCCTACAGTCTGAAAGTAGAAAAGAGAATGTCATGGCATGGACCACACAGTGATGCTCAAGGGAACAAAGAGTACTGAAGACAAAGAGAAGAGGGAGGTAAGAAAGCAAAGATCAGCAATCTTTCCTACAGGCTGTCTGTAGTATGGAGGCAAAAGAACCTGCAGACAAAGGGGTATAAAGGGGCAAAGCCAAATTCTCGCAGAAGGCAATGATTTTGGGTGCAAATAAGATTCTGTAGGACTCCAGGTTGATGTATGCATTCTTCTTTTAAAACTACTGGAAAAGCTCAGATGTCATAAGCAACTGAAGCAATGAACAAGCATTTAAAAAGTTTTTAAAAACCTTCTTAACTAGCAATTGGATCCAGGCAGGGCCTTCTTCCACTTCCTCCTCACTGCAGCCTCCTATGCCCTCAGAAAGGCCTCTCCTGAGGTGATGGTTTTGAGACACAACCCTGAAGGCGCACAAGCCTCCTGGAAAAGCAGAGCGCTTCACTTGTGTGAGATGGAAGATTTAAAATCCTGCTCCTGTGTGCAAACGCCCATAAATCTACACACAGAAGTTCAGACCTGTCTCTCCCACTCCACGCAGCATTCCAAGCGTATCGGATGACAGCCAGTTCAGCCTCCTCCTTGCAGATCCCAGTAATAAGGAAATAACTCTGTAGACTCCACAGGTTATTGTTCTACCTGTTTATTACTATAGCAAGTATTTCCTACAGAGCATACATCCCCTAATTACAGTCCATGTGCAGAGAACAATGCATAGCAAGCATTAATCCAGTGGAGCAAGTTGAGCTTCACTCCACCTCAGCTTAAGACGTTACATGATTGCATTAAGTCCAGCAAGCACTAGTCAGAAGAACAGAGAGAAGAAGAAGAGAGCAATTCCACCTCTCTCCAAAATGGCTACAGAACAGAAAGCTAACAAATCAGTACGTCACCAGAAAGTACAAACCATGTGACCAGTTCGTATTTCTTTCACACCTACTTTTCCCATGAGAAACAGGCAGGAAGTAGAAGACTAAACATGACTTGTTTACCAGCCATTCTGTACCTTACAAATGTCAACAATGTGCCACAGCTGGTGTTTGTGCTACATGTCACAACATGAGGTTCAGCAGAGCCCCAGGAAAGGCCTGGGAAGTGGCATGGGGGCGCAGTGGGCAGAGGCATTTGGTGCTCACGCAACACTGGATTCAGTCCCATATACATTACCTGACCTCAGCTCACTGGGCAACCCTGGGCCAGTCACTTGCTCTCAGCATAACCTACCTCACAAAGTTGTGAGGATAAAGGGGGGAACCTGTTGCAATCCAGTCTGGTTCAGAGAAAGCCATTGTCAATACAGTCCAGAGGACAAGACAACAAGATAAGTCCAAAAACAAGATAACCAGGAGCAGGCAAATAGCGTAGTCAAGGTCATTCCAAAAGTCGTAAATCACTTGTCTCGGGCTGGGGCAGACAGGAGTGTCAAGCTACGGCTGTTAGAGGCAACAATTGCTTCCAACGACTGATGTGTGTCTTGAGCTGCCTTCTGAGCAGGCGCTGATTGGTAAGGCAGCCCAGCTGGGCCAGGCTGCCGATGACACGTGCCTGGCCCCACCCCAAACACACTCTGGCACAGCTGACCCATGTCGTTCCAAATGGAGGCACAACAGAACCCTGTGCACTGCTCTGAGCTCCTTGCAGGAAAGGAGGATAAATATGTAATAAATGAACTGTGCTGAATAACTAAGGAATGCAAGGTATGCTTTTAAAATCATTGTCGCTGAAAAATGATGATTGTCATTCAAGAAGAAAAGCAAAATACCCTAAGCATGTGCCTATGTATGTGTGTGAGCGCACATGCACAAACCAGTTCAGAACACGGTAGAGCTGCCACATCAAGATTTCAAAAGAGATACTTAAGAATCCACGGAATCAACTAAGGGGCATCAGTTATGGTTAAGCCCTCTGTGATGTTCTACTGATGATTTTATCTGGCTAAACTGTGTTTAACACCACCACCACCCCGAGAAAAATGTACTTTCCCTTCGAAAACAAAACAAAACACCCCTCTAGTGCTCACCATTGCTGAGAAAAATCCAGAAAATTCAGACTGTATAGGCCTGTGGCTTATGCTGGCTCAGCTTGTCTGAGTGTGGAAAGCTAAGCAGGGTCAAGCCTGGTTATTACTTGAATGGGAGACCTCTCCTCTAGTTTCCTGCACTGAGCAGGGGGTTGGACTCGCTAGCCTTGTAGGCTCCTTCCAGCTCTATGATCTATGAAATCTATGAAATCCCCTAAGCGACTTAAGGCACAATCCTATGCAAGTTTAGACAGCAAAAAGGCCTACAACTCCCAGCACACCCCAGCCAGCTATGCTAGGAGTTGTAAGCATTTTTGCTGTCTAAACTCCCTTAGTCACATAGCAACTGAAATACAGGAATATTTCTCCCACTAACACACTGCTCCAGACTCAGATTAAGAACACAGGAAGTTGCTTATACTGAGTCACTGGTTCATCTAGTTCAGGGGTGCAGAACCCGCAGCCCACAGACCTACCGACAGGCTCCTCCATCCAGCCTGTAGAACCTCTAAGGTTTCTCGGAGCCGCCAAACTCCCCCCTGGAGGGAATCTCTGCTGTTATCTCCAATCTGAGACTGGAGATAACAGTGAGGATGCAGGTGACGGGGGACTCTGCCGGCACCAGGAACAGTGACCGCTCTTCCCTGCACCAGCAGTGATACTTGTGTGGCACCCACTATTGTCCACACTGACTGGCAGGGGCTCTCTAGGGTTTTAGCCAGGTGCCTTTTCCCAACCCTACCTGGATATGCAAAGGAATGACCATGAGACCTTTTGCATGCAACACACATGCTCTGCTGCTCAGCTACAACTCCTGAGCCAGCAATGCACATACTTTTAACCCAACTGCAGCCAAGAAGATATGAGCCAAAGAGAGAAAAAGGTGAAGGAGGCTATAAAAATGATGATCTGAGAACAGTAAGAGGAGGCTGAGTACACAAGGGCAGGAACAGAGATCTCAGGTTATCTAGCACTATCTGTTGTTTTTTCGGTACATTTTCTTCTATTAGCAGACTTACTTTGCACAATACGGCCTAATTTTCTTTGGACAAAGATCGTAACAGGGCAATGTTTGTGTGCACAGTGATGTTGAGAGGGACAGGGAGTCCAACATCAGAAAAAGAAGAGGTTCAGAATCCTAGTTTCTACAAACTGATCTAGCTGCTTGATTCTGCATGCAAGCGAGAGGAAGAACAATGAGACTCCCTTTCCCAGGGTCACACACAACCAAGTTTCCACATGCTGTATATCAGGGGTGCAGAACCTCAGCCCTGGGGGCCAAATTTGGCCCACCAGAGGTCCCAGTCAGACCTTCTGGGGTTCCCCAAATGGCCATGCCCCCTTCCTCTGCCTCAGCCCCTTTCCCTCAACCACTGATCAACTGGTGGTTTCCTGGCTTTTGCATAGTTTTTGTACATTCTGAAAGGTTGAAATGCCTCTCCTAAGGCTTAGTTACTGGCAGCAAGAGCTTTAAGCTACAATATCCTACTACTTTTACACGGCTTAGGACCACAATACATGACGGAACGCCTCTCCCAACCGCAATCTACCTGGACATTACACTCAACACCTGGGGCCTTCCTCCCGATTGCAGCCTCTGAGGGAGGCTCGGTTGGTTGCAACAAGGAAGAGGGCCTTTAAATATAATATTTAATATTTATATCCCACCATTTTTCCTGCAATGAACCCAAGGCAGCTTACACAATCCTCCTCCTCTCCATTTTTATCCTCACAACAACCCTGTGAGGTAGGTGAGGCTGAGAGTCAGTGACTGGCCCAAAGTCACCCAGTGAGCATCATGGGCGAGTGGGGACTAGAACCCGGATCTCCTGAGTCCCAGTCCAACACTCTCACCACTACGCCACACTGTGGTAACCCCCCAATTATGGAACAAGCTCTGCACTGAGTCCCGCCTGCCGCAAATCTTACTATCCTTTCAGCACCGGGTGAAGACTGCCCTTTGTGCCGAGGCATTTAACAGCTCCAAATAGTACATGGGGTGTGTGTGTGGGTGAGTCAGCTTTTCAACAGGTCTAACTTTATTACCTTGTTCTTAGCTATTTAAGTAGTTTTTAAATTATTTTTTAAAATTTTAGTAGTGAGTTTTTAATGATGTTTTTACTGTTTGTATTTTATATTGTATTTTATGATTGTTGTAAACGGCCCAGAGAGCTTCGGCTATTGCGTGGTATAGAAATACAATAAAATTAAAATTAAAATAAATAATTTTTGGGCCCGCCCCTTTTGCCTTCAGCCTCGCCCAGCACTGGAGATGCCCTTGAGAGCATCTCCAAAATGTAATTCGGCCCTTGGGCTAAAAAAGATTTTACACCCCTGCCGTATATGCTACTCAAAGACAAAGCTGGATAATGAGGTAGAGGCTCTGAAATGTATGTTATCTTTAGAATTCATCCTAAAACTCTGTTACTGACTTGGATATATAATAAAGTAAATGAGAAGCAGCTTTAAAATGATGTGCAGGATTCTTAGGTGGTTTATAGAGCAGCTTAGCTTCACCAAAACCATTGAAGCTTTGCCAGTTTCACACCAGCCAAAGATCTGGCCCTCAAGCGTTAATCTGAAAATGACTTCCGCTTGAGAGTGCACGGTTGTGCAGCAAAAAAATAAACTTGGAATACAAATTTAGATGGAGAGAAATGAAGATGTCCTCAACTTAAATAGGGATTGAATTAAGGAGCAGAGCTCCGTAAGGCAAAACAAGAGGCAAGGAAGAAAGCACTGATTGCAGATCCCATAATTGAAGAATGCAGCCAGTCTAGCAGCATGCCTGTACTGCACACTAAACAGAGTTTCAGTGCTACATTACCCAGATTCGATCTAAATAGATTTGTTCAATCAGGAAGCACCAGAGTCTGCTCTAATGAATTCTAAGCTTCTTTTTAATTCAACATGAATCCAATCCTTACACACTACAAAAGTTATTTGAATACAAATGTTAGAAGGACTGCATCAGCCTCTTATGGCACAACTTGCCAGGAAGTCCCACCGGAAGATGTCCGATTAAAATTCCTCATCTATCCCCAAAATGAGTGACCAAACCTGACTGCAGACAGGTTCCTAAAGGCACAATCCTATGCATGTTTAGACAGAGAAAAGTCCTACAACTCCCAGCATGGCCCAGTCAAAATGGTTGGCTGGGGCACACTGGGAGTTGTAGGCCTTTTTTCTGTCTAAACATGCATAGGACTGCACCTTTAGATAACTTTCAGAGCAGCAGCCATGTTAGGGCCAAAACTGTCATTACTTTAAATCTGTATCAAGCAGCTGCATCTTTTTCTCTTTTTTACTTTAGAGAAGGTGGAGGGGCCACAATTTGGATCTTAAAAGCCCCACCCCCCATGCTAGGGTCCTGATCCAGATTGGCAGGTCCTGCTCCTACTCTAGAGTACAAATGAAGAGGGAGAGAAAAATTCAAAGCCGCTAGAACAGGCCTGTGGCTTACGCTGGCTCAGCTTGTCTGAGCGTGAAAAGCTAAGCAGGGTCAGGCCTGGTTATTACTTGGATGGGAGACCCCTCCTCTAGTTTCCTGAATTGAGCAGGGGGTTGGACTCGATAGCCTTGTAGACTCCTTCCAACTCTACGATCTATGAAATCTATGAGATACAGATTTAATATAATGTCTGTTTTGGACCGAAGTGTGTTACAGCAAAAACAACAAAGAACCATGTAGCAGCTTAAACACGAACACATTTATTAGGGAGTGCATTGCTGTGGACAAGAGTCCATTTCATCATCAGATTTTGTGGATCCTTGCCCACGATAGCCTGTGCCATAATATTAAACATCTTAATTTAATGATCGTTAAATCATTAAATGATTGATTTAATGAAATAAATAAATTGGGGGAGAACATTTATCCCACAAAGTTGAAGGCGTACGTCCGGTAATCCTACGCAAGGCAGGAGGGGCAGCAGAGGTGATCTTCACCTCCCTGCCCTCCTGCCACGCATTTGTCGCTAGAGGGGCTTTTCTGCCCATCTAGCTGGAGCGTTTCAGAGGGGGAGGGAAGGAGGCTGGAGAGGCTTCAGGATATCTCGTATCCCGGCCTCTCCAGTCTCCTCCCCTCCCTGCCCACTGAAACGTCCCCGTTTCCCCCAATCTGAGGTAGTGTTCCCAGCATCGGAGAGGCAGCCAGTGTGGTTCTTTCCACGCCAGCTGCAAGGGGGAGGGGGGCTGGATCCCCAATTCCTCCCTCCAAGGTCAGAGTGCTGTCTCTGACCTTGGTCGGGGAATCCAAACCATCCTATGGCTCCTCAAGATGCTGCCTAGAGGCCATAGGATTGCTCCCTTGGTCTTTTAAGGTGCTATAAGTGTTACTATTGCTCATTTAAATGTGTCAGCTATTTCTGCTCCGTTGGGTGATCAGATCTATTCCCTTGAATGTGTTCAGTAGAATCCCTTCATACTCCATTCATAAACATAATGAAGGATGTGACAGATTAGCTGGAGAAATGGACAGCTAAACCCTAAATGCATCCTAGCAGCACGTTGTATCGGTGGAATTTGCTGCAGGAAACCCCGCTAGTGTGTGACACAATCACATCACTCAAAATGTTTCGCATTTAGTACAAGGAGAACAAAGTTATGATTACCGAAGTAGTGCCCACTGACATCATCCAGCCCACAGAGGGCCTGGCGGGGGTGCGGAATCTGCTCCCCCGATAACGTTCTGTACCCCTGGATTATTGCGATGTGCTCTAATGGGGCTACCTTTGAAGGGTCTCCAGAAATCTGGCGGCAAGTCCAGAATGTGGATGCTCACCCATGGGAGCATATTCTACCTACCTTACAAAAACTGCACTAGTTGACCGTTCATTTCCAGGCACAATTCAAAGTGTTGGTGATTACCTTTAAGATTCTAAAGGTGCAATCCTATGCAAGTTTAGACAGAAAAAAAGGCCTACAACTCCCAGCATGCCCCAGCCAGCTCTGCTGGGAGCTGTAGGTCTTTTTTCTGTCTAAACATGCATAGGATTGCGCCCTAAAAGGCTTGGGATCAGGATAACACAGGGACTGCCTCCTCCTATACCAGCCCGCCTACTCCCTAAGATCTGCTGGGAAGAGTCTTCTTCATGTCTTTCAACAGTGCCTGAGACACAGCCGGCTGGAAGATGAGAGACGACCTCCTCCGTGTCCGTGCCGAGATTGTAGCATTCCCAACCTCAGGAGCTCCACTTGACCTCTCTGCCTCTCTCCTTGCTGTTCACCACCCATGTAAGACTTATTTATTCCAGCAGGAATTTGACCTGTCGGGTTGAGGTGAGGATTCTTTTGTGGCTGACCCCAAGCTTTTTTGAAATCTGGTACATACTTGGCTATCCACTCATGTACACAGATTCTTTGCAATACTCACTCACAATGCAAAGTTGTACATTTTTAATCTTCCCACTGAAGCCAGTGGAACTTAAAAGTGTATACTTAACTCTCTTGCAGTGAGATCTAGGATAGGAGTGGGCCAACTTCAGACTTGCGGGATCTACCGTTTTTTACTAGAAGCCCAAGATCCACCAACCAGGTGCAAAAGACATACATGTAGAATTAAAGAATTCTGAGGACAGGAATTTGGTGCAGTGTTGCTTTTTAGTACCTGAACTGAATGGCGCTCACCATCCTCCCACACAAAAATCCACTCCAGGTTACCCCACCCCCACTCCACCTGCATCCCAACAAGCTTTCTTCATTTAAAGCAGTATAATTTTACTGCTGAAGTTATACTACTGAACGTAATTTTGTTGTTGCTATTGTGGCTGGATGACCGGCCAGATGGGCGATTAATAAATATAAGAAATAAATTAAAAAAAATTGTTAAAAAGTTTGGAGTGAGGGATCCTTTCCAATCCACCACAAATTACCCAGAGATCTACCTTCTGCTCTGGGAGAGGAACAGAGCAATCCTATAGATATCTACTCAGAAGTAAGTCCTATTGAGTTAAATGGGGTTTACTCCCAGGTAAGTGGGGTATAGAGTCCTACTTACCAGGAAGTAAGCCCCATTGAACTAAATGGGACTTACTTTTCTGCATACATTCATAGGATAGTGCTCTGAAGCGTGCTTAACTTTGTCTGGGTTGCACCCGATGAGTAATTTGACCTTACCTTTTGCTTCAAGTAAGTTGGAGTGCTTTGGTTTAGTTCACAATGAGAAACAGTGTCATTATCTATGAAGGTGGTGTTGATGATCTCCTCCCAGAGCCTCCTGTACACATACTGCTGAACCAAGGGCGTGTTCACAGAAGAAACAAACATGTATATGGAAATGACAGGTTCCACTATGAAAGTTTTCTTCATGCTTGAATTTTAGTTTTAAATTCTGATTCAGGGAGAAAGAAATACATTAGTTTGCTCAAAGGAAAAGAATGCACGCGCAGCTGCATTTCCACAACCAATAATCAAGGGATGAGAATCATTGCAACATGGAGTTGTTTTGTACACAGTAACTAGAAGGGGTGTCCATTGGCATTCCTTGATAAATGATACAAAAGTCAATGGTCTGTTTTGATCCATGTTTGCTCTTGCACTGCTAACGTTAGATTTTTAAAATGGATTTAGTACCTGGAGTTAATATTTTTAAAATTAATTTCCACTGAGTTTATTTATCCAATTTCCTGCTTTTCAAGTTGCAATTTCTGTTTTCTTTTGTTTAATTTTTGGAAGCATAATTAAGCAACCTAAAGCTTTTAAAAAACACACACACAAATAGGTCACATGTAATAATTAGCACACCGTAATACAGGAAGCAACGCCTTCATTTTTTGTTTTTTTACAGTTGTCTCCTTTGTATATCCTAACAGCAAGGGATGCACTGGTTTAAGGAGAGATTGGAGATAAGGGAAGGGTTTTCCTTGCTAGTCCTAGCACTGGCAAGGGAAATCCAAGGTTTTCCCTAGCTAGCACTAAGGCTAGCAAGGGAGACTCTGGGAGGGGTCCCCATGACTCCACTGGCAGTGACTGAAAGCCACATGTAGGTTGTGCACCCCTGCTTTAAACCCTTGGAACAGTTTGGGGCAAGGTTATCTAAAGGAACATCTGCACACATATTAACCTGCCTGGACCCAGCAATTGGCCTCAGAGGCCTGCTCTCTGGCCCACCCTTAGTCCATCAGATTGGTGAGTACTAGAGAAAAGGCCTTTTTAGTGGTGATCCCACCCCTCATCTTTGGAACGTTCTCCCCCAGGAAATATGTATGGCTTCCTCACTGGTGATTTTAAGTGGATTTTTTAAAAAATGCAGCATTTTATTGGGTCTTTATTCAGAATGTTTTTTTAGCTGCTGGTGGTTTTATCTGTTTAGTTTTGATTGGTTTTTAAAATTGTATTTAAATTATTATTTGGTTTTTAAATTCTTGTAAGCTGCCTTGGGAGGGTTTCTTGCCCCAGGATGGAGTATAAAACTGAGTAGGCCTGCATCACAACACATGTTGTAAACAGCATCCCAGCAAGCACACTGGGTTTACACACATCAAGTTACACACATGTAGGATTGTCACACATAACTATCTACATGCAGGTTTTATGTGGGGGCTGCCACTCAGTATTGTTCAGAGCAGGCCTGGTCAGAATTACTTCTTCATACAGTGCACAGCACATAGGTAAATGATGGAATTCACTTCCACAAGCCGTAGTGATGGCCACCAACTTAGATGGCTTTAAAAGGGGATTAGACAAATTCATGGAGGAGAAGGATATCAGTGGCTAGTTGGTTACTAGTCATCATGGCTATATATTACCTCCAGGACCAGAGTCAGTGTGCATATGTACACCAGTGGCTGGGGAACGCAAGTGTGAGGGTGCTGTTGCACTTATGTCCTGCCTGTGGGTTTCCCGCAGGTGGCTGGTTGGCCAATGTGTGAACACAATGCTGGACTAGGTGGACCCTTGGTCTGATCCAGCATGGCTCTTCTTATGCTCTTAATTCTACCTTGCCTGTTACTAGAACTGGAGAATGCAAAGCCAGACAAAAATCCAGCCAGCCCTTTTTTCCAGTTAGCATGAATGCATGAGCTGCCACAGCACTCACACATTCCCGCATCAAGGCAGCAGCAGGTAAGGGGTGCCGCCGCATTTGAAATTTAGTCCCCATGCATGTGCCGTGGATGTGTATGCTGCCCCTTAGACACAAGGCATATGTGCCATTATGCCAGGCGCATTCTGGGCACATTCTGCAGGGCACATGTGTGTGTAGGCCTTCCAGTGCAGATAAGGCAGAGAGCCCAAAGCAGATCCCCAGCTTCTCCCTGGTGCAACTGCCAGCCATCTTGGTCCAGGCCACCTCTACACCAGTGCAACACCCATAGGGCTACTGCCACCTTAGACCTGTTGGGACATGTAACACAACAGCAGCTGTGCCACAGATTGTTTTCATTTGGAAAGGTACAGGGTGTCTGGAATAACAAGCTTATTTAGGCTAGTGTTGTTATTCTCTTTCTCATGAGAAAAGTGGGATGGACAGAAATATGAACTGATCACATGGTTTGTACTTTCTGGTGACGTGTTACGATTGTTGAGTTTCGTTTCCTGTAACTGGAGAGAAGGGAATTGCTTTCTGTATGCACTTCTGTTCCTGTCTTCTCTCTGACATGTAGCAAACATGTAATGCTGAGTGCTTGCCAGGACTGGCTTTGCACTGGGATAAGCTAAGCTAAGTAGTTTTGTATTAGCTCTGACATAGATACAATAAACAGGTAGAAATGAGATCCTGTGTTGTGAAATCTATTGGAGTTGGAATTCCTAAGCTACAGTGCTGCAGGAGAGGTTGTAACCCGAGACTGCTTGGAATGCTGAGTAGAAGGAAAGAGTCGGTGAGTCTCTGTGTGAATGGGCCACACAGAGGCAGAAGCTGTATTTTTCCATCTAACGCTCTGCTGGATCCACGTAGGCAGTCGGGCCTACAGAGTGGATTATGAACCATAAGGTTGGATTAAATTCCATAACAACAACAAGACCAGGGGTCTCCAACGCAGCACCCACAGTCGCCATAATGCCCATGAGCACTTCCAATGGCTCCTGTGAAGGGGTCCCACATGTGGTGCCTGTGGGCACCAGAAAAAATATTTTTAAAATGTTTTTTGGTTTTTTTAAACAAATGTACATGGATTTGTATGGAATGCATACAGCTTTCAGCAATTATACATAGGCTTCAACAAAAGTGGACCAAATAACTAAATAAGTATCCATTTGAAGGTGGCGTCTATATGCCACCGGTTCATATATCGAAAGCGTTGTAAGGTCCTCAATCCATTGCATTATAGGCGGTGAGCGTTTATCCTTCCAATTTTGAGCCGCAGGTCATCAAACCAGCAGCAACAATCCATTTATCTGAAGCAACCGTGCAACTGTCCCCGCGCGACCCCAGCACCTGCTAATCCCAGATGATGCCAGCCCGGTTTTTCCACGGCCCTGAAATCAGCTGTTGCAGGGGGTGGGGGTATCGTTGCGACTAAAGTCAACAAGAGGCCAGCTGGATATATGGCGCAAATGTCTAGGCTGATCCTAAAACCCAAGGCGTCGTTCAACCCAAGCTGCTCGGCTATTTGGAAAGAGAACAAAAAAGCAAGCAAAAGCAAACGGTGGCGAAAGACAGCGCCGGCTTGATACATTTCCCCCCCGCTACGTGAGCCAATCCAGGGTTTCGCATTTAGCCGGGCGAGGAAGGATTCCTGAATTCCCCTGCTGGCTAGTGCCCAGCACCGGGGAGTGCGTGCGTGCCGATGGCGTGCGCGGCGCGGTCCTGCAGGTGCCTTCTCTTTTCCGCCACCAGCCGCAGCGTCCGCCTCTCCATCCCCCAGCGCTTACCTCCTAACACGCTCTACGGATTCCCCAGCGCTTACGCTTCCAGTTCGGCCCGGGGAGAAGGAGGTCTCGGGAAAGCGCGCGATCGTCCTCGGCGGGCTGCAAATTCTCGCCCGGGTAGGTCCAAGAGAGTCTCCGCTCATTGGCTGCCCGCCCGGGAGAAGCTTCCCGCAAGGAGAGCGGCGATTGCTCCGCCGAGGTGTCACGCGCTCAGCCCGAGCCCGCCTCTCCGGCACTGCCCCCGGCCTTCGTTCCGCAACGCGAAGCCGCCGCGGCGTACCGGGCCGCCACGCATGTCAGGTAGCGCGCCGCACGCTTGCCAAGGGGCCGGTCCCCGGAGAGGGCGAGAGGGCAACGCTCGAGGAAGCAGGCACCGGAGGAGCAACCACTGGGAGATCCGAACTCCCCCTTTCCCCAACCTGGCGCCCTCCAGATGTGCTGGACTACATCATCCCCAGGGCCTAGGCAGCATGGCCAATGGGCAGGAATGCTGGGATTTGTAGTCCAAAACATCTGAGGGGCACCCAGTTGCGGGAGGTTGCTGTAAGAGAAGAGGCTGCCCTAGGTGCTGCCCAAAAGTAACACCAAACAGTCTCAGATTGGTGGGTACAGAAAACTGCCTCCAAGGACAGGGTCTTGCAGCTGGGGGTCCCAGCAGCCCTTCTCTCACCTCCACACTTGCCTGTAGACCCCTTCTAACCCTATGATCTTTGAATCTCACCCAAGTGAGCAATTTGTGCAGGGGAGGTGGCTGCCAAGAGCTTCCGCTGTCTCTGTGCATCCTCTGGGTGGTGCAATGGTTGGGGTTGGGCCCACTGCACCACACATACAGTGTGTGGAGGCACTGCAGGGGCGGTGCTAGGTACCGAAAAGATCTGGGGCTCAGGCCTGCAGGGCAAAAACCCCCCACACAACTTTGCATATGCTAATGTACATATGTTCTAAAGCAGTGATGGCGAACCTTTTTGAGCCCGAGTGCCCAAACCACAACACAAAACCAACTTACTTATTTCAAAGTGCCAACACTGCAATTAAACCTGAATACCGGGGTTTTAGTTTAGTAAAAACAACTCATACAGTTGTCCAAACTAATTAACATCTTTTGTCTTAAAAGAAAACACAATAACAGGGCTTTCAATGATACAAACAGCTTTTTATTGAAAAAAACATCAACTCAATTTTTTTTAATAGTACTACATTGTACAGGTTGACTTTTACTTTTACTAATCCAACACCTGTAGAAGCATCAGAGTAAAGCTTGCCCCATACAATTTCAGTCTGGCATATAATTTTATTACAAGTTGAGAATCCCTTATCCTTATCTAAATTACCTTCATGCTTATGACATAGCAGCCTGAAGGTAATTTAGATAAACTTTTTAAATAATTAGGCGCATGTATTTTTGAATAAGGGATTCTCAACTTGTAATATGATTATATGCCAGACTGAAAT
Organism: Shinisaurus crocodilurus; assembly: GCA_021292165.1. Taxonomy (NCBI): domain Eukaryota; kingdom Metazoa; phylum Chordata; class Lepidosauria; order Squamata; family Shinisauridae; genus Shinisaurus; species Shinisaurus crocodilurus. Next base: position 261,827,606 of record CM037878.1, on the reverse strand, counting down.
TGTATGGGGCAAGCTTTACTCTGGGTCCTTTCCCTGCTTCTACAGGTGTTGGATTAGTAAACGTAAAAGTCAACCTGTACAATGTAGTACTATTAAAAAAATTGAGTTGATTTTTTTTTTACAAAAGGGGCTCATGTTTTTGTTTGTTCAAGTCTTGGAGTCTACAAAAACACAAAATTTATGAAAAAAGACAAATGAAGCACCTGCAAGGAACCCAAGGCAGCTTACATAGTCCTCCTCCTCCTCTCCATTTTATCCTCACAACAACCCTGTGAGGTAGCTGAGGCTGAAAGTGGCCCAAAGTCACCCAGTGAATTTCATGGCCAATTGGGGACTAGAACCCAGATCTCCCTTGAGAAGGAAGAGGGAGGGAGAGAAAAGAGGGTGGCAGAAAGAGAAAAGGGCTACAAATGCCACTTTTCAAGCCTTTTCACATTCTCCGGATCAGGAAGGGGCTGCAGAGGCCCCTCTTCTCCGCCGGCTGGGCACGGGAGTTGGCCCGGCCGGCGCTGCTTTAGGCGCGCCGGGCGGGGCTTCCCTGCCCGGGCCCAGGCCGCCGCCGGCGCGTCCTCCGAATCGGGAAGGGGCTGTGGAGGCCGGGCGACACGCCCTTCTCGGCCCTTCCCCGGCAGAGGAGGTGGCCTGCGCGATGCCGGGCGAAACGCGGCGGCCAGGAGCGGCTGCTTCGCCCCCCTGATCTCGAGCTCTGTTAGAGCTCCGTGCCCCTGGCGACCTATGGCTCGTGTGCCAGCAGAGCGGTCCCCACGTGCCAGCTGTGGCACGCGTGCCATAGGTTCGCCATCACTGTTCTAAAGTCTCTGTCTCTGTGTGTGTCTTTAAAGGACCCCTATTTGTAAAAAGGGATGTATGGACAGGGGTGAGAAGGGCATTCAGAAAAAAACTCAGGCAGAAAGATTCAAGGAAGGGGCTGCAGGAAGTGAAGCACATGTGGGCAGAAAGCCAGCTAATCCAGGGGGAACAGGTGCAACAGAGAAAAGCAGGGCCCCTGGTTCCTTTATTTCAGCAAGTGCCCATGGACCACAGGGTGGTGGGGCAGATGGCCTTCCAGAGATTCAGGGCTCCAAATGAAAGGTTTGGGGCTCTAGCCATCATGCCCCCCCTAACAACACCTCTGGGAGGCAACAGCTGCTCCTTTAGGGTGACCAGACACAAGGCTCACAGTGCGCTTCTTATTGTGCAGAAGAGTGGATTTTAGCAAGTGCAGCTTTTCTCACGCCTGCATGAAGAGCCACACCTGCCAGTATTCCCTCTTCTACGTAACTAATGTTTTGTTTTTTTTGCGTGCCTTCCCCAGTCAGAGATCAGGCAGTAACCTCCTGCACCAAATGAAGTTTCCAAATCATCTTCAAGGGATGGCCCCATGCTGAGGGGACATTACAGTAGCCCATCTGAGAGGCTACCGGAGTATGGAAGGCAGTGGCTAAATTCCCTGTTTGTTGAGAAATGGGTTGCAGCTGGCTTACCAGATGGGTAATTGGTAAAAGGCGCTGCTCACCACCCTTGCCCTGTGTTGTGCTTTTAGCCATTTCTCGAATGACAAGCTTGAGATTAAAAACAAATGCATCTTGCACAGAGACTGCTCTGCGGCGCCTCATAGGCAGTTCATCCAATAGGGGCTGTAAGGTTTCCAATCAGTTTATTTCTGGGAAGCAGCACACTGACGTGGGCCCAGAATATTTCAGATGAAAAATCCTATGAACATGGTAATTTTCCCTCTAGCTTTTAGTATTTGGATTGCCAATGACGATATTTTTACTGACTTTTTGCTGTTTTTAAATATTGTGGCATACTAGTTTTTAATGCCTCTTTTGGGGTGGTAAAAGGTTGTAAGCTTTAAATAACAACACTGCCCTTTCCAATACCTTTCCTAAGCCTTCCTTACTGGCAGTAAACGCTGTAAGCTAAAATATGCTTAAATACGGTAAGCCCCTTTTGGCTTTAGCCCTCCCACCACTGGAATGCAGCCCCCAAGAACTTCTCCAAAAAGGAATTCAGGCCTCTTGGGCTGAAAGACATTCAACACTAAGCAAACACCACCACTTCTTGTACTTTTTCTGTGAGCCTGTAAGTGGTTACGGCCTGTTGGTTCATTGGTGTGCTGTGTTCACACTGGAAAGCTGCATATAGCCAGTTGTGGCTTTCCATGACATATACATGCAAACAGGCTTGTGGCTTATGCTGGCTCAGCTTGTCTGAGCGTGGAAAGCTAAGCAGGGTCAAGCCTGGTTATTATTTGGATGGGAGATCCCTTCTCTAGTTTCCTGCATTGAGCAGGGGGTTGGCCTTGTAGGCTCCTTCCAACTCTATATCTATGAAATATATGTGTGTGATCACAATGAATCTACCGATCGGTTTTATGCGTTTTCCTGCACCCGTACAGGAGAGCTATAAGGTGTGAGATGTGAGTCCTTCAAAATGTATGCAAAACTGAGGTGCTTTGTTATTCTGCTTCTTTAAGTAGAAGCATAGGTTATAGAAAAGCAGAGTAAGCAGAACATGAAGAGTTCATCAGCAGTCTGCTGACTCATTACAGCATGTGACAGGAGGAGAATGTTGTGGATGTCAACGTTTGTGCAAAGTTTGTTTCCTAGAATTGGAAATGGGCAGCTCAGTCTCAACACACATTTTCTCAGAATTAAGTCCCACTGTGCTTAATGGTGCTTGTGCCTGGGTAAGTACACACAGGAGAGGATTGCAGCCTTAGACTTTCCCAGTCATCTAGTGGAAGCACGGATGGTTATTCGAAGGGCGCAATCCTATGCATGTTTAGAAAAGTCCTACAACTCCTGGCATGCTGAGATTTGTACGACCTTTTTCTGTCTAAACATGCATTGGATTGTGCTCTAATTATCAACAAAGTCAGAAGGAAAGAAAAGCATGCAAGATCTGTATTGCTCAACTTTCTATAAAATGCTTTGCCTTGATGGTGTCCAAAGTGGGCTCAAAGTGTGTTAAATCAGGGGGAAGGGAAAAGAGTCATACAGTTTCCCCTGCTGAGCTCCACTTTGCCTGCCCCTGACGTCCATATTATTTCCATTGAATCTGTTCTGAGATTTACAGGTGGTTATTTTGCCATGACTGCCCATTATTCTACTACTGAAGCTATTCTTCTGTCACTTGAAATTGGTTCTTTGTACTGTTTTTCATTGCAAGCAGTGTTTACTTTAAAATGTTCTTCAGATTGACTTCATTGTTGTTGTTTTTTAAAAATTACTCTTCGCATGGGCCACAATCCAGAGAATTGTATTACTGTATTATTGCTGTTTACCCAGCAGGGCCTCTGTTTGTGATTATGGCTGTTTTCCCAAACTACAGGTTTCCTCATTCCACCACCTCAGCGCATAAACACCAAAACTCTGAGATAGTACAGCTGCTATTCAAAGGCAATGAAGAGAAACTCCCCTGCAAGCACTGACATTTCCGAAGGAGCCCTGAGGATTGTGTCCATGATGTGTTGTTATCTTGCATATTTGTCCATGCTAAGCTAATACAAAACAAAATATTGTTGTTTGCCTGAGCTGTCTGTAATTGTGTTCATGCTGGCTTTGTTGCCTGTAAACATCACTTATCAAAGATTTTACAACCGCTTAGACTTTGGGTTTCCCAGGAATTTGGATTTGATATTTTGGATTTTGATATTTTGATTTGAATTTGGATTTGATTGATATTTCTCCCTCATAGAGGAGACCCCTTGAGTAAGGCAGTTTGCCCCAATAAACCGTTTATCTACATGGGTTCATAATATTCTCATAAGCTCTTTTTGTACATAAAACTATACATTGACTGAAAATATTTACATTATAAATGCTTAGGGTGCAATCCTATGGCCCTCCAACCTTGTCAGGGGTGCATAGGATAGGGCATAGTCACCGCTGCCACCTTGGAAATCCCTCAGAAATCTCCACCCACAATCCACCCACGGAGCACCTGCCTGCCCCCACCTCATAGCCAGTGTGATACTTTCTGCACTGGCAGGAACCGAACATGGAAAACCGTCTTCGGTTCTCCGGGCGGGGGGGGGGGGCGTTCCTGGGGGTGGGGAGGGGAGGAGCAAGGCACCGCCGGCTTCCACAGAATCCAGATAGTGCCTCAGCCTCTCCTCAGGTGGAGGTGTAACGCATTTAGATGGCTGAAATCAGCCATCTAGATGTTTTTCAGGGCGAGGAGAGTGCGGTGGCAATCCTATCCACCGCGCTCCTCCCACACTCAATTGGATGCCCATAATCCTCTGGGTTTGGAGGGTTACGGGATGGGGCTGCCCAAGTAGTATCCAATGTTAGTCCTATGTAGAGTAGACCTATTGAAATGATTGGCTTAAGTTATGTAAATTAAGTCCCATTTATTTCAATAGGTCTACTCTACATAGGACTAACATTGGATACCATCCTTAGAAAACAAGCCTATGCATGTTTAGACAGAGAAAAGGCCTATAACTCCCAGCATACCCCAGCCAGCTGTGCTGGGAGTTGTAGGCCTTTTTTCTGTCTAAACAGGCATAGGATTGCACCTTTAGCCTCCATTATGATTAACAACTAGCCTAAAAAGCTGAAGAACCATACAAGGTATAGTTAGATTTCAGTGATTCTTTCTTTATCTGTTGTCTTCTCTTCTGCTGCTGGGAATTTACAAAGAGGTATCTAAAACTATGTTGCAAAATACAGAGCCACCTTAACCCTCTTGGATGATTGTCCAAGAGGGGTTAGGATGGAAAGGGGGTGGGGAAGAAGTAAGTCCTCCCCACGCCTGCCCTGGCCAGTGCAAGCTGGCAGGTTTTTGGAAGTGATGGAGGATCCGCCACTTCATGTACACATACCACTTAGGATTGCTCTCATAGTCTCTTCTCAAATCAAGGGAGCCTCAACAGCAACAGTGTGTGTGTAGCATACTGGATAGCCTGGCCACAGTGGTACAGGCACTAGTAACCTCAAGGCTGGATTACTGCAATGCGCTCTATGTGGGGGCTGCCCTTAAGGCTGCTACAGAAGCTGGAGCTAGTGCAGAATGCAGCAGCTCGGCTATTGTTGGGAGCTGCCCCTTTTCAGCATGCAACTCCTTTGCTGAAGGAACTGCACTGGCTACCTATTCACTACTGGGTCAGGTTTAAGGTTCTGGTACTTGTGTACAAAACCCGAAACAACTTGGACCAGGTTACCTGAGAGAGCGCTTCCTCCCATACCAACCTGCCCGATCACTGAGGTCATCAGATGGCGTGCTCCTGGTGGTTCTGCATGGCCCTATGGCCCAATAGGAGTCCGACTGGAGAAGAGCCTTCAGTGTGGCAGCTCCATTTCTGTGGAACTCCCTGCTTCTAGAAGTCAGGCAGGCACCAAACATTGTTGTTTTCGGCACCTCCTGAAAACATCTTTATTTCAGGAAGCCTTCCTTGGTTGACCAGCCATGGTTTTCCAGATATTCCATTTTTAACATATTGTTTTATTTTTTTTATCTGTTTTATCTTTTTATTGTTCACCACTCTGGAATCTGTTTGTATGCGGAGCGGTATATACATGTTGTAAATAAATAAAAATTAAAATAAATAGCATTGCAACCCAAGAATGACTTTTCAGATGTTGCAGTCCTAGGCCCCACCTTCATCAACATCAGCCTTGGAAGCCAGCATAAGAACACTGTTGAAGAAAGGAGGAATGGGAGCAGAAGGTCCCAGAGAGAAAGGGCATGACCCAGACCTGCCCCACTATGGTATGCAATTTGTATCCCTGAAGCACAGCACACAGAACCATAGGTAGGATCCTGCCGGAGTTAAGCACCTTTTAAAGTCCCATTAATTTCCATGGGTGATGTTTATGTACATGCCTAACTAATGGGATTTAGAAGTGCTTGATTTTGGCTTGATTGTGCTTAGATTATTTAAGCTAGGGGTGGGCAGACATCAGCGTTGTTGAAGAATCTACTTTGTGTTTTACTAGAACCCCAAGATCCATACCCCGCCCCTGTCAGCCGTGCCTGCAGTTTTCATAGAATAAAAAAAGCTTCGGTTGAGCCTTCGAGCTGTGTGCCGCTGAGCACATTTTGAGCCTAGGAATTGGTCTTCAGTACCAAAATGGAACTGAGCCGATAGTCCTTTCACACAGAAGTCCATTTCTGGCTATCTCACATGCTTTCTTCATTTCAGCAGCCCAATGTAAGTGGAAAAAGTCATTTTGTTACTGCTATTGGGGGTCAGAAGCCCTTGCCAATCCACTGCAAATTATTATATGTACAGTCATGTGAAAAAGAAAGTACAGCCTTCTCGAATTCCATGGTTCCGCGTATCAGGACTGAAGAAAAATCATCGGGCCCGTAGCAGGTCTCAAAATTAGGTAAAGACAATCTCAGATGAACAACAACACATGACAGAGTACACCGTGGCATTATTTATTGTACAGAAATTCAGCCAAAATGGAGAAGCCATGTGGGAAAAACTAAGTACACCTTATGATTCAATAGCTGGTAGGACCACCTTTAGCAGCAATAACTTGAAGTAATGTGAGGCTGGCATACTGCAAAGCAAAGTACCGTGCTCCAGCACCCTCTTTATTGTCTTCAAAAGAGTGGTGGTGTGATTTGGAGCTCAGACCCTCACCTCTGCCTTGTATTTAAGTTCTTGGGCAAGTTACTTTTCTTTTTGTGTCCAAAGACTTTGCCTTTTGTGACCAGCCATGCCCAACATGGGAGCCATTTTATGAAGCCCTCCCCGCCGCCCTCGCCCCCGCCACCATGGCAGCCATTTTTGTGAGAGTGCCCATTACTCTCAAAATTCCAAAAGTCCCCACCAACCCAAAAAAAGTGGGAGACCCCTGCACTGGGTACCTTTCTGGCTCACTGTGAAGATAAAATGATGTGTGTGCTGTGATGAGCTTTGGTCTTCATTTCCCTATTTCCAACCACAGGCTTTCCTATTCCATTTTCTGACTTGTCAGCAAATTGTGATGCAGTAGAACCTCACCCACAACTGCAAAGCACTTTTCAGTGCAGGTTTGATTACTTTAACTAACACAGCCTGCCCCACAAAGGGGAAGAAGTAAGAAAAAGAAGTGGAATAAAAGTTGGTTTTAATAAAATTAAAATAAATTAAACACACACATTGGCTGGTGGGGAAGGGAGGAGAGAGAGACAGAGGGCTAGTTGACAAGCTGATCTTGGATCACCCTCACAATTCTCCATGACATCGTCCTTGGGCATGTGTGTGCCTACAATCACAGGGAGATCCACCCATGTGAACTGGTGGTGCACTGATGTAATTCTGTGCCTATTTCTGCAGTTGTAACATTACTTTTGGCATCTCTGTGATCATCAGAATTTCTGCAAAGTGTGTGGCACAAATGAGCAATCTGGCAAATAAGGGACAGATTTCTGAGCTATCCAAAATATGCAGTCAAATCCCAGGTTCAAATGTATGGGGCATAGTTAAGATTAAGGATAAGAGAGGAGAGATAAATTAGGTAGGTGGCATGCAAAATAAACAAAATGTTTTATTCTCTAAGTAACCTAAAAGGAGCTTCCTAACAAAAGCTGCACATAGTTCCAAGACTGGAAAGAGATGCCCGAAGAGGTGATACATTTCATAGCCAAAAAGCTCCATCTTTATCGCTGGAACTCAAAAGAGCAGGTTGGCAGGGATGGGGGAAGAGAACTCGGGATCCACAAACCATCTATATCCAGTCTGTGTCAGTTTCACAAGTATTCACTTATGAGTCACTTCCATCCAGTTTCTGAATCACTCTGTGATTTAAAAAAACCCACACATGAAAATGTGCATTTATTTTCATACCCGACTTCCCATAACTTATCCATTTTGTATGCATCTGTCCTCACTCAGTACAGCATTTTTGGAAGGTATCTTTCCCTAATATACACATTTTTGTGTTCAACTTTCCTTAATGTATGCATTTTATGTGCTGAGAACAGCATTGCAAAATTCAGAGAAGTGCAGAATTTGAAGGATAACAGTGTTAGTCAGGGAAGTGCGAATTAGTTTTGTTTTAAAATGTGGACCAAATGGAATTTTCCAGCATCCCTAGAGAGAATCCTGCAATCAGGTGTGATGAGCTGTCCTTGATGGGGAGTGTTATGTTACCCTTGAGACATGACTTGTGAGCATATTGTAGGCAAAGGCAGAGCAACTGGCATTTGGTTTAAAATCAAGGTCCTTGAAGCTATATACTGTATCTGGAGACCTTAATTCAGAAAAATATATATATCACAATTTAGAGTTGCATCTTTTCTGATCTGTGCTTTGTGAGTATGGTTTTGTTTAATCTTTTAAAAAGTTGCACAAACTGTTTTTAAATTGGCATTCCTGAACTCAAGTATCTCAAGGCCATGTCCATATGGGAGCATTCTGATTCTTGAAATGGTGTTCATTTATTTTCATACCCAACTTTCCCTAACATATGGATTGTGTATACATCTTTCCCTAGTATAGCAACAAGTGGATCTAAGAGGGTAGCTCCCAATGTTGCATGCTCAGAATCTCCTTTATATACTTTTGGGGGGCTATAAAACATCTCTAGATTGTTTTTACCGCATTAACTCATGTTCCATTAAGCCTAATTTCTAAGGATACATTTCTGTTCTTTAACAGAGTGTCTAGACTAGTGTTCTCCAACCTTGGGTCCCCCAGATGTTTTTGTCCTACAACTCCCAGCATGCCCCAGCCAGCATAGCTGGCTGGGGCATGCTGGGAGTTGTAGGCCAAAAACATCTGGGGACCCAAGGTTGGAGAACACTAGTCTAGACAGTGTCTAGATGGCCATAGGATTGTTTGGATTCCCATCTCCAAGGTCGGAAAATTGCTCTGATATCAGAATTGGGTATCTGCTCTCAAATCCCCTCCATGCCTCATAGCTGGTGTGGAAAGAATTGCACCCTCTGCTTCTCCGAGGCTGTAAGAGCAACCTTGGAGAAGGGATTTAGTGGGCGATCCGTGGGGTGGGGAGGGGAGGAGATGGACACCGCCAAGATATAATGTATCCTGGTGGTGCCTCAGCCTCCCCCCTCCAAAGTGCTTCAGTTAGATGGCTGAGATTGGCCTTCTAGCAGCTTTGCAGAGCAGGAGGAGCGCGGAGGTGACCTTTGCCTTTGCGCTCCTACCGCCCTGCATAGAATGCCCGTAATCCTCTTGAGTTTGGGGGTTATGGGCAGCCTTATTGGATTGTGCCCTGAATCACTTATGTCTAAAGAATATTACTTTTTATCAAGATTAATGATTATAACAACATGCATATAAAAGCATTCCAGAATTCCATGACATGTTACAGGCCTGTATGTGTCACAAGAATTATTTCTTTGTCTCCATCCTGTCTTGTATGTCTTCTCAAAACACATCTCTTGTATTTACAGTGTGGGAAACTCCCTCCTATTACCTTATCTGATTGCATTCCTGTTTTTATGATATGTTTACGATCTAGGTTCCTATAAATCTAATATGGGCATTGGGCACTGACCTCATGGCGCCCCTAGTGCAAAACCTGGAAAGGGGCAAAGTATTTAACAGGACTCACAGCAAAGGGTCAGGAATGAATGTGAGCATAAACACATGGCCAACAACCAGCACAATTCCATATAGATCCCCACCATTGAGTGGGCATTTCACCAGTATTTAATATTTATAAAGTGCTGAAGAATGTTGTAAGCACTATATACAACAGTAAAATTACATTCCTGCCCACCTCCTTTGGTTGTTAAGGGATTCCCTTCTGGTGGTTCTGCATTCACCCTGGATTCAACTGGCACACACACAAAAATGAATGCATTATGTAGTTGCCCCTGCCCTCCTGAACAACCTGCTCCTGGAATTAAGTCAGGCACCAATGCTTGTGAGTTTTACAAGAGCCAGTGTGGCGTAGTGGTTAGAGTGTTGGACTGGGGCTCGGGAGACCCGGGTTCTAGTCCCTGCTCGGCCATGAAACTCACTGGGTGACTTTGGGCCAGTCACTGACTCTCAGCCTAGCCTACCTCACAGGGTTGTCATGAGGATGGAATGGAGAGGAGGAGGAGGGTTATGTAAGCCACCTTGGGTTCCTTGCAGGAAAAAAAGGCGAGATATAAATATAATTGTGGAGGGAGGGGGGGCTGGCTGGCCCGCCACACCCCCACCCTTTCCTACTCCAAAGGAACCAAGACCCCAGAGATCTCAAGGTACCAGATTGCCAGCCTCAGCTGTCTGCAATCCTACTTGAATCTCTGTGTTCAGGGACTCGCCTTCAATTCTGTAACCTGGATTTAAATACTGAAACTCACAGAGTACTACAAAACCCATGTGGGGTAAAACCACGACAAGGTTTATTCTGGTAGCATTTTACAACAAGATTAGGGAAATGAGAGAAGCACACAAAATAAAGAGACACTTTAGTACACAGTAAAGCTGCAAAACAATAAAACCTGATTCCTTAATCTCTCTCAGGCATACACCTATGTTATCTGAGGGTATTCTCTTCAAGGGTTAAATCCAGCACAGCCTTGCCGCCCGAGGAGAACTACTCCATCTACCCGCAGGTCTGAGATGGGTAAAACTCCCACAAGGCTTGCCTTCACTAGAGCCCTCATCCAGCTCATTTCACCAGGAGCTAACTGGGGTCAGATCCTGATGGGCCCCCCCCAAAGGCTTGGGGCCTCTCTTTGGCTTGCCGCCATCCCCAATAGCCAGGGTAGCCGGTAGCCACACGATCCAGGACAAAAACAAAGACCAAAAACCACGCTTTGGGAAATATACCTTTCCCCCCCCTCCCCTCCTCCTTGTAACTCTGCTGCCTCTCAGCCAATTAGATTGAACTTCACCTGGCCAGTCAGGATGAGGGAGGCTCATGAGTCATGCCTTGAACTATTTACATATGAAAGCCCTAGGCATCTAGGCGCCGAGGCTTTCGTTTCCTCCCAGCCCCCTCAACTGGTCCCACTTGGTTTACACATGAGGAGGTGTGTGTGTGTGTATGTATGTGCATGCATGCAGGAACCCCCAAAGTCCCCTTTCTCCACACGCTAACTATGCACACCCCACCCCCAGCCTTTAGCCGGTTCACACATGAGGGTGTGTGTGTGTGTGTGTGTGTGCGTGTGTATGTGTATGAACCCGCAAAGGCTCTTTTTCTCCACACGCTCCCTTTAAAAAAATTGAAAACCTGAGAGGTCAACCCTCTCATTTCATTTTAAACTAACTAAAAAAAAGAAAAAGCCTTTGCTAGCCTTCTACCACTAGTGCACCTTTCTTCACTTTTACACACACGCAAAAACAGAACAACACAAAAAGCATCAAAACATCAAACACCTTAACTATAGTCTTAACACAGCTTAAACATCTTAAAGCTTAAAATCTTTAAACATCAAAACAGCAAAACAACAAGCAATAACTATCAATCAGAAGTTTACAGGTTTGCATACCCAAGAAACATCAATTACAATTCAAATGAGAACCCTCAACCCTTCTGTTGCCTGTCTGGCACTCTTGCCTAAAAAAAAACTTTTTTAGGGTTGCTGTTTCTCACACATCCTGTAGGGGGCAGATTGTTGACTGAAATGTGACTCTTCAATTCGCCTTTGTTTGCTTTTACAGGCTTGCTTCTGCCACCCTGTACCTAATGACGTGAATACCATCACCCCTTTTCTCAAAGGCCCACTGGTGGCTTCCCACCACCCAATGACACGAATATACCACTCCTTTTTCCCAAAGGTTTGCATTTGGCACTTTCTACACAATGACTTGAATGGGATGGCTTCCCACCCACCCCCTCCAAAGACCCGCCAGGATGGCTTCCCACCACCCAACGACATGAATGCCTACTCCCTTTTCCCAAGGTTTGCATTTGGCACTTGCTACACAATGACTTGAATGGGATGGCTTCCCACCCACCCCTCCAAAGACCCGCCGGGATGGCTTCCCACCACCCAACGACATGAATGCCTACTCCCTTTTCCCAAAGGCACCACCTTCTAGAACACACAGCCTGGTAATCTTCCTTTTAGCCGCTAGAGGGCTTTCTCTGCCTCTAACTTCTTTGTTCTTTGGCCTTTGACTGATTTTTTTCTCTGGCAACTGTTCCTTGCCCCCCTGAGGCCCCTTTGAAAACTTACAGGTTTCTGGCTTTACGTTAGCATTACATTCAAATTTCAAATTGACCTGATCCAGTCTGGACTATTTTTTTCATTTGGGGACAAAACAACAATGGTTCAACTTCTTACCTGGGATTACCTGGGATCACCCGTCCCCAGGGCGCCCCCAGCAACAATCCAGATAACACAAATACACTTGGATCACCCCCCCTCCCTTAGAGGAACAATTTAGCAACTTTATTGGCTTTAATCATCAACCACCAATCTCAGTCTTCTTTTCTTCTCGCTGGAGACACTTGAAGGGGAAATTCTTCTGTCTGGGCTTCTCTGTCAGCTAGGAGGGAAATCCCCTTCTCTCTCTGCTCCTTTCAACCCGCCCAGCAACAAGACAACACAAAGACAACTTGAATCACCTGTCCCCCTTCCCCCTCCGAGGAACAAGTCAGCAACATGTGTTGGTTCTAATCAAACAACCACTTAATCTCAGTCCGTTGTCTTCAGGTGGCAGCAGAAAACGCCTGGGGGGGGGAATCCTTTTTCCGTTTCTGCTTCTTTCAGCCCTCCACTTCAGCAGCACAGGGACAAAGTCTCTTTTTCTGGAGGAGGGGTGTTTTCTGATGTCCGCCCCCCCCCCACTGCTTGCTGCTGCCCAGCCCAGCCTGTCTATTCACCATGCCCCCCCCCAAGAGCAACTGGACAGTCCAACTTCAAAATCTGAGTCCTTCTCCCGTGGGAGAGATGTAGGGCAGGACTGTGCCCTCCCTCCCCGAAGTCTCGACAATTTCTCTGGGGCACATAGCACAACTAAAATCACTCATCAAACGCTGTTCCAAAACTCAACGTTTTGCTCACCATTCTCTTAGGAGAGGTTTTCTGGTCTTCTCCCTCCTCCTGGAACACATGTGCGCGCGCACACACTATTTCTTCTTCTCTTCCCGGGCTCTTCCAGCCCCCAAACTTTGGGATCACACAGCCGCCATCTGCTCACCCGCTTTTTGCACTGGATGGGTAGGATCCTCTTCCGCTTACTCACTGGCAACTGCTACTCCCAGCCTCTGTTGTACTCGATGGGTAGTTTCTTTTGCTTGTCCCCTTGGCCTCTCCACGCCTGGAAAAGGGAACTAGCCCTGCCTTTTCTACAGACATCAAGATTTCTTGCCTTCAACGCTCTCTGCTAGGAACTAGGCTTCCCCAGACTGGGGTAGCCCCTTTCAGCAATCTGAACGTTTTCTTTGAGGCTCAATCTCATCACTTGCTGCCCTTTGCCCACTTGCTGGGCACACAAGCTGTTCTGGAACTCTTCTATAGTTGAAATTTCTTGCCTTCAACGCTCCCACTGGCGCTAGGCTTCCACCGACTGGGGCAGCCCCTTTCAGCAATTTGAACGTTTTTCCCTAAGGCTCAATCTCACACTTATTTCTAAAAAATAATAAACTCTGTGCTCATGCACTAAAGCTCCTCAAATTTCTCTCATTTGCCCATGTGCACACACGCTGTGGTTCAGCTTCGAATCCCACCGCTGTGGAGAAAGGGGGGGCTGGCTGGCCCGCCACACCCCCACCCTTTCCTACTCCAAAGGAACCAAGACCCCCAGAGATCTCAAAGTACCAGAATGCCAGCCTATGAAAGCCCTAGGCATCTAGGCACCGAGGCTTTCGTTTCCTCCCAGCCCCCTCAACTGGCCCCACTTGGTTTACACATGAGGAGGCGTGTGTGTGTGTGTGTGTGTGTGTGTATGTGCATGCATGCAGGAACCCCCAAAGGCCCCTTTCTCCACATGCTAACTATGCACACCCCACCCCCAGCCTTTAGCCGGTTCACACATGAGGGTGTGTGTGTGTGTGTGTGTATGAACCCGCAAAGGCTCTTTTTCTCCACAATAATAAACAAACAAATAAATAAAATACGTATGTGCTGAGGATGTTTCTTCTCTCGCCCAGGCTTTTCCAGAGCACGGTGCTAGTTTCTCGTGTGTGTGTGTGTTCGAATAGGTGTTTTAATATTTTACATTGTATTTTATTGTGTTTATTGATTGTGTTTTTTGTATTCTACACCACTTTGGTAAATCCCTTTGTTAAGTGGCATAGAAATTTATTAAATAAATAAGTGGTGACTGACAAGTCATTAGCCCACTATATAAAAATCTCCCCAATACACGAAGACTTTATGGGCTTGCGCACATTAAATAGACTCATCTGTGTGCACAATGGTAAGAAATATTCTAGGAAGACAAAAGAGCTGACTGGTGCCAAATGAGGCGGCTTAACTCACTCACAACCCATTACACATTCCTTTTCAATGTGAAAAGCATTTGGCTCCCAGCAGGGAAGATTGGGTTGCAGGTGGCTGGAGAGAAACCCCTTGTTTCAGCAAGGTGAGGACTAATGGATGCTTTCAAATACCCCCTGGAGAACATCAAGTACCAATTAGGTAATGCATGCAACTACAATATTGTCTCCATTATAGTTTCAATTTACTTGTCAGGAGTTCTTTCAACTGTTAGGAAGCTACTCCTGTAAAGGGGAGGGGAGAGGGGGAGAGAGAGAGAGAGAGAGAGAGAGAGAATCACAGTGACATATTTATTGGAGTTTGTCAGCAGATTATTGCTAGCTTGTGTCAGCAGCAGCTCCAGTCCCACTCTGAACAGTCAAGAGAGATCACAGCAACACAATCAATGCGGGAAGAAATCCCCCCACGCAATAAACTGTATGTATATTTCTATCATAATCATCGTCGTCCCCCCATAAATGGATTGATTATTTATTTATTTATTTATTTAAGGGGGGGAATCACTTTGCATATTTTCTTTTAAAATAAAGGTGTTTATTACAAATCAAATCACACGTTTTAAAATTCAGTACACAGTAACACAGCACAGGCCTGTCCTATATAGGCTAATAACATTGAGCATGAATCATTGGCACCACCCACACACAAAAAGGAGGTATCAGCTGGCTTGGGGAAATCCTGAGGTTTGCAAAAGTATAAAAATTGCAGGAAAAAGATTAAGGGGACCCCCCCTCCCTACAACACAAACAGCTCAATGAGCATGTTCAGTGGCCGCAGGATGCTGACTGACTGTCTAGAGCTGGGATAGGCAAGCTGATATCCTCCACTCCAGGTGTTTTGGACTACAACTCCCTTAAGCCTTAGCCAGCATGCCCAGTGATCAGGGATTATGGGATTTGTTGTCTAAAACATCTGGAGGTCACTAGGTTGCATACTCCTGGTGATGAGATAAGGCAAACATTCGAATGATGGGATTAGTTGATCATAGATTCATAGATAGAGTTGGAAGGGGCCTACAAGGCCATCGAGTCCAACCCCCTGCTCAATGCAGGAAAATAGAGGAGGGGTCTCTCCCATCCAAGTAATAACCAGGCCTAACCCTGCTTAGCTTTCCACGCTCAGACAAGCTGATTCACTGAGAGGCGTGTAGCAGACACACACACATATATATATATAAGAAAGTGTCCTGACTGACTGACTGACTGACTGACTCATCAATGCCCAGCTCAAACCGTTTAATCTAGGAACATGAAATTTTGAAGGGACATTGCTTTTATGACATAGACCCCCACTAAGGAAGGATTTTGGGAAATTCCATCCCTAAGGGGGTGAAAAAAGGGGGCAAAATCACCCCACTCTCATATCTGCAGTTCTGCAAATAGGCCTCACCTCATAATTGCTGCAGGAGCCAACTTGCTGCAGGAGCCAATAGCAGCAGTTATGCAAATAGCCCATACTACACTTAGAATGTTCGTATGAATTCCTGCAAAGGCCAGTAGGGCTGGGTATGCAAATCTCCCCTAGGCCATTTAGAATGTTCTCTGAGGGGGTGAAAAGGGAGGGAAACTTTTTACATGACTGACTGACTGTTGTGTGTGGTGCATCGTCGCATAGGCTCCATCACGTTTAGATGGATCTACCCCAAACTTGGCATGCTCACTCTTCATCACCTGTAGACTCTCAGGATTAACCTGATTTTTCTTTAAGAACAGATATTTCTGTCACAAAACAGTTCTGCTGCCAGCACCCAGCCTAAACATTACACTTTCAGTCAGAGACACTGCATCTTTTCCATACATGTTTCTTTTAAAAACAATTATACCAAATCCTAAAATCCATGCGAGCGAAGCCGCGGGCAACAGTTAGTGGTAGATAAAACAAAGAAGTTGCAATCAAGGTGAGGAAAAACATACTGACTTGGGTGAATTTGCAAGCACTGAAGAGATTTGCTGCTGTAATCAGCTGGCTAACAGCGAACCGATTGGAGATTAGCACAGGAGCAGAATATGATAGACAAGGAAAGAAGGGCATGACCAAGGGATGTACAGAATGACTCATTGGTGTATTGACTACTGGCACTGAGCATGCTCAGACTCGCACTTTGTAAGTCTACATAAGGTGAACCACTGCCTTTGTAGGGCAGAGCTGACCTGCCTTGCTTGCTCACTCTCCGACACGTGTGTCATTCTGAATAAAGATGCCTTCCAGTGAACTACCCCTTGTGCCTTTCATCTCTTCTTGAGAGAATTTCAAGAACACTGGTCCAGAGGGGAAACCTGAAAAATGGGATTCGCATTCGGTGGGCAGAAATGGAATGGAGTTTCCGGAAAGAGAGCATAGCTGGCTGGCTGGAACCCTGAATAGGAGTACTCCACACTGCAACATTTTGTTGCAGGTCCCACTTGTCTTAATAAATACACATGCATGTTTCCCCCTAATTTAGAATAACAGTTAACTCATCCACTGCATAGTTAAAACATCTGTCATTTATGTTCTGATCCCAAAGCAGTTACTTTACTCCCAACTCAAGGATGGAAAGCGGAATATTGGTGGTCAATATAAGAGGTTTAAAGATGTTCATAAGGCTAATCTAAAAAAATGCAATATAAACATCGAAAACTGGGAAGCTCTGGCCCATGAACGATCTAAATGGAGGTTGGCCTTTCACAAAGGTTCCATGGACTTTGAAGAAGCCCGAGTGCAAGGCGAA
This sequence comes from Shinisaurus crocodilurus, assembly GCA_021292165.1. Lineage (NCBI taxonomy): Eukaryota > Metazoa > Chordata > Lepidosauria > Squamata > Shinisauridae > Shinisaurus > Shinisaurus crocodilurus. Next base: position 261,810,538 of record CM037878.1, on the reverse strand, counting down.
AGGGAGAAACGTGCTAAGCGAAAAGCACGTCAAATGAATCCTTTACAGGACCATCTTCTATCTGGTAACCTGTGTCCTCACTGTGGGAAGCTGTGTGGATCTAGAATTGGCCTCCACAGTCACTTACGGACCCATCGCTAGAGTCTACACAATCTTCTTTAGAATTTCCTCCTTTTATCCCGGAAGACAATCTTACTCGGTCACGAGTGATCGCCTGATGATGATGATGAATGGTTATATGTGTGGCCACATGTTAAGCTTTCAATATCTGTAATTTACAAGACCTGTCTCCTTTTGGTATTTATAAAGCCAAGAATACATTGTGGTCCATTAAGGGTGCAATCCTATACACATTTACCTGGGAGTAAGTCCCACTGATCTCAATGGTCCTTACTTCTGAGTAGACATGCATAGGATTGCTCTGTAAGAAATTTATTCTAACTACCATACTCATTTTCTAAGTTCTCCAAAACTGATAGTGATAAACACCTCCACATCATGTGCACCAGCCTTCTCCAACCTGGTGCCCTCCAGATGTTTTGGACTACAACTCCCAACATTCCTGACTAGTGGCCATGCTGGCAGGGGTTGATGGGAGCTGAACCCCAAAACACTTGGAGGTTACCAGTTTGGGGAAGGCCAGACTATACCTACATTAGAACCTATAACTCAGTCCTATGCACATTTACTCAGAAGTAAGTCCCACTGCATTCAATGGGACTTACTCTCCAGTAAGAGTGCATTTGAACAAATCCTTAGGGTTTTGGTGGTGTGTGTGTGTGGGTCTCTTTGCCCTTTTGATTCTCCTTAACATCTTTAGGCTCTCCCCTGCATCCAGAGGAAGAAGAGGCTCATGTTTTGATTTGAATGTCATCGGTTTCCCTGCAGTGATCCGAGTATAACTGCTGGAACTGCCAACATCTGAAGCGTGGCTAAGTGGGTGAATTAAATTTCTACTAGACGCACTACTCCTCCACCCCCACCGCCCTTCAAGCCCAGACTGGATGCTGTGTCACATCACACGGCATTTGGAACTGTCATTAAGGATGCCTCGGTTATCATGAAAGGCCACGCCACCTGAACATCTTTCATTTTTTTCTTATCATAATGCCCCACATCAGCCTTTCCTTTCCTTTCCAGGTTGCTAGAGCTTTCTTCAGTAATCTGCTGGCAAGCCTGGACAGGGAAGAAATGAGGAAGTTCCTCAGATCCCCCCCCCCCCTTGCCTGCTCTGCCTTTGAAGTCTCTACTGGCAATAGCCCTGCTTTTATCCAAGCTCCTCTCAGTGTGTAGTTGTCGGCTATCATTTGCACACAAGAGCTTGACAGGGCGATGGAAAGAGATTCACTGCCCTCCTTCTCTTCAGCCAGGGTCCTCCGTCAGCCTGTCCACTTAGCGATAGGCTCCTATTAGTATGCCATTATAATCACCTATTTCTTTCTTACATCCCCTTTCCCTTCACATCCCAATAGCAAGGCTGACTCCAGGTTTGAGGAGTCCTTAGCAAACCGCCTTCCATGGGCTCCCTCCTTCATTAGTGGGCCTCCTCCTATAAGGGGAGTGTCCCCTGGTGGCCCTCCTCCAACTCCCAGTAGTTATTTATTTATTTATCTATTTATTTATTATATTTATCCCCTGCCTTTTTTCCTGCAAGGAACCTGTGGAGAAAGCCAACCTAAGCCCCCTGCCTGACACACACACACTCACCAAGGAGGGGGGAAGGAGACCGGGGGGGGGGGGGGAGGGAGACAGCCAGTCTCCACAGATGCCAAAGGGGACAAACAACATCTGCATAGAATCACCCCAGGGGGGAAGGCAGGAAGCATCACCAGGTTTGTCAATGCTCTCGCATATCAGCCCCATCTACATAAGACTTGAATACCTCCATCTACATAAGACTTGAATACCTCTCCAGAGCAGACACTTCGGCACCCCTAAGAAATGGCCACTCAACACCATAGGATGGGACCATTAAGCAAGTGGCTTCAAAGGGACCCCATCCCACGGGGGGGGGGGGAGGGCATCACCCCACCTGACCCAAAAGGCCGCCCCTCAGGGAGGGTGTCAACCCACCTGATCACGGAGGGAAGGGCTACCTGAAACACCAAGGTATAAAACACCTGGCAAGGGAACTGGTGGCAGTTCAGCAATCTTGCCCATACCTGGGGTAAGGGAACGAAGGATCGGCAACCCCGGGTAGCCGCACCCGGCGTGCTCCAGCTAGCTGGAATCACTGGCCGCTTGGGTTGACCGGACCCCCGGGAAACCAAGCTGAAATCACTGGCCGCTTGGGTTGACCGGACCCTCACAAGCCGCTTGGGTAGACTGGGCCCCGCCGGGAACCCAGCTAGTCGCTTGGGTAGACCGGGCCTCTGCCGGGAACCCAGCTAGCCGCCTGGGTAGACCGGGCCCCCGCCGGGAACCCAGCTAGCCGCCTGGGTAGACCGGGCCCCCGCCGGGAACCCAGCTAGCCGCTTGGGTAGACCGGGCCCCCGCCGGGAACCCAGCTAGCCGCTTGGGTAGACCGGGCCTCCGCCGGGAATCCAGCTAGCCGCGTGCGGTTGACCGGGCCCCTGCCGGGGCCCGAGCTGAACTAATTAGCTAAGAGCCCTGAAATCACGGTGTCCTTGAGACTTCTTGCTTGTTACTTTGTATCGTACTGATAAGCTGTATTGCTGGCGTGGGTCTGAGTTTGTGAAGGTAATTTTGTAAATAAACTTGTTTTCTAAAAGATACTTTTGTGGCTATAAGTTATCCCTTTGTTCTGGGCTAAGGGTGAGGCGCTGGGGACCTCGGAGAAGGCCCGCCCCAGGACTCGCTACCCCCTTAGCATTGAACCCGCGCAGAAGACCAGATTGTCGGTCTTCCACTGAACCCAAAGCGGCTTACATAGTCCTCCTCCTCCTCTCCATTTTATTCTCACAACAACCCTGTGAGGTAGGTTAGGCTGAGAGGCAGTGACTGGCCCAAAGTCACCCAATGAGTTTCATGGCTGAGTGGGGACTAGAACCCAGATCTCCAGAGTCTCAGTCCAACACTCGCACCACTACGCCACACTGGCTCTTTTTAAGCTGAACAATTTCATAGAATCTCTGTGTGTGTGTGTGTGTGTGTGTGAGTGAGGCCTTTTCTGCAGTGGCACCATGCCTCTGGAATGCATTGCCAGTGGAGGTCTGTCAGGCCCTATCATTGCAGGCTTTTATGAAGGCCCCAAAGATATGCTGGTTTACTCTGGCCTTCCCCTGATTATGATTTATCAGACAGTCCTGGGTTGTAGGTTTTATCTTATGCTGGTGTTTGTTGTTTATTGAATGCTTGCCATTTTATTCCCATACCATTTTTATTCTATGAATTTTATTGTTGTAAACCACCTTGGGAGGGTTCCTTTCCTGAAAGGCGGCCTAGAACAAGGACACACACAAGCTTTCAAGTGACACAGGGTGCTTCATCAGGCAGAATTAGTTGGCAGGATCACTACTGACATTTGCCCTGCAAAATGAGTAAATTATTCATAGACATGGTTTGTCTGCTGCTTCTTACTCATTTTATAGCTTCACCTCAGGCCTTTGCATTCACATTTGCATAGAAGATTCCACTGGAGAAAATTGGAATCCTGGGCCAGAAAGCCATTAACACTAGCTAGTATATTGTAAAACATGTCCTCTGGCGGTGTCTGGCTGGTCTTTCTCTTCTTATATGCTATTTAATATCTGCATTGGGGTGGCAAAAACAGTGCCAGATGTGTTATTGGGAATAGAAATGAGCTCATGCGTATTGTGATGCAGCTCCTGAATTGAGATTCGTGTGTGTGTGTGTGTGTGTTTGTCTATGTGTGTATGTGTGTGTGTATAAGTAATGACTAGTCACATTTAGAAAAGCCTTTTGTAAATATCCCCAGATTCTATGGTGAACACAAAAGACATGCATCTGTAGCCGGGGAAGTGGCCCTTAAGAAAAATATTTCTGTTATTTGGGCTTCATGATGAATGAGAACTGCTTTCAGGGGCTCTGCAGGAAACTGATAGTGCCTTATTTAACTCTGGCCTCATTGCAAAACACACATACACACAATTTGTGGTTTGATCCAGAGCATTTCTTTTGCTGCAAAAGCCCTGATTTGTTAGGCCACACTCTGATCCTGTTATTGCATTTGCACCCCCACCCCCTAAAAGAAGCCCCCATAAAACAAGGCTGAGAGAAGTTGTTGTTTTTAATGGTTTTTGGTTCTTGTGGTTGCTTGGGGAACTAGAAGAAAAACCAGAGCTTGCAAATGAAAAAAAGAAAAGAAAAAGCATTGCAACAGAAGCAAATTTATTCACTTCAGACATCATATAGAAGATTTTGTGTAAACAAGCTCAGAAAAGTATCCAAAACTGCAGAGGTCCTGGGCATTTTGAGTAATAAAAATGGTAACACTTAGATACAAGTAACTCCTGCAAACACCATTGCTCAGTTTCACCATCGCATCAACAGTGAGCGCCTGGACAGCCAGCTGAACAGGTCACCTGATCACAGGCTTCCTCACTATGGAGAGATATTTCTATTGAATCCCAGCTGAGCAGAAGCAAAGGAGGGGCTCCAGCTGTTTGGGGGGCTATATATGTTGGGAATGAGCAGTCAAAACCTCAAGCCATGCATAGGTGCATGATGTAATTGGGACCACAGAGTCTCTGCATCCTAGAGCAGACACTCTGTGGAATGCTACCCAGGACTCACCTGGTGCAGGATGTGGGCGTTGCCAGTCGCCTTCTCTTCCTCTCTACTTGGAAGGGTCCAATGGGGCTCACTCCATCGTAAGCGTGCTTAAGGATTGCAGCTTTAGCAGGGCTCTTCCTGCCCCGGGAAACAGTCTGAGCCATGAGCTTGTGTGTGCAACATGTCTGAAGATGTAGCCGAGTTGCTTATTCTGGCCCGGGAAAGGTGACGTGTTGCAGTTACTGGGACACTTTGCAGCTCTTTGAGACTGCCCTTTACCTCTGGGTGATCCATGGGTCTTCTTGTGGATTCAGTTGATGGTCCCTATTGTGTGCCTGTCTGGCCAAGACTGGTATCTCTTATGCAGACGGGGGAAACTCAGTGGGGTCGTTAGGGGAAAACTGTGTTGGGGTTCATGTCACTGTGAGTGTGCAGACTTTCTCCACAAAGGGGAGAATATACTGACCACTTCAGTATATTAGTTGGTCCCTAGGTGGGTGGGGGGGTGCACCTTATGATTTATTTTAGTTGTATGTTTGTGTTTTATAGTTTTGTATGTAGTTTATAATAACTAAATAAAATTTATTTTTTAAAAAATGAATTCCTCAATTAATTTGTATCTTGCCCCAGGTCATGGCAAACCAATGGATTCCCCCCCCTAAGCTTAATTGCCATGCGGGGAAGATTTGGCAGTGGAATGGGGAAGTTGCAGCATATGGGAAGGGGAGACTTAACCCTTCCATCTCTACCTGCAACTCCCTCGCAAATTGCCCCCAGCATGGCAATTAACCTGAAAAAGAAACTTTCTATTGGTACCAATGGACCTTCAGGGCTCTGTGGAATGTATCCAGGATCCCGGGAAATAGATTCGGGGACAGGGAGCCATGGGCCCAGGCCTAGCAACTCCCCTGTGAAGGGCTGAATTACACGTGGCACTGAATGCTTGCAGTTGAATGAATCTTTCCCCAACTTTATGGGCTTTTCTACACGAGGCTGTTATTTTGCTGCATCTACTGTTGGTTTCATCACAGAATTGAGATCAGAGCACTACATGAGGTGTGTTTCCCCTCCTGCTTTTCTGCTACATATCCTCTAGATGGCACTGTGGTATAGCAGAATAGCACAAATACACAAGAGGAAATTGTGCTTTCTTTTGCCATCAGAAATAGTACCCCACTTTCCCTGGTCTAAGAAAAACTTGCTGTAAGTGCTGTTTGCAAATGGAAGCAAAACTGGAGGGTCACAACATTGTCTAAAGAACCTGTAAACAACTGTTGAGTATGGAATGACAAGCGCACAACAAATACCTCACGTAGAAAAGCTCAGCACAGCGGGCCAGCGGGAGAGGCTGTCAAGATGCATGGGGGGGGTAACACTCCCAGCAAAACACCCTCCCCCCTGAAGATGCTATTTAGCATGGGAGGGAAGCTCTTATTGACATCAATGGGAGCTTCCATCCCATGCTGTGAACAGCAGCTTCAGGGGTGGGAAGATTTTCACTGGGACTGCAGTGCATGAGGAAAGGATTAAACCCCCTCCCCAACTCCAGCAGCCTCACACAACTGCAAGCGACACGTTGAGCATACATACCATTTGGCCCTAAGACTGCAATCTTATGCACACGTACTTGGGAGTAAACCCCAGGCCCTCCTTACTTCTGAGGAAATATGCTTTGGATCCTGCAGCCCAAGCACCTTTTAGTCTCTCGTGCTCTGTTTGTGAACACACTGCAATGCCATTTTGAATACTGATCAAGGGCAATGCAGGAGAATGGATTTGCAGTTGCGTGTCGACTCACATGCACTTGTTTGTGTGTGTCTTACCTGTAAACAAATGTGTTCTACCTGAAGTGCATTAATGATCTTCCACCCTCTGTTTTTATTACCAAAACACTTTACACTATTTGCATTTGATAAGTGGGATGTGTCTTCCTGCACTAGAAGCCTCAATTGAGAACAATTGAAAGATTACATTTTAATCTTGTAATTATTTTTAATTCCATTATTGTAACTGCTGCTGCTAGCTCTGCTGTTTGTTTTTAATCTGTGGTTTTAAATTTTATATTTTATATTGTATTTTATGATTTTAACTGTTGTAAACCGCCCAGAGAGCTTCAGCTATTGGGCGGTATAAAAATGTAATAAATAAAATAAATAAATAAATAAACAAAGGGAATTCAATGAATTCATAGAGACTAGGTCTATCAATGGCTATTAGCTATGATGGCTATGAAATGGAAGGTCCAGATTTCGAGGCTTCCAGATGGATGGCTCCCAGCAGGGCTACTGATCAAAAGACATTGTGCAGTTCTTCCATCTTTTCTTCCTTAGCGCATGTGTTTTGTGGAAAAGAAAAAGACAGAAGAAGCAGTGGGGAAACACAGGAGAGTTACAAGTGGAAGACGATGTCACCTGGAGCCCCATAACACTCCGTGAATGAGGCGGGGTGATGGCATGATAAAAGCTTTGCCTGGAAGCACCCTGCTAGAAAGCAATATTGGGGACAGATTTTCCTCATGGGCCCAATCTACACTAGCATTTTATCTCGGCACTACAATGTATGGCGCACTCGTGTGACACACACATGATGCATCCCCAACCTGTTGTCCTCAGCCTATTTCTCTCTCAATAGTCCATTTCCCCTCAAACTACTTTTATTAGTGTGGAGGAAGGGGGGCTGGCTGACCCGCCACACCCCCACCCTTTCCTACCCCAAAGGGCCCAAGACCCCCAGAGATCTCAAGGCACCAGATTGCCAGCCTCAGCTGTCTGCAGTCCTACTTGAATCTCTGTTCAGGGACTTGCCTTTGTCTATAACCTGGATTTAGTTACTGAACCAAGCAGAGCAATCCACAAACACTATGTGGGGTAAAACCAAGAAAGGTTTATTCTAGTAGCATTTTACAACAAGAATAGGGAAATGAGAGAAGCACAAAAGAGAGAGACACTTTGGTACAAAGTAAAGCTGCAAAATAACAAAACCTGATTCCTTAATATCTCCCAGGCACACAACTCTGTTACCTGGGGGTCAGTTCTCTTCCAGGGTTAGATCCAGCACAGCCTTGCTGCCAGGGAGGACTACTTCACCTACCCGAAGGTCCGAGATGGGTAGCCCCCCCACAAGACCTGCCTTTACCAGAGCCCTCATTCAGCTAATTTCACCAGGAGCTACCTGGGGTCGTATCCTGAGGCCCCCCGAAGGCTTGGACCTCTGCCTGGCTTGCTGCCATTGCTCCACAGCCAGCAACCACGCGACGAACAAAGACCAAAGACCACACGTGGGGAAATATACCTTTTCTTCCCCCCCCCCTTTCTGTAGCTTTGCTGCTTCTTAGCCAATCAGGATGAACTTCACCTGGCCAGGCAGGGAGGGGAACTCATGACTTACTGGGCCTGAACTACATTTGCATTTGAAAGCCGTGTCTCCGGCTCTTCAGGACTTCCAGGCGCCATCACCTCCTCCCAGCCTTACTCAGTTTACACATGAGGAGGTGTGTGTGTGCGTGTGTGCGTGTGTGCAGGAACCCTCAAAGGCTCTTTTCTCCACAATTAGTTTTGGGGGATGATTGCAGTTTCTATGTACTGTATTCCAATCTCGCAGTATTATAACTCTTACCAGTTAGAGTGGCTTTAAAGCTGTAGAACCTGCTTTGCAACATTTCCCCCCACCTTCCCCACCCCACAAAAGCCTTTCTCCTCCTCCCCTTTCCAGGTTTCCTCACATGGATGTTGCTTCTGGAGCTCCCGCCAGATAGAGCCTGCCAGTGAACAGAGCTTGGGCTTCTGCATGTCCTTTCAGTGCCACAGAGGAGTGCAAGGAAAAAAAGAAAGATGGGGAAATAAAAAGGAAAAGCAAAGATTAAAAAAAGAGGTTCTGGGGTTCAGGGTTACTAGGATCCAAGCCCTTTGGTCTGAGCTGACCTCAGGTGGGGTGGGTGGGAGAGAAGGGATCTGCAGAAAGGAAATCCATGTTTTTTAAGGCTATCTTCCACTGTGCACCAACACAGCTGCACAGCTGTGAATAACCACATAGTTTATTTTTAAACCTGCAATTCTGCACAGTTGTGAAGGTGCACATGCAGTTACCAGCCTTTTTTTTTAAAAAAAAAAAGTTATCTGAAACTACAGCATGACCTCCCACATCTCCTGCAATTGCAGCACTATATTACAGTTTGTGGCATGTGCTCGCACTATAAACACAAATGATAAAACACAAATCACCTTTCAAACTCATCCTACTTCTCCCACAATTACAACACTATGCACTGGTTTGTGGCACTTCATAGAATCATAGAATCATAGAAAAGTAGAGTTGGAAGGGGCCTACAAGGCCATCGAGTCCAACCCCCTGCTCAATGCAGGAATCTAGGTCAAAGCATCTCTGACAGATGTCTGTCCAGCTGCACCTTGAATGCCTCCAGAGTGGGAGAGCCCACAACCTCCCTAGGTAGTTGATTCCATTGTCTTATTGCTCTGACAGTCAGGAAATTTTTCCTGATGTTTAGGTGGAATCTAGGTTCCTGTAACTTGAGCCCATTATTCCGTGTCCTGCAAACTGGGGTGAAGGAGAAGAGATCTTTGCCCTCCTCTGTGTGACATCCCTTCAAGTACTGGAAGAGTGCGATCATATCTCCCCTCAGTCTCCTCTTCTGAAGGCTAAACATGCCCAGTTCTTTCAGTCTCTCCTCATAGGGCCTTGTTTCCAGTCCCTTTATCATCCTTGTTGCCCTCCTCTGAACCCTCTCCAGTTTGTCTATGTCCTTCTTAAAGTGAGGTGCCCAGAACTGGACGCAGTACTCAAGATGAGGCCTAACCAGTGCCGAGTAAAGGAGAATTATCACTTCCCGCGATTTGGAAGCTATACTTCTATTAATACAGCCCAAAATTGCATTTGCCTTCTTTGCAGCCACGTCGCATTGCTGGCTCATATTCAGTTTGTGATCTACCACAATTCCAAGATCCTTCTCACTTGTAGTATTGTTGAGCCAAGTGTCCCCCATTCTGTAACTCTGCATTTGGTTTCCTCTCCCTAGGTGCAGCACTTGGCATTTATCCCTATTAAATTTCATTCTGTTGTTTTCGGCCCAGCGCTCCAGCCTATCGAGGTCACTTTGGATTTTGTTTCTGTCTTCCAGAGTATTAGCTGTTCCACCCAACTTTGTGTCATCTGCAAATTTGATAAGCATTCCCTGTACCTCCTCATCCAAGTCATTAATAAAAATGTTGAAGAGCACCGGGCCCAGGACCGAGCCCTGTGGTACCCCGCTCGTTACCTCTCCCCAGTTTGAGAAGGAACCATTGATGAGCACTCTTTGAGTCCGATTCTTTAGCCAATTGTGGATCCACCTGATAGTTGTTCCATCTAGCCCACTCTTAGCTAGCTTACTAATCAGGATATCATGAGGCACTTTGTCGAAAGCTTTGCTGAAGTCCAGGTATATAATGTCCACAGCATTCCCACAGTCCACAAGGGAGGTTACCCGATCAAAAAATGAGATCAGATTAGTCTGACAGGATTTGTTCTTGACAAATCCATGCTGGCTTCTAGTAATCACTGCATTGTTTTCAAGGTGCTTGCAGACTGACTTCTTTATAATCTGCTCAAAAATCTTCCCGGGGATTGATGTCAGACTGACTGGCCTATAGTTCCCAGGTTCCTCCTTCTTGCCCTTTTTGAAGATGGGAACAACATTTGCCCTCCTCCAGTCGTCTGGCACTTCACCTGTCCTCCATGATTTCTCAAAGATAATAGACAGTGGTTCTGAGAGTTCTTCTGCCAGTTCCTTTATTACTCTAGGATGCAGCTCATCAGGCCCTGGAGATTTAAACTCGCTCAGAGTAATCAGGTGCTCCTTGACCATTTGCCTATCAATCTCAAGCTGCAATTCTGCCCCTTCAGTCTGCACTTCAGGTTTGCCAGGGGGGTCATAGACCCTCTTTTGGGAGAAGACCGAGCCGAAGTAGGAATTGAACACTTCTGCCTTTTCTTTGTCTTCTGTTATCAATTTGCCATCCTCATCGCGTAGTTGAACCACCAGTTCTTTCTTCTGTCTTTTACTGTGCATGTATCTGAAGAAAGCTTTTTTGTTGCTTTTAGCATTCCTCGCTAACCTTAGCTCATTCTCAGCTTTAGCCTTCCTGACACTATTCCTGCAGTTCTGTGCTACCTGCCTGTACTCTTCCCTTGTAGCCTGTCCTTCCTTCCACTTCCTATACGTGTCCTTTTTTGTTTTCAGGTCATCTTTGAGTTTATTGTGAAGCCACATTGGCTTCTTCTGTTGCCCTCTGCCTTTTTTCCTTGTGGGAATTGTTTGCAATTGTGCCTTTAAAATTTCCTTTTTTAAAAACTCCCACCCCTCCTGGGCTCCCTTTCTCGTGAGAGTCACATGCCATGGGATCTTACTAATCATTGTTCTGAGTTTGTTAAAATTGGCTTTCCTAAAATCCAGGGTACGTGTTTGGCTACACTCAGCTTTTGCTTCTGTTAGAATCAAGAACTCAAGTATAACATGGTCACTTTCCCCCAGAGTTCCCGAAACTGCCACTTTATCCACTAACTCGTCTCTGTTGGTTAGAATCAGGTCAAGGATAGCCGATCCTCTAGTTCCTTCCTCCACTTTCTGTAGGAGGAAGTTATCAGCAGCACAGCTCAGGAATTTCTTGGAGGGGCCATGTTTGGCTGAATAAGTCTCCCAACAGATATCAGGGAAATTGAAGTCCCCCATTACTACCACATCGTGCCTCCTTGAAACAATGGCAATTTGCTTTTCAAAAGTTCCATCCTCGTCTTCTCCTTGATTGGGTGGTCGGTAGTAGACTCCAACCGCCATGTTCGTTTTATTCTTTGCCCCCTTTATTTTAACCCAGATGCTCTCAATGGGGCTGCCAAGCTCCTCTTCCTGTATCTCTGTGCAGAGATACGTATTTTTAACATACAGTGCAACTCCACCTCCCTTTCTGTTGCTTCTGTTCCTTTTGAACAAGTTATACCCTTCAATTGCTGTATTCCAGTCATGGGAGTCATCCCACCAGGTTTCAGTTATCCCTATCAAGTCGTACTTGCCCTCATGTATCAAGAGTTCAAGTTCGTCTTGTTTATTGCCCATACTCTGGGCATTAGTATAGAGACATTGAAGACTATGTGCTTTATAGTCCGACTTTCCCCCTACATTTTGTGGTAGACTATCAATGGGCACCGCTGGAGCTGTTCTCTCCATTGTGGCATAGAGGCCTTCTTCCATTGGTACCCCCGAGTTTATGTCTCCCTCCCCTGTTGGATTCAGTTTAAAGCCCTCCTGATTAAGTTCCTCATGCTGTGGCCAAACACATTCTTCCCAGTCCTTGTGAGGTGCAACCCATCCTTTGCCAGCAGTCCATCTTCCAGGAAGCGTAGCCCGTGGTCCCAGAATCCAAATCCCTCACGTCGGCTCCACCTTCGTAGCCAGTCATTCACTCGGAGTATTTTTCTTTCCCTTTCTATGCCTCTTCCAAGTACTGGAAGGATGGATGAGAAAACTATCTGGGCCCCGAAGTTCTTGAGTTCCCTTCCCAGCTCTTCAAAGTCTGCCGTGATTTCTTTGTAACTCCGCTTGGCAGTATCATTTGTACCCACGTGGAAGAGAAGAAAGGGGTATGTGTCGGTGGGCTGCATGAGCCTCGGCAGCTGCTCTGTCACATCCTTAATCCGTGCCCCAGGGAGACAGCACACCTGGCGAGTCCATGGGTCTTCGCGACATACTTTGGCTTCGATCCCCCGCAGGAGGGAGTCTCCCACTACGAGTACTCTTCTCTTCCTCTTGCTGTAGGCCTTGGTTTGATTGCCTCCACTTGACTGACCCTCAGCCTCTTGCTCGCTGTCACGTTGGGTGCCCGGTAATCCGTCCTCTGCAGGCTGTCCTCTGCTCTCGTCCTCAAGTACATGGAAGCGGTTCCATAGCTCCACTGCTTCCACAGGCGCAGAGTGTCTTGTAGATCTTCTGCTCCTAACAGTCACCCTTTTCCAGGGAGTTCCCCCTGCGTTCTTTTCCCTTGCCTCTGCAGTCTCCGACTCCGCCTCATCCTGCCGTTGCCCTTCTGGCTCCTGTACTGTGCTTTGGTGCTGTAGATCCACCGTTCTGTCTAAGAACTCCTCGCTTTCTCTTATGCTCCTGAGGGTTGACACTTGCTGCTCCAGTCCTCTGACCTTTTCTTCCAACAGTGTGACCAGCTTGCACTTGTTGCATGTGTAGGCCATGTTGATCTCCGGCAGGAAAACAAACATTGCACACCCCTTGCAGGTCACCACCACTGCTGAGTCCTTTCCTTCCATAGTGCTCTGTTTCTGTCTTCCGGATCTTCTGCCCGGAGAGAGACGAAACCATGTTATAAACTTGATCATGTTATAAACACAACTGGTACTGCATGTTCTTCATTAATACGTGCCCACAGAGCAGCAATTGTGTTTGAAAAACAATTTAGTTTTTGTTGCTTTAAACTTGTTATTGTATTTTTAAATCTTTACACTGCTGATGGTTTTGACTTTGGTTTTATACTGTGGTTTATTTTATTTTTTTAATTGTTCTATTGTGGTCTATTTTATGGTTTTAATTCAATTGTAAACTGCCCAGAGAGCTTCAGCTATTGGGCAGTATAGAACTGTAATAAATAAACACTGGCTCAGAGGTACCTCACAAATGAAAGGAGCTCCAGTGTAGATCCTACCCTGGTCGGTCATTATGGAAAACAAGTTGCTGGAGATGAACCTTTCCAGCAGGGTTCTTCTTATGTTCATGCATAGATTTCCTTTTTCTCAGGTAGTAAAACAATTCAGCATGACCCCCAGCATGTTTACTCAGAAGTAAGTTTCACTTCAATGGAAGTGACTCCCATGTGAGTATGCGTAAGACTGCCGCCTTAAACCAACCCCTATAATTGTATTTCTTATTTATGATATTTATATCCCACCATTTTTCCTGCAAGGAACTCAAGGTGGCTTACATAATCCTCCTCCTCTCCATCTTATCCTCACAACAACCCTGTGAGGTAGGTTAGGTTTAGGGTCTGTGACTGACCCAAAGTCACCTGGTGAACTTCCTGGCCAAGTGGGGACTAGAACCTGGATCTCCGGAGTCCCAGTCCAACACTCTAACCATTACACAACACTGGCTATAAGTTGTGCTTTTAGCAGCACATTGATGTGCAAAGTTTAACAGATATCTGACCATGTTTATCTCCATGCTGTGAAAAACTTCACTGCTGGTTCCTGGGTAAAACGCACAAGAGCAGGCCTGTCTGGTTTTTTTTTAATAAGTTGGCAACCTACGTTGGGGTAAGGCAGCAGCCTGGCCCACTCTTCTCTGTTCCCTCTAAGTGACTAGTTGTAGAACTAGTTGCTGACCAAGGGCTGTATCTTACATTAGCCTAACTGAAGTCCCATTCATTTCAATGGGTGTACTCTAAGTAGGACTAACATTGGATACAACCCCCAGGTTGCACAAGTTTTGGGATCCTGTGCAATTCTTCCAGGTAGAATACATAGCAGTGATAGCACAGAGGCTCAACTGTCACATCAGCATATTTCCTTCCCGCCCTTTGTGTCAGAGGGCCAGCTATTCAGCTTTTTACATCTTGATCATCTTTGATGAGGTGTCTTCCATTTTCCCTCTGAATTTCTGAATAAACTTCCAGTGGCAGGCAAAATTGTCTCCCTTGTGCCCAGACTTCCTTTGATGCTACTGTTTCTTTGATTCTGTGGGATGCATTGTTTTTCCCGGCCCGTCAGGAAGACAACGCAACACCCAGAAATTCATTTTGAAAAGTTGCCAAGTGAGTTTCTGAGAAGTTACTCAACAAACAAACTTTGGGACAATTTTTTTTTTTTTTAAATGTATTGACTGCTATGCTTCTTCCCTTCTCCAACCCCCACCCCACAAAAAAAAAACAACCCCCCCCACCCCACAACGTTTTATAACCCATCTCTGGAATTCCTACATTTTCCTCCACTCTCCCAAAATAATCTTATCTCGCTAGTTCACATGTCCTAGAGAACTTGGAATTGTTTGGATAAAGTCTTTGCATTTTTATGTGGAGTGAGGTATGGTATGTACCAGAACCGGAAGCTGAACAGGGCTACCTGCTGCTCTGCATGCTACGTGCATGCTGGACTGAAGGGAAAAGAATATAGGAAGCCCTTCCTCCTGGCTCAAGACAGCAGAGCACTGCTGGATTCCTCTCCTGTACTTCTCTGGTCTGGACATGACTCCTCTGCCTGCTTGCACACACAGTAGCACACTCAAAGTGGTGGACCGCACGTATCCCCTGATGTCCAGGCACAGGATGCTTTGGCCTAGCGAAGGCCATGTTTGTTGAGTAAATGGGGAAGGGAGAAAGGAAGCAGCAATGCACTGCAGATTCATAGGCCATCTGGACTTTATGCCACTCAGAATCTAGGGTGTCCAGGTGTCCTATATTATAGAGGACAGTCCTCTCTTCTGGAGAGCTGGCAGAGGACACTCCTCCATTTGATGGTGTCATCTGTTTGATGGGTTATCCGGTCCAAGTCTGGTTTGAAGTCCTGCATCTTAATTGTTTATTTAGTCCACAGACCCTTATAATACATAAAAACAAGTATTTAGACAATTGTTTAAAAAAAATGGTATTAAAACAATAAATAATACATTAAAAAACAGTTTTTAGAACAGTTGTTGTTAAAAGAGTTATTAAAACAGTAAGTTGGGATTATAAATCATAACAGAACAATTTGGGTACTCAGTAATAAAATTAGTAATATCATCCTCATCATTTTATTATATATTCACAGACTATTTAGAACACAGGATGATCCTTAAAATAGAATACATAAATCAAAAGCATACTACTATTTAAAATATTTAAAACCTAATACATATACAGTATGGTAGAATATTGTCAAACAGTTGTTACCTCATGAGACTGATGGATGGTCTGGTTCCTGGTCTGGTTCCTGGTCTGGTATATACTCTGGTTTCTCTTCAGATCGTATAAATCTTTCGCCTTTTACTGGTTTGAAGTCAAAGCGCCATAAGGAGCAAGAGTAGCAGGGCCTTGAAGCAGAAGGCCTGGACAGCGGACGGAGACACGGAGTAGCTGTGACACAAGTCACCTAGTCAGTCTTCTCCGCTATGGGGAGTGACTTTGTATTTCTAGTTAGATTATAGTTATCATTTCTAAAGCTGCACCTGTACATATAAATTTACACACGAACATTGGTGCCCTCTTTAGTTTTTTCTCTTGGTGATGCATTTTCTCTTTTTTGGCGATGGGCAAATGGCCTGTCTATCTGTCTCTCAGAGCTCCATGTCTTTGCAGGGTTGGTCAGCCCCGTAGCTCTCTTAGCAGTTTTCCTGGAGAGCTAGAGAAGTTTCTGGTCTATGGCTTAATTCTGGAGCAGTTATTACGTGATAAGGTTACTGCCGACTACCTAGTGCACCCTTTCCCAGATGTTTTGGATTACAGCTCACAGCATTCCTGACCATTGACTGTGCTGGCTGGGGCTGATGGAAGTTGAAGTCCAAAATATTCAGAGGGCACCAGGTTGGGGAAGGCTGTCCTAGTATTTCACTGCCCCAACCAGGAAGACCAGAGTTAGAATCTGAAAAAAACAGTAAACTTCGTATTTTGTCAGACTTTGCTCATGATCCACCAAATTCTGAGAGTTTATTAGCCAAAAAACCCAATAAGGCCAAAACAGAGTTAAAAGCTGGAACAGATTTCAAAGACCTGGGGAAAATAATAAAAAAAGGTCTTCACCTAGTGCTGAAAAAATTACAACAACATTGGCACCAACTCTCTGGAGAGGGCATTCCACAATAAAGGTGCCACCACTGAAAAGGCCCTATCACTAGTAGCCACCCAACACACATCATCTAGTGGGGGCACTTAAGAAAAAGGCCTCCAGATAAGATCTCAACATATGGGAAGAGGTGCCTGCTAAGGAAGGGCAATATTTTGGGAATCAAGCATTGGCAACCTGAGTTGTGAGCTGTCCCATTATACACTAGCAAATGTAGACAAAAATTGAGGCTTTTTATATGGAAGAAGAGAGCTGCTGGTTTTCTTACTAGGTTATGCCTGTACCTTGTGGTATCCAATTGCCAGAGCCAGCCCAAGACATTTTGCTGACTGAGGCAAAGGATAAGATGGTCCCTGTCCTTATTCCATGTACAGAAGCCAGATGGACTGGCAGATGAATCTTACCTACTTCAGTGCTAGCAATGGGATAGTTTTGTCCACAATGCCTGAGGCAAATGGAGAGGGCCTAAAAAGAGGGCCTTTTAAGTGGCACCCGGTGGTGAAACACCCTTCATAGAGAGGCTCGCCTGGTGTTTATGTTGTGGTCTTTTCAGCACCAGGTGAAGACCTTCTTAAAGTCCCAGGCATTTTAATCCATCAATTTTTGTTTGTTTTTAAATCTGTTATTGTATATTTAGATCTTTACATTGCTGGTGGTTTTTACTTTGGTTTTATACTGTAGTTTTAAACCTGTAAACGCTTTGTATTACGTTTTATCATGCTGTTGTACATTATAGTTTTAACTGTTATGAACTGCCCAGAGATCTTCAGCTATTGGGCTGTATAAAAATGTAAAAAAGAAAAAGAGAAGAAAAAAATGTCACTGTGCTGTCCACACCTGAACTTTGTATAAACATTTCACAAACTGCACCTCTTGTGATATATGGCCTTTTGGCCACAGTGTGTCTGTCTGCATTTTTTCTGTATTTCTCTCCCGCAAGGGAATTTTTTTTTTTTTTTTTTTTAATGAAACAAAATTGTGCCCATTTGGGGTACACACAAAAAGGGGGGGTGACGAACCAGTGACAGTCCCTCCAATGTGCCACTTGGGCACTTTGAAGGGGCTGTCACTAGCTGTCAAACCAGAGATCATGAAAAGCCATCTCTGAAAAAAAGGGGAAACGGGGGGGGGGGAGCCACGGCGAGTGCAAAAGGGCTCGCAATTGCATTGGGGGGGGGCAGACAAGACATGTCCTGCTGCGGAGTCTCCTGGGATACCCGTGGAAGGACCGAGGGGAAAGGAGGGTGTGGGACAACCCACGGTGAGCCTGATCGTCTGTTGGGTGCACCATGGGTTCATAGATTCATAGATTATAGAGCTGGAAGGGGCCTACAAGGCCATCGAGTCCAACCCCCTGCTCAATGCAGGAGACTAGACTAGAGGAGGGGTCTCCCATCCAAGTAACAACCAGGCCTGACCCTGCTTAGCTTTCCACGCTCAGATGAGCTGAGCCAGTATGAGCCACCACAGGCCTGTTTCAGGAACAACCCACCCTGTGTAGCTTATTGGCAGGGTGGGTTATCATGATGTGCAAACTCGCCCTCTCTGTGTGTGTTTATTTACCAGCTGAAGATAATACTTCTGCATTCGATAAAGTGGACTCTAATCTACAAAAGCTTATCCTGTAATCAGTCTTTAAGTGCAGTAGGTAGGTACGATAAGATTCCTTTTTATTTAGACAACAGTATCTTGCTGTTAAGCGCCATCTTTTGAAAACCAAATGGAAGTGCAACTTCAGTATTTTTAAATATCTCAATGGCCTAGTTTTTGCACTGATAATAAAAAGCAAATTATGGAAATAGAGGAATAAGGCTTTTGCTTTCTCTTCACTTGGCCTTTTCGTCTTTCCTTCGGAAATATTTTTTTCCATGGTGCTAGCAAACAATGTACTCTGTCAGAAAATCCCTTCCCCACAAAAAGCACACGTTAAAGCCAATGGTATTATTTTATTGATTGATTACATTGCATTTAGATCCTGCCTTTCCACTACAAATCAAAGTGGCTAGCAACAATAAAATGCAAGATAAAATTACAAAATTGGAATTAAAACATAAAAGCAAATAGATTAAAAACACATCCATAAAAAAGAAAGAAACAGTACCCACCAGTTAAAACCTATTTCATACCCTCCAACATTTCACAGATGAAAATAGGAACAAGCATGTGAATTTGTAAGAGGTATGGATAAGCAACATGAAGGTATGATCAAGAGGGCATGGCCAGGCCACAGGAGGGTGTGGCCAAGGGTATGGCCAGGCAACCAAAGGGCATGGTCAGGTACAAAAGTTATTAGAGGAAACACACAAAATCTTATATATTATAATTATTACATTATTATATTATATATTATTTTATAATATTTTATAAGTGGCTTTTGAAATTTTTTAAAACCTTACTTACAGTAGGGAGGTGGGACAGATGGCCTACCAGAGATTCAGGGCTCCATTCCTAGTGGGCGGCCCCCTAACATCGCCTCTAGGGCCTTCTCCCAGACTCTGGAACTCCCCGTCAAGTGAGGCCTTAATTGTTGATATCTGGTGTTTTTCATGGGTGTGTGTTTCAGTGCCTGCAGGGCAATCTCTTCTTGTTTTAAAATTGTCAGGATTGGCACAAATTCAACAGGTGAAGCTTACCCACCCCCACCCACCCAAACATAGAACTTCAGAGAGAAGGGAGAGTTTCTTGCATCTCCTTCTGACACTGTAAACTCACCTGTTAGAGGCAAAGAGTCAGGACTGTTAGGAAATAAAATATTTGGCAATATAAAGATAGGAATTGTGATAAATTCCCTCATTCACCTCTCCGTTGGTCCAGACTTTCACCCAGCTTATCCCTTTCCCACAGCAACGTGCAGCAGATGCAGCAGGTAGAGCATGTGTGCGCACATGCACACGCACACACATCCTCGCCTGGCCCTCCCAGCTTAGCAGCATCTGTTCCCTCCTGCAGAGCTATCTTAAAGGGGCCATGGGCAAAATTGCAGCTAAGCTAAAACTGCAAACTTAGCTACAATTTTGTCCATGGTCCCTTTAAGTAGCTTGCAGTTGCGGAAGGCAGGGGAATTTGGGACTCTGCATGACAAAGTGAGAAGCCATGGTGGCTTTAGGGTTTTTGTGAAGGTCCCAGGCATTTTCGGTGCAATTCGGTGCTATTTCAGTGAACAAGTCAGCTTAAAAATCCAAAGCCTGTCTGAATAAAAACATCTTTGCCTGCCAATGGAAGGACAACAGGGATCATGGAGTTAACCTGGCCTCACTTGACGGGGAGTTCCAGAGTCTGGGAGAAGGCCCTAGAGGCGATGTTAGGGGGCCGCCCACTAGGAATGGAGCCCCGAATCTCTGGTAGGCCATCTGTCCCACCTCCCTGCTGTCCATGGGCACTTGCTGAAATAAAGGTACTGGGGGTTCCTGATGATCTCTGTTGCATCTGATCCCCCTGGATTAGCTGGCTTCTGCCCACATGTGCTTCCCCTGACACTCCCCCCCCTTGAATCTTTCTGCCTGAGGTTTTTTTTTCTGAAATCAAATGCCCTCCTCTCCCCTGTCCATACTTCCCTTCTTACAAATAGGGGTGTCCTTAGGAGACAGGGTCCTTTAAAGACACAAGCAGAGAGAGCGTTAGAGCACATGTAATTTGGCATATGCAAATTTGTGCATTTTTTCATCACGTGGACCTGAGCCCCGGATCTTTTTGGTACCGAGCCCCGCCCCTGGGAAGCCTTCTCTCGTGGCCCCACCAAACGTGCATCTGGTTGCAGTGGACCAAGAGAAGGGCCTCCCTGAAAGATCTTGAAAGCCAGACGGATAGCCTGATCCCAAGTTGTATAGAGCTTTAGAGGTCATAACCAGCACTTTAAATTGCACCTGGAAACAGACCGCTAGCCAGTGAAGCTGTTGTAACAAGGGAATCTCCCACTCACTATAACCCGCCTAACAGTCTGGCTGCAGCGTCTGGACCAGCTGAAGTTTCCAAACACTTTTTAAAGGCAGCACCATGTATAGCCCATTAAATGGGATAGAACTGAGGCATGTGTGTCACCATGGAATGAGAGCACCACATTGAACAGTTTGTAAACCTAGTTTCACATGGTGGTTAACATTATTAGCCTATTTGTTGAAGCATTTTAGGTTTGGAAAGAAGGTAACATTTCTCTCCAGCCTCAATGTCATAGAATCATAGAATCATAAAAGTAGTTGGAAGTACAAGCCATCGGTCAAACTGTCATGCAAATCAGTAAATCTCTGAACATGTTGTCCAGGTTGATGCCTCAGATAGGCCACACTCCCAGTAGTTGATTCATTGTTCCTGACAGTCAGGAATTCCTGATGTTTGTGAAATCTAGGTTCCTGTAACTTGAGCCCATTATTCCGTGTCCTGCAAACTGGGGTGAAGGAGAAGAGATCTTTGCCCTCCTCTGTGTGACATCCCTTCAAATACTGGAAGAGTGCGATCATATCTCCCCTCAGTCTCCTCTTCTGAAGGCTAAACATGCCCAGTTCTTTCAGTCTCTCCTCATAGGGCCTTGTTTCCAGTCCCTTTATCATCCTTGTTGCCCTCCTCTGAACCCTCTCCAGTTTGTCTATGTCCTTCTTAAAGTGAGGTGCCCAGAACTGGACGCAGTACTCAAGATGAGGCCTAACCAGTGCCGAGTAAAGGGGAATTATCACTTCCCGCGATTTGGAAGCTATACTTCTATTAATACAGCCCAAAATTGCATTTGCCTTCTTTGCAGCCACGTCGCATTGCTGGCTCATATTCAGTTTGTGATCTACCACAATTCCAAGATCCTTCTCACTTGTAGTATTGTTGAGCCAAGTGTCCCCCATTCTGTAACTCTGCATTTGGTTTCCTCTCCCTAGGTGCAGCACTTGGCATTTATCCCTGTTAAATTTCATTCTGTTGTTTTCGGCCCAGCGCTCCAGCCTATCGAGGTCACTTTGAATTTTGTTTCTGTCTTCCAGAGTATTAGCTGTTCCACCCAACTTTGTGTCATCTGCAAATTTGATAAGCATTCCCTGTACCTCCTCATCCAAGTCATTAATAAAAATGTTGAAGAGCACCGGGCCCAGGACCGAGCCCTGTGGTACCCCGCTCGTTACCTCTCCCCAGTTTGAGAAGGAACCATTGATGAGCACTCTTTGAGTCCGATTCTTTAGCCAATTGTGGATCCACCTGATAGTTGTTCCATCTAGCCCACTCTTAGCTAGCTTACTAATCAGGATATCATGAGGCACTTTGTCGAAAGCTTTGCTGAAGTCCAGGTATATAATGTCCACAGCATTCCCACAGTCCACAAGGGAGGTTACCCGATCAAAAAATGAGATCAGATTAGTCTGACAGGATTTGTTCTTGACAAATCCATGTTGGCTTCTAGTAATCACTGCATTGTTTTCAAGGTGCTTGCAGACTGACTTCTTTATAATCTGCTCAAAAATCTTCCCGGGGATTGATGTCAGACTGACTGGCCTATAGTTCCCAGGTTCCTCCTTCTTGCCCTTTTTGAAGATGGGAACAACATTTGCCCTCCTCCAGTCGTCTGGCACTTCACCTGTCCTCCATGATTTCTCAAAGATAATAGACAGTGGTTCTGAGAGTTCTTCTGCCAGTTCCTTTATTACTCTAGGATGCAGCTCATCAGGCCCTGGAGATTTAAACTCGTTCAGAGTAATCAGGTGCTCCTTGACCATTTGCCTATCAATCTCAAGCTGCAATTCTGCCCCTTCAGTCTGTACTTCAGGTTTGCCAGGGGGGTCATAGACCCTCTTTTGGGAGAAGACCGAGCCGAAGTAGGAATTGAACACTTCTGCCTTTTCTTTGTCTTCTGTTATCAATTTGCCATCCTCATTGCCTCAATGTCCTTAGTCCCTTATGTATACTATTATGTTCTTCTTGGAAGTAACAGAATCCATGACACAATAATGCAATCTGGTTTACAGTGGCATAAAACACTTTGGTCAGAAAGTGATCCACTCAGAGCTAGTCTACAAAAACAACAGATCAAATGTTAAAACTGTTCCTGGAGAACAGCACTTCAAAGTAATTGCTTTCATAGCAGGGCCCTTTAGTACTGTTGAAACATTGGCTCCTACAAACCAGCAGGAAGCAGAATTAAAACTTAATATAATGTTACCTTCCTTACAATAGTCCCCCCAATGCTTGCCCCCTAGTAGCTTTACTCAGAGGTAGCTCCTATCCAGCAAAGGTCTCTCCAGCTCCTGCATCTCTTGGCCCTTTCATTGGTCATTTCCTGTTGTGGCCTGGTCACGGGCATTATTAATCAGCTTTTTAGTTAGGTAGTTTTTCCTGCTCTCTTGTAGCCTTTTAGGTGGTTGGTTCCTGCTTGCCATTTTAGCAATCCCGCAGTCTGTTCATTCCTTTTCATTTTGTTTTGTTTTTTCCTAGATGCGATTATGCCTTATTTGAAAGATATGTTTGTGCATTTGCGCTTTATTGCAATAATGACATGATTTTAAAAGAAGACAGAACTCCAGCTATGGAAAAATGGACCACACCATGCAGGGAGTCCACATATGTAGAACAGGCTCCCCTCTAGGCATGTTCCCCCAACACATGGACAGTGGAAGAGGGGAACAGTGGGACTGGTTGGTGTGGTGTGGTGTGGGGCCGGCAGGCATGGCCCAGCCCCCTCCCATGCAATCACCAATTGTGTGAGGAGGAAGGGCCAGATAGGGCTAGTATGAGCCACGGTTTGTGTAGACTAGCTCTCAGCCCAGTGTTCTGTCTCCAACTGCGGGTGGATGCTATGGAAACACAAAAAGACTCCAATGTGTGCAGATTTATACCCTACGTATTTACAGCATATACAAGCAAATTTTGTTCAGTTACACTCTCTTGTAATAAAGTGAAGGGAATTCTTAGACTGTGTACTGCATGAGGATATGTGAGTCATTCCTTGGAACATGAAGCAATTTTCATTTAAAATTTGATTAGGAAAACCCAATTAAATAGGATGTCTAGCTGTTATTCTCCTGCCAAAAAATAATATTCAGAATAGGCTAGCTCCTTGTCTGAATATGACTAATACTAATTAAATAGATGAAGTGGGGGGCAATTGTATCATTACATCTGTGCAATAAAGCCTTGAGGGCTGACATATTATCAATGATCACTTATCATGCATGGAGCAGGTGTCACTAATTGTGAACCACATATATGGCAAATATAAACCTTGTATGGATGATTGTCTTTTGTTGTTTATTGCCTGGAGACTTCTTAAAACCTCTCTCTAAGGGACATCTGATGATGTACAGCTAGCTCCCAGCAGCTTTTGTAATGTCTTGGGTTCCATTCAGAGATAGCTTGAGACAATTTGGTGCTTGAGGCAGAAGATTTGAATGATATTTCCCCTCCCCCGGTAGTCAAAATATAATAATAAATGAAATAATTGAAAATTTGCTGCCCAATGGTTTATTTATCACCACTTCACCTTGCCCAATATAGTGGAACTGACCCTCCTTGCATGTGCTCGTTTATAGATCCAAAGACCGAGAGCCAAACTAGACATCTGAGATGGAATCTCCATGTGGTTTTCATCTTCTAAAAGCAGCTATGCCTATGTGACCTCAGATTTGGATTGGGGCCATGATGCAGAGAAAGTGTGTGTGTGGGGGGTGTCTAACCCCTTCATCCCATGGCATGGGATCCAAATCTGTTTTTAGAAGAAGAAAACTGCATGAGGAGAGACCAGCTGTAGGTCTCCCATATAATGTCTAATTTCCCCCTAAGAGTGGAACTGGAAGCACTCTTTCACCTGGTTCACGCATAATGCTAATCCATGGTTTATTTAACCCATGGGTTGTTGAATTTTGGGTTGTCATGATGTGTGAATCCAGCCATGCTAAAAAAAAATCATGGTTTGTTAACTGCAAACAACCCAGAAAGAGAACCCATGGTTTGTTCTGGGCTGTGAACTCTGTGTTCAAACCATGGGTTTTCACCTGGTTCACACGTAACAACAACCCAGAGTATGGGTTGAGTTTGGGTTGTTGCTGAATCATGAGTTGCCATTATGTGCAAACCCTGTACTATAGATTAACTATGGGTTGTTAACCATGAACAACCCAGAGATCACAACCCAACAACAAAGTATGGGTTCCCTTCCTGGGTTGTTCATGGTTAACAACCTATAGTTACAGTAAACCATGGGAGGGCATTCCAAAGTTGGGGAGCCACAAGGCCCTCTCTTTTGTAGTGGATAAATGTACTTCTCTTACAGAAGGAAGTACAGTCTTTGGATCTGATTAATGCAGGGGCAGGTTGATTGTTGTTGCTGCTGCTGCTGCTGCTGCTGTTATTGCTGTTATTGTTGTTGTTGTTGTTGTGATGATGATGATAATTTGTGTATCGCTCCACATCAAGCAGATTCCAGAGCGGTGAACAATAAAAGACAAAAACAGATAAGAGAAACAAAAACAACACATTGAAAACAAAGTAACAATGACAGTGGTGGTTGGAGAGCAGAGAAGGCTTCCTGGAACCAGGAGATCTTCAGCAGGCACTGAAAGTAGCACAATGTCGGAGCCTACCTGACCTCCAGAGGCAGGGAGTTCCACAGAAATGGAGCCGCCACAGCCACACTGAAGGCTCTTCTCCTGGTGGACTCCAATCGGGCCAATGTTGCAGTGGAAGATAACCCTTGAGTGTGAGTTACCCTGTTGTCTGAACCGAGTCTTGTGGAATATTAAAGACTAACATAGTTGCTGTGGCATGAGCTATATGTCACAATAAAAAGTATTGGTCTTTAAGGTGTCACAGGACAATTCTGTTTCAAGCCTCACATTGGAAAAGCCCAGTTTCTTTGAAACAGGCTAAAAATAACCCCAGGGGACCTTATTAGCATATCAAACACTACTGATTCTTCTGAGAGCCCCTAAGGTAGCTTTTCTCTGTGTCTGCCCATTCTTTAGCAAAGCAAAAAAATGTCTTAATGTTGGCTGTGGAATGGACTAGCACTCCAACATCAGCAAAAGATGGCTACTGGGGATAAGCCAAACCACCAATAGGGATCCAAGAAAGGAGAGTACCAATGGCAGCTAGCCAAACTGATGGAGTGGCAGCTTATCAAATGCACACAAAACAGCTGGCGATAGACATGGGAAATTAGTCATGGATGCGAAGGTGGAAGCCCTGCCATGCTGAAGCAGACCGATGATGATGATGATGATGGTGATGGTGATGATGATGATGATGATGATGATGATGATGATGATGATAGCTTTGCCTCCTGCTCCTGCATCTCACTTAGACTTCTTCCCTCGAAATGCCAATGAAAGGCATATTACTCCTTGTCTGCAAATAGCTTTTTGAAGTAGGAAAGGTAACGCTCATTCCAAATAGTATTCAAACACAATGCCTAAAAGATTTGAAAGAAACAAAGCTCTGCTTGAATGTGTCGTTGTTGTTTTTAACAATTACAAAAGATGTTTGCAGGATTTTGTTCTATGGTTGCCAGCTGACTAGATTAAAAAGAACCAGCCTGTTTTTAATATCTTTAATATAGCTTGATCTGCAAAAATCAGCAGTCTACATTTTTCATAGCATGATAAGCACGATCCACTTATCAAGAGGCTGTTTAGAGCTACAGAAGGGTTAGAGGCTAGTTTTTTTAAAAAAAGGGAGAAAGAAAAAGTTGGCAACTCTATTTTGCTTATGATCGAATAAAGAAAAGCTAGTTTGTCTTTTGTTTATTAAAGGCACAATCCTAGGCATGTTTAGACAGAAAAAAAGGGCCTACAACTCCCAGCATGCCCCAGCCAGCCATGGCTGGCTGGGGCATGCTGGGAGTTGTAGGCCTTTTTTTCTGTCAAAACATGCCTAAGATTGAGCCCTAAAAATACTAAGTAGCACCTGCATGGGGAGGATCTCCATCAGAACTAGAGTATGGAGGGAAAGAGGATTTAATCCTTTGCCTCCACCACAGTCCCGGCAGGACCGCCGTGGCTGCTATATAGTAAACAAAACAAAAGCACAAACTAGCTTTCCCTTATTTGAAGTCATAATGGCAGCATTCTGGCAAGTAGTAACCATGGGAGACATGATCCAGATTGGGACTGTAGTGGGGCCAAGTGAAAATCCCTTCCCCGCCTCTGCCCTCCCCCCCAGTGCTGTGGTTCTGATCTGCATCCCACCCACCACTGTGATGGCTTATAGTAAACAAAACCCAAGCAGCCAAAGCTAGCCACAGGTTTTCATGTGAATACCCTGGTAAAAATATTAGAATTTTATATTCAGTGTTGTACAGTTTACCTAGGAAACGTCTGATGTTGATGCAGAACATGTAACTGGTTTAGATACCTGAACTTCAATTGATGGTTGAAGAAGTGTGTAAAATTTAACTTAATCCTGTTAAAGACTGTTCATTCAGATTTGATTTGCAGGTTTGATATATTTTTTAATTTAAAAAAAAAGTCATCCCAGAGACATTCCTTGCTAAAGAGCACTTACATTTTACTGCTCTCCTAAGCTGCAAGAATCTTTTTAATTCCACATGTTAGCTTGAAAAACCTGTAATTAGTTCCTCAGAATTCCTTGGCTTTCTACTTCCACTAGCAACCAATCTCCGAACATGGAAGCGATGCAATGAGATATCTTTGTTGGCCAGCTGGGATTAATTTTAATTTGGTTCCCCATCTATGCGTTATGTAAATTGAGATGATAGCAAGACGAAATTAAAAAGTCTTGCTCTCTCATTGCCACTTTTTAAAACAGTGGTGAAGATGGTCCTCCAGTAATAAATCATGTGGTTTCTAAAGAGAATTGTCAATGCATATTGCAGTACCTCCATCAGTACTGGTTTTAATAATTAGTTAACCATTCCAGAAGGAACGTTTCATTTTTGGGTTGTGGTTGCTTTTGCAAAGCCAAGGGTGCCAGCAGGATCTGCCTTCTGCAAGAGGTAGGCCTCTGCTTGCAGAAAGTCTCTCCGCCTGGTTTTTGGGGATCCCCTCCACCCCCACAAACCACAGCTCACCCCATTTAGCAGGGTCTCCTGATCCTCTGTGCAACATTCACAGGTTGCCGAAGGAACTGCTGTGGGGGAAGTCGGGGGGGGGGAGAGTCCATTTCCACCAGTGCAGTTGTTCCAGTGAGAATCTGGATCCAACCCCCAAAGTTTTGGTTCCCTTCGAATTAAATGCTTGAGCCTTATGACATGTTTGTGATATACGTATGGATTATTTACACATATATACAGGTTGAGCATAGATGGGGATTCACAGTATTAACACTCCCAGTGGATTTCTGCTCCCCCCCCCGACTAAGTTTCTAGGGGGACCCTGGAAGGTTGAAGATGCTTGCAGAGCTCCAACCCAGTGCTCTCTCTCTCCTCCTGACTCCCAACTGCAACTCCCTACTCCTCCCACCACACAGATTGAACTAGTACATTCCTTAGGGGAGGGAGGAGAGTGGAATCCCATTCACCATTTGACTTAACCATTAGATTGGCCCCGCCCCGGCCCACCTGTCCAGTAGGTTTGGCCAAATCTAATCAGGTAACCCTTTCCTTGTCACAATCTCAGAATCACAGGGTTGGAAGAGGTCTCCAGGAGATTATTCAGAACCCATCAACCCCCAAATCTTATGACAATAAGAACACAAGAATAGCCCTGCTGGATCAGACCAAGGGTCCATCTAGTCTAGCATTCTATTCACACAGTGGCCAAACAGCTGCCTACAAGAAACCCACAAGCAGGACAGGAGTGCAACAGCACCCGATACTGGCCACTTGGCCAGGACCCCAAAAAGAAGTACAACCAGTTTCTTGCAGCCAAGGGGAGCCTGGGCTTGTCTTTCATGAGCAGCAACCAGACTGCCCCCCTGCCCACAATGACATGGGACTCCCTTGAAGAGCCTTCAGAAATTTCAGTTGGAAGCAAGGATGCTTGTGTGGGTCCATGGCGCCATGTTGTACCTATCCTGCAGTGCCTGCTCTGGTTACCATATAGGGTAGCCATGTGTCCTCTTTTACAGAGGACAGTCCTCTATTTGAAGGGTGTCGGAAGGACAGTCCCCTGTTTGAAGGCATCCTCTATGAAGGGCTGCCTAGTCCAATTCCAGTTTAAAAATCATGAACCATCAAAACTGTTACCCACCGACGACAGGTAGCCCCTGGACAACAGACTGGACAGGAAAGTATGCAAGTCACCTGGTCACATGCTTCCACCCTAGGGTGAGAGGTACTGCATTTCTATTTAAATTATGATATTTTAAGTTTGTGGCTATACATATATATTTGCATATGCAAATTTTATGCAAACCGGTGCCCTCTTCTGTCTTTTTTTGGTCATGCATTTCTTCTTTTGGGGTGATTCATGATAAGTTGCCACCCTAGTTACCAATTTGTTTCCAGGCACGATGAAAAGTGTTGGTGATTCCCTTTAAAGCACTAAACGGCTTGAGGGTCCATGATAACTGAAAGGCTGCCTCCTCCTGTACCTTGAGGTGCCACCTCTTGCCTACTCATCATAATCAAGTGGGAAGGTGCTTCTCTCTGTCCCACCTCTAGCGGCAGGCTGGGACAAGGGACAAGAGGGCTCTCTCAGCGGGTGCGCCGAGTATAACGGAATGCCTTGCCACATGAAGCGGTGCTGCCCCCTTCCAAAAATGTTTAAAGATAAACATTCAATTGAAACCAGAGGAGGCTTTTCTCTTGGGAATAATGGATAGTCAGTTGGAAAGAAGCTTTGGAACTTTATTTTTATATATGACAATGGCAGCGAGACTATTACATGCCGAAAAACGGAAAGTTCCAGCATTGCCTACAACGGAGGAATGGTTGGTCAAGATGGTGGAGCTGGCTTGAGATGGCCAAGCGTACAGTCATTAAGGAGAGAAAAGACAACATCCACGTTTACTGCTGAGTGGAAACCTCCAATTGACTTTTTGCAGGGTTGAGAAAACAATGATTTGTTTATCTGTGGTTTTGTGGAATAATAAGAGGATAATAAACTGACAATAGGAGGGGGAAAGAATAATAAGAAGATTAATTTGTGACAATAGAAAAAAGAGTTTTCCTTTTTTGATTATTGAGTACAGAAATTATTTGTTACCTATATTTGCTGTAGAAAAATTTGGAAGTCCATTTTAGTTTTGTTAATTGTTAATTATTGTTATATGTTTTTTTTTTATATAGAAATAAAATAAGTTTAAAAGAAGAAGAAGCGGTGCCCCCTTCCAGCAGAGGCTGGTTGCCCCAATGTCAGTGGGGTGGTGTATCCACTCTGGGTTGTAGTCTGAACTTTTAAGAAGCTATCCATGGCACCGAACCTAGTTTGGGGGTAGGTCCAGCACCACAGATAGCTCCTTTAAAGTTCAGACTGAAGCCCAGGGTGGATATACCGCCCCACTGACATTGGAGCCACAAGTTTCCACTGCTGCCACCTTCTTTGATTGTTTTCCTCTGGTTGGTGAAGCCTTAAAAAAAAAAAAAAATCCAGCATGTTTTTAGCTTGCCAGGTAGATAATGTTTTAACCCAAGGGCGCGGAACTTCAAGTCTGCGGGCCGAATCTGGCCTGCCTGGGGTCCCAATCCTCTGGGGTTCCCCAGACAGCCGCCTCCTCTTTCCTTGGCCCCACCCCCTTTCCCCCAGTGGCTGCTCATTGGGCAGTTTCCCAGCTCTTCTGCGGTCCCTCCCAACATTCTAAGAGGTTGAACTGCCTCTCCCAAGGCTTAGATACAGGCAATAAGAGCTTTAGGCTAAAATAGGCTGGCATTTTTTTGTATTGTTGGCCCCGCCTCACCCCCTTTGCCACCCCATTTTGCCTTTGCTCGCACCCACCACTGGAATGCAGCCCCCAAGAACTTATCCAAAATCGAATTTGGCCCTCTGGCTGAAAGAAATTCAACACCCCTGTTTTAACTGAAGAATGTGTTTGTTTTCTGTTATACCTGCCTCTGCTATGTTTATTTATTTATTTTTTTTACATTTCTATACTGCCCAATAGCAGAAGCTCTTTGGGCAGTTGACAATTAAAACCACAAAATACAACATAAAATACAGTATAAAATGTTTAAAATTTAAAACTACAATATAAAATAGGAGTAAAAGTCAAAATAAAACCTAGCAGCAGTACAGAGATTTAAAATACAGTAAAGGATTTAAAACAGAGACTAAAGACTAACATTCCTGTTCACCTGGTGCCGGAAAGAACATAATGTAGGTGCCTCTCTGGGAAGTTCATTCCACAACCGGGGTGCCACAGCAGAAAAGGCCCTCTTCCCAGTAGCCACCTACCTCACTTCCTTTGGCCGGGGCTCCTGGAGGCATGGACTGCTGAGGATGATCTTAGGGTCCGGGCAGGTATATATGGGAGGAGACAATCCTTCAGGTAACCTGGCCCCAAGCTGCTTAGGGCTTTGTATGCTAATATCAGCACTTTGAATCTATCAGGCCCAGACATGGACTGGCAGCCAGTGCAGATGGTAAAGCACTGGCCTAAGATGATCATGTTGGCCAGTCCCCATTAGCAATCTTGCTGCCCTGTTTTGGACCAGCTGGAGTTTTCAGACCGTGTTCAAAGACACCCATGTATAAGGCATTGCAGCAATCCAGGCAAGAGGTCACCAGAGTATGGATCATAACTGTAGCTAAGCTATCTCTGTCCAGATAAGGACATAGTTGGTATATATCAGCCTAAGCTGATAAAAGGTGCTCTGGGCCACCATGTTCTGTCTGACAATACTGTTTTATTCTGATATTGCATTTGTGATTATTGCAAGCCACCACCTTGCACAACGCTTTTGTACTAGAACACTGGGGGGGGGGGGATTCCTATAGAAATAAATAATAATAACAAGACATCTCTGCAGTGTTAGTGCAACATAATACAACATGTTACGATGACCCTGTGCCAATGTTTCTGTTGACGTACCCCAACCCCCCCCCCCCCGACCTGTAGTGTAAAGCAGTGTTCTCCAACCTTGGGTCCCCAGATGTTTTTGGCCTACAACTCCCAGCATGCCCCAGCCAGCTACGCTGGCTGGGGCATGCTGGGAGTTGTAGGCCAAAAACATCTGGGGACCCAAGGTTGGAGAACACTGGTGTAAAGCACTAGCTTGCCAGCTCAGCAAGTCTTAGGACTGGGCCATTAAGTTTCCATTTGCGAGCCAACCTGTGCTCTTCACTTCAATGATCGTCTGCATTCAGAACTGAATGATTAAAAGGAACAACAACACGGAGTCGTCCCCCCCCCCCACATACATTCACCCAGAATGGTATTCCGTTCTCTAATTCTAACAGGAGAAACAGTATTAAGCATTTTATCTTGGTTCGCGATGGGTGCTACTGCTGCATCCCTTACTCGGAGCTGTGTAGTAATTATTTAATTACCCACATGAGTAGTTCTGTTTCGACCCCTGCAAAATTAGCATGCAGAACCAAATGCCAGTCCCGTGAGCGAGCTGACGTTTGGACACATAACCACTGGCGTCGCTGTGGCAGCGCGTTAGGAAGGTAAGAAATTCCCTGTTCCCCGTGGAAAGAGCATCTCTGTGTAAGGTTGGCAGAGACATTGTCCCAGGTTCCAGGGTCTAAGCAGGTCTCTCGATATGGTTAGACTTCAGACGGGAGACTGCCTGGAAACCCTCATGTACGCTGCCTTGGAATTCAACAATGAAATAACAACCAAAATAATAAATACACCAATGAAAATATATAAAAAATAATTAAATATCAAACGTATTAAAAAGCCATCCGTAAAGTTAATAATCAAAGCAGCAGATTAAATATTAAATGCTTGCTGGAAGAGGACGGGCTTAACCTGGTGGCTGAAGGTAGAATCCTATGCATGCTTAGACAAAAAAAAAAAAGAAAAAAAAGAAAGTCCTACAACTCCTAGCATCTCCCAGTATAAACATGCACAAGATTGCACCCTAACTGTATACAGCTGAGACACCTTCCCCATTTGGGGAAGGACTGTTCCAGAGAGCCAACAGTGGGCAGGTAGAGCAGCTGTCAAATCTATTTCTAGATGCTACTGAAGAATCACCCAGTTCTTTCCCTTACGTGTGGTAATTGACTAGAAGTGGAAATCATAGACCCAGAAGAGATGAACAAGGCATGTGAGTCCAGGATCTTTTGGGCGGCTCCTGCTGAGCTTCATCTATCATATCCACAAAGTGCCAACGCCTCCGTGATTAAACTTACTTTTATCCATTTAATTAAACCTTTTACAAAAATTTTGTATATATTTTTAAGAAATTTTTAAATACATACATTTTAAATACTAACATTTTGAGTATAAAACCTTAATGTTTTCACATTCAAATTTGAGGACTTAACAATGATAATGCTAGAATTTCAAGTTACACCGTATAAATTTACATGCAAGTTTGAGGACTTAATAATAAATATTACAATTACAAGTAACACAATTTATATATCTACTCATATGTGCTTTAGCATACCAAGTCCTAACTTTGTTGTCTTTTTAACAGAGTTAGTAGAAGCCTTGCTCTTGTTTTTTCTTTTTCTTTTTAAAGTGGCATAGGCCTTCCCCTGTTTTTTCTTTTGAGGAGGCCACCGCCTGAGAATTCCCTTATTTTTTCTTTTGGTTTTTCTTCCCAGGTGGCTTGAGCCTTTTTCTATTTTTCCTTTGGAGAGGCTTCCAGTGTACTGATTGCTGCACGCCCGACAAGAAACCGGTTTGCCCCTCTTGTTTCGTTCATTATCTTCTTCAAGGGTTTCTCACAGACTATATCAGTGTCAATTCTACACCAAAACACAAAAATATTTCTACAGTGTTACAAAACAAACATCATACAATCTATCTTCAAGGTCCCCTTGTTTTACTTACATTGTTTTACTTATGATGTTTGTTTTGTAACACTGTAGAAATATTTTTGTGTTTTGGTGTAGAATTGACACTGATATAGTCTGTGAGAAACGCTTGAAGAAGATAATATACTCAAAATGTTAGTATGT
Source organism: Shinisaurus crocodilurus (assembly GCA_021292165.1). Taxonomy (NCBI): domain Eukaryota; kingdom Metazoa; phylum Chordata; class Lepidosauria; order Squamata; family Shinisauridae; genus Shinisaurus; species Shinisaurus crocodilurus. The sequence goes on along the minus strand of CM037878.1, from coordinate 261,777,095 downwards.
ATTTAATGTAGTATGTATTTAAAAATTTCTAAAAGATATATAATTTTTTTGGTAAAAGGTTTAATTAAATGGATAAAAGTAAGTTTAATCACGGCGGCGTTGGCACTTTGTAGATATAGTAATAATTACCGTGATTATCCTTGTATTAAGCTGTTCAGAGCTTCATCTATCAGGCAGAGACTGCCATTGCAATGGAGCTATAAAAGACATCTCGTCGTATGCTTAAGATTTGGGACTGGCAAAAGCACTAAATCACATGACTTTATTAAACAGAGCAGCATGAAGGGCCTGGTTGTTTTGAAGACTGGTGCTGTTGGATTTGAGAATGACAGCAGATGGTTTTGTTTCAAAAAGTGATTGCTTGGAGATTCTTTTTTTATTCTACACATTCAGCATCATCTTTTTCATGTAACATGCTTTCCTGCTAATACTGGTGTTTTCCTAGGAATTCAAGGCAGGATTTGAGTGAAATAAATACACACAATAAACAAAGTTAGAGAGAGAGAGAGAGAGAGATTGCCCAAAGTGGCCTTGTTAGCTGTCAGTCTTTAGATATGACCTAGGAAAACAAGAGGTAGAAACCCTAATTTAGCACTAACATGATTGAATACACACAGGGATTCAAACCCAGACTTTTAAGAGCAAAGCACTCAAAGCCCTGTGTTTAGATGGACAATTCTAAGTTTTGGGTTCTCCCACATTTGCACTGTTTAAATCTCAAGTTCCTTCTGTATCAAATATGAAGACATTTGTAAATTTTGGTAAATTCTGATCAAAACTGAACTAAAATGAAATTCTTATCCATCCCTACGAGAAACACCACCTTTTGATCACCACAGACCTAATCTGTGATGTGTGGGAACTTCCTGTAGTTAGTGGTAAGGGAGATGCGCTCTGCACCTGCCTAGAGGAACCTTAATCTGTTATAACTTCCGATATTCTCCGAGTCCCAGCACAGATACAAAATTCCAGAAGTGAGCCCTAGCATGCATTAAGTCCAGTTCTGGTGAGAAGAATGGCAGGGAGAGAACTAGTTGCCCTGCTGACACCTATCTCTGACCTGTATCACGAACTCTGGGAGAAATACACGAGTCATCCCACTTTATTCTCACAACTACCATGTGAGGTAAGCAACAGCTGAGTGAACGTGACTCACCCAAGGGCACTCAGCGAACTTCATGCTGAGTCAGGATTTGAAACCAGGTCTCTGTTCGACATGCTATCTGCTCTACACCAGTGGCTCACAATCTCGTCTGAAATTCTTTTACTTTCCTCGTCCTGGGGTTATTTCATTCATCTCATCCAAAAAGCACCAGCATCCTATATCAGTTAAAAGCAGGGATGCCAAACCTGTCCCCCCCAAAAAACCTGGGGGCCAAATCCAGCCCACCTGGGATCCCAGTCCATCCCTCTGGGGTCCCCGAGAAGGTCATGCCCTCTTCCCCTGGCTCTACCCGGTTTCTCCTAGTCACAGCTTTTGTGCAGATTTTCCCCGCATTCTAAAAGTTTGAAATGCCTCTCCTTAAGGCTTAGTTCCTGGCAGTAAGAGCTTGAAGCTAAAATATGCAGGTATGTTTTGTATTTTGGCCCCAGCCCTTTCATCTTCAGCCCCAGCCAGCCCTGGAATATGCCCACCCCGCAGAGCTTCTCCAAAATGCAATGTGGTCCTCTGGCTGAAAGAGGTTCAACACCCCTGTATAAAAGGAAACCCACGGTGTTCTGAAATGACGTTCAGTGGTGCTTTTCCTTCTCTGTGGTTCGAACCATTCAGTCACCGAAGGCCATTCAGCCAGGGCTCCCCGCCCCCGCCACTCTAATGTGCTGCTTGTTTTCAAGTCACACAAAGGTGCCGCCACTGCTGCCCACTCTATGCTTGCATGCAGCATTCCACAGTGAATATTTTTGACCATGTGTGCTCTCCGACCTCCATCAGAATTCTCTTTGGCTACACACACACACACACACACACACACACACACACACACACCACTGCCTTATAAAATTGAGGAACAAAGCCTTTCTTTTCTGCATTTACATAGTGCTTGATTAGGTATGATGAGAGCTCTAATTGCCCTCTGGAGTGCACAGCCCCCAACTAGGTGATCAAAAGCGCTAATATTGTAGTAGATGATAATCGGCTGCTAAGATGCCGTGTTGAAGAAATGACTCTCCTGTCAAAGGCAATACAGAGGGTTGTCATTCAGAAATTTCAGATTTGCTGGGCTTGGGGGTGCTTTGGATCAGTTCGAGAATAAGCGCTTGCTCTCTATTATGATTTGACTAAGTCAGGGATTCTGACCAGGATCCCTTGTAGCCAGAAGACTGTGAACAATCGCTGCTTTCCCTGTAAAGCCTCATCATTAAAAATTCAGCGATGCTTTTAGGGGTGACTGGTGCTCCTGCCACCGGCTAAAGATTAATGACTTGTATGCAGGATGGCTTAAACAGATGCTTTTGTTACCTAGGCAATATCCCAGCTGGATGGATCTTATCTGCAGGCTCTGCTAGGATGAATTTTGAGAGCCAAGGCTGGTCCTGAGATAATTCCATTCACACAGTCAACTCTGCAAATTTCAGGATTTCAGATCAAGGCCTCAAAGGTGAGGCTGCTTCTCACAAACCCAACGTCAATGGCGAAAGGTCCTCCTGTAACATAAGGCTTATATCATAAGCCTAGGAAATGATTTCTCTGGCCAGCGAATACAAAGCAAGATTCTTCAATGTACAAAGCCAACAGCATTATAAAGAGAACCAGGTTTTGCAATATACTTCCTGCAAACTGAGAAGGGGGTAGATATAGTCAGGCATATATCCATGCTGCAATTCCATGAAGTTTCTTGGGGGGGGGGGAGTGCAGAATATCATATCAGGTACAGAATTCTGCTTCCTGAGAATCTCAGGTTTCATTTTTTTTTTTTAAATGCACATTTCTAGTCCTCATAGTTACAGGTATGCTTGAAAGTGTGCAGGCAAAGCCACTGAAATTTTAGAAGCCAGAGGAGTAAATGAATAAGATCTCCAGTGGATGGGGGCAGGGCTTCCATGCCCCACTTAGCTGCTTGTAAAACCAGCATAAATTATACATTTTAAAAAATACAGAATAAATTATGCAAATGTCCCCAATTTCCTTGATTTATACAGGTCAAGGAATCCAGCTTTTTTCCAACAGTTCTTTTAATGCTGCTTAATTGTTTTGTTATTTTGTAATTGTTTTACTTCCTACTTTGTGAGCCACTTTGTTTTATTTCTTTGCTGAGAAAGTCACAGAATTATAATTTGTTGTTTTAGTGAGGAGTACACACTGTCCTGGTGGATATTTATTTTTAAATTTATTTTATTATATTTATACCCCACCTTTTTCCCTGCAAGGAATCCAAGGCGGCTTACATAATCCTCCTCCTCCTCTCCATTTTATCCTCACAACAACCCTGTGAGGTAGGTTAGGCTGAGAGTCAGTGACTGGCCCAAAGTCACCCAGTGAGTTTAATGGCCGAGCGGGGAATAGAACCCGGATCTCCCGAGTCCCAGTCCAACACTCTCACCACTACACCACACTGGCTCACACTGGATATGATATATTTATAGAAGATTGTGCCGCAGAATGTCGATTTCTAATGGATTATGGCAGCATTTTAAAATTTATTTACACACTAGGACCTACGCTGGCTCAGTTTGTCTGAGCGTGGAAAGCTAAGCAGGGTCAAGCCTAGTTATTACTTGGATGGGAGACCCCTCCTCTAGTTTCCTGCATTGAGCAGGGGGTTGGACTCGATGGCCTTGTAGGCTCCTTCCAACTCTATGATCTATGACCCTGCTTACTAGGGGCAGGGTGGGGGTTGCCTTTTGTGCAGTGGAGCCTGGTGGTTCAGTGGGGCTGTGTATCCACTCCGGGTTGCAGTCTGAACTTTTAATGAGCTATCCATGGTGCTGAACCCAGGCTGGGTCCAGTGTTCAGCACCACGGACAGCTCCTTAAAAGTTCAGACTAAAGCCCAGAGTGGATACACTGCCCCACTGCCATTGGAGTCACCAGCCGCTGCTGCTTTTGTATCAGTCACATGGTGGGGTGGGAGGGAGCAGCAGAATCCTGGCCCAGCTTCTCCCCCTCGGTGCTGTCCTTGCCTGTTAATTTGCTCTCACTGAGTGCGTGAACAGTGGGAGGAATGAGGAGAGAGAGGGGCAAGGAGAAAGAGGAGCAACCTCGGCACCTCTTCTTACGCCAGAGGTAGGCAAAGTGGTGCCCGTGGGCACCAGCGCACACTTGGATACCTTTCTTGGTGCCCACTGTGGCGTAACCCCACAATTCAGTTCCCTGGTGTATGTCTGCTTTAGTATATTTAGTGAGTATAGAATGTTGAACTGAGTGGGTGTGGTTTGTGGTGTCTTGGAAAGGGTGGGGGGAGGAGTATATAAGGAGTGTGTGAGTGATGTCAGGGTTAGTTGAGTTGAAGGAGTTATGGGAGAGTGTTTGGAGTGTGGGGAGAGTTGGGAGTTGGGGAGTTAGGTTAGTTGGATTATTCGTGTCTTTTCTGTCAGGAGTTTTGAGAGAAATCAGTGCTTGTCTGAGGAGTGAAAGTATTTAGAATTATAGGGACTTAGGTTAATAACAAAGTGTTTGGTGTAGGCAGGTTTAAAGTTATTTTCTGGAACTAAGATTTTGAGAATTAAAATAAACTTATTTTTATTTTGTTTGCTACCCAAATCCTACGTGTCAGCTTGGTGTTATTAACCTGCATTACTTTTAAATCTACACACACACACACACACACACACCTTTGTACCCACAGAATCATACATTTAAGCTAGATCCTTAATAACCAGAATTAATCTTTTCCCTCATTAGTAGGGGAAAGGTTTCATTTGACCCTCCCCTCAGGTTTTTAAGTGTTGCTGCTTAGCCTGATAAGGGTTTATGCGCCTGGTCCTAAAGTGTAAGGGACCGTGCGGTCACACGCCCACCCCTCCTGTTTTCTCTCTCTCTCTTTTTTTTAAACTAATAGAATTTCTTACTGGCAGCTGGGATCTCTATGGACCAAAGTGAAGGCCTATAGCTGCTCCCATCTTCTTTTCCCGTGAATGTCTCTGGGCCACACGCACGGGGCTCAGAGACATGCTTAGGAAATGAAGATGGTGGGTGGCTGCAAGTTGATGCTTTCATCCGACATCCGCAGCAAGCCCATTTTGTGGTGGTGCCCGGGACAGTTTCTCAAATTGCCGAATGTACCCGTGGACCCAAAATGGTTGCCTACGCCTGTCTTACGCGCGCGCGCGCGCGCACACACACACACACACACACACACTCACTCTCTGGGAGGCGGTGCCGGTTGGGCCCTGAGGAGGAAGCAGACAAACGGGCAGCAGCTCAGTGGGGAGGAGGAGGGGGCACTCAGGGAGGCAGGCCCACTGAAGGCTTCTTGCCCAAGGGCACCCCAAAAACCAGGAACCAGCCCTGAATGTATAGCTACGATGTTTTCTCCTGGTCAGTGGCAGTTGCAATGTTTTCTCCTGTAGATAAAGTCCACACATGATGGTTCCAATTAAGGGCATTTTTGCCCAAGGACCACAGATCAAATGCTGCAATGTTAATCCATTCTGCAAATAGCAAGAATAAACAAATTTCCTCCCCGCCTCTTAAATTTATATATTCAGATTCAAGGGCATATTTTGAGATGACTCTGGCCCAGCCTTCCCCAACCTGGTGCTCTCTGGATGTTTTGGACTACAACTCCCATCATTCCATGCTGCCTGAGGGAGTTGAAGTCTAAAACCTCTGCAGGACACCAGGTTGTGGAAGGCAGCTCTAGGCTACTGGATTATTCAGTCCCTCCTGGCCTTAACATACATCTTGCCTCCATGCAATAATGTGTGTGCTGGATTCATTTATGAAGAGCATTGTGTAACCTTTGCTTTCTCAACTTCAGATAAACAAAGCATTAAACGATCAAATATCACCCACTGATAATTGCACAAAAATAATTTCCACTTATATGCACATTTAACAGAACTGTTACGTGTTTTGATCCTAAGGGCATTCATCTCAGTTATTTGTTCCCCAAACTGCTAGATGTCACCCACAAGATCAATAATGTTTCTTCTTCTAGTCACTGTAAAATCCTGATACATTGCTTAGCATCATTAGAAAAGGAACTGAAAATAAAACTGCCAATATCATGCATTTATATAAATCTATGGTGTGACCACACTTACAATACTATATGCAGTCAAATAGGGTATTGGGGTTGTGCTATTTTAGTGGAAATTGTTTTTAGCTGTTTTAAATTGTCTATGTTTTAATCTTGTTGTAAGTTGCCTTGAGTCTTTTTCTTTACTTTTTTTTTTTTTTTTTTTAAGAGAAAGGTGACTAAGAAATCCAAGAAACAAATAAATAATATTACAGGACTGGTAAAGGTGCAGAAATCCAGGGCAACCAAAATGATCAGGGAGCAGGGGCAACTCCTCTGTGGGGAAAGGTTACAATATTTGGGGCTTTTTAGCTTGGAAAAAAGGGCAAGTAGTGTGTGTGGGGGACACGATAGAGGTGTAAAAAATTATGCATGGTGTGGAGAAAGTAGATAGTACTAGAACCCAATGGGGTCATCCAATCAAGATGAATGCTGGGAGATTCAGGAGAGATAAAAGGAAGTACTTCTTCACACAGCACATAGTTAAACTATGAGACTCACTACCACAAGGTGTAGTGATGGCCACCAACTTGGACAGCTTTAAAAGGGGATTAGACAAATTCATGGAGGCAAAGTCTACCAGTGGCTACTAGTCATGATGGCCTACACATTACTGCCCATATCAGAGGCAGTATGCCTCTTTATACCAGTTACTGGGTGCCATTGCACTCATGTGCTGCTTGTGGGCTTCATGTAGGCTTCTGGCTTGGCCACTGTGTGAACAGAATACTGGGCTGAAAAAGCTTTGGTCTGATTGCAGCGCACAGCTCTTCTTATGTTCTTATGATACCTATATGTGTTATTTAAACTGAGTCATATTAAATTGAACCTAGTGGGTTTCTATTTTAATCTAAATATAATAATTGAAAACTTTGAGTTTAAGCATGCACAAGTCTCTGCTGGATTGTGGTGTATGTACCTAGTGTCAATTTGATCATCATGACTGCTACGTATATGGGTATTTATTTATTTATTATATTTATACTCTGCCTTTTTTCTTGCAAGGAACCCAAGGCGGCTTACACAATCCTCCTCTTCTCCATTTTATCCTCACAACAACCCTGTGAGGTAGGTTAGGCTGAGAGTCAGTGACTGGCCCAAAGTCACCCAGTGCGTTTCATGGCTGAGCGGGGACTAGAACCCGGATCTCCCAAGTCCCAGTCCAACACTTGTGCTTGCTTTAGCAAAGAGGCCCCCCTTTCTGTTATTACCCTCTTCCAGTGGCTGTAGTGGAGTCAGGGCTTGCAAGGGCACAGCACCAACACTTTTTTTTATTATTAGCAGGGGCGCTGACATAATCCGCCACCCCCCCCTCAGAATTCCCAGTTCCCTCTGAGTTTAGCTGCAATCTTCACAGTAGCCGGTGGGAAAATGGATTTTCCCAGCAACAGTATGTAATTGTGAGCTATCCCTGTTGTAACACAAAGTATTTTGGGGTGGCCTGGTCTTGAATGGGCAATGAAGACCCAATTTTACAAAAGACCTGCTGCTGGTAGAGATGAAAACTGCTAGAGCTGGTCTGTTGATATGGATCAATGCAGCTGCCTGCATTTTTGGAATCTCCTCGGGGGCGTGGCTATGGGGACTGTCTGTCACCACCAGCGCCACAAAATGTACCACTGCACCACTGCCCTCCCTCTTCCCTTGCCTTTTAAGCATCAGGGATGGGCACAATCATTGGGTCAGCTGGGTTAGGCCTGAAGAGCTTCCAAAATGTTTTTAGACTGGACCCACCATAGTTCATTTTCTGGTTAAGCCCCCTGATCTTAGAGATATTGCTTGGAATGTACAAGGGTTCAAACGGTTCAGGTCCACAATATGTATTTGGTAGGATAGTCCACTTTCAAGGTGTGCACGTCTCTTTTCCCGGCCTGAAAATTACTCTGAAAAACTCCAACGCTTTTCTTGCTACTATAGCAACTAACACACGACAGTACCTAATTCAGAGAGTCTCCCTAGAACCGTTTTTTTTTTTTTTTTGGATCCCATCTGTCTGTCCCTGGGAACTCACGGGGGGGGGGGGGCTTCTTTTTCTCACTTTCTGAGGCTGCCCGAGTGCAAGCTCATTGGTTCGCTTGACAGCAGCCGAGCCTTGAACGAGCAACAAACCCACGAAGCTTCCTCCGTGTCTCCTAGTCCATTGACAGCATCCGCCTCCCAAGTTCGAGGGGACGCGGAGAGGCTTGTGCCGCGGCGATTTTCCTTTGCGCCGGTAGAGGGCGCGGCGGCTCGCTTTTTGCCAGCCGCAGTGGGAACAGTATAATAGGCTGAGCGGAGGCGCTTGGAGGTAGCGGGCGCCGCTGGGTGGCCGCTCCCCGTGCCGCGTATATAGCTCTCCATCCCTTTGCGCGCGGCTCCCCTTCTCTCCGGTGCTGTCATCAGTCAGGGCGGGATGTAAAGCTGCGAGAGAGCCGCGGTGCGGAGTGCGAGGACTGTGGAGGAAACGGGGGGGAGCGGGCGGGGAGAGGGGGACTCTTTGTCCTGCCGAAGGAGGACCAGGAGGCAGCTCCGTCGCTGAACCAGGTAGGTCCCTTCTTCAGCATCCTTTCCCACTTGGGTACCACTAACCCGGCAAAAAGATGTTTGCGGCATCCCCCTTCTCCTCCCCCAGGGAAGGTGATGCCCAGGAGCCGCGGGGCTACTTCGATGCTCCCTCTGTGTCCACTTTGGGGTTGCGGGCGGCGGCGGGGGGGGGGGGAAGATGGGGACGGGGTGAGGCGGAGGGGTGGATCAGGTTCCCTCGGAGCCGCCAGCTAAGCGCACCCCACCTCCCGGGCGCACCCCACCCCCGCCACTTCAGCCTCATCACATAATTTCTTCCTGCGCAAGTTTTGAAGCCTGCCGGCCCTGTTCCCCAGTCACCTGCTCCTAACACGAGGAGGTGGTTTAACTAAGGACTCCAAAACCATGACCGCCGCCTCTCAGGATGGGACCTGAGCAAGATGTCCCCCTCCCTCTCTCTCCAACATATACACTCCTGGCAGCCAAAGACTAAATTAGCCGAATAGACATAATAACAACAACAAGAGGACCAAAACAACCTCACGCCAGGCTTTTGCTGGCAGATTGTCGCTTGCAATAATCAACCCTCCCCCCGCCCCGCTCCTCCCCACCGACAGCTGTTCAGATGGGATAGGAAAGCTGAGTCTGCTTACTTGGCACCTGCCCGCCCGCCCACCCGTCTTGTGGGGCAAAAGAGACTGTAGCCAGTCTCATTCTACCTACCCACCCACCCCAGATGTTGCCACTCCGCTGCCCTGTCTGTTGAATTGATCGACAGCCTCTCTGGGTATCTTTCTAGCAGGGGAACAGAAGTGGGAAGTGGGCTCTCGTCCTCCAAGTGCTGCTGTAGTTTCTTTCTTCTTAGGCTGGACAGTCCAGCGCACACAATGGTCGGTCTGCCTTGGTGAGGAGCAGGCGCTGATCAACTACTGGAGAGGGTGGTGGCATAGTCTGCGCAGGACACTTTAACTCGTCGAAACGTATACCGGCGGTGTTGTGTATATATATACGGACCGCTCCTCTTTGACTGCTTCTGATTGTTTACCGACCACATGTGTCACGCACTGGCTTGCGATCTTTAACGCAGCCTATTGTTTACCATGAGTCACGCAATTATTCCCGTTTTTGATGGAGAACGCGGGGCCCGAACAGGCATTACTTGAAATGTGTGTCTAGCAGCTAGCTATGTCTTCTCTTCATTTTTACTCTAGAGTAGGTGCAGGGCCCCCGATCTGAACCTTTAAAACAAAACAAAAAACAAACAAACAAAACACCTACGCCCTACGCTAGGGTCATGATCCGGATGGGGTGGTGGTGCAACTACTCTAGCGTAAAACATGAAAAAGAAAGACTTAGCCGCTAGACACGCATTTAAACTGTCTGTTTTTGCTACACCGTGGCAAAAGCAAAAGTCACACCGTGAAAGCTGCCTAAGTGACTTTCTTCTCTTTTCTTGGCTACACAGCGTAGCGTAGTGGTGAGAGTGTTGGACTGGGACTCGGGAGATCCAGGTTCTAGACCCTTCAGTGCTCTGCCATGAAACTCACTGGGTGACTTTGGGCCAGTCACTGACTCTCAGCCTAACCTACTTCACAGGGTTGTTGTGAGGATAAAATGGAGAGGAGGAGGAGGATTATGTAAGCCGCCTTAGGTTCCTTGAAGGAAAAAAGGCGGGGTATAAATATAATAAAATAAATAAATAAATACACAGAGATAATCTCTTGTATGGGGAAATGCGTGTATTGTAGAGCAGGGGTCTGCAGAAGGTAGACTGGGATCCACACTAGATCTCTAGGTGATTTGCAGCAGATCACCAGTGATTTCTGACTCCCAACGGTTTAACAACAGCAACAACAACAAAAAGGCTCCCTCCGTTTCCAAATTAGGGTGCTGACTGAGGCAGAAGGAAGTTTGGGTGGGAAACCAGGACTGAATGTTTGTGTGAACAAGACTGCAATCTCACTTCCGGTTCTGAAAACAAAGGTTGAGCATATGCTCAGAGGCACCCTTGTTCCTTAGTTCTAAAAGTATGTTTTCCCTACCCCCTTCTGAGTCACTATTTTGCACCTGTCTCCAGTTGGTACATTTCAGGGTTCAGGTAACAACAACAAAGCCTGACGTTTGCCCAGCCCTGCTATAAAGTACCAATTCGGATTTCATTGCAGCCAAATCAACAATCTAAGTGGCCTTAGGCAAGCCACTATCTCAGCTTCAGCACCATCCTCGTTTGCCATATAGGAATAATCATATGTCAAGACCTACCTTAAAGGGTTGTTGTAAGCATTATTGAGATAATGTATGTAAAGCATCATATAAATGCTTCTGATGGTAATTTTTATGTTTATTACTTAAATGCCTGAAAAATGAGAGCCACTGTTGTGTAGTGGTTAGAGTGTTGGACTGGGACTTGGGAGACCCTGGTTCTAGTCCCCATTTGGCCATGAAACTCACTGGGTGACTTTTGGCCAGTCACTGACTCTCAGCCTAACCCACCTCACAGGGTTGTTGTGAGGATAAAATGGAGAGGAGGAGGACCATGTAAGCCACTTTGGGGTCCGTGCAAGATGAAAAAAAGGTGGGATATAAGTGTAATAAAATAAATAAATAGCTGATAATTCCATTCAAGTATTTTCCCCATTGTTAGAACACAGATTGGGTCTAGTTGTACGTTTTTGTTTTATAGTTTTGTATGTAGTTTATAATAACTAAATAAAATTTATTTTTTTAAAAGAACACAGATTGGGGGAGCTGCTTCAAGAACCACCTGTCCAGCTCAGGAAAAATAGTTGTGCTGCACTTCCAATTTTCTGTATACACACATTATATAAGTGTGTGTATGAATCACCTTTATGCACAATAATGCAAGCACAACCCTTGGGACACAGAAGACTTGAGCTTAGGTAGAACCAAGTCTGAGGGTATAGTCCTATAAATACTTACCTGAGAGTGGTAAGTTCCATTGAACTCAGTGGGATGCACCTCTGAATAGAAATGCATAGGATTGTGCTGTAACTCTCTTTTAGACTACCCCACCTTTAAGAGGGCCCGTGTCACTAATTTAATTGTAAAAATAACTCTCCCCAATAGATTGCCATTATTAGCATTTTATACATAAGGAATTGAGGCTGAGAGATAATTTGCTGAGGGCTGAAATAGGACTTCCCCCCAATTCTTTCAGTTCCAATATAAGGTAGGACCCCTAAAGGAAATATTGAAAAAACTGAATAGTCCCCCCCCCCCTTAAACCTAAACTTTGTTTTGGTGTATGAACTCCTCTGACCATGCAGGTAGACCTCAGTAACACCTAAAAGTTAGATTCATAGATGTATATGTATAGAACAGGACCTGATTTATTTGTGAAGGGGGCGTGACTGCTTTGCATGCAGAAATTTCCAGGTTCAACCTATTCCTGCTGTCTTCAGGAAGGGCTGGGAAAGACCCCTGCTTGAAACCCGGGAGGGCCACTGCCAAATCAGGGTAGACCAGGGGTAGGCAACCAGATGTTTTGGACTCCAACCCCTGTAATCCCTGATCAGGGCTGGCCCTACCATTAGGTGGGGTGAGGCAATTGCCTCAGGCGGCAGATGCTGGGGGAGGCAGTAATGGCAGCCTCTCAGCTGTTTCTCCTAAATTCTTTGGCTGTTCCCCTCTCTTGGAGGACATGTCTGAGTATGCCACACTACCTGCCTTGGGCTCCCTAAACTAGCCTACAGCTCCCTCAGGTGTGGCAAAGGAAACTGCCCCATAGCCAGTCTTGAGGTAAGATTCAACTGCCAGTCCAGTTGGCTTCTGTATGTGGAATGGGAAGCGGGCACCATCTTGTCCTTTGCTTCAGGCAGCAAAATGTCTTGGGACAGCCCTGTCCCTGACCATTGGCCATGCTGGCTGGGGCTGATTTTATTTATTTATTTATTTATTTATTATTAATTATATTTATACCCCGTCTTTTTCCCTGCAAGGAACCCAAGGCGGCTTACATAGTCCTCCTCCTCCTCTCCATTTTATCCTCACAATAACCCTGTGAGGTAGGTTAGGCTGAGAGTCAGTGACTGGCCCAGAGTCACCCAGTGAGTTTCATGGCCGAGTGGGGACTAGAACCTGGATCTCCTGAGTCCCAGTCCAACACTCTAACCACTACGCCACGCTGCCTGTCTGGGAGTTGTAGTCCAAAACAACTGGAGGGTACCAGGTTGCCTATCACTGGTGTAGACAATAGTGAGTGAAGGTCTGACTTGGACAAGGCAACTTCCTCTGTTCCTAGATTCTGACAGTATCCTTGATGACTGGTAGCTTAATGTGTTGATGAACTTCCTGTGGGAAGAATTTAGTCTGATGCTATATGAAAGTTTTGTCTGTCAAATTAGAGATTTGGTGGGATAGGGAAATCATTGGTGGGTGTTGGTGTGAACCAGCCTTGAGATGTCAATGATTCCAGATATTGCCACCTGTGGGTTACTTTTCATGTCCTTCATGGTATTTGCACATGGGGCTGTTATGGCTCCGCACATGAAAATATAATGCAACCTTTCCCTAACCTGGTATCTTGCAGATGTGTTGGACTAGAACCCCCACCTCCCCAAGCCAATGTCTCTGCAGGCTGGGGATGATGGGATTTGTAGCCCAACACATCTGTAGGGCACCAGGTTGGGGAAGGCAGATCCAATGTGTTAGGTGCATTATTTATTTATTTTACTATATTTTACTCCATTTACACCCCACCTTCCTCCAAGTAGCTTTAGGCAGAGTAAATGGTTCCTCTCCCTCCTTTTTATCCTCCTCACGACAACCCAGCGAGCCAGGTAAATTAGGCTGGGGGAGCATGTCTGTCCCATGGTCACCCAGTGAGCTTCATGGCCAAGTGGGAATTTGAACCCAGACCTAGTGGAGGCTGGTGGATCCAGTGTCCATGGAGCAGTGTATCCACCCCAGGTTTCAGTCTGAACTTAAAAGGCGTGATCCATGGTGTTGAACCCTGCCCCCCAAATAGGGTTTGGCGCCATGGATCGCTCCTTAAAAGTTCAGACTGCAACCTGGAGTGGATACACTGCCCCACTGGCATTGGATCCACCAGCCTGCCCTGCCCAGATCTCTCTGGCCCTAGTCTGCCAGCACTATAACCACTGACTACACCATGCTGAGATACTATCTAAAAAGGATTTTTAAAAGGACTGTAACCCAATTAAAGCAACTTTAATGATTAATTATAAGAGTTGTAGTTGATAGATTAATTTATCAATGGAGGGAATGATCCTATGGCCCCTAGACATTGTCTGAGGGGCCATAGGATAGTCCGGATTCCCAGCCCCGAGGCTGGAGACAGTACTCTAACCTAGGAGCTGGGAATTGGAGCTCCAATCCCCTTCCCCCATCCCCTCACCACTGGTGTGGAAAGAACCGCACCGGCTGCTCTCCGAGGTTGGGAAAGCAACCTCAGAGAGGGGGAGAAGGGGGTGTTTTGGGGGGGTGGGGAGGGGAGGAGACTGGAACAGCCAGGATATGAGCTATCCTGAGGCTGCTCCAGCCTCCTTCCCTCTCCCTCTGAAATGCCATCACCAGATTGCTGAAAATGACTGTCTAGTGAAAATGCAGAGCAGGAGGAGCAGGGAGGCAAAGGTTGCCTCCACCACTCCTCCTGCTCTGCACTACATACCCATAAGCCTCTGAGTTCAGGGGCTTACAAGCATCCCCATAGGACTGTGCCCTAAATTGGCACATATTTGCCTTTATTTATTTATTTATTTATTATTTACATTTATTTATCGCCCATTATATTGTTTTAATTATTATGTTTTATTGTGTTTTATTGTATTTTGATTGTACATCGCCCAGGGTGGCCGGGTGACCGGCCAGATGGGCGATTGATAAATATAATAAATAAATAAATAAATAAATCTGGCCAGCAAACCGGCCACCCTGGGCGATGTACACAAGATAAAATACAGGATACATGTTGTTTTTGCATGTAGGGAAAACAACATTTCTGAAGGAAGAAGCATGCTTTCTTTGTTTTTAGATGATGTGGCTCTCCAGATGTTCAGCTGCAGCTCTCATCATGCCTCACCATTGGCTATGCTGGCTAGAGCTGATGAGAGCTGAAGTCCAACAACATCTGGAGGGCCATTTGTTATATGTCCCCCACCCCCAGCCTTAAGTGATATGTGTTGTAGCAGGCAGTGCTTTTTTTCTGGAGAAAAAGGTACCGGAACTCTTGGATTACATTTCCTCGGGAGTAGATGGCGATTAAATTGTAATGCAATTAATAGAAGAAAAGGTGCTGGAACTCAGTTCCGGTGAGTTCCACCAGAAAAAAAGCCCTGGTAGCAGGAAGCATCTTAGAAGAGGCATTCCCCCTCAGTGTGAGAGAAGGAAGAATGCCTCTTTTTAAAGGTGGTGCTTGCCGTCTGCAGTTTTTATGAAATTTAAAATTATATATTTTTAAAATCTGATACCAAATCAATCAGGGACATCTTTTTAGGGGGGGGAGGCTTAATCTAGTTCCAAAATCCATATCATTGTAATACTTTTATTAGGCCAACCAAAAGATCACAAAGAAATGTGAAACCTTTCGAGATCTGCAGATCTCTTCATAGATTTCATAGATCATAGAGTTGGAAGGAGCCTACAAGGCTATCGAGTCCATCAGGCAAGACATCACAAAAAAGCAGGTGTGTGTGTGTGTGTGTGTATTTCTTAGCATCATGTCTAGCATTAATGGGATAATTGGAGTGAGATTACTGAGAAGGACTAGTGGATATAACATACTTTAATGCTACAATAGAGGAATTTTCTTTACATTGGATGCCTTTTATCATGATATAGTTAACTCATAATACAATATACAATTATATGACCTCTAGCTCTCGAATAGATTTAATTTATATTATATGGGAAGCATGGTAGATAAGAAGCTATGTGTGTATGTTTTTAAAAACCTATCTGCTCCTTTTCACCACACAGCAGATGTAAATGTATGCTGGGCAGCACGTTATGACTGTGTTATGTGATATGCAAATGTTTGGAGCACTACAACCTAATTACCTATCACTTATGGCTGGCGTGCATGTTCCATGAGCCAGCACAGGAAGTCCTTTCTAAAGTGCTCCACACCACAAGCTTTTTGTGTGTAGTCACTCACTGTACAGATGGGGCGATTGTTTCCATGCCACCCTAAATTGCCCCTGAAAGAAAAATGGACTGAGGGGATGTTGTGGAAACCACTGGATGCAAATAGTTCCCCCCAGTGCAGACAGACACTGCACTGAGCCATTTAAACCAACCTCCGTGTGGAGGCCAACGATGTTTGTGCTGGCCTCCAGCCGCAGTGTTAATGAAATCGCAGTTTGTTTAGACTTTCTGCTCTGTTGTTATTGTTGTTGTTAATTGAATTGATTCGATGCCTTCCTCTTAAGAAAGAGCCAAGGTGACTTACAACAGAATCATTAAAACGTACAAAACGTAAAACAATTTTTATTAAAACACCAAAGCATAATACAACAACCAAAGCATAATAAAACAACTAAAACATCTATATAGACCACAACCAAAACAACTGCTGCATTAAAAAGCCCATCATATGCCTTCAAAAGCCTGGGGGGGGGGTAGAGAAAAGTCTTGACCTGGTGCTGAAACGGTGGCAACGTTGGTGCCAGGTGGGCCTCATTGGGGTGAGCGTTTGACAGTCAGGGTGCCACCACTGAAAAGACCCTGTCCCTTGTTGCTGTCCTCTGAACCTCCCTCAGAGGAGGCACTCTAATATATTGATTTTTTAGTATACTTGGGCCTCTCTTTTACTCTTAGAGTAGCCATGTTCGAAGGCCACCTGAGAATACCTTTGGAATCTGGTCATTCCTCATTTCTTACCTGGCCCAGCGCGTCCTCCAATGCACCAAACTGGCAGGCTGCAGTCATCCATTCATTTGAAAGGGCTTGGGACAGTGTTTTTGCCATCAGAAGGCGGGGGAAAGACTGGCGCTCCTCTGCAAATTCATTTATTTAAACACTAGCAAATGGGCCCGGCTTCGCGTGGCTTGGAATAGCCCTTAATGTGATACAGCAAAGACTTCAAGCAAATTTACGCTGCTGTCAGAGTTGAACACATTGTGCCTACACTGTCCGAGTGAAGCCACACCCGCTGGCACTCCCAGGCACAGCCCCTGCCAAGGTGCACCCCCTAAGGGAGGCGTCTGTCCACTCCATTCCCCTGAGGAGGGGCTGCCCCACAGCAGCAGGCAGGCATATAACTGTGTCCCTGGCTTCAAACTGTATGGACTGCAAAGCAATGTGCTGACTAAATGTGCTGACTAGGGAAGTCTGCCACTAGTGGTTGAAGATGTTACTGCATGCTTTGACCACATGGGCTCATTTAAATTATTTTAAATTAATTAAGGGCACAATCCTATGGATTGCGCCCTTGATACTCGTAAGCCTCTGAACTTGGAGGCTTAGGAGCATCCAGTGCAGAGCGGGAGGAGTGGCGGAGGCGATCTTCACCTCCCCGCACCTCCTGCTCTGCAATTCAGCTAGATGGCTGTTTTCAGCTGTCTAGCTACAGTGCTTCCAAGGGGAAGGGAAGGATGTTTGAGCACCATCAGGATGCCTCATATCTTGGTGGCCCCAGTGACCAGTCTCCTCCCCTCCCCTCTCTGCCCCCTTTATCCCCTCCAAAGTCAATTTTACAACCTTGGAGGAGGAGCAGCTGGCCTGGTTCTTTCTGTGCCAGCTGTGTGTGTGTGTGTGGGGGGGGGGACATGACACATGGAGCATGGATCCCCAGCTCCAAGGTCAGAGCTCTGTTTCCGACCTTGGATCTGGGTATCTAAAGTATCCTATGGCCCTGCAGATGATGTCCAGGGTCCATAAGATAGCTCTCTCTAATGCATTTTAAAAACAAAATAACCCTGAGGTTCATGCCCCCTAGGACTCCCATCGTGTGCATGCCAAGTTTCAGGTGTCCAGGGTTCATGGTCCTGCTGCTGTGACGCAGACAGAAGACATCCTCCTTCATTATTATAGATACACAGACATTTAAAAAATTGCCCAGTGCCTAACACTGAAATTAGGGTGGCTATGTCCTACTTTACAGAGGACAGTCCTCTATTTGGAGGGCTTTCCAGTTTAAAGATAAAGAACCCCAAGAAAAGGAAGCAGCTGCCTTGAAGTTACCCATCAGCATTTAGCGCCTGGACAGCAGACTGAGCGCAGGCACACGGGTTAGCTGGTTACAGTCTTGCCCACCACGATGAAATGTATTGTATTTCTATTTAAGTTATAATAAGTATTTCTAAATTTGCATTTCTACATATCAATTAGCCTATGCAGATCTGATGCACATCGGTGTCTTCTTCTGCCCTCCTTTTTTGGTGATGCATTTCCTCTTTTTTTGGCAATGTGGAAGTGGCCATCCTAACTAAAATTGGACTTTAAAAGAAAAAAACCTTGCCTGGTATCAGTTTGTTTATAAACCAGCTAGTTGGCAACCTTATCAGTGGAAGCAAAATCTACAGCTTAAAAAATATTATTAGGATTTACTGGTATCAGGAGAAGCATTTACTTTTATAAAAACAATGACAAGTCTTGTACCACCTTGAAGACTAAGACATTTATTCTGACAATTGCTTTTGTGGATTACTGCCCACTTCATCAGATGCAGGAAGTGTTATTCTGAGTTCTCTGTGTGTGATACACACATACGACTATGGTTGGAGGGGTGGGATTGCAAACAGTGAGGTCAGAAAGAACTGAAATGGAGAAAGTACAGGGAGTGATCATCATTATCTTATTTACAGTGGCTATTTGCGGAACAATTCTTGGATGATAGTACAGGCATCCTTGGACTGGTAAGCTGATTAACACAGGTAGTGTGATTACAAACAAACAAACAAACACACAAACCCTGTCTCTATGCAAACCACAGGAGATAGAGTTGAGCCTCTTGATGAATTGTAGCTCAGCTGTTTCACATGGATATCAGTCTTTAAAGTTATTTTGTTCAAGAAGGGCCACTTTAATTTTAGTGACAAGGACTGGGTTCGCACCGCAGCTAGGCACCATGGCTTAGCGTGTTGTGCGAACCCAGTCAATGTTTCTTAGCCATAGCTTTGAAGCCACCCTTCGAAGCCATGACTTGTTCTAGGGTTTACTGTAGCCACTGTGGCTTAGCATGCTGTGCGAACCCAGTCAAAGTGTGCTGGGAGGTTGAAGTGTCCTTCCCCGCTCCCACTGGTTTTTGAATATTGACGAAATCTGAAATCAGAAATGTCAATATTCAGAGCTGGTGTGGTGTGGTGAGGGTGTTGAACTCAGACTCGGGAGATCTGGGTTCTCGTCCCCACTCAGCCATGAAACTCACTGGGTGACTTTGGGCCAGTCACTGACTCTCAGCCTAACCTACCTCACAGGGTTGTTGTGAGTATAAAATGGAGAAGAGGAGGAGGATTATGTAAGCCACCTTGGGTTCCTTGCAGGAAAAAAGGCAGGGTATAAATATAATAAACAAATAAATAAATACTCAATATTTCTTTCCAAAGTGCCTGGGAGTGATACGATTTGGATTTTCTCCCAGAAGCTTCAATGCACTGTCATTCTGCAGTGTTGCTCGGGGCAGGGGGGCGGCTTTTGTGAGAAAACGGCACCACCAGCCAGTGGCATCTGGGAGGAGCTCCTGTGGAGAGCAGTGAGTTGTGCCCCCTTGGATTTCACCCCGACCCTGAAATTTGTTGGCGATGGTTTGGCCGCCTTTCACTACCTCTATGGTGCCCACAAAATACAAGCTGAACATGTTGCACTGCTCTCCTGAGCCCCACTCCAACACTCTCACCACTACGCCACCCTGGCTCCCTCAATGCATCTGCTTCAGGGCGTACTCTGAACTTTTAAGGAGCTGTCTATGGTGCTGAACCAATTTTGGAGATAGGGGGATGGGGTTCAGCGCCATGGAGTAAAGTTCAGAGTAAAACCCAGAGTGGGTACGCCGCCCCACTGACATTGGAGTCACCAGCTTCCACTGCACCTGGGGGTGTGTGTCAAATCTCTTTCAGCCCGAGGGCCAAATTCCATTTTGGAGAAGTTCTCAGGGGGCCACATTCCAAAGGCAAAAAGGGGCAGGGCCAACATGCCAGCATATTGTAGTTTAAAGCTCTTACGGCCAGTCGCCAAGCCTCAGGGGAAGCCTTTCAACCTTTTAGAATGAGGGGAAATGTTGTGCAAAAGCTGGCAAACCACCAAATGATTGGCGGTCAGGGGAAAGGGCCAGGGCCGGGGGGAAAGGTGTGTGCTCCTCTGGGGAACCCTGGAAGGCTGGATTCAGACCCCAGGCAGGGTGGACTGGGCCTGCATGCCTGAGGTTCAACACCCCCGGTCTAACCTCTAGTGACTTTCCATCCAGAATGCTGGCTGAGACGAGTGTGAGCCTTGTAATGTGGATTTCTGGTGACTAAATGCAACAGAAGACAGGGCCCCTGTATCTTTAAAGATCGTCTAAAAGAGGGCATTTCTGTGGCAGTGCTTCTAATACGCACTCCTTCCTGTATAGCAAGCTGCCTCTGCTGGAATTCTCTCTCTTCTACACCGCTATTAAAGGTACAGGAGCCAAAGATGACATTCATATAAATGAATTAGGAATGCTATTTAATAGTACTGAGAGCCAGTGTGATGTAGTGGTTAGAGTGATGTAGTGGTTAGAGTGGGACTCGGGAGATCCGGGTTCTAGTCCCCACTCGGCCAAGAAGCTCACTGGGTGCCTTTGGTCAGTCCAGACCGATCAGCCAACCTACCTCACATGGTTTGTTTGTGAGGATAACATGGAGAGGAGGAGGAGATTAGGATTAATGTAAGCCGCCTAAGGGTTCCTTGCACGAAAAAAGGTGGATATAAAGGAATGAAAAATAAATAATAAATACTATTTACTGAGGATGCTTGGCAACATTTCTGGAAAACTAGAATTTCTTTTTCTAGATGTATAACTATGAAAGAAGCCTATTTGAAAAGATTTGCTCAAAACCAATAAGACTTACGTTAGTCATCTTGACTAACTTAAGTCCCATTGATTTCAATGAGCATACTCTAAGTATGGCTATTTATTATTATTATTATTATTATTATTATTATTATTATTATTATTATTATTATTTATATTTAATACCCCACCTTTTTTCCTGCAGGAACCCCCAAAGGGGTTTGGCTTACATAACATCCTCCTCCTCCTCTCCATTTTATCCTAAAACAAACCCTGTGAGGTAGGTTAGGCTGGGAGTCAGTGACTGGCCCAAAGTCACCCAGTGAGTTTCATGGCTGAGCGGGGACTAGAACCCGGATCTCCTGAGTCCCAGTCCAGCACTCTCACCACTACGCCACACTGGCTAGATCTGGATCCAACCCAACGTAATTACCAAATGGCACCATATTTCATGGCAACTTAACAAAAATTAGGGAAACATGACAAAGTCTCTGTTAGCAAGGCTAAGGTAGAAAAGGAACCTACATCATCATCATCATCATCATTATTATTATTATTAATCATTTTATTTCTATACCGCCCAATTGCTGAACCTGATATGCAGGTTCAGCTATTGGGCTGAACCCCATATGCAGTGGGGTTGCCTACAGATTCAAATATATTGGGTGAAGGACAAGTGAGTGTGTATACAATGAGAGACTATTTACTAGCAGATCCTCCAGAAATATTGTTCTTCGGGGATGTTCATGGGATAGTTAAAAAGAAGACTACGGGTTATATCCTACATTAGTCTTACTTAAAGTAGAGCCATTTAAATTAATGGGACTTAAGTTAGACTACCATTGGATATAACCCTCTGATCCTAGTGCTTCCTTTGAACCTGTTTGCACCTCCAGTCCTTGGACATAATAATCAACAGGATTTTAAAAGCATCTGCAGAGTAGTTCCTTCACCAACGATTAAGGGAAAAGCATTCTGCCCCCAATCACATGGGAAGCAGCTTCCGTAGAGGGTGTGTATGAGTTCCTGGGTAGCTTGAACTTCTGCACCTCTCATTCTAGAAATTGAATGCGGCTTGGTTTTTACATCGTTTTTCTTTAGGGAGGCTGTGGTGGTCGAAATAATATGCGGAAGAGACTGGGTCTGTGTGCGAGTAAAACAAGATTCCAGCACAATATTATTGTAATTTTTTAATCACACAGAAAATAATTAATAGGGGAAACGTTGCAAGCTGAATGAAGCTTAGATCATGCATTGATCAAAGTACCCGCGTATCAAACTGGAGCAGCGCAGGCTTATGGACTACTAATTACTCGGCAGCGAAGTGAAAGTCAAGTTCCCTTTGAAGTCAGGAAGGCGAACATGATGTTGACTGAACGGAAGCCTGAGGGTTTCCTCTGCTCTTCTTAAGTCTGTCTGAGCTGGATTCCTGGTGCAGGGCCTAAGTGAGGGCAAAGGTGCTCTCTTACACCTTCTTTATGAGTCTCTAGCCATGAGGCTGGCCAAGAGCCAGATCACCTCTAGTATAAATTAGAGCAGGCTTAAGTGATCTTTTCCGCCTGGGCAGTTAGAATGCGAGATCTTAACAAGCCCAGGAACACAAGTTTTGAGAGCTCAGTATCTCTCTGCATCCCACCCGCTCACTCTGTCCTATTAGCAGCACAGCAAACACACGTCCTTTGTTGTTGTTGTTGTTGCTGCTGCTGTTGCGGTTCTGGATCTATTATGCAAACGCCCTTGTCTTCAGAAGGTTAGGCAAGCCCCGAGCCAAATGTTCATTACACAACAAATAGAAGAGGCTTCCTCACACCCCAGGAGCTGTTTTGGGAGCCAAGCATAGCAGGAGCCTAGCTATAGCCAGTCCAGCTACACAGGGCAGGGTGGGGAGCGGTTGGGGTGATGAGATGTTGCCAGGGAGAGCTGCGCAAGCCGATGCAGCAGATATTATCTTTGCGGGAGAAAACAGCAAGCTGGGTGCTGTTTTGTGCTGGCGGAATGGAGCTCAGCAAAAGACTCCCGGAGGCATCATTTTGATCTTCATCCTAAAGACATTAAAGTGTCTTCAGTGCATGAGAATTCATATGTATGGCATGTCCAGATTTAGATGAAGATGTGGGATGATGGAGACAAGATAGCCTTGTGCTGTCAGGCTTGTCAGCCTAGGGCGGGGATGGGGAGCGCTTTTCATGTCAAGGTGTGCCTTACCTACTTATGAATCGCCCAAAAAGAGGGCAAAAGAGGACAACACTTTGCATGAAATGTTCATCCACTGATTTTTATGTATAGATGCAAATTTAGAAACAATAATTATAATTTAAATAGAAATACAGTGCATCTCACTATAGCAGGGAAGACTGGGACCAGGTGACCCATGTGCCTGTCCGTTCAGTGCTAACTGTTGGTGGGCAATAGTTCTTACTGTTCTTTATCTTTCAAACAGAATTGGACTGGACAGCCCTTCAAATAAAAGACCCCTTCAAATACAGGACTGTCCTCTATAAAAGAGGACACATGGCCACCCTCAGTAAAATACGTTGTTGTTTTTTGCGTGGGAGGGGCACATTCCAGCAGTAGGCGTAGCCAGAGCAAAAAGTGGGCTGAGTGCCAAGTCTGAACTTTAAAAGAGCTATCCATGGTGCTGAATCCCAAACCCCAAAGTAGGTTCAGCACCACAGATAGCTCCTTAAAAGTTCAAACTACAACCCTGAGTGGATACACCACCCCACTGGCATCAGAACCACCAGGCTTCACTGATATGAAGAGCCAGTGTGGCGTAGTGGTTTGAGCGTTGGCCTGGGACTCAGGAGGTTTGAGTTCTAGTCCCCGCTCGGCCACGAAGCTCACTGGGTGACTTTGGGCCAATCACTGACTCTCGGCCTAATTTACCTCACAGGGTTGTTGTGAGGATAAAATGGAGAGGAGCAGGAGGATTATGTAAGCTGCCTTGGGTTCCTTCCAGGAAGAAAGGCAGGAAATAATAATAATAATAGTAGTAGTAGTAGTAGTAGTAGTAATATGCATCAATCTGTTAAAGAATGTTTGACTATGGAGATGTATAATAGAATAGAGGTCATTTTAAATGACTTTTTCATTAACAGCAAACTGACGCCCCAAGTGTGGATCTTCATGTTGCCATCCGTGCAGAGCAGGAGGTATTTCATTTAAGAACAAAGTCCACAGAAGTACACATAAAACCGCAAACCCTAACAGGGGTGTGTGGCAGGGGGACTCCAGACTCCTCAGTGACCATTTAGCATGCTCCTTAGGCATGGAATGCTGACTGTTGAGAGGGGAGGGGGAAAGGAAATGAGAGGGGTGGGGTAATGTAACGGAGTCTCCTGGAAGAGGGTACAGCTGGCTGTGACATTGAACAGGAGTACTCCACACACTCACATTTTGTTGCAGGCCCCACTTGCATCCTAAAATAGCAATCCCGCTTAAATTGTAAGCTCCTTGGGGCAGGGATGGACCAGCCTCAGTGACACCACAAGAGTATTTAGGGTGCATTCTCGGTTTGCACAGAACACCCCCACTCTGCCTCACCAAGGATGGAGCTGTCCCTGTTTCCTCCTACCTCTATCTATCTATCTATCTATCTATCACATTTCTATACTGCCGTGCCAAATAGCCAAAGCTCTCTGGGCAGTTCACAACAATTAAAGCCATAAAATACAACATAAAATCCACTATAAAAGTGTAAAACTACAATATAGTATAGAATTAAAAGCCGAAGTAAGACCTAGCAGCAGTACAAAGATTTAAAATACAGTAAGGGAACAATCCGATGGCCATCCGACATGGCCTGGGGGGGGGGGCATTGGATTATTTGGAGCCCCAGCTCTGAGGTCCTGTGAGCTCGGAGCTGGGACTCCGAATGCCAAGCCCCCACCCGACCCCCTTCACAGCTGGGGTGGAAAGAACTGTGCTGGCTGCTTCCCTGAGGTCGCAAATCGGCCTCAGAGAGGAGGAAAAGGGGTGTGCCATATCCAAACGGCGCCCCAGTCTCCTTCCCTCCCCCTCCGAAGAGCTTCACCTAGATGACTGAAAACAGCCGTCTAGATGAAATGTAGGACGTGAGACGCGGCGGTGAAGGTCACCGCTGTGCCTCATGCCGTGCATTGGATGCATGTAAGCCTCCAAATTCAGAGGCTTACGTGCATCGAGGGCAGGGGTGATAGGATTGTGCACCTCAAGATTTAAAACAACAGAGGCTGAAAGACTCACATGCTTGGGAAAATAAGAAAGTCTTGGAAAAATAAGAAGGTCTTCACGTGGCACCAGAAAGAGCACAATGTAGGCGCCAGGCGAGCCTCTCTGGGAAGCTCATTCCAGAGTCGGGGTGCCACAGCAGAAAAGGCCCTCTTCTTAGTAGCTACCCACCTCACTTCCTTTGGCAGGGGCTCCTGGAGGTGGACCGCTGAGGCTGATCTCAGGGTCTGGGCAGGTATATATGGGAGGACACACCCGCCATTGCCACTGAACCTGCCTACATTCATTCCATGTCTCCCTCTCCTGTTGCTTGCCTCTATCACAACTTCTGTCTGCCATTAAGAGTGCAAACTGTGCTGGTTGGGGCATGCTGGGAATCATAGGCCTTTTTCCTGTCTAAACTCACATAGGATTGTGCCTTACATGCTGCAGGCAGCTGCCATTTCTCACAGTACACTGTGCAGAAAGTTACACTGTTCAGAAAGAATGTGTACAAGGGGAAATGTGTATATAGGTGAAACATCTTCCTATGCTATCCTTTGTGTATTTTGCAGCAATGGGTTGAAAAAAAAAAAGTCAAAGTGCACACCATTTTGCACAATTGATAGGGCTTGAAGCTTTGATCAATTAATTGGAGAGAGCAATCAATTAAAGTGATAATTGCTGATTAAAATTCGACCCATTGTTAAGCAGTGGAGCTGACAACATGCAAAGACTCCAGGATTTGATATTCTTGAAGGGCTGTCTCATCCGTACAGATGCAAAATCTCCTTCCTCCAGGAGAGAAATTTTCTGGAAATTTAAAGAACATTTTTACTATTCTATTTTATACCCAAACCTAAAGGCTATTTTGCCGTGGAGCTGCCGGTTAAGGCAGTAGCAGCAATTGGTAATTACACAGTCTGTCCCTTTGTGTGGGCAGACTGGGGCTTTTCACCTGGTTTCCCCCCTTTATACTACCAACAAGACAAACAGTCTTTTGGAGGTTAAAAACATACTTTACTCACTCAGATCTTGCAGATTGGTTACAGGCAGGCTTAAGAAGATATCTTACACTTATGTAGGAATCATTTGGTAGCTGATGTGTTCTGAACTTAGGAAAAGTTCAGAACTAGTTCTCAGCTACATCTTCACAACATGCTGCTCATTCAAGTTTATGGCTCAGACTCTTTTCCCGGGAGGAAGAGAAGGCAACTGGCAACGCCCACATCCTGCCCCAGGAGGTCTGGGTAACATTCCACAGAGTGTCTGCTCTAGGATGCAGAGACTCTGTGGTCTCAATTACATCATGCACTTATACATGGCTTGAGGTTTTGACTGCTCACCCCCAACATTATCATCCCCCCCCCAATAATAAACACAGTTAAATAAAGATGAGAGTGCTGAGCTGAAATCCATGTTGGTAAAACTTTAAAACCTTGTTTTTCCAAAATACTAATGGCTCTTGAACTTGTTTATTTCTAAATCTCTTATTTTGAGTCCATAGTGCTATCGTAATTGGTAATATTCCATGTTTCCAAACTTCATGAAAAAATGTACTCATTTGTGAGAGGCACAAATGTCCAGCACAATCCTAATACTTACTTGGAAGTAAGTTCCATTGAATTCCATGGGGATTACTCCATAGTAAGTATGCTTACTATCTAATTTAATCAATTTTACTTTCTATTTAATTTAATCAGTTTTGACAGTGTTAATAATTTATTTGGCTTCCACGACTCAGATTCTTAAATCAGTTGTTTAAAGTCTAGGTAACATAGCAGAAATTAATCATGGGATCCATAAAGTGTGTCATTTAATAGGCAGTGGTGGATCGGGGGAGGGAGCACATTTACAACAAAGGAGGGATTTAGTATTGACTAAAATGGGGGTAGAGAATAACAAGGAAAGAATATTAGTGTCATTAATGCACAGCCAGTGTGGTGTAGTGGTTAGAGTGTTGGACTGGGACTCAGGAGATCTGGGTTCTAGTCCCCGCTCAGCCATGAAGCTCACTGGGTGACTTTGGGCCAGTCACTGACTCTCAGCCTAACCTACCTCACAAGGTTGTTGTGAGGATAAAATGGAGAGTAGGAGGACCATGTAAGCTGCCTTGGGTTCCTTGCAAGAGGAACAAAGGCAGGATAGAAATGTTGTATTATTATTGTTATTATTGTTATTATTATTATTATGGAAACTGAATGGAATAGAATTATGGGTAAAATAATATGAATATGACTTATTAGTGATGAAATAGATAGATTCACCCATCCCTATTAGAGGCATTTAGCCAAATATTTGGTTGATTTCAAATTAGAGGTCGTCAGCCTTCCTCATGGCAGGTCCTGGCCATGTTGCACCTCTCATCTCTATGCTATCTCACATTTTTCTTTCTCTTTTCAAGTCCCCCTCAAACTTTCTTGCCTTCCTTTCATTTCTCTGTATCATCTCCTCTTCCAGCCTTCCTTCCTACACCCGCTTGCTTCCCTTGACCCAGGGCTGGCCCTACCATTAGGCAGAGTGAGGCAGCTGCCTCAGGCGACAGATGCTGGGGTGTGCATGCATGTGCACGCAGAGCAGTAGCCAAGTGTTGAGGGAAAGACCTGAGCTGCCCTCAGCTGTAGTGAAGGATGCTGTCCTGTCACTAGTGTTGGGGTAAATTTCAGCTGCCAGTCCAGTTGGCTTCCATATGTGGTATGGAGGGGTGGTGGTGCCATCTTGTCCTTTGCCTCAGGCAGCAAAATGTCTTTGGCTTGCCCTGCCTTGACCCCCTCTTTTCCGAGGTCCAAGCCTGCTCTTTTCTTAGGCTTCTATTTTTTTTTCTACCCCTCCTTTCCACAACCCTTGTGCCCAGCCTGGCCCCTATAGAGGACCCATTCATATCAGCCAAACAACCCCGGCCTGCCTCATCCACCCCCTGTCCCCAGTGATCTTAGGGCAGTCCAGTCAATCACAGCCAAAACCTTCATTACCATCACCATACCCACTTGATGGACTCAGTAGAGATGGCGGCTCGGAATGTGATTGCTTGTTGAAAAGATAACAAAACAGGCACCTCTGCCTGAAAATCGTGACCTCCAAGGAAAGATGAAATTCTGGTTCTCTTGTTTAAAGGTCTTTGTTTCAATGTAAGGCAGAGCTATGAAAACGTAGGACAGATTTAGCTTTTGTTTTCTTGAATAGGTTATGGAGAGTGGAGAATTCAGTGGCTGGTACGCACACTCCTCGCTTTGCTGCTGCGTGCCGTTTGCACAGAGCATTTGCTGTGGGCCCAAAGCTTGTAAGCAAATATTCTTTCCATTCAGAGAAAGCCATTCCCATGGTGCCAATTGATTTGTGTGACAGAAAGAGATGGCCGCTACAGCTCCCAATTAGAGCCCGCCTGCTACATCGTCAACAAAGAAAGATGATGGGAGACTAATGGTGTCACTTATTTTAATGTACTGGGTTGTTGTACTCTGGGCAGACAAGGATTTGGGTCAAGAGTTTAGTACTACTTCGGTATCTTTGTGTAATTAGCTGATAAAATGACTCAAAGATTAATGGCTTGTTGCTGCTCTTGTAGCGAAGGACAGATACTACAAAGAGGCATGTGATAACACTGTAACAGTCAATCCAGTTAATTATTACTGGATTACAGTAGAAATCCTATCGACGTACTACTGATGACATTCACATTAGGTCCAGCCATCATGTTGAAAACTATGCACGGAATACCAAAAAATCTGTCAGGGTCGGAGTCGTGATCCCAAGGTACTATTGCTGATCTTGTTAGCTTCTCAAAAATCGCTCTTGTACGTTCCTCCCACCCACCCTTTCTGAACCACGGATGTGTGTTCAGCTAGTATTGGCTTCAGTGCTGAAAATGTCAATCTTTTAAACAGTTCGATAACATTTTATGTCCTGATGTTGCTGGTGGCTGTGTGAAGTAAGCGCCAGTGTCTGCAGAATGCTAAACCTCTGGGCGCTTTGCTACTCTGGTGTATTCTAAAACAGCCCAGTATGGAGATCACAGGGCAATTTCTGGGTTGCAGCAGGCTTTCTGACAATCCGGGATGCTGCTGGTGGAGATGGGGAGTATTTGCGAATCTATGACAGACTAATGGTCTGGGCCTTCCATACCCTTTCAGGGGTGGGGAACTGGTAGCCCTCCAGGTGTTTTGGCCTACAACTCCCATCAGCCCTGGCCAGCATAGCCAACGGTGAGGAATGATGGGAGTTGTTGTAGGCCAAAACATATGGAGGGCCATGAGTAGCCCACCCCTGCCTTATGTGGATTCTCTATCAGGATTTTGGAATGGCATCTAGGCGATTCAAATCCCAGCTCATCACATACCAAATTTCCCTGCCACTCCATAAATAAAGTGGGTGCAAAAGCGAAATGAAGCTTCAACGTGTCATGTAAGTAATACGTCCTTTGACCAACGTTAAAAAGCCTTCGTTTAGAGGCTACCACTGGCCCCTGTAACAACATCGCCAATACTGCGGACTCCGCGTAGGATCCATATTTGCAGGCAAGACTGAGCGATGTGACATTACCAGTTATTTTGGAAAGTAATACTTCCTTAGATTAGAGAGCCACGTTTGACCTTGGCTGGGATTATGCATAATGCACGAGAGCATTTTGAGTCTATTTTTCACAATTAATCATGGACAAGCCAATTCCATGGTGGGGGTGGGGTGGAAAAGAAAATAATATAAGATGTCAGCATGCATTTGTTTGCAAATACATTGTCTTCAAGTTGTTAGCATGATTTGTGTGTCAGCTTTTAAAAAAAAAACAAAAAAACACGTTACCAATATTTCTCTTCTCTGCATTGTAAAGTGAAATGTGTACAGGTAAATAACCCTCCTCTCAGGATATTTTGATTGAATATAGTGTAATCTGTCTTTAACCTGTAGTGCAGTCATGTTTTCCATCACCTTTCCTCTTTGCCTGATGTTTAGAATGGTGCAGACTATCACCCATATTTCATTGAAAGCCTGCCTTTTTGCCCATGAAGCTTCTAAGTTCTTCTCCACACACAGCTTCAATAACAGTATCATTCCCTTGTCATTTCCCTTAATATTGTGCAGGGAAGAATAATCTTCCAAATATCACTCTCTGAGATTGCCAAGAAGGATAAATCAAAAGCATTTTTCCAAAGACGCTTCTGTCCAGCTCAACAAATAGTTCAGAAACCTTTCCCCCTCAACTCCCGGGGGGCCAGGCAGGTGGGGGCAGGAATCGGTGTCCTACACTTTTAGCTACAGTAATACCTTGGATTGCAAGTAACTTGGTTTGAGAGCGTTTTGCAAGACAAGCAAATTTTTAAATATTTATTTAATTTTTTTTTACTTGATATACAAGTGACGTCTTGCAATACAAGTACTGTAGTACGGCTTAAATTAAAAATCTCTGTACAAATTTTTTTTGGGGGGATTTCGTTTTGATATAAGAGTGTTTTGGATTACAAGCACGTTTCCGGAACGAATCATGCTCTCAATCCAAGGCATGACTGTACTTCTATGGGTTACAGAGACCTATGCTGTTGTACAGTCCGCTCAAGATAATAATTTTAGAAGTTGCTGCAATTTCCCTTGGACATCAGAAATTTGGCTCTGCAGCTATAATTAGATCTACAAGCAGTGGAGACTTGTGGCACTAATGTCAGTGGGGTGGTGTATCCACTCCGGGTTTCAGTCTGAACTTTAAAGGAGCTATCCATGGTTCTGAACCCGCTTAGGGATAGGGTTCAGCACCATGGATCACTCCTTTAAAGTTCAGGCTAAAACCCAGAGCGGATACACTGCCCCACTGGCACGGGAGCCACCAGCCTCCACTGCCTATAAGGGCACGATCCTATGCATGTTTAGACAGAAAAAAGGCCCGCAACTCCCAGCATGCCCCAGCCAGCCATGCTGGGAACTGTAGGCCCTTTTTCTGTCTAAACATGCATAGGATTGCACCTTTAACTACTTTCTGAAAGAAACACGCAACTATGAACCTTTATGAATGCTAACTATCTCTTTAAGGAAGCACTGTTCTGGGCTGTTTCATTTATTTATTTATTAGCAAAAAGGGGGGGGGAGAAAAAGAAAAAGAAAGAAAAAGAATATGAAGTATACTGATAATTAAGTCCTTTAATGACGTTAATTCTAGTAAGTTAAGCTTCTGCCAGTTCTTTTATCATAAGCGCTTTTCTGTTAATGAGATTTTCTTTCGGCTGCCAAGAGACATTGAATAATATTTTGAAAATTCCTTAATAGCTGGGTTCTGCACCTCTCTTTGCTCCCTTAGCCCTTTGAAACCAATCGATGTATATTATGCTTTCATTCACCTATAATCTTCAAAGTTAACCTGAATTTAGCTGTATAAAAGAACAGGAACCATATCCATTTCTTTCTTTTTTTCCTCCTAAGCTGTCAGGAATGTCAATGGGATCCAAAAATGTCTTAAAGCATTAGAGTGTCTAAGCTGTGAAGTTGCTGGGATTTTGCACTGAAGATCATCTTTTTTATCGAAATCTAAGGGGAATCCAGTGGTCTGGGTCCTGACCCAATTTGTCATGCTGTAGTCTTAAGTTAGTCCGCACACTAACTTATCCCATTGATTTCAATGGGACAGAATCAAGACTGAGTCTGGATCCAGCCCCATGTGTATAGAGGACGTGCGTAGCAAGCATGCAGTAGTCTAAGTCGCCTTCCAGCTTTCCAGCGCCATTGGGCATTTTCAACTCATATCTGCAACACAGGAGCCACTGAAGTAACGAGCATAATAATCACCTTGCTTGATCAGACCAAGCTCCATCCAGTCCCAGCTGTTCTGGGATCTCACAAGCAAAGCATAAACCAGGAGTGCAGAACCTCATGCCTGCAGGCCAAATCCAGCCCTCCTGGGGCATGAGTCCAGCCTCCAGGGTTCCCCAGATGGACATGCCCCTTCCCCTGGCCTCAGCGCCTTTCCCGCAACTGCCTGTCATTTGGGGTGGTGGTGGTGGTTTCCCATCTTTTTTGGGCATTCTAAAAAGCTGAAATGCCTCTCATAAGGTTTCAGTTACTGGCAGTAAGAGCTTTAAGTACTGGTATTTATTTATCAATTCTGTATTTTGGCCACACCCCTTCTGCCTTCAGCCCCGCCCACCACTGGAATGTGGCCCCTGAAGGCTTTTCCAAAATGGAATTTGGCTCTCGGGCTGAAAGAGGTTCAACACCCCTGGCATAAAGGTTATGCGACTTTCCTCTGTTGTCTGTCCTCACCATCTGCTGGTAATTGGAGTTAGTGTCTCTGTACTTTGTGGGTTCAATAGCCATTGATAGATGGATGGTGTTCCAATTCTCCAACCTGGAGTTTACTAGAGCAGTGTTCTCCAACCTTGGGTCCCCAGATGTTTTTGGCCTACAACTCCCAGCATGCCCCAGGCAACAACTACAACTACACTGGCTGGGGCATGCTGGGAGTTGTAGGCCAAAAACATCTGGGGACCCAAGGTTGGAGAACACTGTACTAGAGCATGGATCACTGTAGTTTTTAACCACCCTGTTTGTGTACTGATAGAAAACTAGGTCATGAAGTAAGTCTTTAATTGCCCCAAAGGAGGGGTTGGACAGATAAAGAGATGTGACGGTATTCCTCTGCCAGATTATCGATTTTAAAAGAAGAACATTGCTAGCAATATAACAAAAGGTGCTTAGAATAGGATGGTGCTTGGTTCTTATTTGCAGTGTTCACCTTCCTTATGAGCCAGCCGTCTTTGATGCTATCGAAATAGCTCCTGGTGCAGGTTCCCCCCACCCCTGTTCTAAAAATAGTTCACGCTCCTTATATTACATATCTGTTACGCATGTTCCGATTTAGATTTTTAATAAGTTTGCTTGCCATGTAAAAAGATAACAGGAGGTGTAAACAAACATTCTTTTTTTTTTTTTTAATGCAGAAGCAAAACTCGACCTTGATCAAGGACAAAAATGTTTCCAGGAGTTGATAACACTGAAAACTCAGTGATAGTTAAAAGAGACAATATTTGTGTTGCCTTGCTGACCAGTGCCAACTCTGTTCTAAGATTTTCAAAGCAGGCAGTCTTTATGCATACAAGGGGTATCACAAGAGTGCAAGCTGAGAATGGACAGAATCCGGCTGCAGAAGCCCCAGGTAAAAGCCCCCCCCCCTGACCCATGCTAAGCCTTTCCACACTAAGACTCCCCCCCTTTTTAATTCTGAGGGAGTGGGTTGAAGAGTCCCCCAGGGTTGGCTTGGGCAAGTGAATCCCCTCTCAAACAACAACCTGTGGCTTTACAAACGTTGATAAATTGTTGGACATGTGAGTATGGGGTAGATTTGGCATGAGAACAATCAGAGACAGGGGGCATTGAAACAGACGGAATTGTGGTGCAGATACCACAGGTGCCACGCCCACAACCAAGAAGGCCTTTTCTCCAGGCACCAACCCCCTCGTTTCAGATGGTGGGCTGGGGACATAGAGGAGGGCCTCCAAAGTTGGCCTTCACAGTTCAGTCAGGTCCATCTTACAGAAGGGGATTCTTTCCATTGTATTTTTGAGAATGGTTTGTGTGGTTATATTATGTGTTTACCTGTCAGTTACAGTTTCAGCAGCTGTTCTGCAAAACCTCATACCAGGGGTGTAGAACGTCAGGCCCAAGGGCCAAATATGGCTGGCGTGGACTCCCAATCCAGCCTTCCAGGTTTCCCCAGATGGCCCCTTCTCCTGGCCCCACCTGCTTTCCCACAACCACTGATCGTTGGGTGGTTTCCCAACTTTTGTGCAGTCCCCGCCCCATTCTAAAAGGTTGAAATGCCCCTGTATGACTGGCAGTAAGAGCTTTAAGCTACAAAATACTGGTATTTTGGCTCCACCCCTTTGCCTTTGGCCCTGCCCACCACTTGAATGCGGCCCCCGAGACATTATCTGAAATGGAACTTGGCCCTTGGGCTGAAGGAGGCTCAATGCCTCTGCCCTATACCATCTTTTAAACTTTTGGGGAGCTTAAACAGTGTGCATGTGGGTTTGGTGGGGTCTCCTCAAAGGGAAAGGGTCAAGAAAACCAGGCATGTACTTGCATTTGACTTATGTTCTTATTTAAATCATGGTAATACTCGCAGCTTAGAGCAGGGGTGGGGAAGCTGTGAACCTCCAGATATTGTTGGACTTACAACTCCCATGACCATTAGCCATGCTGCCTCGGGCTGATTGAAGTTGGCATCCAGGAACATCTACAGAGGGCTACTGGTTCCCCATCTCCAGCTTAGAGGATTTGCGATTTTTATTTTATTTATTTATTTATTTTATTATATTTGTTAATCGCCCATCTGGCCCAATTAACATAATGTGGACTAGGCTGCCAGGCTGGAGGGGGCCCTGAGCAGCCCCCCCCCAGGTGTCCCATCCCAGGAAATTATGATAGCGGCAGCTGCTACAGCTTCTCTGCTGAGCATCACCACCCATCTTTGCTGCTGTGCGCTACCCCCTGAAACCCAAAACAAGACATTGTTTAAAGCAGAGGTGTTCAACCTTGGTGCCCATGGGCCAAATCTGGCCCACCTGGGGTTCTAATCCAGGCCTCTGGGGCTCTCCAGATGGCCACGCCCCCTTCCCCTGGCCCACCACTTTACCCCAATTGCAGACCGTTTAGTGTTTTCCTGACTCTTGCATGTTTCTCCCCCATCCCCCCTGATTCAAAAAGGCTGAAATGCCTCTGCTATGGCTTAGTTACTGACAGTAAGAGCTTTAAGCTAAAACATGCTGGGGGTTGGTTTTTTTTTTTTTTTTTTGTATTTTGGCCACACACCCTTTTGCCTTTGGCTCCAGCCACCACTGGAACGCAGCCCCTGAGAGCTTCTCCAAAATTGAATACTGCTTGTTTAAAGAGAGGATGGCATCCTGTGGCTCCTGGTGGCTCAGCTTGTCTGAGTGTGGAAAGCTAAGCAGGGTCAGGCTGGTTATTATTTGGATGGGAGACCCCTCCTCTAGTTTCCTGCATTGAGCAGGGGGTTGGACTCAATGGCCTTGTAGGCAGGACCGGTGCAAGGCAGTTTGGCGCCCTAGGCCAAGTCAGGTATTTAGCGCCCCCCCTTGGGCGGGGGGGCGGGCTCTGGAGCAAAGCAGCCTAAAACACCTGCTCGCCCAGCGCCCCCCCCCCCCGCGGCCAGCAGCCCTCTGCGGGCCTGGAGCAGCGGCAGCAGCAGTATCTCGGCCCGCAGCAGCGCGCTCAGCGGGGCCCGTCCAGGATGCCCGGCCGGGCGCTGGGCCATGCGATGCCGCCTCTCCTCCATGCCGCAGCCCGCAGGGTCCACCCCCTCGGGCTGGGCTGTGAGCACTCTGGCGCCGGGGCCCGGATCGGGCGCCCTCAGCATGAGCATCAGACGGCCGTGCGAGACGAGACCCCTGAGGCAGAGCGCGAACACTACTCACGGAGCCGTGGGCCGGGGAGCCACGGCGTGCGCTCTGGAGGCAAGGTGAGGCAGAGGCGGCACCGCCCCCTGCAGGCAGGGTCCCGAGGCGGTGGCGGCTGCCCCCTCCCCTCCTCCTCTAGCCGGGCTCGGGCCCGGCCTCGCTGCCTGCCCCGCACCCGCCGATGACCCCGCTTGGGCATCCCCGCGGGAGGCGCCGGGGAGGGATGGAGCCTCTGCCTTCCTCCCCGCCCCGCTGTCGGCTGCGCGGTCTGTGTGGCCTGCGCAGCCTGCGCCTGCCTGGGGACGGAGGCTTAGATGGCGAGCGCCGGGAGAGCAGGCGGGGCGGCAAGCCGGAGGAGAAGCGGGCGGAGGCACCCTGGCTCATGATGGTGGGCGGAGGCACGCCCCCCCGCCGAGGAAAGCTGAGCGCGACACCGAGTCTGCCCACAATCCCCCCACGCTGACCTGGTGTGATTGGTGGCGTCTCCGCAGCTTTCCCGCCCGGCCGCCTCGCCGACAGATCCGGGCTCCGCGAGTGGCAGGCGGGCAGCGTGTCGCCCAGCAGTCCCGGTGGTGGCGAGGAAGAGTTGGCTGGCAGGAGCAGAGTGCGCCCCCTTCAGCCACCCACCCTAGGCAGCTGCCTAGTTGGCCTAGTGGTAGCGCCGGCCCTGCTTGTAGGCCCCTCCCAACTCGATGATCCTATCCTATGATCAGCCCCAGTGGGCGCTTCTGCAGCTCCAGAGTCCTGGCGTTTACCCCACAGTTGGGCCTGCTGGGGCGAGATGTGGGTGGGTGAGATCAAGGATGGACAGTGGTGACTAGGGATGTGATAGGGGGAGTCAGGTTACAGCTAGGCTGATGCGGGTAAGGCCTATGCTAGAGGACTGCGCTTGGGGGGAAGGAAAAGGATGACTTAATATTCTTTAAGCTGGTCATTTCATTTATCTCATTTCTATACCGCCCCACAGCTGAAGTTCTCTGGGCGGTTCACAAACATGCAAACAATATGGAGGTAGTTATTTCATACTGAAGTCCGTACAGGAGCAAAATTCAAGAAAACTGAGGGGATTAGATGTTTTCAACATTGCTTTCAGTAATATGCACTACCCAAAAAATTGAAATAAAATAAAAGATGACAGGTTACGGGCGCACCTCTATGCATGTTTAGACAGGAAAAAGTCATACAACTTCCAGCATTCCCCAGCCAGCATGGCTAGCTGGGGCATGTTGGGAGCTATATGTCTTTTTCCTGTCTAAACATGCATACAAGATGTAATAAATAAATAAATAAATAAATAAGAGTGTGCCCTAAGTCAGTTTGCACTTAAGAGTTTTAAGCCCTCTCCCATTTCTAATGTACCTCTGTTCCCTACTTTTTGGATTAAAGAAAGAGAGAATATTTTAATGTGAACCACTTAGGGATTTAATTCCCTGTGGCATAGAAATATAACAACAACAACAACAACATCAACATCAACATCAAATTGAATCTGATCCTTGTCTCCCATTCCTTGTGAACTTATAGAAGGATCACCATGGAGTAGCTGTTCTGAGATATACAAGGCTAGGTTATTGATCATGTCTTTTTATACTTTCAGGGAGGGCTTTGATCTTTAGGCAGACTTGAGAGTGAATAAATATAGAGTAGCACTTCCTTTGACCTTCCGATGGAGTATATGTTCAATGCCTTGACTCCCATTCCACTCGCAGTGTAAAGATGGCAAACACCAGACTCATAGGGCAAAGCTACACCAGAGTCCCTTTCGTTAATCAGGGAGCTCTGTTTCGGTATTTATGCAAAATGCATTCACCACTGTTGGGGCACATGCTAATGAATACAGCATGTTCCTCCAGGGAGGATTCCTTTCCTTTCACTTGCTTAACCCTGTTCTGGCACAGTGAAAGCTTCTCTGCATTCTCCATGTCCCAGACCTGTTCAGAGGAAGGGATCTCAAACCAAACAGGGAGTCGCTGTTACCAGTCTCACCCCTTTCGTTGGCCCCCATGGAAATAGGACAAAGAGCAGTGCTGGCTCTAGATTTTTGAGGGCTCTTGGGCGAGACACCCTCAATGGGCTCCCTCCCTTGGTGAGTCTACCTATTCAACACTTTTGTCACCAACTACTTATTCTCTTTCTCATCACTTGCTTGCTTGATAGGCCAAGAGCCAATGAGCAAGTAGGCAGTGGCATCTGCTGCTGCTCCTCCTTCTCACCACTTCCATTGTCTAGGCTGGAACAAGAGGCAGGTGAACAAGTAGGTAAGGAGGAGGAGCAACTCCAGGGGGTTCTTGTCAGTGGTCCCCTGCTGGAGTGTGGCCCCTTGGCAGATGCCCAATCATGCCTCCCTTAGACACTGGCCCCGACAAAGCGAACCCTGGGTCTGTAAGTAAGTGTTGGACATGGAATCTCCAATGGGCCAGGGCCAGGGCCGGGTTCGGTTACAGGTGGCATGCAGACACAACATCAAACCATGATTTGTAAACCATGGTTGGACATTATGTCGGAAGCGGCGCCAGCTTAAAAACTGTGGTTTGCCAGGGGTCGCCCAAGCAGGCCATCAAACCACGGTATAGCTGGTTTGCAAATGCTGTCATGTCTGAATTCACAGACCACAGCTCGAATCACTGTTTTGCCTCAAGGGGCTGGCGGGGAACCTATGAGCTTTTGAAGACGAGTGCCGAGTAGTAGCTGCGAAACGAAAGCTGACAAGCAACCCAGGGTTCTGTTTCTTGGTCATTCCAAAGCGTGACAGGGATGTTGGAGGAGTTGGGTGGAATGTTGACAACAATATATGAGGATAGAAGTCCTGGACCCCTTTTTCTAATGTAGTAGTTATGAAAATGGGACGGACAGACTTTTCCTTCTTCCATTACATTAGTATGCTTATCAGGGAGCATATGTTGGATCAGGGCGAACCTTGATTAGTAGCATTTGTATGACAAAGTAGCATTATTAGTAGCATTATGGAGGAGGTTGTTGTTTCCTTTGCTCCAGAGAAATGGTGGTCTGTTTAGGGATGGTCTCCTTTTGCCCTATTTTGGGGTTCACCCAATTTGGGGGTGAACCCTGAAATGGAGCAAAAGGGGAGCAGTGCAAGCTGATTCCCACTGTTTCAGGGGGCTTGCCATGGCAGTGGTGGGGGCTTATTCCCTATTTTTCAAAAGCTGCTGGCTGTGCCAGCAGGCAGCAGCTTTGGGGTTTGGCAGCAGAAGTGGAGCTCCAGCCACCCTTGCTGTGTTTTCTCCCCCAGAGTGTCAGACCATTAGTGTCACTACCGGTGTGGATACACTAGCATGATTGTCTGAGTGCTTCTGGGAAGGATGGTGATGAAGACGGCTTGGGCAGCCACAGGTAGGGGAATGGTGTTGGCAGTGCTTTTTTTCTGGAGAAAAGGGTACCGGAACTCTTGGATTACATTTCCTCGGGAGTAGATGGCGATTAAATTGTAATGCAATTAACAGAAGAAAAGGTGCTGGAACTCAGTTCCGGTGAGTTCCACCAGAAAAAAAGCCCTGGGTGTTGGGCAAGGGCAAGGGAAACTCTCCATTCTTCCCAGCCACTTGTTCAAATAACTTGATCTGCCTTAAACTAGTTTAAACCCAAGCCCAAAATATGTCCATGTAAATAAGTTTTACTTGTATTCACCTGCACCAGTAGTCTCCAAACCTTTCAGACCTAGCACCCACCTTTTAGTCCAATCATGTATTTTGGGACCCACTTGCCTGGTGGCACTGCTGTTGCGACCTGCCTTAGATCAGACTATGAACTAGGTAGTGCATCCCAGTCCAGTGGCTGAAGACTAATGGACTACACCCACTTACTTTAACAATCTGAAATTAGACTGAACTCTTTGAGGCAAAGGTGCTGAACCTCATGCCCTTGGGCCAAATCCAGTTTGCCTGGGTCCCAGTCCGGTCTTCCAGAGTCCCACCCACCCCTTCCCCTTGGCTGCTGCTGATTTGGTAGTTTCCCGGCATTTGTGCAGTTTTTTTCCAACCATTATAAAAGGTTTAGATGCCTCTTCTAAGGCTTGGTTACTAGCAGTAAGACTTCAGGCTAAAATATGCTGGAATTTTTGATGTTTTGTGCCCCGCCTCTTTTGCCTTTGGTTCCACCTACCACTGGGATGATAATGCCCCCAAGATCTTCTCTGAAAGTGAGGTTGGCCCTCAGACTGAAAGATGTTTGCCACCCCAGTTTTATGGTCTAGATCAGCCTTCCCTAATCTACTGGCCTCCAGATGTATTGGAGTACAGCTCAACACCCAATGTGTTGGACTAACTCACACAGCATATAGTTAAACTATGGAATTCACTTCCACAAGATATAGTGATGGCCACCAATTTGGACGACTTTGAAAGGGGATTGGACAAATTCATGGAGGAGAAGGCTATCAGTGGCTACTAGCTCTGATGGCTGTATGCTACCTCCAGTATCAGAGGCAGTATGCCTATGTACACCAGTTGCTGGGGAACATGGGCAGGAGGGTGTTGTTGCACTCATGTCCTGCTTGTGGGTTTCCTGCAGGCAGCTGGTTGGCCATTGTGTGAACAGAATGCTGGACTAGATGGACCCTTGGTCTGATCCAGCATGGCTCTTCTTGTGTTCTTATGTTCCCCTTGTCTCCCGGCTGGCCTGTATGGCTGTTGGCTGCCTTTGTAAGCATTGTTGACTATGAGAGAGTGAACACAAGCCTGTTTGTGAACTCTGGGCAATGACAAAACAAAGCAAAGGAATAAGTGAAACAAGCACGTTTGACATGTTGAAAAATATATATTGAACTTGCTTCAAATATATTCTAAGATAATGGCGGAGATATAAACCGAGTTTATATCTCCGTTTTCCAATACTGTGCAAGATTACTAAGAAAAGATGGAAAGACTGCTATTTTATCCTTGGGTGTGTGTGTGTGTATCTGTATTTTGTAGGCCCTGAATGGCTTCAGATAGTAGTTAATTTAGACACACACAAAATAAGTAAAAGTGCAATCATCAGTTTCATTTTGTGAATCAATTTGTAAAAGTCTGGTACTGTGAAACAAAACTAAGGAGTCACCTTTAACGCCGGGATAAGAAAAAATATCCAAGAGAATCCTTGCTCTTTTGAGGCCTAACATTGATGAGGCCACACTGCATATCTAGCAATTCCTAAAATTGAAAATTTTAAACTAGTGAAAACCATGCCTATCTGTTACACTCCCAATTCTGCTATGCTCTCTTCTTCTTCTCTCTCTCTCTTATGACAGGGGTGGGCAACTTGTGGCCCTCCAGATGTTTTGGCCTATAACTCCTATCATCCTTCAACATTGGCTATGCTGGCTAGGACTATGGGAGTTGTAGGCTCAAACTTTTGGACGGCCACGAGGTGCCCACCCCTATCTTATGCTACTGTGCCATCCACACAGTGCACAATCCCCTATCAGGCTTCTGCTCCTCACAGCTTATTGCGTTCGCGGTAAAGGTGAACTACTCTCTCATGAGCCGAGTGGAGCTGCACAACTGTGGAAGCTCTGGTCGCCTCAGGGCAGTGGTGGCTCCCAAGTGTGCATCTCCAGGCAGTGCCTGGACTTCAGCTCCCATCATCCCCAGCCAGCCTACCCAGTGATCAGGGATAATGGGAATTGTGGTCCAACAATGTCTGGGGACCCAAAGTTGGGGAACCAATGGTCTAGAGCATTCATGCGGTAGAATGAGTGGTGTGGTCACTTGACGCTGCCCTCATCTGGTATCCAACAGGGAGTGATCAAAGACTGGTTGGGTTTGCACGATCATTGGCTTGTAGGGTTCTGGGGTGGTTTTGAAGGCAACCCTCACCACACACCTCGCCGGGTTCAGATGACATGGCAAGCTGCGCACCGCGAGGGTAACTAGGCAAATTGCTTGGCGCACACCTGGCACACCTGGGGCCAGGGGAAAGAAGCCACGGTGGCTTCTTTTTCCAGTGGTCGTGTGAACCTGGCCAATGACTTCATTGAGCTTCCATGTATGTCTTTCAGCCCCTACGAACTGACCACACTGCCTCAAAAGCCCTGGCCCTGGCCATGCTCTGCAGCTTGGTTTTTGCAGGTTCTGTTCCCCCTATCTAGCAGGCTCAATTATTGCTCTTTCCTCAGTTTCCCCTCCCAGCTCATAGCTGCCCTGGAACTAGGCCTTGCACGGCCTGGGCGTGTTGCCGTACCTTTTGCAAGTGGAGGACTGTCCTCTTTTACAGAGGATGGTCCTCTATGGAAAGGGGCTATCAGGGGACTGCCCTCTATCTTGAAGGTGTCCTCGATGGTTCTGCCAAATTCCAGTTTAACATGGGAACTTGCCCATCAGCAGTTAGTGCCTGAACAGCACAATGAACGGGTCACCTGGTCACAGTCTTCTGCACTATGAT
Organism: Shinisaurus crocodilurus; assembly: GCA_021292165.1. Classification (NCBI taxonomy): domain Eukaryota; kingdom Metazoa; phylum Chordata; class Lepidosauria; order Squamata; family Shinisauridae; genus Shinisaurus; species Shinisaurus crocodilurus. The sequence goes on along the minus strand of CM037878.1, from coordinate 261,735,502 downwards.
GAGATGTACTGTATTTCTATTTGCACTATATTAATTATTCCTAAATTTTCATCTATACATGTAAATTAGTATAGTAGATGCACATTTTATGCAAATTGCTGCCCTCTTTAGTCCTGCCTTTTTGGTTATGCGTGTCCTCTTTTTTTGGCGATTCATAAGTGGCCACGCTAGTTCCACGAATCCTACGGTAATTTGCACCTATTAAGCCACTAGTCCCCTTGTGTTGTCATTGAAACCTGTATAAAAGGGATGTAAAACACTTGAAACAATCTGTTACTTCATGTACTTGTAATGCACAGGTGTTGAGACCCAGGAGAGCCAAGCACGTCCTTCTTTACTCTTGTTGATGTCCTTTCCATCTCCTAGTCAAGGTTGCAAAACAATAATAATAATGTCAACCTCCAGAAGGACATCCCAAAAGGGGAAAACACTTCATAGCTTCAGAGACGCCCACAGCGAAGTGTATTGCAGTGTATGGATTAAGCATCATTCAGTGCAGGACAGCTGAGAATCAGTCAGTCAGTCAGGCGATCACTCGTGACCGAGTAAGATTGTCTTCCAGGATAAAAAAGAAAATTTACAAAAAGGAGTTTTTAAAAGGAGGAGAATTCTAAAGAAAATAGTGTAGACTCTAGCCATGGGTCCGTAAGTGACTGTGGAGGCCAATTCTAGATCCACACAGCTTCCCACAGTGAGGACACAGGTTGCCAGATGGAAGATGGTCCTGTAAAGGATTCACTTGACGTGCTTTTCGCTTAGCATGTTTCTCCCTTTCACCTTGCACTCAGGCTTCTTCAAAGTCCATAGAACCTTTGTGAAAGGCCAACCTTTCACAACAGCTGAAGAAGCCTTGCAGAGAAAACAAAATCTTCAAATGTCGGGTGAGATTTGCCAAGAACTCAGCTTCAGACAGCCCTGGGAGGGGGGGAACAACCCCCGAATCCTCCCCCACACACATTCTAAATCTACTAGGAACATCTTGCAGCAGCATTGGATAAAGTCTGCATTGATGAAGTTTGATAGGGCCAGCTTAAATCTTGGAATGGAATTCCCACCAAAAGTGTTCGGCACAAAGCATCCTGATTCGGGGTTGCCACCAATATGTTCTTCCTTTTTCTTTTTTTACGCTCTTATCTCCTGCTCAGGCTTTCCCACCCTCCAATATTTTGCCGCTTCACCAGTCTCTCCCCTCGCCTCCACCCATGGATATCTTGCTGCTGTGTCCAGGGGGCACGCGTCTCCTTAATCCTGACTGAGGTTGCTCCCTGGTAGGGCGGCCTCTTATCCACTGCCCAAAAAAGAATAACTTCATCTCCAAAAAAGAGGGCACCAATCTGCACAACATTTGCACATGCAAATGCACACGCATAGGTGCAAATTTAGAAATAATATCTGTAAGTTAAATATTACTTCAAGGCTCCTGCTACTCTCCCTCCTTAGGATTCCGTGTTAGGCATAATTAGGGAAGGAATCGAAAACAAAACTGCCAAGACCTATGCTGCCCTGATACAAATCTATGGCATGGCATGACCACACTTAGAATACTGTGTACAGTTCTGGTCACCACACCTCAAAAAGGATATTGTAGAGTTGGGAAAAAGTGCAGAAAAGGGCAACTAAAATGATCAAGGGGCTGGAGCAACTCCTCCATGAGGAAAGGGTTACAATATCTGGGATTGTTTAACTTAGAAAAAGGTGAGTGAGGGGTGACATGATAGAGGTGTACAGAATTATGCATGGTGTGGAGAAAGTGGATAGGGAGACATTTCTCTCCCTCTCTCATTATACTAGAACTAAATGGGGCTGATTGGTGGGAGATTCAGGAAAGATGAAAGCAAGTACTTCTTCAGACTGTGCATAGTTAAACTATGGAATTCGTTTCCACAAGATGTAGTGATGGCCAGGGGCGTAGACTTCTCAATTTCTGGGGCCCCCCGGCATGGGGCTAAACAGCTGGTTGCCTGGAGGGGACTTTGCCAATTCTGGGAAGTCCTGGTGGGGCTTGAGCCCCCCCCCCCCGCAGTTTACGCCCCTGGTGACAGCCACCAATTTGGAGGGCTTTAAAATGGGATTAGACATATTCATGGAGGAAAAGGCTATCAATGGCTACTGCCTCAGGTATCAGAGGAAGTATGCCTATGTGTACCAGTGGCTGGGGAACATGGGCGGGAGGGTGCTTTTGCACTCATGTCCTACTTGTGGGCTTCTCATGAACAGCTGGTTGGCCACTGTGTGAACCTTGTGCTGGACTTGATGGACCTTGGTCTGATCCAGCATGGCTCTCCTTATGTTCTTCTGGTGGAGTATCAACTGTTTCCAAAGCCCTGCTGGCTGACTTATGCTGGCCAGAGCAGGAGGTATGTGTGGGACAGACTGACATGTTTTTTCCCTGGGCAACTTTTCTTTTTTAAAAAAAAAAAAACCCATGCCCCAGTTGGGGAAATTAGTAAAGTCATCTCCAGGCAGGCATGGGGAAGGGGCAATCCTGGGGCCTCCCTGCCAAACAAATCCAAGCCCGCCTCTGTCCCCCATCTGGAACAGCCTGTCTTGGGGCCTACCCCTGGCAGTACTGTTACACCCACTGAACTTTCTGTGGGTGTAATTGGAGCTTCTGGGGTTGGGTATCCCTTCCCTGCCAGCAGAGAGGCAACTCCGCCCCATTCTAACCTCCCTCAGACATTTGTTCAAGGGAGATAGGATTGCTCCATCAGTCTCAAAAGGACAAGTCCTTTTTATTTGTCACAATGCAAGAAAAAAAAAATGCAGGCAGTATATGGACCCCAGCTGCTCACAATGAATTAAATTCGGTCCTGACTTCTGGCCGATGACCGACCATGTACATTCCTCCTTCTCCTCTTCCTTCTTTTTACATTTTATAAAATTAAATTTTATTAAGATTTAATACAATTAAATAGTTATTTATTCATTTAGTACATTTCTAATCTGCCCAATAACTAATGATCTCTTTAGCTTTAAATTTATTACAATACTTCTGGCTATTTTGCATCGATTCATCCTCACGCCTGCCCCCTCATTACAAAATGCCTGGCTACAGGCATGCTCCTGTGGGTGGAGAGAGATTCTCATGTCCCTGGAGAGCATTTCCTGCATTGAGCAGGGGGTTGGACTCGATAGCCTTGTAGGCTCCTTCCAACTCTATGATCTATGAAATCTATGGAATCCCAGGGGCCATAGGACTCTGATCGGGAAAAATCCTCTGCAGTGCTCGTAGTCACATCCTTCGACCTTGGAGGGGGTTTCCTGACATTGAAGCCCTCCTTCTCATTCCACCCAGCTACCACAGAGGGTTTTTGACCTCGTAGAGGTGGGGGGGGGAATGGGTGTGCTGGTGGAAGGGAGAGGCTGAGGATCTGAGGGATCCTAAGCCCTCTCAGACCTTGACCGCACCCCCAACATAGAGGGGAATGTAGAGCTGGTTTGGACTATGCCCCTTTTGAGGTTGTACAAACAAAGTTTCTGAGAGCAATACTAGGAGTTCCCACCTGTGTGCCTAATACAATCTTAAGGTTAGAGGCAGGACAACTTACTATGGAGGCACGAATGCTGATATATAAGATTAATCTATGGCTAAAGATGATGTTCTGTCCTGTAGGTCTTGCCCCACTGACCTTGATTGATACATTCCAATCTAAATGGAAAAGGTCATTGACTGCAAAAATACAGTATTTAGGCTTTTCGGCTGATGCCTTACAAATGCTGGGGTATACTAAAGCTAAAGCAACCATTATACAACGGATTAGAGATATTGAATTCCAAAACCACTTGAGGTTGATTGATCACTATCCCAATTATCAGGATTACATAGGAGCATTTACAATGTCAAATTATATGTCAAATCTGTTAATTCCTAAATATAGAAGAGCCTTTATGCTAGTTAGATTAAATGTCTTACCTTCTGCCCTCTTGGAAGGCAGATATAATAAGGTTCCTGTTCAAGAGCGGCTATGCCCATGCAATTTGGGAAGAGTGGAAACGGAAGTTCACGTATTATTTCACTGTTCTTTTTATTGTGACCTCCGAAGAGACTTTATTACCCCTATTCTTTCCAAAAAACCAGGAAGATCTGAGGCATTCTATCTAAAATATTTATTATCAGATTGGAATCCCCAAGTCACTTATAACGTAGCACGCTTTTGTGCATCTGCTATCCGTTGTAGGAAGATGATGGTAAATCAAGGATAGCATGCTTCTGAAAGAGACTATATTATTGACATATTTATGACATTCTGTATTTTTGATATGCGACTTGTATTCCTGCTTAAATTGGATTGTTTTTATAAATATTTTATAAATATTGTAATTGTGTTTAATTGTTTTTAATACTAATAGATATTTTAACCTACTGTTCTGCAAATTGTAACTGTGCCCCATTGTGTTTGACTGTTTTAATTTTAATAGCTTTTTAATTGTGTTTTAATTGTTTTTTACTATTAATATTTTAATAACTATTTTAATCTGTTGTTTTACTTGTTTTCCTGCTGGTCTATGACCGTAATAAATAAATTGATTGAGCTGGTTTAAATGAATCCCCTTCCATTGCTTGCTATTGGAATCCCCCCATCGCTTGCTTGCAGTGGGAGGGAAATTTGTGTTCTTTTTTTTTTTAAAGGGGAGAAACAGCCGAAGAACGGCTCCATCATAATATCTAGCCTGTCGGCAAGAGGAAAGGTCGAGGTCTCTGAGATTGGCATGCTCTGTTGTTTTTGACTCCTTGCCCATATAGCTGCCCTGTAAAGGGCAGGTGGGTCTTATGCGGTGTTTGTTTGGAAGATGGAGAAAAACGTGCCTTAAAATCTTCATGGGTTATCTATCCAACACCTTTAATAAACACTTTCTGTCACTTACCAAGTGGCATCTTGTATACTCGTACATTTGCATCCTGCCATGGCCTCTTTAAAAACTCATTATAGATAACAGGGCTTTCTTTCCCACTCTATATTGGTGCATATTGCCATTCTCGTTTTCAAAGGTAAATTATGCATGAGGATGTCAAGCGAAAAAGGGGTCTGTTGCTGTTCCAAATCCCATGCCTCAGATGTTTGCAATAAAATTTGCAGCGAGTCGTTATTCTAATCTCCTTTTGACAGAAAACAGAGCACATGTCTGCTTGCTTGAGAAATGTTCCTTCCTAGAGAGGATCCATGTTGCTTTCACACGCATACTGTGATTAAAACCTTTTCAAAGTTCAGAATTTATTTGGGAGATCTCTGAACTCAGTTGTCTGATAATTCCTGCCATGTGATGAAAGCATTCCAAATTTCAGGCACTCTGTGTATATTTTTGTGCATTTGCAGATGGCTGGACACATATTGCTCCTGTTGTGTCTGATCGCAAGGCCAGCTGTTTCCTTCAATGTGTTCCTTTGTGCAATTGGTTAAAACAGTTATTTCCTCCATACATTTCTGCTGTGTATGGCTTGACCCTTGGGAATTGTTTATATTTGTACAGTAGAAATGTCAGCTCCTTCCCAAAGGAAAACTTGTGCTGATTCAGTGTTCTCCCTGAAGAGCCTGGAATGCATGTTAGGACATTTCCCCACCTGCTTATTTTTGCGTCCATGTTGGGAAAGCAACCAATTTTTTCTTAAAGTCAGCAAGGGAATGCCCTACAGTAAGCTACCTGAAAGACTGCTTTCCAGCTGCTATGATTCTACCGTGCCCTGTCCATATCAGTATCCCCCATTTGGTTGTGTGAACTGGCTATCCACTCAAATACAAGATGGTGTGAGTTGCCACACCATGGTGTGGGTAAATGGGTATTGTGAAGGTGATGTGTAAAATAGGGGACAGGGTTTTAATAGCTGCCTAGGGACAATCAGCAGATTTTCTCATCAAAGAAATATTATCTATTATAACTGCGGTTGAGTAAACGAAGCCAGGATTAATGGACAGCAGGCCAACACGGTTGTCAGATGACAGGAGATTAGGAGAAGAACCTGACGGTAGAAGTTGATGGGCAGGTATCTGGAACTGGGATATCAGAATCCATCGAGACAAAAATTCAGCTGGGATGGAGCCAGGCTTTGATTTCATTACAATTCATGCACCTATTCTGTAGTTTATAACTTCAGGATGAGTTGCATTGTTCAGGAGATGACTGCATTCGTCACTTGACAACCTGACTGCGAAGACTCAGTTCCAGGTCTGCTGCTCTGTTACACCTGGGTTATGGGGTTGCTCCAGCATTTAGGCTTGGCTGCATCCTGCCTTGCCTTCTCCCATTCTCCCAGCTGCTCTACTTCCAGGCTGGCTAGACAGTTGCTGCAGCTTGGAGTATTCTGAAGTAGCAAGGAAAGGACAAGAATCAAGGGGTTTAAACTACAGGACAGTGGATTCAGGTTTGATATTTGGGGAAATGACCTAAGTCAGCCTTCCTCAACCAGGTGCCCTCCAGATGTTGTTGGACTTCAACTCCCATCAGCCCCAGCCAGCCCCAGCCAGCATGGCCAATGGACAGGAGTGCTGGGAGTTGTAGTCCCAAACATCTGGAGGCTGCCAGGTTGGAGAATGCTAGCCTAAGTCAAAGAGTAGTTCAGATAGAAGATAAGTCTATCAATGGGTATTCATCATCATGGAAGCTTTAGAGCAGGGGTAGGACATCTTTAGCCCTTCAGATAGTGTTGGACTGTAGCTCTCATCATTCCTGGCCACTGGCCATGCTGGCTGGGGTTGCCAAGAGTTGGGAGTCCAACAAAATCTGGAGGGGCACAGGCTCCCCATCCCTGCTCCAGAGGCGGTCACAATGACATTTGCAGGGGAGAATAGCAGGGGAGGGTTCTTGTCTTCATGTCCTATTATGAACTTCCTGGAGGAGGCATGTGGCTGGCCACAGCTTGGAAAACAGGATGCTGGACTAGATCAGGGGTGGGCAACTTCCGGGGGTCCAGGGGCCCATGTCCCCCCAGAACACAATGGGCAGTGCACCCCACCCTGCTGAATTTGTAGTGGAAATCCGTCGGTGCTTCAGAGCGGAAATGGCAATTTCTCTTTAAAAGAAGGTGCATGGGGAGCACATGCCATGTTTTAAAGCTAAACCATGCTCCATGGATGCTGCTAGTGCACCTTGCTTTAAAGGGGAAATTGGTGGCATGGGGGCAGGGCAGCGGGGGCTGGAAAATTACCCGGGGGCCGTGTGAGGCTGGTGTGCTGTGCGTTGCCCACCCCTGGACTAGATAGACCATCAGTCTGATCTGGCAGGGCTCTTCTTGTGTTCTTAGAAGTGCCTGGGGAGCTTGTGGATATCTTTCCTGGGTGCTTTTCAAAGACATCTTAGGCAGGTGTTTAAAAAGATTCTGGCAGTTGAGGCTGAATCCCTTTGAGCATTTACAGAAACCCTTTCACCTCTGAAGGGAATCATTTCTTTTTCTTTTTGTTAAATGTAATAACAGTGTGCAGAGTGCTGTCTTCTGAGGATTACCATTCTTTAAAATAAAATAAAAAAACTGCATTCTTTAGAAAATAACAACAAAACACAGTCAGAAAAACTGAGCATTATAAAAGTGACAATTGTGAGTTCTCTGCTGGCCTCATAATTCACACTGTAAATAGTGGTGGTGAGAGTAGTGATGAGAATGTTGGACTGGGACTCAGGAGATCCGGGTTCTACTCCCCGCTCAACCATGAAACCCACTGGGTGACTTTGGGCCAGTCACTGACTCTCAGCCTAACCTACCTCACAGGGTTGTTGTGAGGATAAAATGGAGGGGAGGATGATGATGATTATGTAAGCCGCCTTGGGTTCCTTGCAGGAAAAAAGGGGCGGGGTATAAATATAATAAATAAATAAATAAATGTATATGTGAATATTTTTAAGATTAGGATGAACCTTTACGCATCACTAGGGGCAATCTCCGATTGTGTCATTCCGCTAGTGCAAAATGCAATGCATTCGCAGAAACTAGGTTCTGAATTATACGCAAGAGGAGAGCCCAACTGAAGGTACATTTGCACAAGCATGGTTGTGCAACTGGTTGCGCATCATGCTTGCACAACCACTTGCACAAGCATAATGTGCAACGACTTGTGCTATGGAAAGATTCAGGAGAGCTCCGTCAGCAGTATTTGGGTTTGCAGAATGAAACAAATGTATGCTGTCCTAGGTATACTGGCAGTTAATGGCTTGGGCATCGCATTTACCATATAAAGCTTACTGACCATACTTGGAACCATGGGTATGAAACAGGGATGTTGAAGAGTCCTTGGTCTCGAGTCACGAGTCGAGTCACAAGTCTTTGGACCCGAGTCTCGAGTCTGAGTCCGAGTCCTTGGTCCAAAATGGTGACTCACGAGTCCCGAGTCACAAGTCACTCCCAAAGCTGACTCCACGAGTCCCTATTAAAATCAATGGGGGTTTTTCCCCACAAAATAAGGCTACTTCAGATGTGTGGCTTAAATAAATTCTAGGCACAAGTGTGCCTTTTTATTTCAAAACTCTGCAACTGGTTTTGGCAAGAACAGACCAGACAGACAAACCCAAAATAACCAGGCAGGCAGAGGAGGCAGGGAACCCCAAAACAGGCAGGCAGAGGCCTTTGTCTTGGACAATTCAACTGTTGAACTGGTCAAGAAGAGACCAGGCAGGCAGAGGAGGCTGGGAACCCCAGGCAGGCAGGCAGAGGCAGCCAAACCCAAAATGTCTGAAAGGTTGCATTTTAGAAAAATGATTTTAAAAAATAAAGTTGCTGTACTTCCTAAAACTTATCCATGTTGCATTTGAGGAACATGATTTTTTCTAAATGTTTGGCCCCCATTCTGGAACGGTGAGATCTCATCACAATTCCACCCTCACTGAACACCCGCTCCACTGGTGATTAACTTGCTGGAACCAGAAACACACTCAGAGCAGCCGCACAGAGTAATCTCAGGTCCTTCTTCTGCATCTCCCAAGTACACAACACATCAATCAAAATAAATCTTGACACACTGTTGGGGCTGCACTCCTGGTAGCCGTCCATAGTGGCCGAGCAGCGGCACACCTCGCTTCCATGTGCTCTTCGCCGGCAATCACGCTCCTCTCCACTCCTTCTGGCACAGCCCAGGGATGTTGAAGAGTCCTTGGTCTCGAGTCCCGAGTCGAGTCTCGAGTCCCATTAAAAATATTGGGACTCGAGTCCGAGTCGAGTCAGAGGGGGGACTCAGTCCGACTCACGAGTCGAGTCCTCGAGTCCGAGTCCCCATCCCTGGTATGAAAAAAGCCCTACACTTGCTGTTTAGTGCCTTTTCAGTTACCATGTGGCTAAAGGCTTGCAGGCTTTAGCCTTGTGAAGCATTTGCCTAAAATGAGTATTGTGGTGTATCTATGTATATGATGCTGTGAGTATTTGAATCCTGATATCACAATCATTCTGGCCTATAACTTGGGAGATCCAGGTTCTAGTCCCTGCTCAGCCATGAAGCTCACTGGGTGACCTTGGGCCAGTCACGGACTCTCAGCCTAACCTACCTCACAGGGTTGTTGTGAGGATAAAATGGAGAGGAGGAGGAGGATTATGTAAGCCGCCTTGGGTTCCTTGCAGGAAAAAAGTCGGGGTATAAATATACGGTAATAAATAAATACATAAATAAATAAATATAGGCACCATAGTGTAGGTTAGGGTGGATCAATCAGTCTATATCCAGTCCATGTCAATTTTCACAAGTATTCAATCATAAGTTCTTTCTATCCAATTTCTGCACCCTTCTTAATTTTTTTTTAAGAAAAAGCACAAAAATCCATGCTTTTTTGGGGGTGGTATGCATTTCCCCCTAACATATACCAGTACATTTTGTACACAGCCCTCCCTAATATGAGCATTTTGTTTGCAAATGTGGAGCTGAAATTCAGGGAAATGAGAAATCCAAAGGATGACTGCACTGAGTGGGGCCGTAGCTCAGTGGTAGAGCGCATGGTTTACAGCATGCAGAAGGTCCCAGGTTCGATCCCCGGCATCTCCGAGTAGGGCTAGGAAAGAATCCTCCTGAAACCCTGGAGAGCCGCTGCCAGTCAGTGTCGACAATGATGGGCTAGCCCAGTGTTCTCCAACGTTGGGTCCCCAGATGTTTTTGGCCTACAACTCCCAGCATGCCCCAGCCAGCTATGCTGGGGCATGCTGGGAGTTGTAGGCCAAAAACATCTGGGGACCCAATGTTGGAGAACACTGGGCTAGATGGACTCCGTGTAAGGCAGCTGCCTCTGTTCCTGTGTTCCAATTTGCATATTAGTCTGGGAAGTGCCGAATTAGGTCGGTTCACTTAAAAATGTGGACCAAACAAAATTCCCAGCAGCAGCCCCGAGTGTAAGTTCTGTTATGTTATTTCAGTCTTGTTTATGTCATTGCCTATGCCAGCAGCCAATAAAAGCATTAGCTAACTAATCTTATATTAGCTTTGCAGGCAGAGGCTCTCATTACAGCCAGCAGTGGAATTTGCTTTTGCTTTAACAAAACAGACAAATATCCAGAGACCAGTCCTGCAAAAACATACATTAGAGTTTTGCTTTAACTCTAAATATGCCAATCAGCGAAATTTGCCAAAGGAGATAAGAGTGCTATAGCAGACTGTAGTGTTAAAGCAGACTCGATAAGTCTGCTATATAATTCTGGATAATTCTGGCCTACACGTGCAACAAGTGCAAGCTGGTCATGCTGTTGGAAGAAAAGGTCAGAGGACTGGAGCAGCAAGTGTCAACCCTCAGGAGCATAAGAGAAAGCGAGGAGTTCTTAGACAGAACGGTGGATCTATAGCACCAAAGCACAGTACAGGAGCCAGAAGGGCAACGGCAGGATGAGGCGGAGTCGGAGACTGCAGAGGCGAGGGAAAATAACATAGGGGGAACTCCCTGGAAAAGGGTGACTGTTAGGAGCAGAAGAACTAGAAGATATTCTGCGCCTGTGGAAGCAGTGGAGCTATGGAACCGCTTCCATGTACTTGAGGACGAGAGCAGAGGACAGCCTGCAGAGGACGGATTACCGGGCACCCAACGTGACAGCGAGCAAGAGGCTGAGGGTCAGTCAAGTGGAGGCAATCAAACCAAGACCTACAGCAAGAGGAAGAGAAGAGTACTCGTAGTGGGAGACTCGCTCCTGCGGGGGATCGAAGCCAAAGTATGTCGTGAAGACCCATGGACTCGCCAGGTGTGCTGTCTCCCCGGGGCACGGATTAAGGATGTGTCAGAGCAGCTGCCGAGGCTCATGCAGCCCACTGACACATACCCCTTTCTTCTCTTCCACGTGGGTACAAATGATACTGCCAAGCGGAGTTACAAAGAAATCACGGCAGACTTTGAAGAGCTGGGAAGGGAACTCAAGAACTTCGGGGCCCAGATAGTTTTCTCATCCATCCTTCCAGTACTTGGAAGAGGCATAGAAAGGGAAAGAAAAATACTCTGAGTGAATGACTGGCTACGAAGGTGGAGCCGACGTGAGGGATTTGGATTCTGGGACCACGGGCTACACTTCCTGGAAGATGGACTGCTGGCAAAGGATGGGTTGCACCTCACAAGGACTGGGAAGAATGTTTGGCCACAGCATGAGGAACTTAATCAGGAGGGCTTTAAACTGAATCCAACAGGGGAGGGAGACATAAACTCGGGGGTACCAATGGAAGAAGGCCTCTATGCCACAATGGAGATAACAGCTCCAGCGGTGCCCATTGATAGTCTACCACAAAATGTAGGGGGAAAGTCGGACTATAAAGCACATAGTCTTCGATGTCTCTATACTAATGCCCAGAGTATGGGCAACAAACAAGACGAACTTGAACTCTTGATACATGAGAGCAAGTACGACTTGATAGGGATAACTGAAACCTGGTGGGATGACTCCCATGACTGGAATACAGCAATTGAAGGGTATAACTTGTTCAAAAGGAACAGAAGCAACAGAAAGGGAGGTGGAGTTGCACTGTATGTTAAAAATACGTATCTCTGCACAGAGATACAGGAAGAGGAGCTTGGCAGCCCCATTGAGAGCATCTGGGTTAAAATAAAGGGGGCAAAGAATAAAACGAACATGGCGGTTGGAGTCTACTACCGACCACCCAATCAAGGAGAAGACGAGGATGGAACTTTTGAAAAGCAAATTGCCATTGTTTCAAGGAGGCACGATGTGGTAGTAATGGGTGACTTCAATTTCCCTGATATCTGTTGGGAGACTTATTCAGCCAAACATGGCCCCTCCAAGAAATTCCTGAGCTGTGCTGCTGATAACTTCCTCCTACAGAAAGTGGAGGAAGGAACTAGAGGATCGGCTACCCTTGACCTGATTCTAACCAACAGAGACGAGTTAGTGGATAAAGTGGCAGTTTCGGGAACTCTGGGGGAAAGTGACCATGTTATACTTGAGTTCTTGATTCTAACGGAAGCAAAAGCTGAGTGTAGCCAAACACGTACCCTGGATTTTAGGAAAGCCAATTTTAACAAACTCAGAACAATTAGTAAGATCCCATGGCAAGAAACTCTCCCGAGAAAGGGAGCCCAGGAGGGGTGGGAGTTTTTAAAAAAGGAAATTTTAAAGGCACAATTGCAAACAATTCCCAAAGGAAAAAAGGCAGAGGGCAACAGAAGAAGCCAATGTGGCTTCACAATAAACTCAAAGATGACCTGAAAACAAAAAAGGACACGTATAGGAAGTGGAAGGAAGGACAGGCTACAGGGGAAGAGTACAGGCAGGTAGCACAGAACTGCAGGAATAGTGTCAGGAAGGCTAAAGCTGAGAATGAGCTAAGGTTAGCGAGGAATGCTAAAAGCAACAAAAAAGCTTTCTTCAGATACATGCACAGTAAAAGACAGAAGAAAGAACTGGTGGTTCAACTACGCAATGAGGATGGCAAATTGATAACAGAAGACAAAGAAAAGGCAGAAGTGTTCAATTCCTACTTCGGCTCGGTCTTCTCCCAAAAGAGGGTCTATGACCCCCCTGGCAAACCTGAAGTGCAGACTGAAGGGGCAGGATTGCAGCTTGAGATTGATAGGCAAATGGTCAAGGAGCACCTGATTACTCTGAACAAGTTTAAATCTCCAGGGCCTGATGAGCTGCATCCTAGAGTAATAAAGGAACTGGCAGAAGAACTCTCAGAACCACTGTCTATTATCTTTGAGAAATCATGGAGGACAGGTGAAGTGCCAGACGACTGGAGGAGGGCAAATGTTGTTCCCATCTTCAAAAAGGGCAAGAAGGAGGAACCTGGGAACTATAGGCCAGTCAGTCTGACATCAATCCCCGGGAAGATTTTGGAGCAGATTATAAAGAAGTCAGTCTGCAAGCACCTTGAAAACAATGCAGGGATTACTAGAAGCCAGCATGGATTTGTCAAGAACAAATCCTGTCCTGATCTCATTTTTTGATCGGGTAACCTCCCTTGTGGTTACCTGTGGGAATGCTGTGGACATTATATATCTGGACTTCAGCAAAGCTTTCGACAAAGTGCCTCATGATATCCTGATTAGTAAGCTAGCTAAGAGTGGGCTAGATGGAACAACTATCAGGTGGATCCACAATTGGCTACAGAATCGGACTCAACGAGTGCTTATCAATGGTTCCTTCTCAAACTGGGGAGAGGTACCACAGGGCTCGGTCCTGGGCCCGGTGCTCTTCAACATTTTTATTAATGACTTGGATCAGGAGGTACAGGGAATGCTTATCAAATTTGCAGATGACACAAAGTTGGGTGGAACAGCTAATACTCTGGAAGACAGAAACAAAATTCAAAGTGACCTCGATAGGCTGGAGCGCTGGGCCGAATACAACAGAATGAAATTTAATAGGGATAAATGCCAAGTGCTGCACCTAGGAAGAGGAAACCAAATGCAGAGTTACAGAATGGGGGACACTTGGCTCAACAATACTACAAGTGAGAAGGATCTTGGAATTGTGGTAGATCACAAACTGAATATGAGCCAGCAATGCGATGTGGCTGCAAAGAAGGCAAATGCAATTTTGGGCTGTATTAATAGAAGTATAGCTTCCAAATCGCGGGAAGTGATAATTCCCCTTTACTCGGCACTGGTTAGGCCTCATCTTGAGTACTGCGTCCAGTTCTGGGCACCTCACTTTAAGAAGGACATAGACAAACTGGAGAGGGTTCAGAGGAGGGCAACAAGGATGATAAAGGGACTGGAAACAAGGCCTTATGAGGAGAGACTGAAAGAACTGGGCATGTTTAGCCTTCAGAAGAGGAGACTGAGGGGAGATATGATCGCACTCTTCCAGTATTTGAAGGGATGTCACACAGAGGAGGGCCAGGATCTCTTCTCGATCATCCCAGTTTGCAGGACACGGAATAATGGGCTCAAGTTACAGGAACCTAGATTCCACCTAAACATCAGGAAAAATTTCCTGACTGTCAGAGCAATAAGACAATGGAATCAACTACCTAGGGAGGTCATGGGCTCTCCCACTCTGGAGGCATTCAAGGTGCAGCTGGACAGACATCTGTCAGAGATGCTTTGACGTGGATTCCTGCATTGAGCAGGGGGTTGGACTCGATGGCCTTGTAGGTCCCTTCCAACTCTACTTTTCTATGATTCTATGATTCTATGATAAGTAGAATGTCATATTCTTTCCTTTGCAGAACACCAAGCAGTGTGGTAACTGTTTTAAAACTGGATATATTTTATATACCACAATGTGATGCATTAATCTGGGGGCGAGTGTAGCTTCATTACTGAGTGCATGCTTGGTTACACACCAATTGACATTCTTCTCTGCTTGTCCTGTTCTGAAATTGGTAATGAGAAATGAGCTCAGAGTAGACCAGACAGGCTTGTTCCTTGGAGGCAGGCTGAAGTCAGTAGATGTCCATTTTCTGGTTCTTGAGTGCAGTGAAATCGACTCAAGCAGAGATGAATGGACCCCGAAAGAAGAGATGGAAACTCCACTCCAGAAGTTCAGCACTGGGCTTCGATGGATAGCATTGTTGAATGGAGCTGGCCAGCAGGGTTCATAAAGATGCCCAAAAGCTGGAGCAGATGTGTAGTGAATCTGAATCGGACGGTGACTACACACCTGTCCTGGTATTGTCCCACTGACTCAGTGGAATTTCACTAGGCTGTTCAGTCACTGTGTAGATGATAACATGTGATTTGAGTTTCTTGGCACAGATGGCAACAAAACCAGGCAGTGTTGCTTAGATGTCCACTTGTACACATCTGTTTTACTTTGGAACAGTGCCACTGTATGTATAACCGCTCATCATCATCAGGCGATCACTCGTGACCGAGTAAGATTGTCTTCCGGGATAAAAGGAGGAAATTCTAAAGAAGATTGGGTAGACTCTAGCGATGGGTCCGTAAGTGACTGTGGAGGCCAATTCTAGATCCACACAGCTTCCCACAGTGAGGACACAGGTTACCAGATAGAAGATTTCATAGACAGATTTTAGTTGGAAGGAGCCTACAAGGCTATCGAGTCCAACCCCCTGCTCAATGCAGGAAACTAGAGGAGGGGTCCCCATCCAAGTAATAACCAGGCCTGACCCTGCTTAGCTTTCCACGCTCAGACAAGCTGAACCAATGGTCCTGTAAAGGATTCATTTGACGTGCTTTTCGCTTAGCACGTTTCTCCCTTTCACCCTGCACTCGGGCTTCTTCAAAGTCCATGGAACCTTTGTGAAAGGCCAACCTCCAGTTAGATCGTTCATGGGCCAGAGCTTCCCAGTTTTCGATGTTTATATTGCATTTTTTTAGATTAGCCTTATGAACATCTTTAAACCTCTTATATTGACCACCGATATTCCGCTTTCCATCCTTGAGTTGGGAGTAAAGTAACTGCTTTGGGAGACAGCAGTCAGGCATTCGAACAACATGACCGGTCCACTGAAGTTGGCGTTGAAGGATCATTTTTTCAATGCTAGTAGTCTTTGCTTCTTCCAGTACACTGACATTTGTTCGCCTATCTTCCCAAGTAATTTGCAGGATTTTCCGGAGGCAACGTTGATGAAACCTTTCAAGGAGGTGGAAGTGACGTTTATAGATAGTCCATGTTTCGCAGGCATACAATAAAGTTGGTAATACAATGGCTTCATAAACCAGTGTTTTGGTCTTCTTACAAATATCCCAATCCTCGAACACTCTATGTTTCATTCGAGAAAATGCGGCACTTGCGGAGCTCAGACGATGCTGGATTTCACTGTCGATGTTAGCTGTAACAGAAAGATAGCTGCCAAGATAGAGAAAATGATCGACATTTTCCAGTATTGTCCCGCCAAGCTGGATAGATGGCATCACCAAAGGATTGGCTTGCACTTGCTGATGAAGCACTTTGGTTTTTTTGATGTTAAGTGAGAGACCAAGTTTTTTGTATGCTTCTGCAAAAGCATTTAGGATAGTTTGGAGATCATCCTCTGAATGTGCGGAGACCACATTATCATCAGCATACTGAAGTTCCACAAGCGGAGGTTGTAATTACCTTACTTTTTGCTTTCAGCCTGCTGAGATTAAAAAGCTTTCCATCTGTTCGATATATAATTCCCACACCGGTGGGAAGTTTCCCCTTGACAAGATGTAAAACCATGGCGATGAAAATGGCAAATAATGTTGGGGCGATAACACATCCCTGTTTAACACCTGATCCCACTTTAAATGGAGCACCATGAGAGCCGTTGTTGTCCAAAACCGTTGCCGTCATGTTGTCATGGAGAAGTCGCAAGATATTCACAAATTTATTGGGGCATCCAATTTTCATAAGGATAGTCCAGAGAGCTGTACGGTCTACAGTATCAAAGGCCTTAGCCAAATCGATAAATGCCATATAAAGGGGTTGATTTTGCTCCCGGCATTTTTCTTGGAGCTGACGTTCAGTAAAAATCATGTCTACTGTCCCTCTAGAGGGGCGGAAACCATATTGAGTTTCAGGGAGGATCTCTTCTGAAATAGATAGAAGACGGTTTGCGAGAATCCTAGCAAATATTTTACCTGCGGTTGCTAAGAGAGAAATGCCCCGATAGTTTCCACAGTCTGTTCTATCACCCTTCTTAAAGAGGGTGATAATTATGGCATCCCTGAAGTCTTCTGGGATCTCTTCCCTTATCCAGATTTTTTCGATGAGTTTATGAAACCTAACTGATGAGCTTTTGTCTGTATCAAAAATTGGAAATGTTCATTTATGGATATGAAGTGCATGTGTGTGTGTGTGTGTGTGTGTGTGGAGGGGGGGGGGAGAGATGTTTTTAAAAGAATATCCTTGGCAGTCTCTCAAGAGACACTATTTCTCTTCCTAATGAATTTCTGAAGTAAGATTTCCAACAAAAAAGTCGTACCATGATGATGATAAGTGAACAATAGGGATCTCACTAGAAGCCAGAGGTGTTAAGGGAACTCTGTGTGAACCTTCCAGTATACTTGCACAGCACATTGCTTAATAATGCACCATGCTAACTGAGCACTGTGGAATTCATAGAAAGGGGGAAAGGAAAAACACCAGAGTTAGCAAAACAAGGTTAGAAACGAAGGTATTAACTATCAAAAGGAACAAAGAGGCCAATCATATCAATCATGCATGCCATTGCTTGAATAATTTTGCAAAAAAACCAAATACAGTAATACCTTGGATTGCAAGCATAATTCGTTCCGGAACTGTGCTTGTAATCCAAAACACTCTTATATCAAAGCGAGTCTCTGGCGGGCGTGAGTGGGGCCGATTTCGGCCCGCTACGCCCACTCGAGGTGAGCGGTTACATCCCTACGACTTGTCTTGCAAGACGTTGCTTGTTTATCAAGTCAAAATTTATTTAAAAAATTTGCTTGTCTTACTAAACGCTCTCAAACCAAGTTACTTGCAATCCAAGGTATTACTGTAATTACAAACCTAGTTATTTGTTATTGAAAATCTTAGGGGCAAGGTAGCTGGCAACTACAGGAACATTTCTGCCATTTGCCTTCTCCTATGTTTCATATTCTGTCATAACAAATGAAACTAGATAGTTTGAACATGAGTGTTGATCTTGTAACACAAGAAGTTTGCCATAAACAGAGTAGTGCTGGGGTCTTCAACATAGTGCCCCTGGGCACCAGTGTGCCCATAAGCACTTGTCTTGTAACCCGTCAGGCTCCCTGTCCCTCCTGATTATTTTATTTCTTAACTTTTTTTAATTTAAAAAAATATATCTGGGAAGCTGGCATACTACAAAGCGACATGGCGGACATGCTGCCCTCAGTGCCATCTTTATTTGGGTTGAAAAGAGTGGTTTTGTGCTTTGGAGCACAGACCCCAGCTTTGTATTTAGATTCTTGGGTAAGCTACTTTACTTTTCATCTTACCATTTTGCCTTCTGGGAATGAGTGTCTTGTGACTGGCCTTGTCCACCATGGGTGCCATTTTATGAACGGGCAAGTCACCCCCATGGCAGCCATTATGTGAGAGTGCCCATGACACTCCCTCAAAATTCCAAATGTACCCATCAGTCCAAAAAGGTTGAGGACCTCTGGAATAGTGGGTGCGTGGGAGATCTAAAGGCTGAGAAACCACCTTATCCAAAGCTCTGCCATGTTCATGCCATCTGGGCAGGAGGAAGAGAGGAGCAGCATTTCTCTCTCCCCACCCCTTTCATTCCCCCCCCTTAACTTTTACATTTCTCCTCCCATTTGTTGCAAGGGGAGGGAGATGATGTACACCAGCTCCAGGACTGGCACATATTTTCCCCAATTCCAGGGTGGGGGGTGTTGGGGAAATGGGAAGGCTATGGATCCTGGGGATCCAAGTTCCCCCCCCCCCGCCCTCCGCAACATACCCATGGAATGCCTGCTTTTTGCAGGGATGGGAACTCGGACTCCAGGACTCGACTCGTGAGTCGGACTGAGTCCCCCCTCTGACTCGAGTCAGACTCGAGTCCCAATATTTTCAATGGGACTCAAGACTCGACTCGGGACTCAAGAACAAGGACTTGTGTTCCAAAATTGTGTTCCTCAAATGCAACATGGATAGGTTTTAGGAAGTACAGCAAGTTTATTTTTTAAAATCCTTTTCCTAAAATGCAACCTTTCAGGCATTTTGGGTTTGGCTGCCTCTGCCTGCCTGTTTGGGGTTCCCAGCCTCCTCTGCCTGCCTGGTCTCTTCTTAACCAGTTCCACAGTTTGAATTGTCCAAGACAAAGGCCTCTGCCTGCCTGCTTTGGGGTTCCCTGCCTCCTCTGCCTGTCTGGTTATTTTGGGTTTGTCTGCCTGGTCTGTTCTTGCCAAAATCAGTGGCAGAGTTTTGAAATAAAAAGGTACACTTGTGCCTAGAATTTATTTAAGCCACACATCTGAAATAGCCTTATTTTGTTGGGGAAAACCCCCATTGATTTTAATAGGGACTTGTGGAGTCAGCTTTGGGAGTGACTCGTGATTCATGAGTCACCATTTTGGACCAAGGACTCAGACTCGAGACTCGGGTCCAAAGACTCGTGACTCGAAACCAAGGACTCTTCAACATCCCTGGCTTTTTGCCTCTACCAACATTGGAGAGGCAAAGACTGCAGAAGTTTCCACAGCAGCTGAGAGAGGAGGGGTTGTGAGGTTGGATTCCGTGCCCCTCCCTGCTGAGGTCAGACCTCTCTCTCCACCCTTTGAGGCAGAGATCTAAGACATCCTATGGCCCCTGGGATGCCCTCCCAGTTAATAGGATTGCAGCTGAACTGTGCTGCCCAGATCCCACTGGGTTCAATGCAGCTTATTCCCAGGAAAGTAGGTATAGGATTGCAGCCTAAGGGTGCAATCCTATGCAAGTTTAGACAGAAAAAAAGGCCTACAGCTATGCTGGCTGGGGCATGCTGGGAGTTGTAGGCCTTTTTCCCCAGTCTAAACTTGCATAGGATTGCACCTTAAATGTAGTAAATAAAAGATAATGAGCAATAACCATACATCTAGTTGTGGGGTGAGGAGGGGGTCCCCCAGGAATTGGTGGTTGACATGGATGTAATTAATGACCTGTGAGGATGAAGAGCAGGTTAATTAAATCAGGAGACAATGTGTGAACATTAGTAGTTCGAAAAGATACCCCCACACACACCTCCCGGCCAAAGATGTATTTATACTGAAGGAAGAGTGTGAAGCAAGTAAATAGCTTACTTTGCAACAGTACATGCTGTTCTACTACCATACAGAGATAGGCCTCTGTACTGTGTAGGTGTAGCATTATGCTTAGCTTGCTTCTAGTGTTTTTCAGTGCGAAAAAAGAAGGGAAAAAAGTCAAACGTGGAAAATGCAAAAGAAAAGAGAACACCATTAGTAGAACAATGATGTTCTAACACATTGGGTGCGCGAGTTCACACAACACTCCTCAGAGATTGTTCATGTTTTCTACGATGGCATGGAAAAAAAACAGGCAGGGAAAAAAGACTGGGTTCATACGGTTGGTCGTCCGGTTTTGTTTGTTTTCCCTCTTCATGGTCTTTCCTTATGCCAGCATTGTTTTCATAAGCGCCCTGTGGGTCCTCCCACTCACGTCAGGTATCCCAGTGTCCATTGCAGTGCCATTCTCTGTCCCAGGGAAGCAGCAGCAGGAATGAACTTAAAGCAGACCACACCCCCTCCCCGCTGTCACCTCAGCCATACTTCCATACCCTCCAACTGGAACAGACGCTAGGGTGTGTGTGTGTGTGTGTGTGTGTGTGCGTGCGTGCGCTCCCCCCCCCGCAAAGAGAAGGAGTTGGACAATTTTTAAACAAAAAGAAAGGGACCCCCCCCCATGAATACACACTTTCCTGTGAGTAAGTCCCATTGAACGTAATAGGACTTTCTTCTGGTGTGTGTGTGTGTGTAGGGTGCACGCGTGCGCACGCGCCCACGCCCGAAAAGAGAAGGAGGTGGAGGCAGAACCTCCGTGTTTGGACATACGTATAATGGGACAGGGTTTCTCTTTAACAAACCCTATCCCATTATACTGGCCCATCTCCCACCACACCTAGCCAATTACGTTGAATATCCCGCTAACCCATACATCAGCCTTCCCCAACCTGGCACCATCCAGTTGTTTTGGATTTCGGCTCCCATCAGCCCCAGCCAGCATGGCCAATGGTCAGGAATGCTGGGAGTTGTGGTCCAAAACATCTAGAGGGCTCTAGGTTGGGAAAGGCCTGCCCTACATGAAAAGCACCCAGGCACAATCTATAATGAAGAGGGTGGAGAGTGAAGGTGAGATCCAGACTCAAATGCAGAGAGAATGTGCATCATTTATCACCACATTTCATTATGACTCATACCGCTCAAGAACCCAAACTCAAATACTTAAAAATATTCTCAGGTCCATATCTTCTGTGGAATGCAATATCTTCCTTTATGGCTAGGGTCCCAATTTAACACAATTTATTTTATAGAGTCACTTCACTTAATTTTTCATTTATTTAAAATTCTACGCTCTGTGATCCTACATGGCTTAGAAATATATTATAGGTATATTTCAAAGCTGCTGAAACCTCCTTTCCCAACCAGTTCAGCCCAGCCCCAGTCACCAAGAGCCAGTTCAAATTTTAAAAAGGTGTTGTATTCTAATAGGCAGTCCCTTGTTATGAGTTGTGAAAATGCTAGTCCCTAGAGGGCCCCAGCAGAGAGGTTGGATAGGCAAGGAGAGGGCAGAGGGAGAAAGCAGGAGGGAGGGAGTTGAAGGGAATTTAGAAATAAGGTGAGGTTCTGTTTGCGTTCAGACCTTGCTTCCGAGTCCTCCTTATTGAGAAGAAAACACAAAATGCATTAGGAGAGGCTGCCTTGCAGTTGCAGGGTATATTATTTCCCCATGAGAGCCGCTTCCCTGCTCTTATCCCTCCTGCACACTTTTGTATCCTCTCCCCATTCATTAAAAATGCCCCATTAATCATGGCGGGTCCACATGAAGACAACAGACATCACAAGGTTTCATTTCAGAATTGATCTTGCTGGTCGATAGCACTACTCTAGGACTACCTCTCGTCCAACATCTCTGTGCCTAAAGAGATTGACTTATATATTTACCTACTCCAGTCTTCTTGATAGGTCATGTGCAAAACTGGGAAATCCTAAGAGCATATTTTATGAGACTGGGGTGTTTGGGGGGATATTTTGTGTATTGCTCATACATGATTGTTTGTTCCCACTTGTAGGAAAGCCTTTGGCAGATATTGTTGATTTGTACTTGTTCCGTCCTTTTTAAAAGGAAATGTACGATTCCGTGCTTATGCCATCTCTGATAAAATTAAATCAGGCCACTTGTAATCCACTAAGGGTGCAAATGTATGCACCCTTTAGACAGAACAAAGTCCTACAACTCCCAACATTCCCCAGCCAGCAAGGTTTGCACTTGCACTGGCCTACATAGGCCTTGGCGTATTTATTATGACTGGGACTCAGTGAGACTTCCAGCTAAACGTATTCAGGATTGGACTGTCAATCCCTTTAGACCAGTGTTCTCCAACCTTGGGTCCCCAGATGTTTTTGGCCTACAACTCCCAGCGTGCCCCAGCCAACAGAGCTGGCTGGGGCACGCTGGGAGTTGTAGGCCAAAAACATCTGGGGACCCAGGGTTGGAGAACACTGCTTTAGACTATAGGGGCAAGTGTTTGTTTCTCTGTAATTCACTCATTAAACTGGGACTCCGCATATTCCTTAGGTTTGTCTAGACATTTGTCACATATGATGACCAGATAGACCAAGCCATGAAGGGCGCTGGGCTTACCTTCTCCAACCTGGTGTGCTCCAGATGTGTCGGACTGCAGCTCCCATCGTTCCCAGCCAGCATGGCCAATGGCCGTGCTGGCTGGGAACGATGGGAGTTGCAGTCCGACACATCTGGAGGGCACCCGGTTGAAGAAGGCGGCTGCTGTAGCTTGTGTGGGGTGGTGAGCGGCCTCTCCGGAGAGCCAACGTCGGCCACACAAAGCGACCAACATGCATCTCTGGAGAGGCTGCCTGCCCAATCTCTCATTCAGGGGACTCTCCCAGAGTGAGAGATAGGGCAGGCAGGTGGCCTCTCTAGGAGCACCTTACAATGCCGTGCTTTGAGAAAGAATCCTTCAAAGCATGGCTTTCAGGCCTTGCTGCCTCTCTGGAGAGGCTGCCCGCCGATCCCTCATCCGAGGTGGGGAGGAAGAGGCAGTGGCTGCTGTGGTGCGGTGGCAGCGGTGCGCACCCTCCCGCCTCAGCCTGCAGGACATCTTGCGCCACTGCTGCCTTTCTCGATGTCTGTCTGAACTATAAGGATCTAACAGAATAGTTTCCCACCTGTTCTGTCAAAATGCAGTATAATTTAAAAAATTGATGAGCGGAGCGGGGGGGGGGAAGCAAGGAATACTTTAGGGCTGAAGCACGCTGACATTTCTGGGCAATCGGCCAGGAAGCAGAAATCTAGTGACTGGAGCTGAGCCAAAACGTGGGGCCAAGTTTCATTAACATTTTTTCACCCCTCCCCAAACGACTCCCATTTCAGTGATTTTTCAGGAGTGTGTGAAAAGGCACAAAAATGTCCTGGGAGGAAGAGGGCTTGCATCCACCCATGGTCAAGGCAGATGCTCCCTGTTCTGCTGTGCTGTCCTGATGGGCAATGAAACTCCAACCCAGATGCTCTGATCCAGCTCAGGTGCCAAGCAGCTGCCAGGAGGGGCTGTGAACAGAGGCGGCAAGCACACTAAAGGAAACATTGCATTTTAAGTTTAATAGATTTTTTTCCCTTGCCCTTCAAATAAAGTTTGCCAGGGTGGCTGTTTACATACAATAAAATACAATCAGTACAATAAAACATGATGTAAAAGCAATCTAAATGGAGCTGAAGTTTAAAAACAGCAGGGAAAAGCAAGATTAAAAAAATCAATTAGCTCAGGGTTAAGAGTTCTTGAAAGACCTTGGAAAATTATTATTTTTTCAAAAAAGGTCTTTGCCTGGTGCTCTAATGACAATAAAATAGGTGTTCGGTGAACCTCCCTATAGTGGCACACTGATGTGTGATGGGGCACAGCTGTGGAGAAGGCACTTTCCTCAGTGGCCACCCACTGCTCAGGTAGGCTGACGTGGAGACCGGTGATGTGAACATCTTGGAGCCCTCTTTTGTGCGGACTGAACCCTGGCGTGGGCAGCACTGCCCCACTGACTTTGGAGCCACCAGCCACTGCTGCATCACCTTGACACTAGGGATGCGTGTGGAGCTCGATTGGGGGGTGGATTGGCAAGTGCAGTGAAGTCGCCGGGCTCAGCCCCTCCGAGCTCTGCTCGGCTTATGTGTTTCCCTGGCTCGACTTGCATTCTCGCCGTGTCCACTTTCTCCACAGCATGTATCATTAAGAACATATGAAGAGCCATGCTGGATCAGACCAAGGGTCCATCTAGTCCATCATTCTGTTCACACAGTGGCCAATCAGTTGCCACATGGGAAACGCACAAGCAGGAGCAGGACTTGAGTGAAACAGCACCCTCTCACCCAAGTTCCCCAACAACTGGTATACATAGGCATACTGCCTCTGATACTGGAGGTAGCACATAGCCATCAGTTGTATAAGGGAAGTATGATCTTAGCAGTTTTATTTTGAATTCCTTGCCTAATTATGCCCAACATGGAATTTGCCTTTTTCACAGCCGCCACCACACACTGGGTTGACATTTTTATTTGCTTCTATCACGTTCCCCCTTACTCACCTTTTTTCTAAGCTAAAAACATCCAGACATTGTGACCTTTCCTCATAGGGGAGTTGCTCCAGCCCCTCGATCATTTTAGTTGCCCTTTTCTACCTCTTTTCCAGCTATACAATGTCCTACTCGAGGCACAATGATCAGAACTGTAATCAGTATTCCAAGTGTGGCTGCGCGCACCATAGATTAGTATAAGGGTAGTATGATACTGGAAGTTTTATTTTCCTTTCCTTTCCTAATTATGCCTAACATGGAATTTGGCCTTTTCACAGCAGCCACATACTGGGTCGACGACGTTTTCATTGAGCTGTCTACCAGAAGCACAAGATCCCTTTCTTGGTCAGTCAGCACTAGCTCAGATCCCATCAGCTTATATGTGAAGTTGGGATTTTTTGCCCTGATGTGCATCACTTTACACTTGCGTACACTGAACTGCAGTTGCCATTTTTATTCCCATTCTCCCAGTTTGGAGAGAACCTTTGGAGCTCTTTGCAATCCTTTTTTGTTTTTGTTTTAACCACCCTAAATAATTTGGTGTCATCATCAGCAACCTTTGCCAGTTGACACAATGCTGCACTTTGTGCCGCTGTAGAAATCTAGGATGGAATTAAGACCGCACACTCCTCAGGAAGAATTACATTTTAATAGCCAGACTGAAAGTTGACATACCATTTCCAGCCTCCTGAAGTGTTAGAGTATTGCACTGGGATACCAGTGGAAGTATATCTCAAAATGAATCTATTCTTGGTTATGCAGATTGACAGAGCTATGAGGCTTCCTCACGGTGCTCTACAATGTGCAAAACATCCGTTGCAGCGAGTAATGGCTCATTCATAGACGGATATGCATGGATCTATCCTATCATGATTACTATTCTGCACATAAATATCTAGCTGATTGAGCCACAGAAGAAAGAGCAGAGCAGTGATGTGGAGAGCAGGTAGCAGGTTTTCCCCATGGTGACATGGCACTAGGGAAGGGGATGCTCCAGAGTGATGGCCTGAAAAGTGTACCAGCTGCTGAAGGACTTTGTAATTGCTAGTCTCTGGAGGCTGCCTTGCCAAGTGAACTGAAATGCTCCCAGTGCAACCGGATCAGAAAACAAAACATCTGATTTGCCACCATTGTAACCTCCTGCTTTAGTCAGCCGTTGTAGCCAAATTGCTTGTTTTTACTTGCTCCATACATTCACTCAATGGGATTTCTCGTCCGATTGTAAGAGAGCTGTGCCCGAAGCCCAGGGACCTGGCATGCAGAAACTTGGAGTAATGTTTAATATTTTATGATCAGGGCAGCTTAGTGTCTCCCCAGGTAGCAGGGTGTGATGCTTCATTAGGGAGGAGAGGGGGTTCGGGCTTCTAGGACATACATGCACACACCATCTACGTTTGGTTTATTAAACAGAGGTGGTCAGTGAAACTGGTGGCACCAGCAAGAGTAATATCCGACAGCCTTCCTTTTATTCATTTTATGGGGGGAGGGGAGAGAGCTGCTCACTGTCAGTGTTCTGGCATTTTAGTTCATACTGCTACAAAATAATAGAGTGTTTCCTGCAAAATGATTAAGGCTGATGAAGGAAAGCTGCAGGCTTGATTGTTGTGAGAGTCCAAAGTCTAAATCAGGTGGGGACCCTCGGGGGTCAAATCTAGCCCTCCTTGTTGGTGTATGTGACGGGAAGATCTCAACTCTGCAGGGTTGTTTGTTTTTTTAATTTGACTGCCCAGTAAAGAGTTAAGATGGATTGTTATAGTTTAGTTAAAGGGCAAAGGCAGAAACCAAGCTTCTCTGAGAAGTCAGGGGGCAGGGTTCAGTGGAGCAAACCACTTAGTGGTACCAGGGGAGGGAATGCTGGACATTGCCTAGCAACAAGTTAGAAATTCCATTCTCTCTGACAGTTAGGACATTTCACAGTTAACTGACTTATAGTAACTGATGCTTGCTAGGGTTTAGCAAAAAGAGACATGTTCTGTGGTTTTCCTCACCTCACAATATGAGTAACGTTTAAGAAACTGCACCTAGAAAGTCTGTAACCAGCAAGCTTATAGTACCTAAGAAATCTTATGTTACTGATACTTACTTTAAAAGCACCTGTGTGTGTGTTTATTGGGTGAAGTCTGCTGCTGCTGTTGTGCTCTGCCATCACTCCTGGGCTCCCAATCAAGTCCTCCAGGGATCCCCAGATGGCCCCACCCATTCTCCTGGCCCTAACCCACCCTTTCCCCCCAACCTCTGATAGTTTGGTGTTTTCCTGGCTTTTGTGCAGTTTTTTCCCATTCTAAAAGGTTGAATGGGCTTAGTTACTGGCAGTAAGCGCCTTAAGCTACGATATGCTAAGTTTTGGTAAAAAATTTTTTGACCCTACCCTATTTTGCCTTCGGCTTCACCCTCTACTAGAACGCGGCCCCCAAGAGCTTCTCAGAAATGGAATTTGGCCCTTGTGCTGAAAGAGGTTCCCCACCCCTGGTCTAAATAAAAAGAGTCAATGATCAAAAATCCCTGCCAGTTTAAAAGATCAGAGTTAAGGCTCTCTCATGTTGGCTCAGACTCCAAAAAGCCGGGAAACGGAAAGATACGGCTGATGCCTTAACAGGTGTGCCCTGTGATCAGTGATGGTGTTGTGCAATCTCCCAAATTGTGCTTGCTTACAACTTACCCTCACTGTACCCACACTTAACTCTGCCTTAACTCTGCAGTCTTGACCTGAGTCTCTCAGGGCCTTGCCCTTGTCTATGCTCTGGATTTAGCGCTGAACCATAGAGGAACCACACACGCCGTGTGGGGTAAAACCAGGAAGGTTTATTCAAGGTAAACAGATTACAACAAAAGGTGGGAAATGAGGGAAGGAGACAAGGTAGGGAGACACTTTGTTATACACAGTAGAGCTATAAAACAACAAAGCTAGTTCCTTCACTATATCACTACCCAGGCCTCACTCGTTACCTGGGGGTTGGTTGGTCCTCTCCAGGGCTTGCCTCAGCCAAAGCCCTACCCCGTGCTTCTTCACGTGCAGACCCCAACAACAGAACCCAAACAGACCCCAACAACAGAACCCAAAGAATCTATAATGCAGGCAGTATAGATTCTTCCCCCCCTCCTTTCAGTAGCCCAGTTGTCTTTAGCCAATCAGGATGAACTTCACCTGGCCCAGGCAGAGGGGAGGGGTGGCTCATGACTAGCGGGCTTGCATTTGCATACGAATGGCTCAGGCACGTAGACATCAAGATGGGGAGCCTCTGAGGCGCCATCTAAGCTATGTACATTTCGCATTTCCAAGCCCCCAGCTGGGATTATACTTGTTTACACCTGAGGAGGTGTGTGTGTGTGTGTGTGTGTGTGTGTGTGTGTGTGGTGTAGGAAACTCTTGAGGCTTTTTCCTTCACAGGGACGATGGAGTGCTGGGACTAGCAAAGATGGCCCATGTTGTCCTGGTCCTGTATTGCTTTATGAAGCATCTGAGGCTTACTGATGAAGGCTATACATCACGACATCCAAATGAAAACTTCATTATTTGAGGGAGCATATAGCCAATGCTGGCTCCAGGCTTTGGAGGGCCCTTAGGCAAGACACCATCAATGGGCCCCTGCCCCTCTACCTTCTCACCGCTGTTCTCACCAGATGCTATTGCTCCTCCTCCACTTTCTCATTGTTGCTGCCACTTGCTTGCTTGACAGGCAGAGAGCCAGTGAGCAAGAAGGCCGTGGCATCTGCTGCTCCTCTTTCTCACCACCACCACCACCACTGTTGTCTGGGCCAGAGCGAGAGGCAGGTGAACAAGCAGGTTGCAGTAGTGGAGGAGGAGGAGGAGGAGGAGGAGGAGCAAGCCCAGAGGGTTCTTGTCCGTGGGCCCCTGCTGCGTTGTGGTCTCTCAGCAGGTGTCCAACCATGCCTGCCCTCGAGGCTGGCCCAGAGCAAGCCAGTCAGCACTTGGAATGTGGAACTAGATGAGCTATAGCAGAGGAGCTACACTTTTTCAAACTGTCGGGCAACTATAGAAGATACATGTGTGGGGTCAGTAAAAATAAAATAAAATTTGGCAGTCCTGACTATGAGACCTGTCTGCCAAGAGGCCAACAAGCCACTCCACCCGAGAGAAAGTGGAGACAAAGGAGGCTCTCAGAGGGAAACCTTTAGCCGGCCATATGCTGAGCTATTCAGTCAGCCTGGATTTGCTGGGTACCTGTCAAGTCTTTCCCCACTGAAGTACTACTGCAAATAATTCAAAAGGAGAAGAGCTGTGCACTGCCCCATCCTTTCTATGCCCAACCTTCATGCCTTTAGTGTGAAGCTGAATGTGCTTGGATTCTGCCCTGCATTCAGAAACCCGGTGCAATCCGGGCTCCTGATCATGGGGAGGATTTTAAGCATATTCAGTCCAAAACTCTTAGAATCCCCCATCAGACCTTTTGTGGTGAGTATGTGAAGAGCACCAAGGCTTGTGTGTGCCTTGCTCTCAGCAGAACCTTCTTCACACATCTGCGGCCAATGCCTGAAGTGCGCTTTTATGTGTATGCGTGTGTGAATGGGGTGTGTGAGAGAGGGGTGTGACCCCACTCCCTTTGGGGCACTGGCCTTGCCCAGTGCTGCCATGCAGTTCCTGAGAGGTTTCCCCGGTTTCAATCTGGCCGTCGGGCAAAACAGTTTCCCCACCCCTATGACTTAAAGCATTCCCAACGGATGGCTGCACAACCTTTTCTGAAAACCTTTTCTAGGTAAAGAGGTTGCTCTTCTCTTAACTTCTTCCTAATATTTGACCTATATCATTTGTCCACAAAATTTACCCCACTATTAGTTAAAATCTCTCTCTCTCTCTCTCTCTCTCTCTCTCTCTCTCTCTCTCTCACACACACACACACACACACACACACAGTTTAAACTACAGAGATATAATGGTTTAATCAACCAACTGTCTTCTTTAAACCTTCCAACAGCAACAACATGTTTTTTGATAATAAGGGAAGGGGTTTGCTCCAACTTTTAAGCCTGTTTATGAAGCCAGTGTATGAAGCCTGTTCATCAATTAATCCATCAAAGAATGCACAGCATACAACATGTGGAGTCATTTGCAGAGGCCGGGCAAATTGATTTACATACAGTATCTCCTTTCTCAAGCAGGAAAGTAGGAAAGGGGAGGGGGATTTCTTTCTGCACTTGCGATAATTATTGCAAGTAGAAGTAGAAGCCTGCGAGTGCTGAGTGCTAAGCTGAAGTGAAGGAGGCTGAATCTGCTTTCTTACCTTTTTTTTTGGTTGAATCCTTTGAGTCTGATCTCAGCAAAACAGCGTCTGCAACATGGCAGGACAGCATACTGGTGTGGGGGGAGCAGTACAGAGCTCAGCAGGTACTTCACACCCTTAAAAAATAAACAAACCCCAAACCAAAAAACAGAAATGTATGAGGAGGAGGAGGCAGGGAGCTGCATCCAGGAATGTTATGCTGAGACTAGGGATGCTCCAGGAAGGGATGGATCAATATGGAACTGGTGGCACTTAAACACAGGTAGCTTAAGAGCACAATCTTATGGCCACTAGACAGCATCTAGGGGTGGGACACTGAATGCAGACAGAGCTCCAAACTTGGGAGAGGAGAGCTGATTCTGACCTCGGGAAGGGAGGAAATGGGTGTGTTGGGGGCGGGCCCAGGAGTGGTGCGAGGTACCAAAAAGATCTGAGGCTCAGGCACAGAGGACAAAAAAATTGCACAACTTTGCATATGCTAATTTACATATACAAATATATCTGCAAAATTAGAAATGATTGGTATAATTTAAATGTTATAGAAGGCAAGCTGATTAACCTCTTGCTTGCTTTCAGGGCAGAACTGTGCAATGTCCCAAACTGTACTTGCTTAAAACATACCCTCTATGTGCCCACACTTTTCCTTGGTCTTTCAGGCCCAAATCCAGATGGGGAATATCTGGTGCCTGGCACCAGCAAAGAGCTGTATGGCACCTTAAACATTTACCGATTAATTGAAAAGCAAACATGACACACTGGCAAGGCAGAGTGTGGGAATGTATGTAGACTATAATAGCCCATGCTCTTAGGATGGGAGAGACCATGGACCCACTAGAGTCCATACATTTCCGAGCCTGCAATGTGATCCACAGCCCCCCCATGTGTTTGACAGGATGCGTACATTTGAAAAAATGCACACCTATAAACGTGTACTTTTGAAAAATGCGCACAAACATGCTTTAATCAATGGGAGAAGAATGCATACGTTTCAGGGATGTGCACAGCTCATGCATCTATTTGGAAAAATGCTCATGAAAATATGCAGACATTTCCATGCAAAAAACAAAACAAAAACAAAGATCACAATTAGATATGGACATGGGACGGAATGAGCTTTGAGGTGGAATTTGCACATCACTACTGGCATAGGATTGCAAGTTTTGGGGCAGAGCAGTCCTACAGGTGGGTAGTTGTAAGATCTGAAGGCAGAGGAACTGCTTTTTCCAAAGCCCTGCTGTGCTTGCACTGCCAGGGCAGAAGGGAGGAAAGAGTGGCGTCTTTCTTTCTTGTCCTTTACTTTGATGATTTCTCTCCCATTTGGTCACAATGGCAGGGAAATTACATACAACAGCGCCAGGGCTGTGTTTCTTCCCGTTCCAGGGGTATGTCAGGAGAACGGGAAGGCTAGATTGGCCCTGAAGAAGGAGTTCTGTTCCAAAATGTGTTGGGCATAAATCAATCAATTTGGTACTTAGAGAACTGTTTCTCTCCTGCTTATTCCCTTTTTTCATGGATAGGAAAGCAGATATGTAGACTGAGATGAATCCATTCCTTGGAGGACACATTTTGGCAACCTGAATTCTAGGTAACCTGGTCTTTCAATAGAACATTGATAGTTGTTTTGATGGACAGCGTCCTCCACCGCACCTGAAGGCAGCAGGCTCGCTTAGGGCCAGGCTGCATGGTACACATAACTCTGCCTTCCAGCACCTTGCTCCACACGCTGCTCCCCAGCATCTACTGCCCGAGGCAGCTGCCTGACTCTGTCTAACTACAGTCAGCCCTGAGAGGCAGCTGGGTACCAGAAAGAGGGCCTTCTCAGTGGTGGTGCCCCACTTATGGAAAGCTCTCCCCAGAAACATCAGTCTGGTGCTTATCGTATTGGCTCCAGACAAAGACTTCTTAAATTTTCCTGTGCAATTTTAATCCTTCCAAATGTTTTCTGTTGCTTTTATAATAACGTGACTTTGGGGTGGTGGTGTTATATTTACATTTTCATTGTTTTATTCTTTTTGTAAACCACTGCGGAAATATGATTGAAGGGCAGTATAAAATAATTAAATAAATATATATACACAGATAAAATAAAGCAAAAAACAAAGTTTACATTAAATCATATATGAAATACAGCATTAAGCAAGAATGCTCTGCAGAAGGCAGCTTAATGGAATATTGTTTACACAGAACCTAAATTCAGCCACCTGCCTTTTACAGTTTTCTTTCTATAAACCAAACATACCTGGGACATAAAATGTTCCAGAAATCTGCATAAGAATAGGCTTTATGGGGTATTTTATACCCTAAACAACTGAAACTATTAGAGGGGAACAATAGGAGACCATCCACAGGTCATCATAGTCTCTTTTGATAGCCAAGAACAATAGCAAACACCTCCTTCAAACAAAAAAAGAAATCCATTGAGGGAAAACTTTGTTATGCTGATTTAAAGTTTATAGGCCATAGGCCTTTTTCAGGCTTTTGTAATGCTAATTGATTTCAACAGGCCTGTCTTTGTTATGCAGATTTCCTGTATTCACATTGCTGCAGGAAAGATTAAGTCTTTACTTACCTTACATAGCTGAAACCTGAAATGCATTCTTATTCTGATCCTAACAGCCTGGGGGAAGCATTCAATCAAACAAAAGCCTTTCATAAGCACAATTTGCCTTGCCTGAGGCACTTGTGTTTGGGGTGAATGGGGCAGCCCCCAAAACAAGCAAAGTTGTAAAAAAAAAAATTGGGATGAAGGTTAATCCTATTTCACTGCCTAACAAGCATAAATTTGGCTCAATCCCTCCAAGCACCTAAGATAAGGTCCATAGATGTGAACCCATTTCCCAAGCAAGCTTTATCGTCCGAAAGTAGGGATGGGTGAGAAATCTTTGGGTTCACATTTTTATGCAAGAATACCCAGCACCTCCCAAGACTGAACATGGAACAGAACACATCTTGCTAATTAAATCTGTACATTTCTGAGGCTTGTGATGGGTTTGGGATGGGAATATGTAAAAAAAGGAAAAGGCATACATTTGAAATGTGTGCAGAAAGAATGCATACATTTGAAAAATGCACAGAAAACAACTTTTCTCAATGGTAAAAAAGTATGTTCATTTAAGAAATGCATGCAAGTAATGTGTACATTTAGAAAAACGCACATGGAAATATGTACAGATTTCCATGCGGGGGGGAAGGCTCACAATCTAGTGCGCACCCAATTTGGAATGAGCTTGGAAAAATGAGAATTTGGATTAGATCAAGCTTGATAGATTCACCCAGCCCTATATTAGAAAGACTTCTAATAAGCATGTTAAATAAGTATGAAGACATACTAGGGCAAGAGGTATGTTCATGCTCACCCTGAGATGTCCACACATCCTCAAAACATCCCATTGATTAAACTGCTGTATTTCTCGCAGTTGTATATGCCTTCTCACAGCTTTGCAATGACCTTGCTCCTGCTCTCAGCAGATCTTTGGACATGCATGCTGGCTGGCCACTCATCCTTGCTATTCCATGTTTGCTTGCTCCTATAGTTCTCTTTCTAGATCCCAGGCATTCTGAGCATTGGAGATCCACAATTCACTGCTCATAGTCATACATAACTGTCATCCCCGCTCCTCCTTGATTGTTGCTGCTCATTACTAGCACAAATGTGTGCATATCAATATTTGATAGGCTGAAACCCTTTTGAAGTACATAATATTTTATAGGGGAGGAAACAATTTCGCTTCGTGAATGGAGATATTATTATTATCGCCAATGAGATATTAACAGAGGGAATTTCAGTGCTCACAATCTGCAAGTAGTCACTGCAAGTAGGATTCAGAGTTGCCCCTCCATGAATGGAAGGGCTCCTTCTGTCGGCACTGTTCCTGTTATCTCAGTAATTCGTACAAGTCTGGTCGGCAGTAGGAACTGGGATCCAGCAGAGGAAGGGGATAAGGTGGTAATTTTAACCAATTCCTTCTCTACTCCATGCAGTACCACTTTACACACTGTTCTGGAGGGTCTCCCAACTCTCCAGAGCAAATGTTTGGGGGGATACACTGCCGCAGGGGGGGAGAAATAATGAAAAAATCCCCCACCCCTTCCTCCAGTGGAATCATCCAGTTGCGGAGTTCTGCTCCATGGAACTCTGGATCCAACCCACTATATCTTGAACATCTAATTCTTTCCATGCACTCTTAAATATAATCATTGGATTAGAAGAAAACCTACAAATGGGCTTTAAAAACAGAATTAGAATTCTTGGAAGTGCTGTTGAGGCCGCTGTTTATTTGGAAGCCAAATGGAAGGTAGATCAGCGGCTAACATTTAAAACAAAAACAAAAGATCACACAAGGTAATCTGGAAAACATGCAGCCTCCTTGAATAGAAAAAAATCCCCATGCTAACACATTTTTCCTTTGCAAAAAATTCTGGTCAGTTTAATCCATCCTCTATTTTTGACTCATGGTAGCTCTTGATCTCTTGAGGGGACTCCAATGGTAGCTTACCCTCTGAGCTGGACGGCTCCCACATCTTCCTTGCAAGTGTGTGCCTCCAGGCCCACTACCTCCTGTGTCTGTGGGAATGGGTCCCCTTCGGCTCCCCAACTGTACTCAAGGAGTGATTCAAGTACAACCTGGCAAATACATTTGGTGGCATCATTTGTAGCTTGGACAGAGATTAGTGGTTTGGGGACCGCTATTCATCCTGACCCACATTTGGACAGGGTTTATTTTTTATTTTATTCTTTACTAGTAGCATATAAATCTGACTTATTGACACCCTCTTAATATGGTGGGTACTTGATGGACAATTTCTTGGCAGCCAGGCAATAGGGCCATAAAAGGTCATATTGACACCAGCAATACCCAGAGCTCAGCTTTCATTTAGTTTTCAGAAACCAGAAAGTCCAGCTTCGGGTATTGCTAACATCCTTACATATCCTGTATGACTGTTGATTGACTTCCAAGAAATTGTGCAAAGTTTGCAGGCGCCCCCACCCCTTGTGGCCTTATTGGAGAGCTCACCTAATTAATGTCTGTCTCATCCCCTGACAACAAGGCTATCAATCTCCTACCATTTCCCAGAATGTCTCATTGCACTCTTAAGTCTGAACAGAAGTATTTTATTTTTTTTAAAAAAAAATCCATTGCGATTTGCTTTTAGGTCAATCCATGTCTGAATTGTGAATTGTGCAGGGATTATGGCACTTTGCATACTATTCAATGCTTAGCACAATTAGCTCGGGATAACTGTCAGCAAGCCAGGAGCCCCATGGATCAGGGATTGGTACCGTGCTCTGTATGCCATCAGTGAAGCTGAACGGAGAAGGCAATTGCAGGCAGTTGAAGCCAGGACACTTTCACCACAGCCAGTGGAGGCGGGTGTCTCCGGTGTCAGTGGGGCACTGTATCCACTCCAGTTTGCAGTCTGAACTTTTAAGGAGCTATGCGTGGTGCTCAACCTTATTTTGGCAATAGACATTGCCCACCATCCTCCACTGACCACAGCCCAGATTCCTTCTGGTCTTTGGAATCAGGTGATACTACGGATGTGCATCGGATCCGGATGAAGTCTGGAGCCCAAACAGAAGTGGGCCACTTTGGTCTAGTTCTGTTAGTTCCCGAGGCAAAACAAGCTTCCCTCTGAAGCCAACAGAACTGGAGCTGCCCCAGAACAAAGCGTCACCCATGTCTTGTGTTTCAGAGATGCGCCAGATTTTATGTCTCCAAATAGTGTATTCTGCTTTTGTTTCTCTAAACTTGGGGTCTCCGATGCGGTGCCTGTGGGTGCCACTGTGCCCACGGTCAACTCTGTTGCACCCGCCAGGCTCCCTGCCCCTCCTGATTTTTATTTTATTTCTCAAGATTTTAAAAAAATCAAAAACATTTTCTTAACTGGGAGGCTGGTATTTATTTATTTGGCATGTTTCTAATCAGCCTGTCAGACCTCCCTCCACCTCCACCTTTTCCACCCCACCACCTCTTCAAAAGTCAACACTCTCTTTGCTCCTCCGCTGCCACCAACCCCTTCAGGGTAACTTATTCAGACCACTCTTTTTAAGTTTTTAAAAATGAAACAAGTTTATTTAATTACAATTAAGGGTAGGGAAATAGATAATGTTAATAGATTTATTTATTATATTTATACCCCACCTTTTTTCCTTCAAGGAACCCAAGGCGGCTTACATAATCCTCCTCCTCCTCCCTTTTATCCTCACAACAACCCTGTGAGGTAGGTTAGGCTGAGAGTCAGTGACTGGCCCAAAGTCACCCAGTGAGTTTCATAGCTGAGTGGGGACTAGAACCCAGATCTCCTGAGTCCCAGTCCAACACTCTAACCACTCATCATCATCATCAGGCGATCACTCGTGACCGAGTAAGATTGTGTTCCGGGATAAAAGGAGGAAATTCTAAAGAAGATTGCGTAGACTCTAGCGATGGGTCCGTAAGTGACTGTGGAGGCCAATTCTAGATCCACACAGCTTCATACAGTGAGGACACAGGTTACCAGATAGAAG
This sequence comes from Shinisaurus crocodilurus, assembly GCA_021292165.1. NCBI lineage: Eukaryota > Metazoa > Chordata > Lepidosauria > Squamata > Shinisauridae > Shinisaurus > Shinisaurus crocodilurus. The sequence continues at coordinate 261,699,199 of CM037878.1, read as the reverse complement.
ATGGTCCTGTAAAGGATTCATTTGACGTGCTTTTCGCTTAGCACGTTTCTCCCTTTCACCTTGCACTCGGGCTTCTTCAAAGTCCATGGAACCTTTGTGAAAGGCCAACCTCCATTTAGATCGTTCATGGGCCAGAGCTTCCCAGTTTTCGATGTCTATATTGCATTTTTTTAGATTAGCCTTATGAACATCTTTAAACCTCTTATATTGACCACCGATATTCCGCTTTCCATCCTTGAGTTGGGAGTAAAGTAACTGCTTTGGGAGACGGCAGTCAGGCATTCGAACAACATGACCGGTCCACTGAAGTTGGCGTTGAAGGATCATTTTTTCAATGCTAGTAGTCTTTGCTTCTTCCAGTACACTGACATTTGTTCGCCTATCTTCCCAAGTAATTTGCAGGATTTTCCGGAGGCAACGTTGATGAAACCTTTCAAGGAGGTGGAAGTGACGTTTATAGATAGTCCATGTTTCGCAGGCATACAATAAAGTTGGTAATACAATGGCTTCATAAACCAGTGTTTTGGTCTTCTTACAAATATCCCGATCCTCGAACACTCTATGTTTCATTCGAGAAAATGCGGCACTTGCGGAGCTCAGACGATGCTGGATTTCACTGTCGATGTTAGCTGTAACAGAAAGATAGCTGCCAAGATAGAGAAAATGATCGACATTTTCCAGTATTGTCCCGCCAAGCTGGATAGATGGCATCACCAAAGGATTGGCTTGCACTTGCTGATGAAGCACTTTGGTTTTTTTGATGTTAAGTGAGAGACCAAGTTTTCCGTATGCTTCTGCAAAAGCATTTAGGATAGTTTGGAGATCATCCTCTGAATGTGCAGAGACCACATTATCATCAGCATACTGAAGTTCCACAACAGAGGTTGTACTTACCTTACTTTTTGCTTTCAGCCTGCTGAGATTAAAAAGCTTTCCATCAGTTCGATATATAATTCCCACACCGGTGGGAAGTCTCCCCTTGACAAGATGTAAAACCATGGCGATGAAAATGGCAAATAATGTTGGGGCGATAACACATCCCTGTTTAACACCTGATCCCACTTTAAATGGAGCACCATGAGAGCCGTTGTTGTCCAAAACCGTTGCCGTCATGTTGTCATGGAGAAGTCGCAAGATATTCACAAATTTATTGGGGCATCCAATTTTCATAAGGATAGTCCAGAGAGCTGTACGGTCTACAGTATCAAAGGCCTTAGCCAAATCGATAAATGCCATATAAAGGGGTTGATTTTGCTCCCGGCATTTTTCTTGGAGCTGACGTGCAGTAAAAATCATGTCTACTGTCCCTCTAGAGGGGCGGAAACCATATTGAGTTTCAGGGAAGATCTCTTCTGAAATAGACAGAAGACGGTTTGCGAGAATCCTAGCAAATATTTTACCTGCGGTTGCTAAGAGAGAAATGCCCCGATAGTTTCCACAGTCTGTTCTATCACCCTTCTTAAAGAGGGTGATAATTATGGCATCCCTGAAGTCTTCTGGGATCTCTTCTCTTATCCAGATTTTTTCGATGAGTTTATGAAGACACTCTAACCACTACGCCACACTGGCTCTAAATTCTAGATTCTAAATTCTAGATTCTAAATGCTGGGAAAAAACCCTCTCTCTCCTCTCTCCTCTCTCCTCTCTCCTCTCTCCTCTCTCCTCTCTCCTCTCTCAGACTTCTCGACCCTCTCTCCCGCTCTCTCTTCTCCGGACTTTCTTCAGACTCTCCTCCTACTGTTTATATATCACAGGCTTCACACACACCCTTCTCAGTCTCCCAGCCAATCAGCAGACATCTCAACATTCCACACTCCTCTCACACTCCCTCCTCCCCTCACATACTTACTGCTATAATGCTTTGCACATGGGCAGGGGCATGACACAGCCCAATAACCAACATGCTCTGGGAGTAATACCAACAGCTGCAAATTGAAATGCTGCCTTCCAGTGCCATCTTTATTTGGGTTCCAAACAGCGGCTGTGTCTTTTTTATGCTCTCAGACCTAGGCCACATTTTACCAGGGGCTCTCCAACCATTGTACTTAGGAGGAGGGCAAGGATGGAACTGTGGCCATTGATAAGTTAACTTGTAATATCAAATGCAAAAGGGGACAATTAAAGAAAAATAATTTTAAGGATATTTGGGGATTATTTTTAGATTATGTTTTAGTAGAGAGAAAGGGCAGTGCACCATGTCAAGATCTGATGTATTTTTGGAATTTAGGATAAAAATGGATTATAGAGATAATAAGTATTTCTTGGTCCCATGATGATGGGAGCACTGTATTAGTTGTATGTATTTTATTTGTTTTATTGTTTGATAAAAATTTAAATAAAATTTTAAAAAAGGAACTGTGGCCATTCTTCCACTGCAGCCAGGCTTCACTATGAAAAAAAGCCTTAAACTGGGTTTCAATCATCATAACTCCCTAAGCTCTGCACCTGTTCTTCTGAAACTTGGCAGGTTTGTTGCCTGGAGACACCTCTAGTATGTGTGTCATTTTCACACAAATTGCCCCAAAATGCATGTGGGGGATAGAAGGGGAAGTGAATCAATCCCTCCCCCAGAAAAAAAACTTGGAGAGCACCCCTTCCACATTTATTTATTTATTATATTTATACTCCACCTTTTTTCCTGCAAGGAACCCAAGGCGGCTTACATAATCCTCCTCCTCCTCTCCCTTTTATTCTCACAACAACCCTGTGAGGTAGGTTAGGCTGAGAGTCAGTGACTGGCCCAAAGTCACCCAGTGAGTTTCATGGCTGAGCGGGGACTAGAACCCGGATCTCCCGAGTCCCAGTCCAACACTCCCTATCCTTCTGAAATCCGGCAGTTTTCATACTTAGGAACACCTCTAGGATGTCTTATCATTTTCAGAATAATGGTCCACAAAGAACAAAGGGGGATAAGCAGGGAAGGCCGGTTACTTCTATGTCAGTGGGGCTCCTTATTCATGTCAGCTTTTATTCTGAGCTTTATGGGGGCTATCCATGGTGCTTCATGGTGGTGAACCTATTTTGGGGATGCAGTTCAGCATCACGGATTGCCCCCATGAAGCTCAGAATAAAAGCTGCCATGGATAAGAAGCCCCACTGACACAGGAGTCACCAGCCATCCCCGGGGATAAGTGTGTCCCCCTCAAAGTGTCAAGGCTGTTCTTGCACAAAACTCCCTGCAGCTATTTCATTCTGAAAATTGGCAGGCTTGATCCCCTTAGAAGGGGTAACTATCTCTGCAATTTTCATCCAATTCTGCCCAGTAATAATAATAATAATAAAACATTATTGGCAGTTCCCTTTAAAGAATTCAAAATATAAAGGCATGTAGCATGATCCCCCCACACCTGGCAGGTGGAATCCCCTCTTGCGGGGCTACAATGCCTGCAAATATCATCCAGTTCTTACCAAGAGAAAAAAAAGTTGTAGCCATTTTTGTATTTCCCGTGACATTAAATGGGAAGAAGGGAGCATCAGATTTCTGAACCTCAGCTCGGGTTCGGTACCGAGTCAAAGCATACTGACTCCAAATCACTCCGAACAGAAGAGTGCCATTTTCCAAAGCACTGAATCAGGGTTTGAGTCAAAATGAGGAGAACTATGGCGATACCAAACAGCCCGTCCCATGTCACTGGCTGCTATAAAGCTCCCGGGTTTGCTACACATTGAATAATGTTGCTGAGATGGACCACCGGGCCATCTATCTGTGCCCCCAGATCAGGGGAGGTGCTAGGTACTGAAAAGATCAGGCCCACAGGACCAAAAAAAAGCACAAATTTGCATTTGCTAATTTACATATGCTCTAAAGTCTGTAAAGGACTCTACCTCTTCAGGGAACCCTATTTGTGAAAAGGGATGTGTGGACGGGAGAGGAGAACATTTGATTTCAGAAAAAAAACCCTTAGGCAGAAAAAATTCAAGCGGGGGCACAGCAAGAGGTGAAGCACATGTGGGCAAAAAGCCTGCTAGTCCAGGGGGATCCGATATAGCAGAGATCATCAGGGCCCCGGTACCTTTATTTCAACAAGTGCCCATGGGCAGCAGAGTGGTGGGGCAGATGGCTTCCCAGAGATTCGGGGCTCCAAATGAAAGATTTAGGGCTCCAGCCCTAGTGGGCTGCCTGCCCTCTAACACTGCCTCTGCCCCAGATATTTGCTGGTAGGGGTGGGCAATCTGCCCAGCACTTGACTTGCGGCGTGCTAGTTTTGTGCAGTGTCATTTTCTGCCAGGGATCACTCCAGGGTATTCCACCACCCGCAACCCCTCCTCCTTTCTCAAGGGAAGGCTTTCCCCCTCCAGGAAGGGTTGGGGGGGGGAGAGAACTAGCCCGGGTAGCAGGAAAAGGGATGGGTTCCCTCCCAATGCTGGTTACCCCAGAGGAGAAGTGGGCAAACACATCTGGGTGTTCCTTATAGAGTTGGGAGGGACCTACAAGGCCATCGAGTCCAACCCCCTGCTCAATGCAGGAAACTAGAGGAGGGGTCTCCCATCCAAGTAATAACCAGGCCTGACCCTGCTTAGCTTTCCACACTCAGACAAGCTGAGCCAGCATGAGCCACAGGCCTTGGATTATTTTGAATGCTTGCAAAACTCAGATGGGTTTGCAAGGTGGCCAGGGTGGGTTTGAGCTGGCTTCCCCCAACCTTGTACCCTCCAGATGTTTTTGACTTCAACTCCAATCAGTTCCAGCTAGGAATGCTGGGATTTGTAGTCTAAAACATCTGGAGGGGCACCAGATTGGGGAAGGCTGGTGAGGCATTTCTGTTATACACTAGAGGTAATATATATTGGGTATAAACTAAAATTTGTCACCCTGTTCACTAACAGCTGAGGACATTTGTGGACATGGTATTACTGTTGCTCCTCTGTGCCAATAGATGGAAGTGAGCAATTGCGGCTAGATGGAAGTGAACAGTTGCTAGGAATTAAATGAGTTAATTTCTGTATCGAGAGCAGAACAAATTCATCCCGCAATATTCCAACCTGAGCCCTTGCAGGCAAAACATCTGATCATGCTGGAAGAACAAGTGTGTTTGACTCTTGCATCTGGTGAAGTGTAAAGTGTAGATTGTGGTAAAATTGAAATGTTTTCACATCACTCACTAGGAATCCAATCGTCTTTGGCACTACATGTTCTGCTTAGTACAGCCTTCAGCAAATAAATAAAAGAAAAGTGTGAGAAACCAGCCTTAGGTGATGCCTAGTTTTTTCCTTAGCAAATCAGAGGTTGTTCATTTTGCTGAAACCATTAATTTTGCTTAGATGAGTGCATGTGTGCGCCTGCGTCTTTCTGTGTATAAAGTGACTGCTTATGAAATATACCGGTATGTGTATCTGTTGCTACCTGAAAAAACATAAGCACAGTGTGGGTTTGTATTCTGAATGTGGTTTTTTTTTTTTTTTTTAACTGCTGACTTCTGAAATTTGAATGTATGTCTCAACCTGTGCATTGTAAAATGAGCAGTATATTGTGAAGGACTGCCAACCGGTCCTTTCTTCAAGACGAGAGATCAAAGTTGCAAAACTGCCAGCCTTAGCTCTGCCGTCCTGACCTGATTCTCTCAGGGCCTTGCCCTTCGTCTGTACACTGGATTTAGTACTGAACCACAGAGGAACCACACACTCTGTGTGGGGTAAAACCAGGAAAGTTTATTTAAGGTAAACAGATTACAATAAAAGGTGGGGAATGAAGGAAGGGGAAAAAGGTGGAGAGGCACTTTGGTGTACACAAGTAGAGCTACAAAACAGCAAAGCTAGTCCCTGACTATATAAATACCCAGGCACCTACTCCTTGCCTGGGGGTTGATCTTCTCTTCAGGGCTTGCCTCAGCAAAAAGCCCTACTCCACGCTCCTTCGCATCTAGACAACAACAAAGCCCAAAAGCCATGACTGGCAGTATAGACTCCCCACCCCCACCCCTCCTTTCAGTAGCTTGACTGTCTTTGGTCAATCAGGATGAACTTCATCTGGGCTAGGCAGGGGAGGGGTGGCTCCTGATCATGACCAGAGGGCTTGGGAACATTTGCATGCAAATAATTGTGGCACAGGGACATCAAAGACATGATGGGAGACTCTGAGGCGTCAGGGGCCATCAGAAGAAGCTATGTACATTTGCATGGGTTTCTCAGCCTCTAGCTGGGATTACACTTGTTTACACATGTGGAGGGGTGTGTGTGTGTGTGTGTGTGTGTGTGTGTTGGAGAAGGGTCGTGACAAAAACATTAAAAACACACACAGGATATATGGGGACCATTCTTAGATTATGTTTTAGTAAAGGGAAAAGAGAGTAAGCCATGTCATGATATGACGTATTTTTGGAATATAGATTAATAATGGATTATGTGGATAGAATTTGTTTTGGCCCCGGGGTGACGGGTGCACTTGGAGTTTATGATTTGTAGGTTTATGTTTTTTTTCTGTATGTGCGTTCATTTAAAAATATAAATAAAAATTATTTTAAAACACACACACACACACACACACACACACACAAAACCCTGTCTTTAATTTGGCAAAATAACTTTGATTGCTAACTCCATTTTTTCTTTGCACATAAATTTCATATACATTGGCCTTCAGATCTGACAGCATGAGTTCTGACGGGAGATGGGAATAATGAGTCATTCTGGTACATGGCAGAAATGGATAGCTTTAGCTTTATTAGCATTAATCACATGTTATTCCTGCAGTGTGCTTAAAATTGCATGGAGAGAGAGTGGGGCCAAACATTCGGGGCCCCCATCTCATCCATTGCTGGTCCTGCCCAAACTCACCCAATGAGCTACATGGCCAAGTGGGGACTAGAACCTGGATTTCCCGAGTCCCAGTCCAACACTCTAACCGCTACACCACCACCCTGGCTCTTGCAAATAAATTCTGACATTTGTGGCAGTAGTTGTTGCTGGCAGTGTGGAAACTCTTCAAGTAATGAAGATAAATCATGTGGCATTCACAGTGGTGGCTGGTGGCTCCAGTGTCAGTGGGGTGGAGCATCCACTCTGAGCTTTAGTCTGAACATTAAAGGAGCTGTCCATGGTGCTGATAGCACCTTAAAAGGTCAGACCAAAACCCGGAGTGGATACACTGCCCCACTGACACTGGACTGGAGCCACCAGCCGCCACCATAGTGTGGCGTCTAGCTGCTTTATAAATTACAGCTTCCACGCGGGTCCAGCTGCCACACAGAAGCTGCTTTAAGAAGGTTCCATGTGGTCGTCGAAATGCATAGGCTACATAACGAGAGTGGGGAGAAACCCCTGAAAGTTTAAAAGTGAAGATGTCTCGGGGAGATACTTCTGCTGAGCATTTTATTACTCACTGTGCAGTAATTAAGGTTATTTCCATAGCAACGTTCTCAGTTCAGCAGCAGAACATTTGACTCGAGATTTTGTGTGCACAATAGTAAAAGTGTCTTTCTAAATTTAGCACATTCTCTGTGTCTCCAATTCATTGAGAGCTTTGTACACACTTGTTAGATGATGAAATAAAACTCATTTTTGTTGTGGCAGTTTCCCTCTTTAGACTGCAATAGTTAAGAGCGAAACTACATGCTTCCCCCCCCTTTTTTCTTTTCCAAAATGTTGCCCACTATTATTATTATGTTAGTGATCTCTCAGGTGGACAAGAAACCTCTTGTCTAAAGCTTGGAATCAAGTTTTTCTTTTGATTTCTTGGGGAAGCCCCTTCTTTTTTCAGTTTCTTATAATTTGGGGGAAACGAGTCTTTAAAATTAATGGCTTTTGCTAGCCACACCAGAATCATAGAGTTGGAAGGGACCTCAAAGGCCATCTAGTCCAACTGCTTGCCAATGCAGGAAATCCACTACTGCTGCTGGTTTGTATATTCTGGCTCAGGTTGAAAGAGATGAAGGCAAGATCTCTTGACTCAGATCTGAATGGGGTGAGCAGTATTTTTCTGCCACTGTAGGAAGACAAACTACACATGGATTTTAATATGCACCAATTATTAATTCTTTATCACTTCCTTCCTCAGCCATTACCCCACTTCCAAAACACCCCCCCCCATGCAGCTAGGAACACTAGGGGAAAAACAATCCCGTTGGTGGCAAGAAAAAGCAGAGATGCAGCTGCAGGCTACGCATTATATGTCATGTGTAGTTTTTCCCTAGTCCTCAAAGCTGTAGAGTAGAGGCGTTGAACCTCTTTCAGCCCCTTTCGCCTGAGATTGAGCCTCTTTCAGCTTGAGGGCCAAATTCCATTTTGGAGAAAGACTTGGGGGGGGGGGTGTTCCAGTGGTGGGAGGGGCCAAAGGCAAAAGGGGTGTGGCCAAAATACCGCCATATTTTGGCTTAAAGCTCTTACGAGCATTAGCTAATTTAGGAAAGGCATCTCAACCTTTTAGAATGGGGGAGGGGGAACGGCGCAAACGGCAAAGTTTGAAAAATGCACGCAAACACACTTAAATCAATGGGAGGAAGAAAATGCATACATTTCTAAAATGCACACAGTTGATGCATACATGTGGGGAAATATGCATGAACTTTCGTGTGAAGATACAAAAACAAAAACAAAGCTCTCAGTCTGATACAGACATGAATCACAACAAGCTTTGGAGTTGAATTGTGCTGATTCTGATTCATGCAACCCTACTTCCCACAGCAGCCAACCAGATGCCTGTGGGGAAGCCCCCAGGCAGGGCTTGGAGGCAGTAGCCCTCTCCCATAGTGACTTCCCGGCACCTGGTGTTCAGTGCAGTGGCATCCTGTTTCTGAACCTGGAGGTTGCGCGTAGCCACCGTGACCATATAACTGCTAATGATGGATTCATCCCCCATGAATTTGTCCAGCCCTCTGTTCAAGCCACCTAAGCTAGGGCCATGACCGCATCATGTGCCAGGGAATTCTATGAATTACCTGCTGTGTGAAGTACTTCCTTTAGTCTGCCCTGAACGTAGTGAGAATCAATTTCATTGGATGACCCCCAAGGTCTAGTATTACAAGAGAGGGAGGAAAAAATGTCTATCTATCCACCTCCTCCACAGCAAGCACGGTTTAATGAAGCTTGACCGCAGTCTTCCCGAACTTGGTGCCTTGCAGATGTGTGGGACTGCAACTCCCATCATTCCCACTGTCTGGCTGGGAAGGATGGGAGTTGCAGTCCAACACAGGTGGAGGGCACCAGGTTGGGAAGGCTGCTCTATCCTGTCTCCCCCTTAGTTGCCACCCCCCATTTATTTATTTTTTAATACACTAAAGAGCCCCATTCATAGTCTCCTTTCTCTCAAAGGCAAGGCGATCCATTGGCCCATCCCCAGCAAAGTTTCCTGTACTTCTGGTTGTACACAAAGGAGCCATATCTGGGTCATGAGAGCCTCCTATGCAGACATCTCTTAGGCTTGATTCATGCATTACGCAATAGAGATGCGCTAACTGCCTGAAAGCAGAACTGCTTGGCTTCGATTCAGTAGGATGCCCTCGTAGGGATGGACAGATAAAACTCCTTCAGGTGCATATCAGTTTCATATATGTCCAGTCATAAGACTGTTGCATCATGTTTCCACACCAATCTGCAGATATCACACACACACACACACACACACACACACACATGCGTGCACACTTTTGCATTATTTTTCTGAATATTTTTCACGAAGTATAGGCATTTTTGAATGCATTGTACCCTGGAACACACATTTAATGCATTTTATCATAAAATATGACAGTCTGTAAGCATTTTAACCTAAAATGTGCACCTTTATATGCATTTTGATGTGTATTTTGAGCTGAGAATTATTTGATGAAGTGCACAAATTGGAGGGAAATTGTGCTAACCCATTTATCCTGTGCTGTTTCCCAGGTCTAAATTTCCTGCCCAACTGAAAGAGTTAAGAGTTAAACACATCTCCCCCCCCCCCACCTGATCATATTAGCAGCTTCACATGGTTGCGTTGAAGCTGATAGATACACTCCCCCCCCCCCCGGAAATACCTTGCAAAAAAAATTCCTGTCACAGATTTCCTGCATCACTTCTAGTTTGGACTCCAGTATCAATTGGTTATGTCAGCGCTGTCAAACTGATATCCCCATTTCCTTGATGGGCCAGTTATATTCTGTAAAAGATTTGTCCCTTATCTTCTATAACTCATATCTCAACATTTAAACAGTCCTTAAATTGTACATGTAGCTGGAGAGATGGATCTCTCCAGCACTCCAAAAAAAAAAAAAGAAAAAAAAGAAAAGAAACCTTCATTGTTTAACTAACTGGGTCATCCTTTTCTGTGAAAAAGGAAGTTGGATGCATTGTCAGTGTCTTAAAGAAGCACCCCTTTAAAATAAAAGGAAGGCAAGAAATACTGCAAAATGGGGTATACAGCCAGTGTAGCATGTATGGGTAGCATCTGTAGAGTAAGTTATGCAGCTAATGAATTCTGAACATACCAGAATAATGTATTCATTAAAAGCCTTACATGTAGTGGATTGTAAATAATATATGCGTTTCATTGAGTGGAAAGCAAAGAGCCTTAAAAGTGTCAAGGACTGAGATAGACAGATATTTCATTTTGTTTGAGAGGATCTTAGGATGCACAGTACAACAATTCAGCTATTTCCAGCAAGATGAAAAAAGCATTGAGTGGACTTTCAGTAGGATGCCAGGCAGAGCAATCCCATGGCCCCCTAGACAGCATCTAGAGGGCCATAGGATCATTTGGAGTCTCGGCTATGAGGTCGGAAAATCACTCCAACCTCGGCACTGGGGATCTGCGCTCAGTTCCCTCCCCCCCTTGCAGCCAGCGTGGGGGGGGGGGAACGTGTTGGCTGCTTATCCAAGGTCACAAAACGACCCTGGGGAAGGGGTTTAGTGGGCCTTCCGGGGGTGGGCAGGGGAGGAGGCCGCTGCCGCCAAGATGTGGCGTATCCCGGCTGCACGCCAGCCCCCTTCCCTCCCGCTCCGAGTTCCTGCCGCACTTAGATGGCTGAAATAAGCCGTCCAGCTGCTTTGCAGGGTGGGAGGAGCACAGAGGCAACCTTCGCCTCTGAGCTCCTCCTGCCCCGCACAGGATGCCCGTCATCCTCCGCGTTTGGAGGGCTACAGCCGGGCAGCAGAGGCTGGTGGCGGCTCCAATATCGGTGGGGCTGCATATCCGCTCTGGATTTTAGTCCGAACTTTTAGGAGCTATCCATGGTGCCAAGCCTATTTTGGGGATAGGGTTCAGTTCCTTTAAAGTTCAGAATAAAATTTGGAGAGGATATGCAGCCCCACTGACGTTGAAATCACCAGCCTCCGCGGGCTACAGGCAGCCTCATTGGATTGTGACCTAAGATAATTTGATTGTCGTAGCCTCTAGAGCAGTGTTCTCCAACCTTGGGTCCCCAGATGTTTTTGGCCTACAACTCCCAGCATGCCCCAGCCAGCCAACAGCATTTTAGTACAAATCTAAATGAAAGGGTGTGTGTGGAAACCAAATCTAAATTTATTTATTTATTTATTTATTTATTATATTTATACCCCACCTTTTTTCCTGCAAGGAACCTGAGGTGGCTTAAATAATCCTCCTCCTCCTCCTCTCCATTTTATCCTCACAACAACCCTGTGAGGTAGGTTAGACTGGGAGTCCGTGACTGGCCCAAAGCCACCCAGTGAGTTTCATGGCCGAGTGGGAACTAGAACCCGGATCTCCCGAGTCCCAGTCCAACACTCTCACCACTGCTATTGTGGTTTTGAACTAAAACCACCTTGAGTGCCATTTTTTGGTAGAAAGGTGGGGCACAAGTCAAATAAACAAACAAATAAAAGCCCACTGCAAAAATGTACCATTCTACTGCATTCCTGCTGAGCATCAGTTCAGACATGAAGCGAGGAGTGTTTGCATTTACCAGCTATTGCATAATTCCCCCCCACAGGAATCTCTTCCTCTTCAGACTAGACTTTGGCTGCCCCTGAATATCTCTGCTTCTGTGTTGCTAGAGGCCTCTGGGTTCACTGCTTGAGAAGACCCAGAGTCATGATATTTGAGAAATGGGCGATCTGCAGTTCTGATATGATATAATATAAATTATATATGGTTTAATATAATGAAGAATGTTTATGTCATTGGACAGATAATTCCGCCCCCCAAGACTAAATCAGGCAAACAGTTTGGAAAAACATTGTGAGTTCCTACAAATATACCATTAATTCCACTTAGCACTGAGTTAGCACAAATAGTTCTCTTGTATAGAAAGACTACTTCGGTGCGCTACGGGCATCTCAGCACCCTATTTGTGGCCAGAGAAATGTGGGTAGGGAACCATTTTGCTGAATTTCTCCAGAGAGTGGAGAAATTCTTCAACCATTTCTCAGGGGTGGGGCTCAGGCTGCAGCACAGCTGCTTTCTTTCTTTTCTTTTATAACCTAGGATTTTTTCCTTGCTGCCTCTGCAAATGGCGGCAGCAGCAGCAGCAGCAATTGCGTTGGCAGCCTGGCCATCCTTTTGCATCCTCTACAATGCCCTGGAACTAGCTGTGTGTGTGTGTGTGTGTGTGTGTGTGTGTGTTGGCGGGTGGTGGTGGCAGCTGACATCCCCAAAATGGTGGAGACTACTTGGAGAATATTCACATATTTGGAGAAAATTCAAAGGGTTGTATCCAATGTTGGTCTAATGTAAGTCCCATTCATTTCAATGGGTCTGCTCTAAGTAGGACTAGAATTGGATACAACCCAAAGTGGACTTCTTTTTCTACTGGGCGAGAGAAATGGGGGGGGGGGGATATCAGAAGTTTTCTCACTGAGCATGCTTAGTTCTCATTGTGCTGTTTGGAGGGGTGTTTTTGCCCCCTTAAAGATCTTTTCTACTTCTGCAAACCTTTGGGTTCCTTGGAGCGTGCTGGTACCTCCCTCTTGTTTCTCAGGGCTTCTCTACATGGGGGATTTAATCTGGCGCTTCACCTGGGCTTTTTCTGCTTTCTTTGCAGGAGGAAGAGCATCCTTTTACATGAGGTCCCCCCCCCGGGGGGGGGGTTCCTCTCTGCCTTTCTATATGTTTCTATGTGTTCCATTACACAACACACACAAGGTGTCACTGTGGTATAGAGCAGAATTGCCAATATACACAAGGCTTGGATAGCGAATCATGGCAGCATCCAGGATATGCCTGGCTTTCCTTGCTCTAAAAAAAGCTGCGAAAATGGCTGGAAAACATGGGAGAGGCCCTGGAGGATGACACCGCAGTGTAAAGGACCCCAAAACTTCTGTGAGTGAGGGATCACGAGCGCATAATAAGTGCCTCGTGTAGAGAAGCCCTCAGTAGTAGCCCTGTTTTGGCTGAATGACTGATAAGGAGATGGAGGAAAGGAGATTCTGGACATGCAGAGAGAGGGAAAGAAGGAAAGTGAGTTAACGAATACAAGAGTTAATCCAGGAAGAGGTGGGTGGGTGGGCAGGAAGCAAAAGGCCAAATACAGAAGTGCAGAAGAGAAAGGATATGTTTTAAATAACATCTTACAGTGTGTTGGAAGAGGCCAGACAAATATTGAATGGGAAGGAGCTCCAGACAAGAGGGGCCAGAGGAGAGATGAGGAGAAACAGCACAAGGGAGAGGAGGTTTAATAAGAAGATTAGGTTCAATGAGAGTGAATTGCAAGTGGAGATGCCGCTAAGTGAGACCGGAATGGTTGAGGTAAGGTTTTAGTAAAGCAGTGATTCTTGAAGAGAGACCTGCCAGAGAGAGAGAGAGAGAGAGAGAAAGAAAGAAAGAAGAAAGGGGGAGAGAGGGGAGAGAGGGGAGAGAGAGAGAGACTGTTCTATCCATGAAGGAGCAGCACAGCAGAAAGGAATGGGAGTCTTTCATATTTCACTATTCAGGCTATTATAGTACATTGTACTTACACACACACACACACACACACACACACACCATACATATTTCCTTGTTACAGTTTTCAGAATGCACAGGTTGCAACTTGGTAAGCATCCATCCCTTGGCTTTCCCGTGGGACTCTGCAAACCAAAACTTCCTTCTGCTGAAAGCGCTCCATGGTCTCAGTTGCACAAAATGACAAATGTGACAATATTAGCCTTTATTCTCTATGGGGGGCTACTTCCTCCAGAGCTCATGTACTTAGTGTAATTAACTTGTCTGACTAGTGAAGATTAATACATGCACCTGACAAGTCTCTCTTTCTGCATGGTAGAGAGAACCTGAGGAAGAAGGCTGAGAGCCAAATCGCTCCTAGAGAAGGCAGGTGTCTCTGAATGACTCACTTGGTGTTGTGCCCATTCATGCTACAATAGGACATAGACTCGAGGATTTTTGGCACCAAGTGCCCTGGCTTCTCTTATACACCAGCCACCTGCCAGCCAGTTAAGCTAAGATCAATATATTCTGCTTTTTAGTTTTTGTCTGTTGGAATGGTGTTCTCAGAACCACCATAGCATGTCACACGCAATGAGTTAGATCGAGAGATCCGCCTGTGGAAGAGGACAGGCAGAACAGAAGCTGACCTTCCTATCCCCTCCTTTCCCTGCCAATATTCAACTGACAGGGAAGGGTACCCAATTTTCTGCAATCTCCCTCTTCACCCTCAGCCTCCCATGCCACAGACCCCTTCCTCCATTAGCATGGTCACCAGACCCTCGGTGGAGCATTTTCAAGAGGGGATCTGGGGATTGGCAGGGAGAGGTGGGGACAGGAAATTTATTATTTATTCATTTTAAAGCATTTATGCCTCCGCCTTTTCTCCTGGGAAAGTCAGCTTCCCCCTTCTGTGGGTGGATCTCTGGATCCAGCCCAATAACATGATTTTGGACACTTGGTGGTGACCAAAACGATATGGTGCAAATCAGAGTGGTTTCTTCCTACGTTTGGAAAGTAACATCAGTGATTCATTTGATACATGCATGAATGTAATCTAGCAAACAACAATCAAATGTGTAGCCTTATAGGTATTTTTGAGAGACAACATAGAAACATAAGCAGCTACCTTATAATGAATCAGACCGTTGGTCCATCTAGCCCAGTATTTTTGACACTGGCTTGCAATGGCCCTCTGGGGTTTCAGGCAGGAGTTTTTCTAACCATACCTATGACAGGGATTGAGCCTGGGACCTTCTGCATGCAAAGCAGGTGCTCTACCACTGAGCTGCAAGTGCTTCAGAGATTAAGAGGCTGGAGAAACGCCACCACATTATGCTGCCTGCTTTACATACATAGCAGAAATCTGTTCTGGTCTCCCTACCTTCCATAAACTGGATTTTGATTACTCTTTTGATTAACGTAGTCTTTTGACTGCAGTCAAGCATACATGTTCATAGAGGCACCTCTCCACCTACTCACCCATCAGAATATATGAACTTCAGAGGCACACAACAGTCATCTTCCAGCCAGATATTTAGGAAAGCATGGGGTGTGTGTGTGTGTGTGTGTGTGTGTATGATAGAGAGAAGAAGAAGAAGAAATTGTGGGTGGGTGGGTGGAAGGGTGGGAAGAAAGCCAATGTTGCAATGTTTTAGAAATTATCCCAGTTAAACCCAGAAGGAATTGAATGAGGACAGAGCAAAGCCATGAAAAAAATGGAGAAACAAAACAGCCAAGATCTACTCATCCCTAGTTTTAAAAAGGTCATATTGACTGGGAACCCATCCAGCCTAGGTTGGCATGGATCTGGAGTCCTAGGGTGCCTTGTTCTTACACCTCCAAAAAGACCCTGGTAATATAGATTTGTATAACAGTATACTTCAGACAAGTCAGTAGACCACAACTATGCTCTGGTGTAGGCTATGTACACTTGCTCACATGAGTTTCTAAGGTGATTAAAAGGTAGCTCTTTGTCATAGGCTCCCGTTCTGTGTCCGAGTGGCCTCATAATATAAAAATCTTAATCACTGGTCCCAAGATCCTGCTGCATGTTAAATGTCTCCAGGAAAGTGACAATAGGACTTGAAGCCTCATTATTTCAGGGTTTATGCAACTTGACTTGCTTCACCCAGTCAGCTTGAGAGGATTGGGGCTATTAATGCAAAGAAATATCTTTTGCTATGACTCTGTGTGCAATTCTTTTGCCTAGTGCATGTACATAAACACACACACAGAGAGAGAGAGAGAGAGAGAGAGAGAGAGAGAGAGAGAGAGAGAATGGTTGGGTACATTTAAGGTTTATGTGATTGTGCAGGATCTATTGAAGATTAACAAGGACAGGAAAGGCAAATGAGCTCAGCGTTAACTTCTCCTTGATAAAGGGATTTGTATAACCGTCTGCTGCAAAAGATAAGACAAATAGGATAGTAGCTGACCAGCTGAAAAGTTTGAGAGAGTGATATTCATTGCCAGATGCAGGAATACAGGCGATGGTCTTGATTATCTTTCATTTAGCTCTTTATACTAAATGCAGGTATTTAGTATCAGGCTGAATAGAAGCAGAGAGCCATGGCCTATGGTGATAATCTCTTTAAAACCATTTTTTCTTGTCATCTCACTATGTATAAAAAAACATTCTTAGGTTAACAATATGAGGCAGTGCTTTCATTTTAGACCTTTATTATCCCAGTGATTAGTTATTTAAGATGAGATTCAAAGGAAATATCTTCCTCCCTAAATAGAGTAACTTTCACCCCAAACAATCCTCTGGTACCTCACAAACAATGAAAGTGATCTTTTCATTACTCCTTGAGATGCAGCCACCATTGGGGATGAGACCTGCCAAATGAAACATGGTGTGGTACAAACAAACAGAGAGCTATGTAAGGCTGAAGGTGATAGATGCCAATTGGATTTGAAATAGTTAAGAGCCCATGAACTTACAAAAGCTATGGCCATGGACTTAATCTGAGATAACTAATCTAAAAGCTAATTGTTTTGCACAATTAAGCGATAAAGCCAAGGCTACGTGAGTAAATAAGAACTGTGTCCGGTTCTGGCTGCCAACTTTTAAGAAGGACATGGACAAACTAGACTACATCCAGGGGAGAGCAACTTGAATGGTGCAAGATCTGGAAACTGTCCTATGAGGAATGTTGAAAAAGCTGGGGATTGTTCAGCCGAGAGGAGAGAAAATTAAGAAGAGACATGATAGCTGTCTTCAAATATCTGAAGGGCTGTCATGTAGATGATGGAGAAGATTTGTTTTCTGTTGCTCCGGAGGGCAGGATGAGAATTAATGGTTAGAAATGGCAAAGAAGGAGATTTCAGCTAAACATTCGGAGAAACGTCCTAATGGCAAGGGCTGCTTGGCAGTGGTGCAGACTGCCTCAGGAGGGGATGGGCTCTCCTTCACTGGAAACATTTAAACAGAGGCTGGACAGCCATCTGTCAGGTATGCTGTAGTTGCAAGATTCTTGCACTGAGCAGGGTATTGGACTAGATGGCATCTGAGCGCCTGCCGCTTCTGCTTCTGTGTAAGAAGGAAAAAGAAAGTAAGAAAAAAAAAATATCCCGAATGCACGCTGTCTTTTTGCCCTTGGATTTTTGCAGGATAGTACACCATCTTTTATTTCTGAATTATGTGTTTATTTATCTGTTTAGCTCCTTGTAGCCTGCCCTATTCCAAGGACTTAGAACAGGACATAGCCAGAACTATCCTCAAAACATAAGGATGCCTGTCCCCCACAGATTCACAGTTGAAGAGCTGCTTTATGTTTTGTTGTCCGGCTTCATCTCAGTGGCACAACAGGTGCCTGAAGCAGGGAAAGTAACAAAGAGGAGCAGTCATCAGCAGCAAGGGACATAACACAGGCAGAATTTTCAAGACTATGGACAGTTCCACGAGAGTAGAGAGGCTGACCCCTTGAAACAGTTTCCCCCAATATGGTGTCCTCCAGATGTATTGGACTAAAACTCCCAGAACTCCCAGCCAGCTGGCCACGCTGGGTGGTGGTGATGGGAGTTGTAGTCCAACACATCTGGAAAGCACTAGGTTGAAGAAGGCTGCCTTAAAGCCTGATGGTTTCCCAAGCTTCACCTGTCAACTGAGAACTAGAAGGACTTAAAAGGAGCAGTGCTTTGGCTTGGAGCCATGCACTTTATTGACACTGAGTGGGACTGTGACTTCTGCCATCTGAGGTTGCAGTTAAAAGGGCAGGGAGATACCATGAGAATTGATGATAGCCACACCTGAGGCCCAGGGAGTGGAGATTTTCCATCATAAGTCTCCACTGCCTTAAAAGAAACAAAGACAGACAGACAGACAGACAGACAGAATCTTACTATGTTTGTATTAATTTTCACTTATTGTCCTCCTTGGAATGGCTGTCAGGTAGAAAGGTGAGATATAAACATTTTAAATAAATAGATAGATAGATAGATAGATATGCTTTGACACTGCTGGAGTGGTCTGAGTCATTGGCCTTGGTGCCAGAGTAGACCCAGTAAACAAGGACCTAGAAACGTTGATGTTCTAGTTGTCTCAGACATGTATCTGCCATATGCATGCATCTCTCCTTCATACCAGCTTGGTAGGTACAAGGTTTGTAGGCCTGGGAGTGATTAAAGTGCTGGACTAGGATCAGGGAGACCCAGATTCAAATCCCCAATCTACTGAAATATTAATCAAAACTCCATTCATCTTCATTTTCCAAACCATAAACTGGTCCTTTTGAGTTAATATATTGTTATGCTGTAGTATTTAGAAATCAGTTCTGCTAAAAATCAATTAAAGCTGAAATCCTATGCATGTTTAGACAGGAAAAAAATCCTGCAACTCCCAGCATTCCCCAGCCAGCGGTGCATAGGACTGTGCTCTAAATTATTTCGTGAAATCAAAGTGCTGACAAGATAATAATGACTCTTTGGGTTGTTGACTAGGATTGTCATGGATTAGCGTTAGGAGGTAGATGAGAATTTTCCATATTAACAAGTGGAATGACAGCTTCATGGATTTGAACAACATTCAAACATTCAGATATAGTCTATTACAACCACCACTGAGAAAGTGATGTTTAATCCCATAAGACCTATGTCTGTTGAGGACTGTTACTTCCTTTACCATCATGTGAGCTCAGTCACAGATATTATAGATTGCATTTTATCTCGGTTTGTGTTTGTTTGAGCCCTCAGCAGTTATCCAGATTACCCAAGTTTCATTTGTTTTGTTTTAATCCATTTAACTCCATAGATTTTGTATGATTATTATTTTATATCCATCTCAGTGTGAAGATTTGTTTTGGATGTATTTGATTTCCCTTGTAAAATGATTTAGATTAGTAACGAGTGGGACCTGCAACAAAATGTTGCAGCATAGAGTGTTTCTGGTCAGAATCCCAGAAACGCCATTCCATTTCATCATCCCCCAAACAATGAGTCAGCATTCTGTGCACACTGAGCATGTTCAGTGCTCATTAAGATGTTCTTGGGTTCTTATCAAGGATTTTTCTGAACATTTTCTAAGTTTGGTCCGATTTTACACATATTGCCTCTCCCCATAATTTAGTTCTGTTCAGGGTTGATGGGCGTGTGTGTGTGTGTGTGTGTGTGTGTGTTCAGCATTGAATAGCCTCAGTCCTCAAGCCGTTTACTCTAGAGTAATATCTTTGTAAACCACCCAGAGAGCTTAGGCTATTGGGTGGTATAGAAATGTAATAAATGAATGAAATGAATTAATGTATCTTCAAAGTTAATGGGTTTACAGTGAGCAGGAGGCTCAAAAGGCGAGAGCCTCGGTTTCAAATATTAGACACCAACTAAATATTGATGACTGAAATATGGTTTCTCTGAGCACGCCTTTTAAAGTCAAATGTACACCCATCCTAAACCTGTTTAAATGTGATCCCTCCTAGCTAAGTACCCCAGGGGACAATCATTTTGTGACATGGCTATCATTTTGTGACATGGCTAGGGGATGTCTAACAGAGAATGCACAGTACCCTCCGAATTCCCAGTGCTTGGGTTTAAAATTGTTTTCAAAGTGGTTCATATTTGTAGGTACAGGTTAATACTTAGCTTACCTGGTAGAAAATCAGAGCTGTGGACTGGACCGAGAGTTAGTAATGCTTAGTGTAGGCCCATTAAAATCAATGGGACAAATCTCAGGAGAAAGAGGAAGAGACAGAGCCAAAGTGGGTATATTATGTTCCTTTGATTCAAAGTAAGGGGAACCCAAAGAACTTCACTTCCTTGGTGGTCATGGATACTTGTGAACTCACAGAGGTCTGGTCTACTGCCTTTTGGTCACAAATTCAAAATGGGGTAATCACTCTGGCTACCTAGATCACTTTGAGCACCAAGCACTCCAGAAACAGCCCAAAAGGGCTGTCCCAGGATGGTTCTGACACAATAGATGATGATGGGGAGACCAAACAGCTAGCCAAACTGTGATTACAGACCACAGGGCCAAACAACTTGGTTGCAAAAATAGAATTTGTAATGGACAGCCTAAAAGTAAGGTCTCTCCTTGAACCCTGACTACTTTGAGGAAAACAACAAATTTGGAGAGAGGTGAGGGGACTGAGGGGAAGAAGGCAAAGAAGGGAAGCTAGCTGAGAGTGTGGGTGTGTAGATTTGCTTGGCTCGAGATCCCAAAAAAACTTATCAGAATGTCCTAGCCTAGGCTCCTGACCTGTCCACCAAATGAATCCACCACTGGGCTTAAAGTCAGCACTTCTTGTCTGAGCGTGGAAAGCTAAGCAGGGTCAAGTCTGGTTATTACTTGGATGGGAGACCCCTCCTCTAGTTTCCTGCATTGTGCAGGGGGTTGGACTTGATAGCCTTGTAGGCTCCTTCCAACTCTATGATCTATGAAACTATGAAACCAGTGGCGTTTCTTTCTCTGTGTCTCTGCATACGTACAGCTCCCTAGAATTCCGAGGAGCTTGCAAAAGGCCAGCAGCTCCAAGCTTGTGATTGAGAACCCAGAATGGTACACAACAAGGTGGTTAAAAAAAATGCGGGAGGGGGAGAGAGAAGTTCTGGGCTTCGCATCAGAGTAAGACAGGGAGAGTGCTAGAAAGAATGAGGAATGGGCTAAGAGCCAAGCAAACCCTTGGTGGTGCTTGGAGCTGTGCAACAGAAACTCTGTCCACCCTGAGTACCACAAATCAAGAGAGTCCTGGGAGCCTAAACTCAAGGGCAGTTACAGACTTCAAACAGAGGGGAAACGACTTTGAGCAGATTCAGGATGGGGTAGAACAAAGGGATCACTAGCTTGATTCTGGGGAATGAGAGGTTCCTGACTACTAGATTTAATTAAAGAGCATTGACTAAGCATTCCAAAAGCCATGCTTCTGAGACACAGTCAGACAGAGGCATACAGAACAAAGGGGTAACACATAGGGATGCCCAGATTGTGCTTTAACCTGCTGACCTATCTTAGGGTGTGGATGCTTCAGGATTGGACAATCTTTCCTGCCAAGGCACTAGATTGGCCATTTTAAAGGCACCCTGATGGGTTAATTGACTAGGGTTTGACATGTTGTTTTCATGTTCAAGTATTTTGATACTCTGACAGTGCTATTCTGTACACGTTTACTCAGAAGTAAGTGCTATTGAGTTCAATAAGATGTACTTCCAGGTAATTAGGTATAAGACCCTAAAACAGCAATATTTCTCACAGATAGTTTTATTAAATTATTATTATTATTATAATATTAGTATTCATTGTAGTGGTAGCTAAATGTAATTAGGGACATTTTCTCTAAGGTCTGTAATAGGTTTTCAGACACTATATTGCATATTGCTCCTGAGTGGCAGCTCTATTCAATTTATATTATTAAATGTGGTGGGGTTGGGTTGTTTTTTTTTTTTTTTTTTTTACTTTTTCAAGAGGATTTTCAGTTATTACAGATAATGGTAAAAATTGAAGTATTCATTTATTTTATTGGTGTTATTTAAAGCATTTGTAGGCCTTACAAAAGAAAAAAGAACACCAATAGTATAAAATAAATAGGAGTCAGAGCTCAGACAAGCCCATTATTAACTGTTTCTGGGGTCATTATTAAAGTTTGTGAGTCAGCAGCTGAAGTAGGGTGCCTTGCCAGGATTGTGTGACTGAGGAAGCCTGCAGATATTGGACCTAATTAACTCTGAATTAACTATCTGGAGCAGAGAACTTTTGAATCCTTGTTACATAAAGAAACCCATTATAAACTGCTTTTGAGATCATTATTTAAGTGTGTGAGTAAGCACCCCAATATAATAAATTCAAGGGGCTGGTGTATATCATCAGCAATTTCATAGGATGTATCTTGTGTTGGATTGTATCACTTCATCTGCAGGTAGGGTATTGAATTTTGTCCCATACAAAAACAATACTTCCCTCCCCCAAAAAGCCTCCCTGATCTTCCAAACTAGCATATCAAGGAAAAGATTCTGTCCTATCCTTCTCTTTCCTGACAAACCTGATGTGGATGTTCAAGGATGATGATGATGATGATGATGATGATGATGATGATGATGATGATGATTACCCTCATCTTGCACCCCCCATTTTTCAACAATTTAAAATGGTATGTTCATTTCAAGAAATCATCATCATCATCATCATCATCATCAATCATCATCATTTTAATATATGAGGGATCTTTCAAATACAGTAATACCTTGGATTGCAAGTAACTTGGTCTGAGAGCGTTTTGCAAGACAAGCAATTTTTTAAAATAAATTTTGACTTGATAAACAAGCGACGTCTTGTAGGGATGTAACCGCTCGCCTCGAGCAGGCATAGTGGGCCGAAATCGGCCCTGCTCATGCCCACCAGAGACTCGCTTTGATATAAGAGTGTTTTGGATTACAAGCACGGTTCTGGAACGAATTATGCTTGCAATCCAAGGGTATTACTGTATTTGTTCCCACATCTGCAACTGAACTGCTATGGTAAATCAGTGGATATATGCTGCAGCAAGGAGAACATAAAATACTGTTCTAAGGATGTTCCACACTGTTTCTTTGTATGTAGCTTGATTTCCAAAGGTGGTTGATAACTGGTAGCCACCAAGCCTCCAAAACAGGGGTGTGGAACCTCTTCCTCATGGGCCAAATTCAGCCCATAAGGCCTCCCAGTTGGCCCACTGAGGCCTCCATTGAGGCCGCTTCCCAAAGGTCCCACCTTCTAGAATCTAGAATTTGCAGTTTACTCCACCTACCTGGTGGCAAATGGAAACATTTTTTTCATTTTCTGGGGTCATTATTATAGTTTGCGAGTCAGCGGCTGAAGTATGGTGACATGACATTGTGTGACATTTTGAAAACGATGAGAGAAATAAGAAAGAAATCTAAATTTTGCAGCTGGCTGGCAAGAAGCAACCTTGGCAAAATGCAAGAGAGAGCTGTTGCTTTTGGGAGACTGATGGTGTTTCAAGGCTGTTAATTCCTGTTTAGAAGCTCTGTTCTGAACATGTATAGGTGTAAATAAATTGGTTGTAGAAAAAGCACATAGATGCAGTGCTCCCGCCTCACAGAGAAACTGACATAATAAAAAGCAGCCCCTAGAATTTCCCATCGAGCAGGGGAGCAAGAAGCCCTGACTTAAAAACCATGTCCTAGGACAACCTTCACCAACCTGCTGCCCTCCAGATGTGTTGGACCTCAACTTCCATAATTTCCAGCCAGCATAGCTAATGGCCATACTGGCTGGGGACTATGGGAGTTGCAATCTAACACATCTGGAGGATACCAGGTAGGCGAAGGCTGCCCTAGCAGATACATCACATTTACTAAGAAGTAAGCCTCACTGAACCCTGTGGGACTTGCATCCAAGTAAATGTGCCTAGGACTGCAGCCTTACAGTGCAAGCCTGTGCATGTTTCCACACAAGTAACTCCCACTGTGTTCCATGGGGCTTGCTTTCAGTTAAGTGTGCCTAGGATTGCAGCCAATCTGAAGCCAAGAGAACTCCATGAATTTTATACAAGCTGGAGATTTGACTCTTCAATCTCGATCCAAGTATGCATTGTTCTCTAGAGCATGATGTGCAGCAAAAATATGTCTTGGGCTACAAAATGAAATAGATGGAAATAAAGATGAGCTTGCTTTAAATATGGATTCGGTTTAAGAAGCAGAGCATTACACCCAGGGCAAATCCAGAGGCAGGACTGAAAGCACCAAAAATTAAAGAATTATAATTAAAAAATGTAACCAGCCTGTCTGCACACCACAAATTACACTAAGTTTCGGTGTGATGTTCTCAAATTAGTTATGGAAGTGCGTATTCAGGCTGTGAAATTTCCTCTTGCTCAGGGGAGGGAGAAGAATGAAACAAGTATATATTGCTTTTCTTGGGCCCCAATAAATTAGGATTTGTCTGTCGAAGTGTGCATCCTTCCCTGTCTAAAACCAATCACATTTTCCTCCTCTCCAAATTCAGGTAAACTGCAGCCTTGACAGGAGGGAGAAGCAGAGACATTTTGCCTCTCCCGATAGAGAAATGAAACTCTGTACTCCCATGATGTGTCTATGGCAGCATAGCTGCAGCCCGATACATCTGGAGGACACCAGGTTGGAGAAGGTTGGTCTATGGTGCTTCTTCTGCGAGGCATTCTCCAGGTGCCTTTTCCTCTACTGTGTTGCCTCAGCTTCTCCTTGCAACTACACACAATCTCAATTATCTTCATCTCACATTAATGGGATGATAGATTATCATGGCATCGGAAATTCGGAAAGAGCAATGTGTCATCTAATCCTTCAGTCCCATATCCAAAGGCTTGCCAATCCACCCACCAGCATCCCTATGTTCAGTCTACACAACCCAGACTATAGTGTGTTTGGTGCCAGTGCAGTGTAGCGGCTAGCATGTCAGACTATGACCGGAGAGACCCAGGTTCAAATCCCCACTCAGTCACAATGCTTGTTTAATGACCTTGGGACAGTCACCATCTCTAGGCCTAACCTACCTCACTGGGTTGCTGTGAGGATAAAAATGGGAGAAACTATGTATGCTGGCATGAGCTCCATGGAAGAAAGGTGGGATATATATGTAACAAATGGCCTTGAGTGTCATTTTTGGTGGAAAGGTGGGCTATACATTTAATAAAATAAATAAAAGTAAACCAATATCAGAAGCAGAAACCAGTTGCAATGCAGAACCATACCTGTTGAGCAAGCAGCTCTGGTTGATTCAAGCAATGGAAGCAAGCAACATGCTACAGATTGAACAGCTCTGGTGTAAGGAGCTGCAAGTTGGTTGCACACACTCAGGCATGCACATACACAGGCTCTGAGGACCAGCTGACGCATTATATTTTTAAGATGTATACCTTAAAAAGTATGAATATCACAAATACGTCTTTGGAAAAGCCGACCCAACCATTAGACAGAATAAGGCAGCTACCCCCAGCAGCAGATGCTGAGGGGTGGGGAGCAGCAGCAAGGAGTTGGAGGGCAGAACTGTGTGTCCCCTAAGCTAGCCCACTGCCTTTGGGTGAGCCGTCCCACTATCAGTGCTGAAGTAAGATTCAACTGCCAGTCCAGTCGGTTTCTGACTACATGGAATGGGTGGGGTAGGGTGCCATCTTGTGCTTCATCTCAGGCAGCAGAATACCTTGGGTACCGTACAGGTACACCCATCAGGGAGCCATATTGGCTGTACTTCTTCTTGAAAACACACTTAGTGACAAACCTTTGTTTGCCCCTGTGTCATGTGCCCAATGCCCCTGAGGCTGTTCTTTAATCTAATCAAAATAGCTGATATTTCAACTATTTCTTAACGGGGCCACACTTTAATGTTCTGAAGGAAGAAGTTGCTGAAAGAGCACATTCCAAAGGTGTTCATTCCATAGTTTGTGGGTCCTTATCAGACCATCAAAATGAAGCACCATGTTCCATTCATTCAGCACTTTTCTGTCAATGTTTGAAGTAGATTTTCTCCATCGGCATCTTAGCGATAAATCATAAATGGCTATTTTAGGGGTATGTTTGATTGAAGGCTAAGCATAAGGTGTAGTCCAGTGCTGCTTTTATGTGCTAAGGAAAAGCTTTGCATGTGTTTCTGCCCCTGGTATGAGATGCGGATGTATTTATAGAAAATTTCACAGCATGGGCTATGGTACCAAAGATATTTTTGAGAGAATTTGACCTTTCCATGCTGGACCTGTCTCCTGAGCAGGTAGCCCTTGTATGCTGATTGTATCGAATCTGTTCTTTTAATACATCTTGGATGGTTAATGGAATGTAGGTCGGACATCTACCCACATAGAACCAGTCATTGCTCACTGCTACACAGTAGTCTGAAATATTAGAATAGGCAAGTAGGGGACAATTATTCCTGAGCTCTAAACCAGCATTTATTTGTGTATGAATGAAATTAAAGCCAGTAGCATTGACTCCTAAATTAGGATGTTTAGGATTCCATCCAGACAGTTGGATTGACTTAACACAACACAACACAACACAAGTAGTGTCTTGCATCACTGTAGCTGAGCCATAATCTGATTCTCTTCCTGGAGAGTGGGGCAGAGCTGCTGAGTGCCCCTTCCCTTACAATTGGAAGTAGCTGGTGGTGGAATAATAAAAGAGAAGGTGTATGTCCATTTGTCTGTCTGTGCCATAGTGCCAGTCACTTTGGGCCAGTCACTGATTCTCAGCCTAACCTACCTCACAGGGTTGTTGTGAGGATAAAATGGAGAGGAGGGGGAGTATGTAAGCCGCCTTGAGTTCCTTGCAGGAAAAAAAAGGCGGGATATATAAATATAATACATAAATAAATATTCTCCCATTATTATTTTTTAAAATAGTTTGGTTTGCTAAGCTGAATTAGGAATCATGGAGAGTTCACCCATTACTTGTTCTGTTGTGCTGACATGTGACCAAGAAACAGAATCCAGAAGGGGATTAAGCAACACCAATTGGGCCGCTCAACAAGATCTGCCACGGATGGCCTTCTCCTTGTCCCTTCAGCCAGAGCAGCTAGACTGGTGGGGACGAGGAAGAGGGCCTTTTCTGTGGTGGCCCCCGTACTGTGGAATTCTCTCCCGAGTAACCTCCGCCATGCCCCCTCTCTGCTGAGCTTCCGTCGCTCATTAAAAACCTGGTTGTTCAGGCGGGAATATGGGGTGGGTTAAGATTTTAAAATTTTTATGTTGTTTTAAATGTATTTTATTGTTTTTAATCTATGTACATCGCCCAGGGTGGCCGGTTGCCGGCCAGATGGGCGATAAATAAATATTAATATTAATAATAATAATAATAATAATATAAGCAGTTAGGAGCAGGCATGATATTTAGTTTCTGGGGGTAACCAGGAGAAGGGAGCAGGTTCAGCCCCCATCCTAGTGGTATCCTGAGTGCCGCCCCCTTTGTTTCTCCCCATGGAAGTGAATGATATTCACTGTGGGACGCTCTTGCCAGGAGCAAAACCTGCTTTCCATTTCTGAGTGTGGGTGGATTAGCCCTCATCGGCAAGGGGGCCTGGGGGTTGTGCCCATTTCCTGAGTCTCCTGGCAGTGCACAAGGCCTCCCACAGCACATACCCCACCCATCACAATGACAGCCATTTTGTGAGTTGTTTCATGAAGGAAAACTTGTTTAAAGAAAAGTTACCAAATCATGTGATCTCAGATTTCAAGATTTGTAACAACCATGTCCCCGTTCACATATTTCACATGGCAAATCAATCACTGTGTATGTTTCCCTTTGTGTAAGAAACTTTCAGGGCTGGCCAAAGATAATTTGCTGCCTGATGGTTCTTCGCCTTTCCATGTAAAGAAGCTGATTGGACAGACAGCTGAATCGTATTTTAACACTAGCGATGGAGGCTGGTGACTCCTGTTTCGGTGGGGTTCCTAATCTATTGCAGCTTTTATTTGGAGCTTTATAGGACCTATCCATGGTGCTGAAACTATTTGAGGCTGGCGTTCGGCACCATGGATAGCTCCTGTAAAGCTCCAAATAAAACCTGCAATGGATTAGGAGCCCCACCGAAATAGGAGTCACGCGGGCCTCCTCATGCCCTCCCGAGGCCAGCAAGCTAGCTTAGAAGACACAGGGAAAATGGCATGGCTTACACCGCTCTGCCCTCCAACAGCTCGCCACCACTCCTCCCCACCCACCATCTGAGGTAGTCGTCTCACTGTGCCCAATGGTAGGGCTGGCCCTGGAAATGGTTGAAGTGAATAGTCCAGGTGCAAGAGCATAAGGCCAAATCCAACATTACATGAGCAGACTTCTGCTCATGCAATGGAAGTTTCCCTCCCACTCCACCCCCCTGAAGCCCCCCCCCCAATCTGCTCAGGAAGGTTCCCCAACCCTCTCAAGCAGATTTGGGGATACGTGGAGCGGGACCTCAGGGGAAAAGGGAAATTTGATCTTCATTGATGTCAATTCCACTAGTGGAAGGTCATCACTCGATACAACTCATTATGCTCTTATGTGAGTCACATTAATTTCCACGGGGCTTGTATTATAAGAGACGTTTCCAATGGGATCTGAGAGCTGTTTTATCTAAGTTCATTTTAAAGACAGCAGAGCTTCACCCTTGTCATACACTGTCCCACTTTCTCCTCCCCACCAATCCTCCAGCAACTGGCTTACTTAATGTTTCAAAAGTTGGAATTAAAAGTTTCTAGAACACGATATTGGAATGTAGCAGGAAGGTGAAGAGTGTAGCCAAACCCTGCAGCCTTAAACATTTCTCAACTAATGGATTTGCTATTCTACATCTTTACTTTTCAACTGAGGAAAGCATTTTAAAAGCAGAAAACCACCACCCGCAACACCCTAGAATATCAATTATAATTTCTGATTCAATTTTTATTCAGCTGCAGAAGGTTTTTTTTTTTTTTTTTTGCTTTTCCTGGAGGAAAGGAAAGAGAATGACATTTTTAAATAATAAATTACGCAAATGCTAGAGCTTGCATAAATCATGGAGAGTGGGGTTTTGTTGTTGCTGAAGCAAAGCTACCTACCCTAGCTCCTGTTAAATGCTCCGGAACCAGCTCCTTGGGATGCTTTAGAAGGATGGATGGAAGCTTCCATAGGGATTCATAAATTTGCCTATCAAATGGAACAAACAGAGCGATCCTATGGCCCCTAGACAGCTTCCAGGGGACCTTAGGATTGTTCAGATTCCCAGCTCCATGGTCAGAAAATTGCTCCATCGGAGCTGGGGATCCACGCTTGGATCCCCCTCCTGACCTCACAGCTGGCGTGGAAAGAAAGAACCACACTGGCGGCTTATCCAAGGTCGCAAAACGACCTCAGAGAAGGGGTCTAGTGGGTGTTCTGGGGGGTGGGGGGGGTGGGGAGGAGATCGACACTGCCAAGACACGACGTATCCTCCTTCCCTCTCCCTCCGAAGTGCCATGATCAGACAGCTGAAATCAGCTATCTAGCTGTTTTGCAGGGTGGTAGGAGTAGAGAGGCAAAGATCACCTCTGCGCTCCTGCCGCCCTGCATAGGATGCCCGTAATCCTCTGGGTTTGTGCCCAAAGCTTCCTAGATTGTGCCGAAAGCATCCTAGATTCCTAACTGATTCTCTCTCCCCCCCCCCCCAATGCCAGAGGGACCGAAGGCAACAAGATAGGATTTTGGTAGTTGAAGATCCACGTGGGCTCCTGTGATCAGCTAGCAACAGCATCTGACATGCCCTCTTTTTTTACTATTCAAATTGTATTAAGGTTTCAGAAATACAAGACCATTCTCTCAATTACACTCCCCTCCCTTTCCCCTCCCCCAACAATAATGTATTTAGTAATTGGACTAAATAAGCTGGGACAACTTCATGGTGGATAAGGCTATCCATGGTACTAGTCCTGATGGCTATATGCTACTTCTAGTATCAGAGGCAGTGTGCCTATGTACACCAGTGGTTGGGGAACATGGGCGGGAGGGTGCTGTTGTGCTCATGTCCTGCTTGTGGGTTTCCTGTGGGCCACTGGTTGGCCACTGTGTGAACAGAATGATGGACTAGATGGATGTTGGTCTGATCCAGCATGGCTCTTCTTATGTTCTAGTAGTGCAACCAGCTAACTTATCCTTAGTGAAGCTCCAAGAGGTCCAGACCATCTTTATTTGTCCAGTCACATATCAATATAAATACACACACATACACATGTTTTATAGCATAACCCAATCCTTCCCAACCTGGTTACCTCCAAATGTTTTGGACTTCAAATCCCATCAGCCCCAATGCAAGCATAGCCATTGGTCAAGAATTCTGGGTGTTGTCATCCAAAACATCCAGAGGGCTGGCATAAGCAAACTACACACATAGAGGAGGCGGTGAGGTGAGTGGGTGAACCTTCAACTCAGCTGCTTATGTACACACACTACTATAGACTGGTCATCACCACAGAGTTCTAAAAATGGAATCCAGATATAGATATGCTGTGTTTCCCTATAGCCCCTTGACAACTGAAGGCAATTTTCTCCTTAATCGCCAAGTCTAATAGATATTCAGTTCTATCCTTCAGCTTGGAGAGTGATGGAAGATTTCCAGCGGCCCCTCTTTAAGGTACAGAAGCTGAAGTGTCCTCTTCAGGCCTGCATGCGCCCAAGCCACAGACAGGCTGCCATCAGCATTCTGCCTGCTAGCTGTGCTTGCCTTTCGCCTTGCAGTTGCAGCATCTTCCTCTTTCCGATCAAATGCACTGCAAACCTGCACTAGTAATGTAGAATGTCTCTCCCTACCCCTTGCGCGCGCGCGCGCACACACACACACACACACACACACACACACACCAAGAACCCTCCCCATTATGTTTCTGCCAGTTTTTCTCATCAATAGGCCCCGGCTCGGTATCAGCTTCACTCTTGGCAGCTCACTTGCATGCACTTTCTCCCAATCTCTCCTGTCTGCTACATCCTTAGCATTTTATTGCATAGGACATCCATTGGTACTCCCTAGTTTTTTCTTCAAGTGGGCATGCTTAGAACTCCAACATGCTAATTTCAAGAACGCTAAGTCATAGTGTACCAGGTATCTTCCCTAGAGGGGAACTTTGTGCTTTTTGTGGATTGAGTTAGAAAAGTTTTGCCTTCGCTCTTTCTGCTTATCTACATTTTCACTGAAGACCTGAACAAAGTTTATACAGCCACATTATCTTAACATCACATCTTCTTTGAACCTGGCAGGTCATTATTGGTTTAACTAAATAGGTAATGATAGATTCCAGGCTATAAGGCAACAGAGAGCTCAGTTTTTTCTATGTAGCTAAAATGACTAGCTAAGCAGCGTTCTTAAAGGGGCTAATTGCAGCTCATGGTAACTTGGCAGTGCCCTATTATATGCCCTTCAGTTAGCTTCTGTCATGTGAAATTTGTGAACTGGGAGATGGTTATATATCCTGAAATTCCAGATCACATGGTAAGTACATGGTTCTGTCATGCCCCATTCCTAATATTAGCTGAAGTGTTCCTGGTGTTGTATTAGAGGAAATTCATTATACTGAGAAAGTAAAATCGGCAGGGAAATAAAAGGCAGTCTGGCCAAAAGTTTGTGATATAGACCAGGAGTGCAGAACTTGCAGCCGGTGGGGGGTGCATGTGGGCCCCTCATGGGGGACCTGACTCACCTCCAAATTCCCCTCTGCCTGAACTCTCCACTCCCTGCCCCAGAGATCCTCATGCAGATCATTCTAACAGAAATAGAAGTGGAAAGTACACAGGGCCAGCGCAAGACATTTTGCTGCGTGAGGTGAAGGACAAGATGGCGCCCCGCCCATTCCATGTAGAAAAGCTGATTGGACTGGCAGATGAATCTGTCTTCCACACTGTTGATGGGACAACGTTCTCCACTGAACTTGAAGGCAGCCGCAGCAGGCTAACGTAGGGGGCGCAGAGTAGGCTGCAAGGCACACACTTCCCACCTTGAACACCTTGCTGCTGCCTCCCAGTGTCTGCTGCCTGAGGTGACTGCCTCACCCTGCCTAATGGTAGGGACGGCCATGAAAGTACGTGTCATATCTCCCTAGTTCAAATTACTAGTAAAATGGCACTGTGTGTGTGTGTGTGTGTGTGTGTGAGAGAGAGAGAGAGAGAGAGAGAGAGAGAGAGAGCAGGAAATTTGTGGTATGAGAGTCAGAAACCTCCTTCAGGCATTTGCCCAAGAGGGTTTTTCTGTAAATGTGGAGGGGACTGAGTATGCATGCTCCACCCCTGCTCCTCCACTCCTGACCGCCCCACATTGATAGGGAATGCACTGCAAATGTAATCACATTTGGCTGGATGCGGCCGGTTACAGAGCCCCACGCAGTGAGGAGAACCCTGATAAGCCACAATTCCCAGTCACGTGAAGCAGCGTAAGCACGTTCAGCCCAATGTACTTACACTGCCCTTGCAGATCTTCCTCATCAACACTGGGGAGATTGGGAGTTGAGGGGTGGGGGAGGCAGAACACATATCCCCAGCCCCCTCCAAGTGTCTGAGGAGGGCGAGAGAGAGGGGGAGAGGGAGAGAGAGAGAGAGAGAGAGAGAGAGAGAGAGAGATGCTTCCCTATGTGACATGTTCTCTCATGAACTACAAGTCCCAGAGTTAGTTCCTGCTGGCAGTTGCTGTGCACAGGGAAGAGGAGCCAACAGACTGTGGCAGCTGACTGGATGCAGGAGGGAGAGGCAAGCACCGTAATAATCAGGAACATTGAGATCCCAGGGATGGCAGGAGCTTGTGTTGCCAATAGGATTTACAGCCCTAGAACATGCGTGAGTAAATGAGTTAGGCCTCTGGTCCCTAGAGTGCACAGAAGAACTGGCACTACCTCTCAGGTGCAGTGTCTAAGGAAGCAATCCTGCGCATGTTTAGACAGAAAAAAGTCCAACAACTCCCAGCATTCCTCAGCCAGCATGGCTAGAAGGAGGGATCCTGGGAGTTGTAGGCCTTTTTTCTGTCTAAACATGCTTATAGGGTTGTGCCCTAAAGGGCCTTTATCACTCATATATAAATAATGTACATCATGCATGCCATACTGCTACTGTATGTCTGGGTTGTGAGGATAAAATGGAGAGGAGGAGGACTGTGTAAGCCGCCTTGGGTTCCTTGCAGGAAAAAGGGTGGGGAATAAATAAATAAAATAAATAAAAATAAATAAAAATAAGGAGCAGGGTTGGGTGAGAAATCCGTATGGTTCTCATTGCAGCATGAATGTCTACATTTTGCACTTCCTGATCCTGAACCAGAATACAATAAGATGTCAAAATCTGTACTTTTCTGAAATATTTGATGTAGTTCACAAAAACAAAAACACCCCCCACGCATACAAAGAATGTGTATATTTTTGAAAATGTGAGGACAAAAAATGCTCACATTTGAAACAGTGCATCCAAAATGTGTATATTGGGTGTGTGTGTGTGTGTGTGTGTGTGTGTGCAAAAGCTTTATTTAATGGGAATATTGCTTGCAAAAATGCATATATTTTGAAAAATGCACATGAAACATGGACAAATGTTTGTGCAGACTAAAGAGAAAAATTGCATTCCAACGTGGGACTGGGATGCAATGAATTTAGCAGTGGAAAAATGAGAACCTGAGCACAGTCGAGCTTGACAGATTCGCCCATCCCTAGTAAGGAGCTTAAACAAAGGGACCCAGAAAAGCTAAAGGACACTGATTAATCCTCCAATTTTTCAGAACAGACAAGACCTTTCATGTGGGGTGGCGGGGGGGGGGGTGGCGGGCAGGGAGTGTGAATGGGAAAAGAGCAACGTTACAAGTTTGTGCTGGGTCCAGGATAATGATGCCTGGACACTGGCTAGGTTTTGTTCCTTGGCCATGCTAATATGTGATGGAATTTTGGGCCACAGGTGTTTATAGAGAGAGATAAGGGAATGAAATAATAGACAGGAGCACCCTAGTATAATACTGTGCTTGAAATAGCTTAGCACATCTACATTTCTTCCGAAGGAGGAATATTTCAGAGCACAAAGAAGAACGAAATGCAGGAAGGGTAATGGAGGAGGTCGGTTGCCAGGTACATTATTGGCAATGCAGGAAAGAAACAGAGAGAAGGAATGGCCATGAGCTGGAAAGTGAGAACCCGCTGTCTTGCTCACTTTGGACAGTCTTTCTTTCCCGCAGGGAGCATCTGTGCTGTGAGAATCGACTACTCCTTGAACGACCTCCTAGGAGAGCCAGAAAGAATATGTGAGCATTGGCTTAAGTATACCGGTAGCTTCTACCCGGACTATTTTATTTTTTTTAAATCTATTTCCTAATACAATTTCCAAAGGCACTGAGCAACATGATATGATCTCCCCAGGCCACCCCACTCCAAGCATACAGTTTGTTAGACAGCTCTGAAATGCACGACAAACTCTCTACTTCGGATGTGCAAAGCTCAATTTATGTTGCACCTCTTTGGGAGCAACTGAATGCAGCAGTCTTATGTGGTAGATCACAGAGTAAGAAGGAACCCTAAGAGCTTGCAGCAGGCAGCAGTCTTTTAAAAGCAACCACAATTAAACCAACAGGAAAAAGTACTACATAATTTTTTAAATTACATTTCTTAGACACCTTTCTAAAAAAACCCAAAAAGACTTAGGGCAACTTACAACAAAATTAAAACATACAAAGATGTAAAACAAGTTTGAACAGCTAAAAGCAATTATCAATAAAATACTACAACCCCATAAATTAAATGTATTATTTCATTATTTCATTTAATTATTATTTAATCTAACAAATTAAATAAAAATATGCAATACCCAGATTAGCCCTAGCTACCAAAAGCCAGCCCAGTCTTGCAAAATTGCTGGCAAATTCTCAGGCTCAAGGCTTTGGTTAGTTTCCAGAAGAAGGGCATTCCATATGTGGGACACTTTTCCGCTTTGTTGACTGGATGGATAAAACAGGTATTTGAGGGCACAATCCACAACCCTTCTGTGTTGCTGTGGTGGCTGTCTATAATATCTACTCTTTGCCACTGGGTCCCGGGGTGGAGTACTCAGGCTTCTATGCCCTGATAGGTTCTGCTCTCAGATTGCCACTCAGCAGTGACAGGTAGGTTTCTCAACCCGCTTCCTTTTTATTAGGAACAACACATAGAAACATAACTACCTTGCAGCAAGGCAGAGCAGCTTGTACAGCCTTACATTCACTCCCAACATGCACACACAGACGGAAGGAATGAGAGAGCCACACCCAGTGGGACCCAGGGATGTTGAAGAGTCCTTGGTTTCGAGTCCCGAGTCGAGTCCCGAGTCTTTGGACCCGAGTCTCGAGTCCGAGTCCGAGTCCTTGGTCCAAAATGGTGACTCACGAGTCACGAGTCACTCCCAAAGCTGACTCCACGAGTCCCTATTAAAATCAATGGGGCTTTTCCCCAACAAAATAAGGCTATTTCAGATGTGTGGCTAAAATAAATTCTAGGCACAAGTGTGCCTTTTTATTTCAAAACTCTGCAACTGATTTTGGCAAGAACAGACCAGGCAGACAAACCCAAAATAACCAGACAGGCAGAGGAGGCAGGGAACCCCAAAACAGGCAGGCAGAGGCAGCCAAACCCAAAATGTCTGAAAGGTTGCATTTTAGGAAAATGATTTAAAAAAATAAACTTGCTGTACTTCCTAAAACCTATCCATGTTGCATTTGAGGAACACGATTTTGGAACACGCGTCCCATTGAAAATATTGGGACTCGAGTCTGACTCGAGTCAGAGGGGGCACTCAGTCCGACTCACGAGTCGAGTCCTGGAGTCCGAGTCCCCATCCCTGGTGGGACCAGATCACACCAGCCAAGTATCATGTGGGGTGGGGGACGACTGGACGGGACTGGACTGCTCCATTATAGGCCACTTAAGATGTACCCAGTATACAGCACCCCACTTCTTGAGGGTTTACACTTGACATAAGCCAAAGTTTAACCACAACAGCTACAATTTGGAACATTACAGAACTGTGAAGCCACAGGTTGCTAGCACTTGGTTCTCCCTTAGGGTTTATCCTAGCCTTCCCCAACCTGGGTGCCTCTAGATCAGTGTTCTCCAACCTTGGGTCCCCAGATGTTTTTGGCTTACTTACAACTCCCAGCATGCCCCAGACAGCGGGCATTGGAAGAGGTGTGTGTTCCAGCCCTGGCCCAAGGGCTCCTGCTACCTGAGGCAAGAGAGAACATGTGCCACCACTCCCCCCCCCACCGCTGCTTCACGCTCCCCTTCCCACATCAGCTTTTCTGGTTGTGGGTCTCTTGTGAAATCTTGGCTGTCTGGAGCCCTCTAGTTGTTTCTTCTGTTCTGGCTGTGGCAGCAGCAAAGCTGAGGGGAAGGGTGCTCAGCGTGAGGGAAACAGAGGGCAGGCGGCTGCTCCAGAGAGCCCAGCCAGCTGCTCCTTCATTGCAACAAATGCCATGGTGGGAGTGTGGCTGGCGGGGCTCTCCAGAGCACCCGCTGGAGGCGGTGGGGCCATGACGGGCCCTCCTGGTGGGGACGAGGCGGAGTAGCACAATTCACCACTCCTGCTCTGCCGCATGATATGGGCACCCTCTGCCTGCTTCATTATATGGCCGGCCCTGGTGTGTTCCATATTAGTTCCATCTGCATCCTACCATTCATCGCTGTATTTGTTAAGAACCTTTAGGGCACAATCCTATCTGTGTTTAGACAGAAAAAAAGTCCTACAACTCCCAGCATGCCCCAGCCAGCATGGCTGGCTGAGGCATGCTGGGAGTTGTAGGACTTTTTTCTGTCTAAATGCATAGGATTGCACCCTTAATCTTTCCGGTCCAGTTTCACTTACAGTACATAGGGTAGAGTAGATCCAATGGTCTACTTGACCCAATTGCTGGATGAGAAATATTAAGTGCACAATCCTATGCATGTTTAGACAGAAAAAAGTCCTACAACCCTAGCATACCACCCCCGTGGGTCTACTCGTATAACTAAATCTGAATACAACCCATTCAGATACCAGAGATTTTTGTACATATACTTTTAAACATTTCTTTTCATTTCTTGTGATGATATTCATTAATAATGATCCTTTGAGAGCCATTTTCTTGGTGGAAAGGCAGGGCATAAATTGAATAAATAAATAAATGAAACGATTTAATTGTTTTCTTGAAATGAACATACCATTTTAAATTGTTGAAAACTGGGGCGTGCAAGATGAGGATAATTTGTTAAAAGCATTATTTCTCAAGGGAAAATAAACATAACTTAAAATGGTGGCATTGAACCCTAGACATACTGAGTGAACTACTACTAAAATAGAGCTGTAATTTTATATATATGCAGCTTGCTTGAGAGTAAATTCCACTGAATTCAATGGGACTTACTTCTGAATAAACATGCATATGATTGAGCTGCAAATCATTTATGTCTTATTTACAATGAGACAGAGACTTTATAAATCATAAACAAATTAAACAGTGATTTTAATGGTTTGTAATCATTACTGTGAATGAATTAAGATGAATTATTAAGGAAAAACAGAAAATACCTTCTCCTAAGTCAAATATATGAGCAAGATTAAGATACTGCACTCAGATACTCACGTGTAAATGTGGATCTAGTGGTATCAGTTACATTATGTTTGATATTCACTAGCATAAACGAGACCCCATCAGGGCCGACTGTTTCTAATCAAGTTTAATATTTCCCTGATGAGCCTTTATAATCTCTTAAATTCTACTCTGCTGTAGGGAATCAATTGCAGTACCAAAATTATCAAAGTTCTTCGAGCGTGCTAATATAGTCCTGCCTAATACTTGCTTACAGTACCTAAATAAAATACTGAAAGGCTACAATTCCATTTAATTTAATACACGCCAGCTCTCATTCAGGGAGAGAGAAAATGAAAGGAAGCATACAGAAATTCTATTTTCAGAATACACACACACACACACACACACACGGTCCTGAACAAGATCCTTACAAAGAGAAACTGCATCAGGAACAAAATCAGAGCTGTCAGCTGATTATTATTTTTTTCAGCATATTAAGTGTCTACCTCCTACCTAATTAATTAACCAATTAAATTGGCACATGTTTACCTACTGCAAGGACTGGAAGCATTTTTATTTCCAGGGAGGAGCAATGTCTCATATACTAGTAGGGTGTACTGTACACAGCATCGAGTCATTCCCCCATTCTCCCCAAACCAACACAATCACAGAGGGTTCAGAGGAGGGCAACAAGGATGATAAAGGGACTGGAAACAAGGCCCTATGAGGAGAGACTGAAAGAACTGGGCATGTTTAGCCTTCAGAAGAGGAGACTGAGGGGAGATATGATCGCACTCTTCCAGTATTTGAAGGGATGTCACACAGAGGAGGGCAAAGATCTCTTCTCGTTCATCCCAGTTTGCAGGACACGGAATAATGGGCTCAAGTTACAGGAACCTAGATTCCACCTAAACATCAGGAAAAATTTCCTGACTGTCAGAGCAATAAGACAATGGAATCAACTACCTAGGGAGGTGGTGGGCTCTCCCAGTCTGGAGGCATTCAAGGTGCGGCTGGACAGACATCTGTCAGAGATGCTTTGACCTGGATTCCTGCATTGAGCAGGGGGTTGGACTCGATGGCCTTGTAGGCCCCTTCCAACTCCACTTTTCTATGATTCTATGATTCTATGATAACAGCAACAGAGTTCTTGCTGAATTTCTATCCAGAGTACAGAAGGGGCTGGCAACTGGGTGCCCTCCAGATGTTTTGGACTACAACTCCCATCATCCACGACCATTGGCCATGCTGGCTGGGGGCTTATGGGGGCTGTGGTCCAAAACATCTGGCAGGCTGCAGGATGCCTACACCTGGGGCAGAGTGCCTGCCCCAGAATAAGTTGATCCTTTCAATCACGAGGGCCCCGTCACTTTCCTGCACGCACACCTGTGTTAAGCTAGTCAGTGTCACTCATGGAGGAGGACTGTGATCTATCCCCTACCACAGTGTTCTCCAACCTTGGGTCCCCAGATGTTTTTGGCCTACAACTCCCAGCATGCCCCAGCCAGCGGAGCTGGCTGGGGCATGCTGGGAGTTGTAGGCCAAAAACATCTGGGGACCCAAGGTTGGAGAACACTGCCCTACCATATTAATAAAAGCATAATACTTGGGATCGAACTATGTGTGATGCTCAATTGCAGAATCCCCCCCCCGACGCATTTTTTTTTTTACTCCATGGAAGCTGCAATCTAGACAGGACATTTGTGTGTGGGGTGAGGGAGTGCCTGGGGTGGGGCTGCTTGCACTTTCTGAAAAGCCCCCTAGAGAACTTAACCAGGCGTTCCTCCCTTGGGGCTTTCCTGTACTGCTGCCTGCTGAGTGCCTGAAAGCAGAGTGAGGTTGTTTTGTTGTTGTTTAGAGCAGTGTTCTCCAACCTTGGGTCCCCAGATGTTTTGGGCCTACAACTCCCAGCATGCCCCAGCCAGTTACGCTGGGGACCCAAGGTTGGAGAACACTGGTTTAGAGGACTTAATTACAAACAGCAACAGCAACAGCAAGCTCACTTGGCTTTCAGGCATTCAGTAGGCAGCTGTACTGGGAAGCCCCAAAGGAGAAAGCACAAGCAGCCGGGAAGGCCGCAAAAGCGCAGGAGAGTGAGACTCGCGTTGAAAAATAAAAAGCACGCCTCGGCCACCTCATTACAGTAAGGTAAGCCCTGAAGCTCTGAACACCTTGAAATTTCTCCAAAATTCTCACTATGTATGCAAAAAAGCAGAAAAACAACTGCCTCTTTTGCAGGGAAGCGAAGAGGTTGTGAAAGACCAGCAGGGCATTCGGTACAATTCTAGTTCTAGTGCTAACTCTTAATGGGCAACAGTTCTTATGGTTCTTTATTTTATTCTAATTAATTTGTTTTGTTTACAATATTTACATACCACTCTGCATCTAAACAGATTCCGGAGTGGTGAACAATAAAAGATAAACCACCATATTACAGTTGTGTGTTTAAAAACAAAAACAAAAAACAAAAAAACAGAATACCAGTATAAACCATGGCTGGTCAATCAAGGAAGCTTCTTGAAATAAAGATGTTTTCAGCAGGCACCGAAAACAATGCAGTGTTGGTGCCTGCCTGACCTCCAGAGGCAGAGAGTTCCACAAAAAGGGAGCCACCACACTGAAGGCTCTTCTCCGGGTGGACTCCAATCAGGCCATAGATCCATGCGGAACCACCAGAAGCATGTCATCTCATGACCTCAGTGACTGGGCAAGTCGATAAGGGAGAAGGCATCCTCAAGTATCCTGGTCCCAAGTGGTTTAGGGCTTTATACACTAGTATAGGGGTTCCCAACGTGGTGCCTGTGGGCACCTCCAATGGTACCCATGAAGGGGTCCCCACCGTGGTGCCCATAGGCACATACAGCACTGCTTATTCCCCCCTTTAAAATATATCTACATGGATTTGTATATATCCATAGCAATGAATATATATGAAATGCATCCAACTTTCTAGCAATTATACAATTATTCATAAGCTTCAACAAAAGCAGACCAAACATTCAAATAAGTATCCATTTGAAGGTGGTGTCTGTATGCCACCCATTCAAATACTGAAAGCGTTGTAAGGTCCTCAGTCCATTGCATTATAGGAGGTGAACGTTTATCCTTCCAATGTTGTAATATCAGCCTTCTGGATGTCAAAAGGGTGCAGATAATCCATTTGCACTCACCATTTGTTAATTTCCATGAAGCAAGTAAATAATGTAAAAGAGTGTATACATCAGTGAATATTAAAGACTGTTCCAGTACAGAAATGATCTGTGTAATAACCTCTTCCCAAAAAGAAATAACTCCTGGACATTGCCGAAACATATGTTTAAAAGGAAAGCATTAGCTGTATTGCACCGTCAGCAATTAGCTGAATTAGACAATCCCTTATTAAAGAGACATTGCAGTGTCCAGTAGACACGAAACAAAAGTTTTTGCTGAAAAACAAAAGTTTTTGCAGGCTAAGATCCATAGATGCGGCAATTAAAGGCCAAAGTGATTAGTAATCCACTGATTAGGCCTTTTGTGGTGGTGCCCACAGCAGTTTCTCAAATTCCCAAATGGGCCCATGGGTCCAAAAAGGCTGAGGACCCCTGCACCAGTACCAAAAACGTAAACCTGCCCCAGTAGTGAATGGGCAACCAGTGCAGTTCCTTCAGCAAAGGAGTTGCCTGCTGAAAAGGGGCAGCTCCTGACAACGGCCAAGCTGCTGCATTCTGCACTAGCTCCAGCTTCCGGAGTCCCCTCCTTAAGGGCAGCCCCACAGAGAGTCCTTTGCAGTAATTTACGTTCAAACCTGGACAGTCCTTCAAACAGCGGACACCTTCTAATAGTGGATGGTCCTCTGGCAGCACCTCCAATATAGGACTGTCCTCTAAAAGAGGACACCCAGCACTCTGAACTCAAAACACGTGACTAACATTAATGCAAGACACCCCCCTTGCCCATTTCACTCTTGTTTAAAG
The DNA here is from genome assembly GCA_021292165.1 of Shinisaurus crocodilurus. Taxonomy (NCBI): domain Eukaryota; kingdom Metazoa; phylum Chordata; class Lepidosauria; order Squamata; family Shinisauridae; genus Shinisaurus; species Shinisaurus crocodilurus. The sequence goes on along the minus strand of CM037878.1, from coordinate 261,658,023 downwards.
GTGAACAGTACTTTTATGAATAGCCAACGTATGGGAAGAACCAGTGTAGTGTTGGACTTAGCCTAGGGAGACTGTGTTCATCTCTCTGCTGTGCATGGCCTTGGGCCAATCCCTCTCTCTCAGCCTAAGAGAAAGATTATTGTGAGGATAGATCTGTGTGTGTGTGTGTGGTTGGGGAACACACTGCCTTGAACATCTTGGAGAATGTGTCGTATGATAATGAAATAGTATGGCTCTAAACTTCTAAGAATATTTATACTTACAAAGAGAATTACTTTTAAAAATGAGACTCGAGGGGGGGGGAATGCAGGGTTCTAATATCCTGTTGCTTCACTAGAAAATCACAAACTGAGATGTGGAAAATCCTTAGCATTCAGAATATTATTTTGCCTTTGAAACTCTCTCCCCCCCCCCTTAATATGTGGGGTGGCACTGAAGACTCTAGCTTCATTTTCCCTTCGTTATAGACTTGTCTTAATTTTTTTTTTTTAACTGTTAACCCAACCAATTCTCATTGTTTCAGAGAGTGACTGTGTTTTTTTCCATTGGCATTTTAAATCTAAAGCTCAGTTAAGACATTTCTACAGCAGCATCTGCCTTTGATCCACATAAAAATATACTGGTTGAGGGAACAGCAACGGATGTGCTCATTCCTCAGTTGGCCTTTGATTACTGCTCTTAATTTACAGTATAGTCAGAAAAAAACAAAGGGAAAAGCTTAAAGGGGTATATACAGTACATCTGCTGCAAAAAACATTCAGCCAAACGCCATTGCCTTCTTGTCTGCCTTCCTCCTGTATTACCTTCCCATCTTCAGATCCACACGCTTCTTTTTAAGCCTTTTTTTTGAAGGAAGTGTGATAATTAGCCTCAGGAAGCAAAGGTGACCATTATTGTGGGAGTGAGGAATTTACTGTGATTCAGGATGGAGGGTTCCTAGCACGGACACTCACAAGGCATGGTGCAGCTCAGGAGTAGGCAACTTTTTGGGGTTGTGGGCACATTTGGCAATTTGTAAAACTGTCAGGGGCACCACCACAATATGGCTGTCATGGGAAGCGTGGCAAAGGGCAAGTAACCTGCCCCGAAGACTCAATACAAGACAGAGGTGGAATTTGGGCCCCAGCACACTAAACAACTCTTTTGAACCCACAGTTTTCAGCACAGTCAGAAACCTATTTCACAGTAATACCAGCTGCCTTTATGAAAATCTGTTAATTGAAAAAAATGTGTCTGTAGCCCTGTCTCTGACCTTGGATCTTCGAATCTGAATTATCCTATGACCACCCCCCACCCCCAAACAATGTCTAGGGGCCATTGGATCTATTCACAATTCACATGTTGTTTCCTAGTCTTGTATGGGAGAACGCAGTTTTTCAGATAACCTGGTCCCAAGTTGAGTAGGGCTTTGTAGGCCATATAATTAGTACTTTGAACCATGCCAGGAAATAGACTGGTTGGTAGGCAGTGAAGCTGGGACTTTAAGGAATACACAACATGGGACTTTAAGGAATACACAGGAATATGACTGTAATACCTCTCTTGTTGTTCTCACTATTATGTCTGTTTTAAACTTAATGCTGTCACACAAAAAGCACTTATTCATGTAGGTGTTCCACACGACCAGCATCACATTTAAAAAGTACTTACCCTGTGCATTGACCCATACAAATACATTGTTCGCACAGTAGCAATCTATGGCTCCAACAGTGTTTTCTCTTTTTCAGTTCCATTTTTTGGGTATGGCTTTTTCAGTGCTGGTACCCATTTTGTTGAACTTCCAACCGAGGTCTGCTCAGCCTCTTCCCTTAGCCTCTTTCACTGTCAAGTTAAGACTATTTTTAAAAGTTTCTTTTGAAAGTCATTCTCAGCTTGCTAATTGATTCCTAGTTGTGATTTAAAACCTTCTGATGGTGGTGTTTTTTTGTTTGTTTTTTTGACACTTTAATAATGCTGCCTTTTATGTTATGTGTTGTGTGCATTTTTTCTTTGGGTTGGTTGGTTTTATTGTAAATCACCTTGAGTTGTTTTTTTTAAAACGGTGACTAAGAGGGCACAGATTTGCATAAAATTTGCATATCCTGGTTTATATGTTCAGGTGCAAATTTAGAAATAATTACTGTAGTTGAAATAGAAATACACCATAGTGGGGAAGACTGTGACAAGGTGACCTGCGTGCCTGTTCAGTCTGATGTCCAAGTGCTAACTGTTTTTTTTATCTTTCAACTGGACTTGGACCTTACAGCCCTTCAAAGAGAGGACTATCCTTTGCAAAATAGGACTCATGGCCACCCTGAGTCACACTGATGAGCTGCTTGGCAGGGAATGGGCAATGGGATGACAAAATCTAGCCCCCTGGTCTCTCTTCTGAACAACTGAACCACACTTTAAGAAGGACGTAGACAAACTGGAGAGGGTTCAGAGGAGGGCAACAAGGATGATAAAGGGACTGGAAACAAGGCCCTATGACAGTGGTTCTTAACCTTTTTGGTGTCACATCTCCCTTGTGAAAAGTCTTTTGACCCACACCTCCCATGTATTAACGGCCCAAAATTTAGGCTTAGGCAGGATGAGTTTGCATTTTTTAGTTTATGCTCTGTCTCTGGACTAAAAAAAATGCATATTCCATTAAATGAATGGCATAGCTCCCAAGATTAGTAGAAAGAAATAAGGTTGGGCCAACTGCCAAGCTGCGCTGCTATGTACTTGTAAAATAAACAATGAGGGGCTACTCACACCTCCCCTGGAGTCAGTCCACACCTCCCCTGGGGAGGCATACCCCACAGGTTAAGAACCCCTGCCCTATGAGGAGAGACTGAAAGAACTGGGCATGTTTAGCCTTCAGAAGAGGAGACTGAGGGGAGATATGATCGCACTCTTCCAGTACTTGAAGGGTTGTCACACACAGGAGGGCCAGGATCTCTTCTCGATCATCCCAGTTTGCAGGAAACGGAATAACGGGCTCAAGTTACAGGAACCCAGGTTCCACCTAAACATCAGGAAAAAATTTCCTGACTGTCAGAGCAATAAGACAATGGAACCAACTACCTAGGGAGGTGGTGGGCTCTCCCAATCTGGAGGCATTCAAGGTGCAGCTGGACAGCCATCTGTCAGGGATGCTTTGACCTGGATTCCTGCATTGAGCAGGGGGTTGGACTCGATGGCCTTGTAGGCCCCTTCCAACTCTACTCTTCTATGATTCTATGAACTGTTTTGTGCAATTGCAGCTTATTTGAAGAGGGCTATATGAGTTCAGCCGCGGTTCTGGAACAGGCTGGGGAAATGCATGAGCCATCTATTTCTGTGTGTAATTCCACATCTGGCTAGGGATACATTTTCAGAAGCCTACTTCTGCACAAGTATGGCCCCTAGCTGGATTTGAGCATATGTGTCTGTCTGGAAGATCAATTCCAATTTTCCTATCTCCCCATAGAAACAGCTTATTTAGAAGTGTATTTCTTGCAGTAATAACCATAAGATAAGCAAAGTATAAATGAGTAAATAAAAAAAAAATAGCGGACCCCATTATAACTGGACTCTTCAGTTCATTTTCTGCTCATCACTTCTGCATCAGATCCTTGGTAATTATTGATAGTGACATTACATGGTTTCAGAATACACTCATGTCTTGGATTGAGAGCATAATTCGTTCTGGAAACGTGCTTGTAATCCAAAACACTCTTATATCAAAACGAAATCCCCCCCAAAAAAAATTGAACAGAGATTTTTAATTTAAGCCATACTACAGTACTTGTATTGCAAGATGTCACTTGTATATCAAGTAAAAAATAAATAAATAAATATTTAAAAATTTGCTTGTCTTGCAAAACGCTCTCAAACCAAGTTACTCTCAAACCAAGGTATTACTGTAATATATTTTTCTACTGAAATAATCAGTCTGTCTTAAAGGAATCAATGTGCCACTGCTTTCATCAACTGAAACTGGAATAAATGCCCACTTATTTTTCAAGCTGCCATTCTCAATTTAGAGGACATTTCTGCCTGATAAAAATGCCCCTTGGGTTTCTTTTGTTTAAAACAGTGTAGATTCCACAGTCTGGTTTTGTACCTGAAATGCACCTACAGCATGGTGCATTTCACTGTGGTTTGTATGCCTCTGAATTCCAGTTGCTGGGGAACATGAATGGGAGACTGCTGTTGCACTCATGTCCTGTCATGGCCCAGGGCCAGGAGCACTCGGAAACTGAAGCCTCCAGTGACAGTGACTCTGAGGAGGTGCTATAACCAGTCTCTGGTCCTTCTGAACTGGGACCCATGTCTTGGATCACATATCTTATCCATACACACACACCCAGGAGGTGCCACTGCCTCCTACTCCAAGGAGTGGACCGCAGACTCCTCTAGTGAACAAGGAAACCCTGGGGAGCAGTCCCCAAGCAGCTCCCCATCCGTCCAGCCTTCACTCCCCAAGGGAAGCCAACACCTGCAGGAAGAGGCTGCTGGTCTGTTAACAGCCAGATATAGCACCTGAAGGGGTGGAACTTCCAGAAGGACTCTCCTGGCTTAACTGTAAATCTCAGCCTGATGCTCCCAGCCAGTGCCGGGATAACTTTGTCAGAACGCTAGTTCCAGGACTGTGTCTGTAACTCAGGTCTCGGATGTGAGCCAGTCGCCTTCCCCACATCATGCCTCCTTGCCTGAGCTGTCACCGAGAGCAGATGGAACAAGACATGTCCTGCTTTTGGGCATTCCAGAGGCCTCTGGTTGCCCACTGTGGGTAAGAGGAGACTGGACTCAATGGGCCTATGATCTGATCCATCACAGCTCTCCTCATGTTCTTATGTACATCACTGATAGGTGAGCAGTTTGTCCTGGAGTAGACTTAGCCTGTTGAGAAACAGGCCCCAGTTTGGGTGTAACACTAAACCATGCCTTTGCATTAGAGGAACCAGCCTGCATGGGGCTTGTGCACTCTCCTCCCATCTCCACATGTGCCAGGAAGAGACTGAAAGCTTCTGCTCTCACTTTATAAGTAAGCACAGTTCCCCATATCATCTGAACCCCTGGGGATCTATGGTTTGTTGTAGCTATTGTTAGGTTTAAGACATAATCCTGTGCATGTTTAGACAGAAAAAAAATTCCTACAATTCCCAGCATCCCTCTTTCTGTCTAAACATGTATAGGATTGCACCCTAAACAAACGGAGTTTAAACCATGGTTTGATATCCCGCTTCCCCCTTTTTTGTAACAAGCCATGATTTAGCATTTTGTTTGAACCTGGCCAGTGTTTGAAAATTGTAGCCTCTGCAGATTCATGTGACACTGAGATCAAAGTTTGACATTCACTGTGTAATTACCTGAGTATTCTTAGGGTGAAATACAAGTGTTTCTCTAGACTATTTATCTGTCTTTGGGCTCTTTGTTTAGACTCAAATCCTGATCCAGCAGCAGAGCAATCAGAGCTACAATCTACAGTAATTGCAGCTCATCCTATAGGTCAACACAGACAATTGCTTGTTGTGCTCAGTGCCTGTTCCCGATATGCAATGTCCTTACAGTAAAACTGGCAAATGGCACCAACATGTTGGTCCTGCTTCACTGGACTGATTAAATGCTTTAAGTAGTTTGATACCATTAATACACTCCCCAGGCTTTGTCAGTTGTAAGAACAATTATTGCTGTAGGGAGTACAGAAATTGTATGGCTAGAAATTATAATAATAGGGGAAAGAAAATTGTTTTTCAATAGATGCATTAATGTATCTCTGTGTTTTGTGTTGCATTTGAAGTTATTTTTATAGAACAGATATTTTTGCCTTTAGGAATGCACAGGGAGTCTTTGCATATTATTGCAATGCAAAATATTAAAGGTATAGCACAGTATGCATCCTTCAGCAGGGTGAGGTGAAATGTAAATGCTGAGCCACAGGAACCTAGATTTTGAAGTCAGAATACATTGTGCAAATTAAATACATTTGCAAAAGACACAATTAAGGCAAAGTAAAGCATTTTAAAGCCCTACTGATTTCAACAGGGGAGTTAAGACAGTGATTGAACTGTCTATAGAAAGCAATAGGACTTCAGGGTTTGAAGTCAGTGGGTTGGATCTAGATCAGTGTTCTCCAACCTTGGGTCCCCAGATGTTTGTGGCCTGCAACTCCCAGCATGCCCCAGCCAGTGTAGCTGGGAGTTGTAGGCCAAAAACATCTGGGGACCCAAGGTTGGAGAACACTGATCTAGAATCTGCCTTGCATGGACAGAGAAGGACTTCACTCACGGAAGGTGCCTCCTCCTAAAACCCTCTTCCTTGCACCACAGCACACCCCATTCAACAGGATCCCCAGACACTCTGTGTAGCATTTTCAGGGGTCTGAAGGGGCTGCCTTGGGTAGGAGCGGGTGGGGAAGTCTGCTTCCACCAGCCCAGTTGCATGCATCTAAATCTGGATCCATCACAATGTGTTTTACAAGTGCTTAACTTTTTCTGGATCATGCCCAAATAATGTAATTAAGTCTACATCCAAGGGTTGATTTGCACAGCTAAATTGGTATTATAAGATTTGAATAAACATATGCTGAGTTTAATGACTGTGGTTACTTCAGCGTGCATATTGACTTCACCACCACCATTACAGAGGTGGCAGATTGTGACTTGAACAGTGGTGCGATAGTAAATATGCATTATATTGTGGAGTGGGCTAAAGCAAGTGTGTAAGTCCTTTCCTGAACACAGCTGAAAACTAACTCATTATGGCTAACAGGACTACCTTGTCGGTGAAATCTGAAGGGGAATGTACTTATCTCAACAACTAAGGTGGCTAGAAATCAGCTATATTGGTTTTTTTTAATTTAAGGTGCAATTCTATGCAAGTTGAGACAGAAAAAAGGCCTACAACGCCGCCCCCCCCACCACACACATATCTCCCCCCCCCAACATATCTCAGCATGCAGGCATGGCAAGGTTTAACCTTCCTCTCCCTACCCAGTGAGATCTAGGGATCGCTGGGGGTGGGTGGGGGGAGGTGAAAGCCCCTCCCATCCGCCAGTGATCACCACTGAGATTGTTGTTTCCATGCTGCTGTTAGCATCAGGAAAACAAAAATCTCAGAAACCAGGGAACAGCATTCCACCCTCACCCCTGTAGTCCAGTTTATCCGCTGGGCTGTGGGAGAAAGTGGGCAGCTTTGGGGGTTGAACAGGGAGTGGCCCCAGAGCCACAGTTTGTGCACCCCTGGCCCTGAGCTAGAGCAACGTGAGCACAAGCAGGCTTCCGCGCATGCATTCTCTACTGGACTGGCCATCATGTGAGCAAAAACAATGCTAGGTACACGGTTCCAGGCTGCAGCCAGCTGCGAGTCAGTAACATGCATTTCCCCATCATAGTTTTTTTTTAAAAAGAAATAATCATGAGGACAGCCTCGGTCAAGATGGTTGGGTGGCGTTAGTGTTGATCGGGGCAGCAGGCACTGAATCCAGCAGTGGGGGCTGGTGGCTCCAATGTCAGTGGGGCAGATTATCATCATCATCATCATCATCATCATCATCATCATCTCTGTACCACCCAGCACTGAAGCTCTCTGGGTGGTTTACAACAGTTTCTAAAACAGGACCATAATATAATAAAACACCATAATCCCCCCCCAAATACAAAATTCAAATACAATTTAACAGCTAAGACAATATTTGATAAAGAGCAGACCTGTTAAAAACACCTGACATGGGTGCTCCCTTCAAGCCATTAAATATCCTTGGATGTCTTTAAATTCCTCAGCATAGAGGGCTGTCTTAATCTGGCACCAGAGTTGGCGCCAGGTGGGCCTCAGTGGGGAGATCATTCCACAGTCAGGGGGCAGCCACTGAGAAGGCCCTCCAACTTGTTGCCACCCTCCAAGCCGCCCTCGGAGGTTGTACTCAGAAGAAGGCCTCAGATGTTGATCATAGTGTCCGGGTAGATTGTGGTTGGGAGAGGTACTCTGTCAAGTATTGAGATCCCAAGCTGTGTCTCCACTCTGGTTTGTAGTCTAAACTTTTAAGCAGCTATCCATGGTGCTGAACTTATTTTCGAGGATAAGGGATAGGGTTCAGCACCTTGAGTTCAGACTGAAGCTCAGAGTGGATACACTGCCCCACTGGCATGGGAGCCTCCAGCCTCCACTGGAATCCAGCCTCGTCTCCCCATTCCCAGGCAAGGGATTGGTGTGGCAGAGGTGAGCTAGGGATGTGCCGACATTAGGAAGTACAGCTCATTTGAGTTCAATGGACTTCCTGCCTCCTTCTGATTCGATGATCGGGGTTCTCAGCGGACTTCCATCTCTAAGATGAGCCGCAGCTTGCACATCTTTTTTTAAACGCTAAGGAAATTTGCACAATTTGTGTAAGGTTACACAAATCATGTAACTTTACACAATTTGTGTAAATCTGGGTATTTTGCATGTTTTGTGCAAATACGCACCTGAAAAGCATGTGGATCTAGCGCAATTTGCGTAAAACCAGCTGATTTTATGTAAATCTTGTTAGACCCATGTGCTTTTCAGGTGCTTATTTGTATGAAACATACAAAATACCCTGATTTACACAAATTGTGTGAAGTTACGCAATTTGCTTGACTTTTGTGCAATTTGTGCAAATTTTCTTTTGAGTTTAAATTTTTTAAAATTTGAGATTAAAAAAAGAGCCGTTAACTGTGGCCCGTCTCAGGGGCGGAAGTCTGTGAGCTGGCTCAACTCGCTTCAAAGCACAGGGCTGGCGAACCGGAATTGGGGGGGGGATCATGAAAATCCATCTGATGTTCACACACCCCCATCGGATTCCTGACAGATCCCTAGTGACAGCACTGGTTTCCTTTACTGGCAGGGAACTGCATGCCTAGGCTGCACACATAGCCAGACTGGGGCAACTTTCCATATTGATTTGTGCGGGACTCTTCCACACAAGTGTGCTTAAGATCACAGATGTAATGTTTAAGGCTGCAATCCTATGTACATGTACCTGGGAATAAGCCCCATTGAATTCTATGGGGTTTATTTCTGAGTAGACATAGATAAGATTGTGCTGGAAAAATCTTTACACTTCAGCTTGAGAAAGCAAATTAGCAGGAGACAGCCCCTGACTGACAGAGATAACCCACTAAATCCCATGGGGCCATTCTGATCGCAGTAGTCTAATAGATCAATTCTAATAACATACCCAGAAAACTTGCTTGGGTATGTGGTATATGAAACATACTGGCCAAATGGGGTGTGTTTCCCCGGCCGCCCCCAACTCTCTCCTCCAATTAGGTGCGATGAGTGGCAGATCTACAAATTTAGACCAATTGGTTCACAAAAATGTATGCACATTTAAAACAGGCCCATGAATTTCTCCCTCACCCATTTTAGACCCAAGCCTGATCCAAAGGCGAGCACGATTGGTCTTCTTGACCAATATAGTAATCCCTCTATTGTGCCGCACAATGGTGGTTTTTAAAAAGGAAAAGGCAATACGCTTTTTTGCATTTGGTCATTCTGCTGTCGCAACCTTCCCCACCCTGGTGCCTTCCAGAGTTATTTGACTACAACTCACTTTAAGATCAGCAACAGAGGCTCTTCTCACATGTCCACCTTTGAGGGCAGTTAGGTGGGGAAATACATAAGAGAGTGCATTTCTTCTGCAGTGGCCCCACACCTCTGGAATGGCTTGCCATCACGGGTTTGTCAAGTCCAGGGATGGGGACTCGGACTCGAGGACTCAACTCGTGAGTCGGACTGAGTCCCCCCTCTGACTCGACTCGGACTCGAGTCCCAATATTTTTAATGGGACTCGAGACTCGACTCGGGACTCGAGACCAAGGACTCGTCAACATCCCTGGGCTGTTGACGAGTCTTCTGGGTGTGCCAGAAGGAGCACGATCACCGGTGAAGAGCGCATGGAAGTGAGGCGAGCCACTGCTCGTCCACTATGGACAGCTACCAGGAGCGCAGCCCCAACGATGTGTTGAGATTTATTTTGATTGATGTGTTGTTGTGGGGGGTTTGGATTAGGGTCAGACATTTTGGGTTTGGCTGCCTCTGCCTGCCTGTTTGGGGTTCCCTGCCTCCTCTGCCTGCCTGGTCTCTTCTTGACCTGTTCAACAGTTGAATTGTCCAAGACAAAGGCCTCTGCCTGCCTGCTTTGGGGTTCCCTGCCTCCTCTGCCTGTCTGGTTATTTTGGGTTTGTCTGCCTGGTCTGTTCTTGCCAAAATCAGTGGCAGAGTTTTGAAATAAAAAGGCACACTTGTGCCTAGAAGTTATTTAAGCCACACATCTGAAGTAGCCTTATTTTGTTGGGGGGAAACCCCATTGATTTTAATAGGGACTCGTGGAGTCAGTTTTGGGAGTGACTCAGGACTCGTGACTCGTGAGTCACCATTTTGGACCAAGGACTCGGACTCGGACTCGAGACTCGGGTCCAAAGACTCGTGACTCGACTTGTGACTCGAGACCAAGGACTCTTCAACATCCCTGGTCAAGTCCCATCATTGCAGGTTTTTAGGAAGACCCTAAAGACCTACTTTTTTACTCTGGCCTTCCCCTGGCTATGTTTTACTGTACTGTTCTGGTTTATAGCTGCAATTGTTGTTGTAGGTTTTTTAATATTATCTAGGCCAGATGTTTTATTGTCAGCATTTGTTGTTTATACAAATTGTTGCCATTTTATTATTGTATCGGGTTTGTTTTTTTTATTATATGGGATTTTATTTTTGCAAGCCACCTTGGGAGTTTCCCTGCCCTGAAAGTCAGCCTAGAAATACTTTAAATAAGTAATAATTGCCCTCATTCCCCACTACTACGAAGGCCACGCTGGCTGACGATGTGGGCTGGTAACTCCTATGTCAGTGGCTATCCACGGTGCTCCATGGTGGTGAACCTATTTTGGGGATGGAGTGCAGCACCACGGATAGCTGCTATAAAGCTCAAAATTAGGGGTGGGTGATCTGCCCAGAACTTGACTCACAGTGCGCTAGCTGAGTGCTGCCGCCATGTGAGCCAACCCAATCCGAGTGCGAGCGCCAGCTGAGGCACTCGCCAGACTTCTGGGTTCCCGGCGCTACGTCGTTTACATAGAAAATGGCGTAAGATACGTTAAAAATGGCCGTGATTTGTGCAAGTTAAGCAAAATCGCGGCTGTTTTTAATGTATCTTACACCATTTTGTACGTAAACAACGTAGCGCCGGAACCCGGAAGTCACTTCCCCAGCTCAGCTTGCGAGAACGCGAGTCGAGCCGGGGAAACAGGTAGGGCGAGCAGAGCTCGGGGGGGGGGGTCGAGCCCGGTGAGTTCGCCGGACTTCCACCCCCCCCAATCGAGTTCCGTGCACATCCCTGCTCAGAATAAAAGCTGCAGTGGATGAGGTGCTGCACTGTCATAGGAGACACCAGCCTCCCCTGCATCTGGAGGGCAGCAGGTTGAGGAAGGCTGTGCAGCTTTGTCATGGCTGATTCCCTGTGGTAGAAAGAAACATGCACACTTCATGACAATTATAACCCTCTTCGCCTGATAGAATTCTAAAATAATTGCAAAAAAAGTAATAATAACTGGGCCGTGTTAAATCTGAAATAATGTCCACCAAGTTGAAACCTGTAATGCCAAATTATAGGCTGGATATATAATGCTTGCAGGAGGAGTGTGGGTTGAAAATAGAAATATATCGCAGCTTGAGCCTCAAATAGTGCCGTTTACCATTCTGCTCCTTCCCCACCGACGGAAGTAGACTCCCTAGTGGATTTGCCACAGAGATGTGCTAATGTTTTAGAATTCCCTGCTCTGCTTTTTACAGGATGATGGGCCAGGACAAACACCATATGCTGGGCTGTGTTTTTCTTTGGGTTTTTCTTTGTTATTTATACTTGCATACATCATGTAAGAAGACATGGGTGTAAGGCCATGGGGGAATAAGGGGAAGAATGACAAGGATGGAGGACAGTCTCTACTCTTTCTCTACAAACCACATTTGCTTCATGGATAGAATTTTAAAAATGCCACCTTCTCTTGGACTAGTGCGCCTGGGGCAAGTAGCAAAAGAGCACAGTCATTTCAGCCTCAAGGTTGCCTCCTCCCAATCTAAAAATTGTGCCTATTTCTTCAAAAGCTTTAAATCAGCGAGTGAGGGGAGACATGATAGAGGTGTACAAAATTATGCACAGTGTGGAGAAAGTGGATAGGGAGACATTTTTCTCCCTCTCTCATAATACTAGAACCCAATGGGGTCATCCCATGAAGCTGATTGGTGGGAAATTCAGGACAGATGAAAGGAAGTACTTCTTCACACAGTACTTAGTTAAACTATGGAATTTGCTACCAGAAGATGTCGTGATGGCCACCAATTTAGATGGCTTTAAAAGGGGATTTGATACATTCATGGAGGATAAGGCTATCAATGGTTACTAGTCTTGATGGCTATATGCTACCTTCAGCATCAGAGGCAGTGACCTGGTTTGCATGATCACCGCAACCCACTGTGGCTTATTTATTTAAGCCACGGTAGGTTGGGCCGCAAGCCGGCGTGTGTCGGGCGTCTTTTGAATATTCAAGCTGTGACTGCAGCTTGTTGTGACATCCGAACCTGGTGAGAGTGGACTGTTGCCGTGGTTAACAAACCACCCACAGCCTAAAACAGCCCATGGGTTCTGGGTGGTTTGTTAACCATGCCAACAACCCACCCTCACCGGGTTCAGACGGTCACAACAAGCTGCAGTCACGGCTTGAATATTCAAAATGGCCGCGCACACGCACCGCAGCCCACCGTGGCTTAAATAAGCCACGGTGGGCTGCTTGATTGTGCATACTGGCCTGGTATCTCCCCAAATACCCATTGCTGGGGAACATGGGCCGGAAGGTGCTGTTGCACTCATGTCCTGCTGGTGGGTTTCCCGTGGGCAACTGATTGGCCACTGTGTGAACAGAATGCTAGACTAGATGGACCCTTGGCCTGATCCAGCATGGCTCTTCTTATGTTCTTAACATGAAACCATTCCAGCACATCTGAACCTCACAGCCTACCAAATAGGATGCCTTCCCTGAAATTGTATTGTTTGGATAAAAAAAAAGAAAAGAAGCACAGTCTGCGATAAAACAGATATGAAAAGCAAAAACAAGGTAATAAGGGATTTTGTTACTCAAGAGCCATGCCGCACATTTAAAGCTTCGTGTTACCTATCTTGCACAGAACAGCACAAAGCATAACTATTTGACATTTCCTTAGGTGCTGAACCAGCATGATTTCAGCTGACTGTCTTCCCCTGGCCATCTGGCAAAATGGCATGGAAGGAATTTGCAGGGGCTAATTATTTCCCAGATTGATACCACTGAGAGGTTCTCTGCGGCACAGTGGATTTGTGGGGTGTTATGCGATTAGAAAAACGATAAATTGTGATGCCTACGAGGGCTGTGATGCCTTGTCTTGGCACACTACCATGACACCACCATCTGTGTACAACATTTCTAGATCACAGGACACACTTGACCCAAGTCTCTGTGGATGTCTGTGCATATCTAGAGCTGAGATCTTAGATACTGTTATATAGACTGTTGGCTCTTCTTCAGAATTTGACAACCTGTACGAACTTCCCTGTTTTCAACTATTTGGGATCACATCATTGCAGGATTGCCTACAACTAGAATTGGTTTTTCTTTATAATGGTGCTGCTGTGTCTGGAATTCACTTCCCAGGGGCCTCCACAAGTGTCCACACTTCCCCACTTTTAGGAGTAAGATTAAGGCTACAATCCTATATCCACCTACCATGTTTCCCCGAAAATAAGACACTGTCTTATATCTTTTTTGGCTCAGAAAACACACTAGGTCTTATTTTTGGGGTAGGTCTTATACTTCAAGTTGCCCTTTGCTGCCACCACCAGGCCATGGGAATGATCACAACTAGGTCTTATTTTCGGGGTAGGTCTTATACTTTAGCAATTCCCAAAAATAGTACTAGGTCTTATTTTCGGGGTAGGTCTTATTTTCGGGGAAACACGGTATCTGGGAGTAAGCCCAGCTGAACTCCATGGGACATACTTTTGAGTAGACATAGGATTGTGCTGTAAGGCATTTCTTACGTTCACTTTTGGTACACAATTTACTTATCCTGCCTTGCTGTGTTATTGTTGCTACTGCTGTTATTACTACTACTTTACTTGTTTCACAGTGCATTTTTGGATATTTGAACTGTATTTCAGTTCTCTTCTGCATGAGCTTGTCACACAATGGACAGCTTATGGCCACCCTGGGAACTTGTTGAAGAGTAGGATATAATTCAAATAGATGAATTAAATTAAATTAAAATAAATTATAGAATTGTATGAGATCAAAAAAGTGAATGATAGGTGGGAAAATATATAGAAATGTTTTACATTGGATTGGATCCAGACTTAGTTATACTTAGAGCGGACCCATTGGTTTCAATGGGTTGTTAGTCATGACTAACTTAAGTCCCAGTGATTTCATTGGGCCTACTCTAAGGATGACTAAGTCTGACCTAACCCAATGTGTAATTTGTACAAGCATATGAGTCTGTATCTAGTACTTGAAAGGCAAGAGTTCAGTTCAGTTTAGTATTATGGTCTATTGATTAAAATCAGGAAAGGCGTAGTGGTGAGAGTGCTGGACTGGGACTTGGGAGATACGGGTTCTAGTCCCCGCTCAGCCATGAAACTCACTGGGTGACTTTAAGCCAGTCACTGACTCTTAGCCTAATCTACCTCACAGGGTTGTTGTGAGGATAAAATGGAGAGGAGGAGGAGAATTATGTAAGCCGCCTTGGGTTCCTTGCAGGAAGAAAGGCGGGGTATAAATATAATAAATAAATAAATAAATAAATAAATCTATAAGTGATAATACAAAAACCTCAAAATTCTAAGAACACATTTAACAGAATAGTATTCTGCCTTTCTTTGTTCTAATTCAGCTTTTGTCCATTACACAAATGTAGTATAAAATACTTTCAATGAAATCTCCAATATATACATTTGTGATACCTTCATTAAGCTGATGTACAGCCTGATCCTAAACATGTTTATTCACATAATTCAATGGGACTTGTATATTGTTAGTAATTATGCTTAGGATTAAAGCCTTACCCTTAAAATAGTGGTGATGTGTTTCTTTTGACCTTGGTTGGTTGTTGTTACTTCAAGGTCTTTTGATACCTAAGGTGTATAAAAAAGCAGTCAGGTATAGCAAACTCCCACCGGTCCCTCTGTTGTTAAACCAGATGCCCACCTTATTTTCTATAAAATTGAACATTCACACAGAGGAGCAACACATATGGTCTAACTTGTAAGTGACCTAGACTCATTTGACAAAATAAAAATCGACTCTGCTGAAGATGGTGGAGACAGTAGGATAGCAGCAGTATGGTACTTTGAGAGAGAAGAGGCACAAACTGCCCACTGAGCCCCTGGCCCTGCAGGGACTTGGACCAAGGTCCAAACCCAACACTGGCCATCCAGTTCCTTCATAACACACACAACTAGAATTCAGAATGGCTGACCCCTAATAGCTATTCTGTTGCTTAGATCCAAAATAGACATTACTTTAAAACCATATCGGGCAGCTACATCTCCCCACCCTTCATTTTTACTCTAGAGTAGGCAGTCCAGATCTTAAAAGTCCCCCCATGCTAGGGCTCTGATCCAGATCAGCCCCCTTGTGCCTACTCTAGAGTAAAAATGAAGGGGAAAAGGCATAGCTGCTTGATACATATTTAAAGTAATGTCTGTTTTGGCCCTCAGCCTAGATATTTCAGAGAAGTAGTGCTTTTTAAGTGAATTCACACATTTGCTGACCATGCCAAAGTTGTTTTACCCCCCTCTAGGTGCATTATCCCTAATCATCCATGCAAGTACATATGCAAAAGAGCCCTTCTTAATAATGCTATCAAAAAAACCAGCCCCAACAATGCTTTTGAAGAGCACAGAATGTCTTTCTATTTTACAAGAAATGACTGAGAATGGGCAACTCATGCATAGGCCTGTATGCATGGTAGCTGTGGCAGGAAGTGATATTACTCCAATGAATGGTGTGGAGAAAGTGGACAGGGAGACATTTTTCTCCCTCCCTATAGGGTCATCCCATGAAGCTGATTGGTGGGCGGGTCAGGACAGATAAAAGGAAGTTCTTCTCACAGCACATAGTTAAACTATGGAATTCACTTCCACAAGATGTAGTGATGGCCACCAATTTGGGGATTGGACAAATTCCTGGAGGAGAAGGCTATCAGTGGCTACTAGTCCTGATGGCTATATGCTACCTCCAGTATTAGAGGCAGTATTCCTTTGTACACCAGTTGCTGGGGAACTTGGTTTGGAGGGTGCTGTTGCACTCACGTCCTGCTTGTGGGATCCCATGGGCAGGTGGCTGGCCACTGTGTGAACAGAATGCTGCACTAGATGGACCCTTGTTCTGATCCAGCATGGCTCTTCTTATGTTCTTACTAGAGGAGAAAAGCAAAATGCATCAGATCTTTGCCTCTCAGACTTCCACTAAGTCGGTGTCAGAACCGAGCCTGTAGGCAGCCATTGCAAAGGAGCCAGGAAGCAGAGAACAAACCAGGGGAAGACTCTCATCATTGTCTAGGCAAAGTCCCAGGCCAAACAAGAGGCCTTTATAGCCCTTCTTGATGAAGAGAACCAATGACCAGTCTGGGTTGGCAGAGTCACTCCAGAACTAGGGGACCCCTTGCTGCCCAGGGAGATGTTCTAACCTGCCATCTTGGTGGTTCACGCTGGGGCCAGCTGTGCAGGGCGAGGGGTGGGTTCCCATTTCTAGCCACAAACTCCCAGCAGTCACACAAACAGGGTAGAGAGCTGTTTCCTTAATACAGCTTTGTGAGCACAAACTACTTTTCATTGCCAAGCTGTAATGATGTTATCTTGGATTTGTGTCCCATCACAGATTAATAGAATAATTTTCAGAACAGTTGCTTTGGGAATGTGTAAAATATTTCTTTAGATCACAGCCATTCCACACTGACTGTTCTATTCATTTGCATTTGTCTGCTTTGTTCTGAGAAAAATTACCATAGAATAATGAATTCAATTTGTAGGAAAGAAAAGTGTTAGGGTTTTTTCCCCCCAGGTTTTTTTTTTTTTGCAGCGGGCTGTGGGGGAAGCAGTGTTTTCTGACATGAAGATAAAGCCTCTGGTTCTAAGAGATAAAGACGTACTGATGAGGAATGGTATTCTTTGACCCTCCTGATTCATAAATGCCAACTAGGAATATGTCCCGCACTGCAATTGGCAAGGCTGTGTCAGAATAGGAGAGACTGTAAATTAAACTATTACACTCTTCAGGCGTAATCCTATGCATGGCCGACTGGGGCATGCTGGGAGTTGTAGGCCTTTTCTCTCTCTAAACACACATAGGATTGTGCCCTCAGTCTTTAATGGCTAAACAGATCAGGCATGTTTGGCAATGCAAACTTTGGCAATGCAGAGGCTGGGCACTTCTAGAAGGTTCTCGATGCCATTGAGGTCAGGTGGAGGACATGCTGATCACGAGTCTGCGGTGCATGCAAGCAGAAATGATTACCACCACAACATAACAAAGGCAGCTTTGTTTGGCAAAGGGGTTAGAGTCTGTCAGTCTGGCAGTTTGGCCTGGTGGCATGGCAGTTGATGACAGTTCTGAGTGAAATTAATTAATGAGTGGAAAGGAGGCCTAGCAAGAAGTGAAACAGTACCTGGCAAAGAGCTTGTGTCATGTCGCGGCCAAGAGCATGAACTCGGAAGTCCCTAATTCAAATCTCACTGAAGCCCTGAACTCATTACGTGAGCACTGGGCAAGTGCCACCATCAGCAATATAGAGGGAGAATCATACGGGCCCTGGCAGAGGTGTTGTAGGCCTTGCTGAGATGATGCGTGTGATGTGGATTGGAAACAGTAGGCTATAATGCTGTGCTCTGACCTACAGGAGTAATGATGACATTTCCCCAGGTTGGCCCAATGTAATTTTATGCCATATGTGGGTTACTACATGCTGGTTCAAAATGCTTGTGTGTGTGGTCAAGGTATTTAAGGTCAAGGTGTATGGTAGGAATTTAAGGTATCTTCCTTTAGTGAGAATGTTGAATACAGTTGTCATTTGGTGACAAGTTTATTTTTAAAACTTTGCAATCTAAAGCCAATTCAGAGCAATGGGGAAAGCCTCTGTTGATTTGCACACTCTTGAACTGCACCCAAATGTAATGTAATGCTATGCCAAGAATCCCTTCCCTTTTCTACTTTTCCTCCTTCTCCAGCTTTAAATCCTTGAAGCATGGACCAATATGAACTGGGTGTTCTTCTTCTCACTTACTTCTGTTTATCTGGGGTAGGAGTTTTTTGAAGGCAAAGTCCTGCATGAGTAGGGTAGTTTAGGGCGCAATACTATTCATGTTGATGACAGAAAAATGGCCTATAACTCCCAGCATTCCCCAGCCAGCACTGCTGGGGAGTTATAGGACTTTTTCCTGTCTAAACATGCATAGGATTGCACCCTTAAGGAGCAATCCTATGCAAGTGTAGACAGAAAAATGGCCTATAACTGCCCCAAGCTGCAGCCAGCATGACTGGCTGGGACATGCTGGGAGCTGTAGGCCCTTTTTCTGTCTAAACTTGCATAGGATTGCACCCTTAAGGAGCAATCCTATGCAAGTTCAGACAGAAAAAAGGACTACAACTCCCAGCATGCCCCAGCATGCCCCTAGCTTAGTTTATTACATTCATGTATCACTCCACACAACCGAAAGGAGCCCTGAAGAGTTTTACAAGGAAATAATAATAAAACACTAAATACAATATATAATGTATAAATACATTAAAACGCATACGAATGTGCATCGAAAACATCACCTAAAGGACAAAAACCATCCGCCACCCAGCACAGGAGTGAACAACAGCAATAGCCACCAAAGCTGGGCCATTGAACTATGCAAATGTCCCAGGTAAGAATCATTGCCCCATCTTTACTCCTCAAGTTGATTTTTCTAAAATTTGTTGACTCTTTTGTGTCCTCATTTGGTTGATATAGTGGCAGTGACAAAGTTGAGGTAAACACATTCCATAATTGTTCCTGAGTTTTACTTTGATCCTCAAGCAATCCCCAACACTGCAAAATGCGGGGTTATCAGACTTATGGATTATCCAAAAACAGTACTGTTCAAAACATACTGTAGCATACAAGTCTAAACTAAATGTATCAGGAAATTATATTAGGTTTTCTTTGGACTTAATCAAAAGTATGGGTTTCTTTCCTATTACAGGTGGTTAATTAGAATAGGATAGCTAGAAACATAACATTGTAGCAGTGACTGGTGTTGTGAATGGGTCACTGTTCTTACCTTGTGTGGGTGGATCTGCATTAAAATGTTACAGACCTATTGCTACCTCTGTATTTTTTGGCTTTTTAGTCACTGTGTTTATAGATTTTTCTTTATAGCTATGAGTGTGTGTGGAATGCAGCCAACTGAAGATAACACTTCATGCATCTGATGAATTAGAATTCGGTCCACAAAAGTTTATGCCACACCAGGTCTGCCTTTAAGGTGCCCCAAGCTTTTTTGCGGCTTTTGCTGAAGCAGATCAACATGGCAACCCCTCTGGAATTGGGATGTATGGCATTTTAGTGAATAATCAGTACTGTATTGATTCATTTCTTTTACCCCTTTCTCTCTTGAGGGCTTCGGTTGTGAGGCAGGGGGGAAAGAAAACATTAAACCAAATAACACTTGGAGGATAAAACTGTCCAATAGAAACCACTCTGCGCTCTTTTAAACAGCAACTAAAAGCAAAGAAAAATAAGTTCTAACTAAGTCCAGAAGATAACTTTGCCATGTCCTCAGAGAAAAGGAATTCTGAAGGTGGGGGCCAGCTGTCTGATTGGATCTCAGTGGAAAGGCAAGGGATCGGTAGGGCCCAAGGCCTAGTGGAAGTGTGGTTGTGTGAGCAGAATATCATTGGGATTCAAGGGAAAGGGACCACTGAGAGGACCTTGTGGAAGCGGGCAAAATGGGTCCCCAAGAGTGGCTGCAACAGGCTATCATATCTATGGGACTGACGCATGTGGAGGCCATTTTGAATTTGATGCTCATCAGCGAGCGAAAGAGCCAAATGACATGGGTGAGCTATGAAACTACCAGTCCCAGACTGTTCGGGAGGTGTTGGAAGTGGGAAAGAGGACATTTAAGAAGGAGGAAAGACTGCTAGCAAAATGTATTCAGGAACAATAAAATGTCTGTTTTCTTCAGCATTCCTTATCTTTGTTATATTATCAATTAATATAAATAGAGGCAAAATAAGAAATGGACAGGCACGGTAAGAGTGTGGCTGATCTTATATTCAATTATCTGAAGTATACCTTTAGAGCAGGGGTGCAGAACCTCAGGCCCAGGGGCCCTCTGGAGATCCCCAGATGAAAATGCCCCCTCCCCTGGCCCCTGACTTTCCCTGGCTCCTGACTCCTTTCCCCTGATACTGATCTTCTCGTGCTTTCCCAGCTTTTGTGCAGTTTTTTTCTCACTCTAAAAGGTTGAAATGCCTCTCCCAAGGCTTAGTTACTGGCAGTTGGGGCTTTAAGCTAAAATATGTGGGCATTTTTGGTATTCTAGCCCTACTCCATTGGCCTTCAGCCCTGCTCAGTACTGGAATGCGGCCCCTGAGAGCTTCTCCGAAATGGAATTTGGCCCTTGGGCTGAAAGAGGTTTGACACCTCTGCTTTAGTGTGTTTATGTTCTTATCACACATCTTTCATGGAAGCAATGCAGCTGCATTGTATAAGTCATAGAATCATAGAAAAGTAGAGTTGGAAGGGGCCTACCAGGCCATCAAGTCCAACCCCCAGGAGTCCTCAATGCAGGAATCCAGGTCAAAGCATCCCTGACAGATGGCTGTCCAGCTGCACCTTGAATGCCTCCAGAGTGGGAGAGCCCACCACCTCCTTAGGTAGTTGGTTCCATTGTTTCCTGACTGTCAGAGCAATAAGACAATGGAATCAACTACCTAGGGAGGTGGTGGGCTCTCCCACTCTAGAGGCATTCAAGGTGCAGCTGGACAGCCAATTGTCAGGGATGCTTTGACCTGGATTCCTACATTGAGCAGGGGGTTGGACTCGATGGCCTTGTAGGCCCCTTCCAACTCTACTTTTCTATTATTGTCTTATTGCTCTGACAGTCAGGAAATTTTTCCTGATGTTTAGGTGGAATCTGGGTTCCTGTAACTTGAGCCCATGATTCCGTGTCCTACAAACTGGGATGATCGAGAAGAGATCTTGGGCCCTCCTCTGTGTGACAACCCGTTAAGTACTGGAAGAGTGCGATCATATCTCCCCTCAGTCTCCTCTTCTGAAGGCTAAACATGCCCAGTTCTTTCAGTCTCTTCTCATAGGGCCTTGTTTCCAGTCCCTTTATCATCCTTGTTGCCCTCCTCTGAACCCTCTCCAGTTTGTCTACGTCCTTCTTGAAGTGTGGTGCCCAGAACTGGACGCAGTACTCAAGATGAGGCCTAACCAGTGCCGAGTAAAGGGGAATTATCACTTCACGCAATTTGGAAGCTATACTTCTATTAATGCAGCCCAAAATAGCATTTGCCTTCTTTGCAGCCACATCGCATTGCTGGCTCATATTCAGTTTGTGATCTACCACAATTCCAAGATCCTTCTCACTTGTAGTATTGTTGAGCCAAGTGTCCCCCATTCTGTAACTCTGCATTTGGTTTCCTTTCCCTAGGTGCAGCACTTGGCATTTATCCCTATTAAATTTCATTCTGTTGATTCGGCCCAGCGCTCCAGCCTATTGAGATCGCTTTGAATTTTGTTTCTGTCTTCCAGAGTATTAGCTGTTCCACCCAACTTTGTGTCATCTGCAATTTTGATAAGCATTCCCTGCACCTCCTCATCCAAATCATTAATAAAAATGTTGAAGAGCACTGGACCCAGGACCGAGCCCTATGGTACCCCGCTCGTTACCTCTCCCCAGTTTGAGAAGGTACCATTGATAAGCACTCTTTGAGTCCGATTCTGTAGCCAATTGTGGATCCACCTGATAGTTGTTCCATCTAGCCCACTTTTAGCTAGCTTGCTAATCAGGATATCATGAGGCACTTTGTCGAAAGCTTTGCTGTAGTCCAGATATATTATGTCCACAGCATTCCCATAATCCACAAGGGAGGTTACCCGATCAAAAAATGAGATCAGATTAGTCTGGCAGGATTTGTTCTTGACAAATCCATGCTGGCTTCTAGTAATCACTGCATTGTTTTCAAGGTGCTTGCAGACTGACTTTTTTATAATCTGCTCCAAAATTTTCCCAGGGATTGATGTCAGACTGACTGGCCTATAGTTCCCAGGTTCCTCCTTCTTGCCCTTTTTGAAGATGGGAACAACATTTGCCCTCCTCCAGTCATCTGGCACTTCACCTGTCCTCCATGATTTCTCAAAGATAATAGACACTGGTTCTGAGAGTTCTTCTGCCAGTTCCTTTATTACTCTAGGATGCAGCTCGTCAGGCCCTGGCGATTTAAACTCATTCAGAGTAATCAGAGTAATCAGGTGCCTATCAATCTCAAGCTGCAATCCTGCCCCTTCAGTCTGCACTTCAGGTTTGCCAGGGGGGTCATAGACACTCTTTTGGGAGAAGACCGAGCCGAAGTAGGAATTGAACATTTCTGCCTTTTCTTTGTCTTCTGTTCTCAATTTGCCATCCTCGTTGCGTAGTTGAACCACAATTTCTTTCCTTTGTCTTTTACTATGCATGTATCTGAAGAAAGCTTTCTTGTTGTTTTTAGCATCCCTCGCTAACCTTAGCTCATTCTCAGCTTTAGCCTTCCTGACACTATTCCTGCAGTTCTGTGCTACCTGCCTGTACTCTTCCCTTGTAGCCTGTCCTTCCTTCAACTTCCTATGTGTCCTTTTTTGTTTTCAGGTCATCTTTGAGTTTATTGTGAAGCCACATTGGCTTCTTCTGTTGCCCTCTGCCATTTTCCTTGTGGGAATTGTTTGCAATTGTGCCTTTAAAATTTCCTTTTTTTAAAACTCCCACCCATCCTGGGCTCCTTTTCTCATTAGAGTCGCTTGCCATGGGACCTTACTTATCATTGTTCTGAGTTTGTTAAAATTGGCTTTCCTAAAATCCAGGGTACGCGTTTGGCTACACTCATCTTTTGCTTCATTTAGAATCAAGAACTCAAGTATAACATGGTCACTTTCCCCCAGAGTTCCCGAAAATGCCACTTTATCCACTAACTCGTCTCTGTTGGTTAGAATCAGGTCAAGGATAACCAATCATCTAGTTCCTTCCTCCACTTTCTGTAGGAGGAAGTTATCAGCAACACAACTCAGGAATTTCTTGGAGGGGCCATGTTTGGCTGAATAAGTCTCCCAACAGATATCAGGGAAATTGAAGTCCCCCATTACTACCACATCATGCCTCCTTGAAACAATGGCAATTTGCTTTTCAAAAGTTTCATCCTCGTCTTCTCCTTGATTGGTTGGTCGGTAGTAGACTCCAACCGCCATGTTCGTTTTATTCCTTGCCCCATTTATTTTAACCCAGATGCTCCTAATGGGGCTGCCAAGCTCCTTTTCCTGTATCTCTGTGCAGAGATATGTATCTTTAACATACAGGGCAACTCCACCTCCCTTTCTGTTGCTTATGTTCCTTTTGAACAAGTTATACCCTTCAATTGTTGTATTCCAGCCATGGTAGTCATTCCACCAGGTTTCAGTTATCCCTATCAAGTCGTATTTGCCCTCATGTATCAAGAGTTCAAGTTCGTTCTGTTTGTTGCCCATACTCTGGGCATTAGAGACATCGAAGACTATGTGCTTTATAGTCCGACTTTCCCCCTACATTTTGTAGTAGACTATCATTGGGCACCGCTGGAGCTGTTCTCTCCGTTGTGGCACAGAGGCCTTCTTCCATTGTTACCACCGAGTTTATGTCTCCCTCCCCTGTTGGATTCAGTTTAAAGCCCTCCTGATTAAGTTCCTCATGCTGTGGCCAAACACATACTTCCCAGTCCTTGTGAGGTGCAAGCCATCCTTTGCCAGCAGTCCATCTTCCAGGAAGTGTAGCCCGTGATCCCAGAATCCAATTCTCTCGCGTCGGCACCACCTTCGTAGCCAGTCATTCACTCGGAGTATTTTTCTTTCCCTTTCTATGCCTCTTCCAAGTACTGGAAGGATGGATGAGAAAACTATCTGTGCCCCAAAGTTCTTGAGTTCCCTTTCCAACTTTTCAAAGTCTGCCATGATTTCTTCGTAACTCCGCTTGGCAGTATCATTTGTACCCACGTGGATGAGAAGAATGGGGTATGTGTCGGTGGGCTGTATGAGCCTCGGCAGCTGTTCTGTCACATCCTTAATCCGTGCCCCGGGGAGACAGCACACCTGGCGAGTCCATGGGTCTTCGTGACATACTTTGGCTTCGATCCCGCGCAGGAGGGAGTCTCCCACTACGAGTACTCTTCTCTTTCTCTTGCTGTAGGCCTTGGTTTGATTGCCTCCACTTGACTGACCTTCAGCCTCTTGCTCGCTGTCACGTTGGGTGCCAGATAATTCATCCTCTGCAGGCTGTCCTCTGCTCTCGGCCTCAAGTACCTGGAAGTGGTTCCATAGCTCCACTGCTTCCAGAGGTGCAGAATGTCTTCTAGTTCTTCTGCTCCAGCAGTCACCCTTTTCCAGGGAGTTCCCCCTACGTTATTTTCCCTTGCCTCAGCATTCTCCGACTCTGCCTCATCCTGCTGTTGCCCTTCTGGCTCCTGTACTACGCTTTGCTGCTGTAGATCCATCGTTCTGTCTAAGAACTCTTCACTTTCTCTTATACTCCTGAGAGTTGACACTTGCTGCTCCAGTCCTCTGACCTTTTCTTCCAACAGCGTGACCAGCTTGCACCTGTTGCATGTGTAGGCCATGTTGATCTCCGGCAGGAAAACAAACATTGCACACACATTGCAGATCACCACCACCGCAGAGTCCTTTCCTTCCATAGTTCTCTGTTCCCTTTATGTTTCTGCCTTTCTTTTCGTACTGGAATGGCCGGTGCCTTGTCCTGCCTTCCCTGAATGTTAACAACAGAGTCCCCCTGGCCTATAAGTGTGTGGTATTAGAACAAAACAAACAATCTAGAAAATTTCTTAGGGACCTCCCCCTTGACCTCCCCTGCTGAACTCCGCTGCCGAACTCCTGTTTGCTCTCTCTGTTTGCTCGCTCTCCGGGAGCCTGCTTGCCTTATCACAGCCCCCAAAACAGCTGGAGCCTCTTTCCTGTGCTTCTGCTCAGCTGGGAGTCAGGAACAGAAGTCATGCTTGTGCTTTCTAAAATGCATGTGAAAAACATTCCCCCCCCAACTAAGCATGATTTAGAAGTAGGAAAGCTCCTGTAAAAGAAAACACAAAAGTGTTCTGATAGTTTGGACAGCCTTGCTGGTGTCCCCTGCCTGTGTCAAAGTTTCTCACTGCTCCCAGTCAAACAAATTTGCTTTTTTGAGCAATAGAAGTAACAGGATACATAGAAAACATTTCCATAAATTTCTGTAATTGTAGCTGAAAGGGTATAATTATTGCTTTATTTTCCATTTTTAACCAAGTTGGAAACACAATTCATTATCACATATTTAAATGATGCATAAAATAACAGTGCACCCAGAGTGCATTGTTAATCCAGATTGATCTGGAGAAGAAATAACATTGCACCTTTCGCAAGTAATGTCATTTGTGTAATTCAATTGCAATTTGAAATGATTTTACGTCCCCTGTTTTGATGGATGGATTTTTAATTGACTCACAGTGCAATCCTGTGCATGTCTATTCAGAGGTCAAGTCCCATTGAGCTCAGCGGGACTTAATATTCCCAGGTAAGAGTGAATAGGATTGCGGCCTCAGTTTTGTATTGTTAGTTTTAAATCTATCATGGGCCACCTTGAGCTGCGGGACAGATAGGGTAAAATTGTTTTGTATAAAAAATGATGAATGGGCACAGTCCACTGAAAATAAAGTGCTTAAAGTGCCATTTATTTTGATGGAAGAGAGAGTTTTTTGTCTGGACAATATGTGAAAATCAGCTCAAGACCTGAACCTGAGCTCATTGAGGTTCTCTGAGTTCCACTTCAAAGCTCGCTCTAACTAATGCCTGTATCAGATGACAAGCTTTTTTTATTATTATTTCGTATCACAATCACGAAGTACTTGAGTACGTACTTAGGCACACACTCCAAAGTACGCCATCGTCTCCCATTGATTAAAGTGTCTTTGTGCCCACTTTTTTAAAAAAAAAGTCTGCATTTTTTCATGCATTTTCCCCTAATCTATGTATTATTTTTTTTAGCACATCTCCCCCCCCCCCCCCCGAACTGTAGTGCAAGCTCAGGAACGTATGAGCTTTGACCGCAGATTGCACTTGCATTCAGATTCAGGAGGTGTGAACAGGGTAAATTCTGGTCACAAACTGAAACAAATTTCTAATATAGCCCTTACTCTAGGGATCGGCAATTCCCACAGCATGTTTTCTAACCCACCCCCACCCCCCAATCATAACATGAACCACCTCTTACCATGTTAACACACTGAGGTGAGTCTTCCCACCCAAATCAGTGGTGGGGATATTCACAATATGATGCATGAATGGGGATGGGTGACTGCCTAGTCCAATTCTGTTGCGTTCCTCGTTTTCCCACCTCCAGATCTGTTCTGTGCTGGTTCCATGCAGATGTCTGTTTGTTTGTTTTTAAAATATCTGTACAGGTTTTTTTTAATGTGAGCATATTGTGCACATTTTTCAAATTGTACCCATTTTTTAATACACCCACCCATTGAGTTAAGCATGTTTTTATGCATTTTTGAAATGTACACATGCACATTTAATTTGGTGTATTTTTTCTGTTCTGCGGAACACATTGCAACTCCTGAAATATATAGATTTCAAGATGCAAAATGCATTCTGCTCTGAATCCATTTCCAGGTGGTCTGGATTGGGGACATCTAATCATCATCATCATCATCATCATCATCATCATCATCATCTGACAGATTCCTCACACATAGGAATATAGGAAGGTGCCTTATACTGAGTCAGACCATTGGTCCATCTAGCCCAGTATTGTTGACACTGACTGGCAGCAATGGCTCTCCAGGGTTTCAGGCAGGATTCTTTCCAAGCCCTACCTGGAGGCTGGGGATTGAACCTGGGACCTTCTGCGTGCAAAGCATGTGCTTTGTCACACTGAGCTATGGTCCCTCCCTATGGATGCCATGATAATAACATGAATGGGTGAGAACTTGTCACAGGGAAGCTGATTCCTATGGAGACCTTAACATAAAGCTCAGCTCGCAAGCACATGTCTCCTATGTTCTTTTGAAAGACAATATTTAGGGTAAAACTAGGCATGATGTGGAAGACCTGTGTGATCATATCTCCCAGTGTCTTTACTTAGAAGTCAGTATGCTGGAAAAATCCACAACAGATTCAAATGGGTTTGGATTTCTATGCGTCTGACCCACGGATTCCGCAGCGACCTGGTTGTTCCTGAGTCACATGAATTCCACAGACTTGTGGACTGATGTTTTACTTTCTAGAATTTTACACAAATTTAGTCATAGAAAAATACCAACCAACCAACCCCCCCCCCCCGAAAACCAACTGAAAATGCAGATTTCCCGCCATAGGCTAAAGTGTGAAATTATGCATTTGGGGGGGATTTGCACAGTTTTTTTGAGGGGGTTGCACATTTTCAGAAGTGCACATTTGTGTGAGTGAGAACACAAGTTTGGGAAATGGAAAAAAATCCAATTCCATCAACGAGTGGACAATGGAACGAAAGGTGCCTGACAATCAGCGAAATGCAGACGGAACGGATTTAACAAAATCCATACATCACTACTTAGAAGTAACTGTGGAGAGGGGGTTTGAATTGGGGCCTCAGCACCCTTTCCCCCCATACCATTTCCTTGATTTAATTGTGCCCCCCTCAGAATCTGCATTTTTGAACGTAATTTTCCTGAACGTACACATTTTTGTACAGAATCTCTGCTAACGTACACCTTTTTAATACATTGTTTAATTGTGCCCCCCTCAGAATCTGCATTTTTGTACGTAATTTTCCTGAATGTTCACATTTTTGTACATAATCTCTCCTAACGTACACCTTTTTAATACATTTTTTGATCAGAGAATTGCATCACAAAATTTGGAGAAGTGCAGATCCTGCAGGATAATTGCTTTCCGGTTCATGTTTTAGTTCTGGAATCACAAATTAATTTGCTTCATTTTAAAATGTGAGCCAAGCAATTTCTACCCCCACCCCCATCCTTAATACCAGGTAGGTTAGTTCTGTGGTGCAGGACAGCCAACTTCTAATGGACTAAACAGCAGTTGAATTTTTTCCTCAGTACTTTGAAATCTAAATTCATATAGTAGATTCCAGTTAATAAGAGAATACAAGCAGGAGAGAGATTTTATGTTACCTCAAGTTAAGTCTCTATACTATTCTCATGGGTTAAGATAAAAGAATTCTGCCTTACTTGTCCTGGGAATAGAACACCACAAAGTAAGGTAGGAAGGGAAGAAGATGAAAGCTGAAACATGCTTAGATATACATGTACTACAGGGGAAGCAAATAAAACCCTAGATAGATTTTACAAGATTTCAGGAACACATAAAATGCCTGCCTTCCACCCCTGGTAACATCCTGACTATGTGTTTCATCCAGTTATAGCAATGCATTCTTATTTGTATTTATTTAAAATATTTATATCCCACTATATCCTATGCTTGAGGCAGCTAACAGCATGATTTCAGTGAAAGGCTTGTTCCTTTTTAAACATATTATCAGAGGAATAAACTCATGTTCAGACTGCAAGATTTGAATGCAAATATATCACCATTGGCTCCGATGTAATTGAGCAATGTGCAGTGCAGTACAGGCAGTCCCAAGGTTATGAACGACTTCTGTTCTTAAGAATGTCTTTAAGTCGAATTTGTATGTAAGTCGAAACAGCATAGCGTTCTATATGCTAAAATCAGCATTTACCCAAATTGCGTAGTATACTACACTATGTACTCTACGTAAACTAGGCATGTAAATCGAGCGGGAGCTTACCTGCTTGGGGGGGTGCTCCGGAGCACCCCCACCTGCTCTCGCCGCCCACAGCGCCAGGGAACCGGAAGTGATGCGACGGGTTCCAAGTCGCATCACTTCCGGTTCCCTGGTGCTGTGTTTTTAGCGTAAAAACCAGGGCAACCCAGCTTAAAACGGCCGCAAATAGCAAATCGTGGCCGTTTCAAGCTGGGTTGCCCTGGTTTTTACACTAAAAACACAGCGCTAGGGGACAGCCCCCCTAAGACTCTTGGATACATCGCTAACGTAAATGACGTAGCACCGGGGAACCCAGAAGTCCGTTCTTAAGTATGGGTTGTCTGTAAGTCGGACATTCTTAACTCGGGGACTGCTTGTACTTTGCACAAATATTCATCCAGTGTAGTACTTGCACAAGGATGTGCGCGCAAGGAGAATTCCCTGCCCCTCACCACTGCAGTCCCCTGTGGCCCATGAAAAGCCTTTCCTGAGGTTTGGGACCAAAATATTAAGTCGTTTGTGGGTCAAAGCCAGCATTCTTGATCTGTACTAACCTGTGCTATGTAGGAATGTCAGAGAAGTCCACAACAGACTCAAATGAGTCTGGATTTCTCAGAGTCTTCCCCTGCAGATTCTGCAGTGAACCAGCTTCCCCAGGTCTGGCATGCAGACCGATTTGTGTGTGTGTGTGTGTGTGTGTGTGTATTTTTATGCAAATTTAGCCACAGAAAAAATGGCAAAATAAAAAACCACAGATCCAAAATGCTCAAATCCCTCCACGGAATAAAGCGTGAAAATACACATGGGGGGGGGGGATTTGTGCATTTTCAGAATGCAGATTTGCGCAAATGTGCACTAATACATTTGTGCAAATTCTGAGTACGCAAATTGGTGGACAGTGGAATGAAAGTTACCCCAAAATCTGAAAATCCCTGGCGGAGTGGCTTTCTCTCCATTCGCACATCCCTAGGTCAACCTTGGCAAGCTGCATCTGTTACAGTGTGAGTTTTCATAGAATCATAGAATACGTAGAGTTGGAAGGGGCCTATAAGGCCATCGAGTCCAACCCCCTGCTCAATGCAGGAGAACAGATGTGGGCAGCCCAGGCAGTCACCCATCCAAGCACTGACCCGGCTCATACCTGCTTAGCTTCAGCATGTGGCCTGCATTATGTGCTCTCGTCTCGACGCCACCTGCAGGAGTCATTTTGAACCTCTTTCAACCCGAAGGCCAAATTCTATTTTGGAAAAGCTTTTGGGGGCTGCATTCCATTGATGGGTGGGGTCAAAGGCAAAAGGGGGCAGGGCCAAAGGCAAAGGGGTGGGGCCAAATATACCCCCCCCCCAAAAAAATGCCAGCATATTTTAGCTGAAAGTTCTCACTGCCAATGATTAAGCCTTAGGAGAGGCATTTCAATCTTTTAGAATGGAGGAAAAGCTGGGAACCCACCAACCAATTGGTGGTTTGGGGGGAGGGGGTGGGTCCAGGGAAGGGGGCATGGCCATCTTGGGAGGACCAGATTGGACTCCAGGTGGACCGGATCTGACCTGCGGGCTGGAGGTTCAACAGCCCTTGGTTGTAGCTTCTGGAACACCATCATGAGTAGCACCATAAGTGAAAGACACACTGTGGATATAAACTGGGAGACAAGCCTCTGTAAGTTCATCTGCTGCATAAAGCATGAATCAGCCCTGAGTCTACTAGATAGCAGTAATTCCAGAACAGTTGTTGTGCCATGTCTTATCCAGAGTATACATGTTTGTACAACAGATCATAGACTCCACATTTTCATAATTCCCTGAGTACATATTTACACTGGAGACATCATTACCTTTGAAAATCAGATAAAGCTACCACTCTACTACAAAATAGCTTGTGGCGTCTAGACTAGCACTCAGCAATCTTTAGTGTTTGTTAGGGGGATACAATAATTAAGGTACTAAGAAGAAACACTCTATTTATAAAGAAGGTTTTATAATACTTCTTTCAGTCACAGGTTTAACCAGGGCCCTGTGGTATGCTGCAGAGTAGGGCCCAAGTGCCAGATTGGCCCCCTTTCCACCCTGTTTGTGCCAAGTTTCTCTGTGTGATAAGCATGCTCCCTGAGCTGCAAAATTCTTTTGATAATTCTTTGAGCTGAAAATTCCACCTCAAAGGTCATTCCAACTCATGTCCATATCAGATTGTGAACTTTGTTTTTTCTTTTAGCATGAAAATCCATGTGTCTTTTCATGCACATTTCCCCAAATGTTCATAGCAATGGTGCAATTTTTTTAAAAAATGTACACATTTTCTCCCATTGATTTAAAACATGTTTGTGCACATTTTCTCCAATGTACGCATTTTTCATACATATTTCTCAAATGCCTTTTGTTATTGTTGCACAAATCACACCACAAACTCAGAAATGTATAGACTTCGACTGTAAGTTTGCATTTGAGTTTGTGTTCGTTTCCATGAGGTGTGAACTGCATAAATTTCTGGTCAATAACAAACTGGAACAAATTTCTCATACATCCCTAGACTGGCACACATCTCCACCCAGTTTGTGGGCATGTCTGGGGCCAAGAGAGAGGTGTAGAGCCAAAGGATCCACAGTCTCTCCCGACATCCCCATTCACTCCCACATACCTGGCATGTCTCCTTTCCCCCATCTCTGACACTGAAGTTCCAATGTTGGTGAGGGACCAGCTACGGAGGTTTCCACAGGGACGGAGTGGGGATCCAAGGTCAGCTCTCCAAGGGCGAACCTTTGACTCCATCCTTAGGGACACTCTGCCAGGGACCGTACAATTGCAGCCTTAGCGTTCAGATTTCCACCATTTAGACCAGTGTTCTCCAACCTTGGGTCCCCAGATGTTTTTGGCCTACAATTCCCAGCGTGCCTCAGCCAGCTATGCTGGCTGGGGCATGCTGGGAGTTGTAGGTCAAAAACATCTGGGGACCCAAGGTTGGAGGACACTGGTCTAAAGGGATTGACAATCCAATCCTGAATACGTTTAGTTGGAAGTCCCACTGAGTCCCAGTCATAATAAATACGCCAAGGCCTATGTAGGCCAGTGCAAGTGCAAACCTTGCTGGCTGGGGAATGTTGGGAGTTGTAGGACTTTGTTCTGTCTAAACATGCATACATTTGCACCCTTGGCCATGCTGACTGGGAATGATGGGAGCTGCAGTCCGACACATCTGGAGCACACCAGGTTGGAGAAGGTAAGCCCAGCATCCTTCATGGCTTGGTCTATCTGGTCATATGTGACAAATGTCTAGACAAACCTAAGGAATATGCGGAGTCCCAGTTTAATGAGTGAATTACAGAGAAACAAACACTTGCCCCTATAGTCTAAAGCAGTGTTCTCCAACCTTGGGTCCCCAGATGTTTTTGGCCTACAACTCCCAGCGTGCCCCAGCCAACAGAGCTGGCTAAGCTATGCTGGCTGGGGCATGCTGGGAGTTGTAGGCCAAAAACATCTGGGGACCCAAGGTTGGAGAACACTGATTTAGGAAATATATGCAGTGGAGGCTGGTGGCTCCAATGTCAGCAGGGTAGTGTATCCACTCTGGATTTTTCTACAAACTTTTAAAGGAGCTATCCATGGTGCTGAACCTATTTTGGGGCTAGGGTTCAGCACCATGGATAGCTCCTTAAACATTTGGTGTAAAATCCAGAGTGGGTTCACAGCTCCGCTGGCATTGGAGTCACCAGCCTCCATTGAATATATGAAGAACTATCAATGGAAAACTTAGTTTAAATCAGTGATATAAAGCACCCTCCCCCCCCAGCTGATTTAAATTGCTTTGATTCAAATCAATCTACCCCGGCAAGAAGTCCAGGAACTTTCCTTAGAACACACGGATGATATTTACTTTCGGGTGATTCAGTTGGGAAGAAAATGACCCAGAAAAATGCATCATGTAGTCTTGTCTGTTGCCCTAGCCTGTGACCTCTACATGTTGATCCAGCCCTTCCAGAACAACTTGTATGCATGTGTAGGAGCCAGATCCATAATGCTTGAAGGTCGGGGTCAGGGCTGTCGGGTGCAATCCTGACTCCTCTCTTCATGTGTTGATTATCATGTTTTGGTTGACTGCACAAGCCTAGTGCGAGTGATTCTGAAAAAGAGGACCAATTAATGATTACGCAGGATTAAGAAAAGAAGACAAAATAGCTCTGTCTAAATGCATAAAATACTTGCCTTCTAGGAAGCTTTGGGAATCTTGAGATTTTTATGAGTAATATATAAGGTGTTGTTTTTTTTTAATGGTAATGTTTTTCTAGCAGAAACATCTCTATAACTTTTGGCTTTAGTTTCATTTTCTTTCTTTTTTAACTGATTTGTGAACTTGTTCTTTTTTAAAAAAAATACCAGCTATAAACAATAGTTACTTCTGACTGTACCTTTGAAGATGTCTAACAGTGCTTTCATTATTTATTCTATATTCTCAATTTCCATATTAATTGATTAATTATACAGAAGGATTGTTCTAAAATGTCTTCCTGCACATATAAACAGGAGTTGCATTCTAAAAAAGCCTGGAAAGTCTGATACATTTTTGAGAATCACATTTATGTTGATTGATGGGATATTATGGTGCATAATCACACATAAAATACCTCGTATGTGTTATATATGTCAATGAATTTGTGTCTTTGGTGAAAATTCGCCTAGGGACATCTGTAGAGGTGCTGTTTAAATGTACTCTGAGTGTAAAATATAAAAATAATGGAAATGTTTTTTTTTATTAATCACACTTTAATGTTGAACAGCGCTAATGGGGCAGGAAAAAAGTTAAACTTCAGTGAGCAGATTCTGCATATTCTTTTGTACATCATATTTCTGCAATGTTAAAAGCAGGGTTGGGTGAACGTTTCCTGTTGAGGGCCACATTCCTTCGCAGGTAATCTGTCTGGGGTGGCGGTGGGGGTGCGTGTCTCGGGTGAGCGAGGCTGAAGCCAACAGTGGGCAGGGCCGGAGCCAAAAGTGTGTGTGTGTGTGGGGGGGTGTCACTCACTCCATTTCTCTTTCCCCATTTCTCTTTCTTCCACACCCTTTTCTCTCCCTCCTTCTTCTTTCCCACACAGCATGCTGCCAGGGAAGGGGCAGATCGCTCTTGTCAGAGGTCTGATAGCATGCAGAGGGCATTTGAAATTAGGCAGAGGTCTTTTTAAATCAGGCTGATGGCTGCCAGTTGCCCACCCCTGTGTCTCTGCATTGTAAAATGGGAATGCGGCTATGTACCGGACCAATCCCTGTGGATGATTTAAAACCAAAAATACACTTTTTTTAAAAAAAAAAGCCAAAGCCAAGACCAATTTACAGAGCTGTAATTACTGCGATGCAAAAGACACACACATTAAAGATTAGTAACAAAAGGCTTGAGATGCATTCATTACGTGTTTTGACCTTTTTGAATTAATAGTTTCTTGGATCTGCCCTTAGCAGTCCAGAACATGAAGCGCTTTCTTCTCTGGCGGTTCCAAAGTCATGGCAGTTCAGCTTGACAAGGCCTCAGATGCATATTTAAAACACACACACACCCAAATGCAAACCTGACAGATCGCCATTAAGGGTCAGAGACAGCATGCCCCTGAATGCCAGTTGCTGGGGAACATCAGCAGGAGAGGGCCATCCCCTTCATGTCCTGCTTGTGGGATTCCCAAAGTCATCTGGCTGGCTACAGTGGGAAACGGGATGCTGGACTAGATGGGTGTCTGTTCTGAATCTATGAATCTACTTCTTAGGTTTTACATTCACTTTGTTGCTCAGGGTGCATACACTTCCTCTTCTGTGTAATGGCCACTGTGGTGGAGGTATGGAGGTACAGCCAAGTGGGGCTTCTAATCCAGGGTTCCCCAACCCCTGGGCCATGGACCGGGACCGGTCCGTGGCCTCTTAAGAACCGGGCCACACGGCGCCTGCAGTGCCTGGCCGCCACAGCGCCCGGTTTTACCAAAATGCTTGTCGGGGAGGCGAGCAGAGGGACGAGGGGGGGCGGGTGCTCGCTGGAGCTCGCGAGCACCCCGAGAGCCAGGGGGTTGCTCGCGGTGCATCCTGGCGGGCGGCGCGCACCACGCCCGGCCGCTGCGCCACACGACTAGCACCCCATCCTGGCTCTGCTCACCTCCCCAACGAGCATTTTGGTAAAGCCGGAAGTGATGCAGTGGGTCTCCTGTCGTGTCACTTCCTGGTTCTCCAGGTTGCCACCCAGGCCACACCGCAGGCGAGCGGTGGGCGATTCCACCACCCCCCGTCCATGGAAAAATTTATTCCACGGACCCGGTCCCTGGTCCCAAAAAGGTTGTGGACTGCTGTTCTAATCCATTGCAGGTTTTATTTGGAGCTTTATAGGAGCTATCCATGGTGCTGAGCTCCATCCCCAAAACAGGTTCACCACTATGGAGCACCGTGGATAGCTCTTATAAAGCTCCAAATAAAACCTGCAATGGATTAGGAGCCCCGCTGAAATAGGAGTCACCAGCCTCCACTGGCTCCACCAAATGTCATGTCTACACCTTCCAGTGTCATGAGGGGTGCTTGCATGTAGAAAGGATCATGATCATAATGAACGAGATTAGCAGAGGCTTAATTTTGTGTCCCATTCAGTGGTATAGTGGAACCAGGGCTCACAGGGACACAACACTGACATTTTTTTATTAGCAGGGACGCTGATGTCATCTGCCACCCCTCTCAGGCTTCCCTATTCCCTCTGAGCTTAGCTTCAAACCTCACATTAGCTGGAGGGAAATGAATTTTCCCAGCAACAATGAATTGTTCCTTGTTGCAATGTGAAGTATTTGGGGGTAGTAGCTTGGTCTTGAATGGGCAATTAAGGCTCATTAGCTTTACAAAGGACCTGCTCCTAGCAGGTGTGAAAACTCCAGAACTGATTGGTTGATATGGACAGCCTGCAGCTGCCTCCTATTTTGGGTTCTCCTTGGGGGTGTGGCTATGGGGATTGTTATCATGAGCTTCTGCACTACAAATTTTACCACTAGACCACCGGTCCCACTGAATACAATGGGTCATTAGAATGTAAACCTTTGTCTGGATTATTCACCAAAATATGAAAGGATGGAAAGAGGCTTGCTCATGTTCAATTGG
The DNA here is from genome assembly GCA_021292165.1 of Shinisaurus crocodilurus. Lineage (NCBI taxonomy): Eukaryota > Metazoa > Chordata > Lepidosauria > Squamata > Shinisauridae > Shinisaurus > Shinisaurus crocodilurus. The sequence goes on along the minus strand of CM037878.1, from coordinate 261,621,906 downwards.
AATGAGGGTCTAATTAACTTAAGCTGCACAAGATCAGTGAGACATGGGGGTACTGAGCCTGATTAATAGTGTTGCTTATATCACAGCATATCAAGTTATCCTTCAGCAATATTTTAGCAGTCATTGAAAAGTTCTTAAATATTTGGGCTAGGGAGATGACAGTTACTTTAAAGTATTCCTCATGTATACTTCCTGATGCACTTCCTGATTAGAAGATTTTGTCAGATTCAGTAATCAGAGTCTTTAATCAAAACGTTTGGGGTCTTAAGAAGAAGAAGAAGAAGAAGAAGAAGAAGAAGCGGCGGTGGAGGCAGCAGCAGCAGCAGGATTGTCTGTCTCCCTATTATATACTTTGGGGGATTTATTTCATTATTTAGTATATCTATGTGCTGCACATTTTTCGGGTGGCATTTACAGAATAAAATAAAACAAGTTAAATACACTAAAAGTAACCCCCCCCCCCCACAATACAGTAATTATGATACTGCATACATTCAGGCTTAAACACCAAATCAAAAACTAAAAGAGTGAAAAATCAACCCTGGGAGGTAAAACGGAATTAAGGGTGCTTCCAGATGGAGGGTTCCAAGCGCTTTCAATCAGAACGCATTGTGCAGCTATTCCATCTTTTTTCCTTAAAGAATTTTCTGCAGTAAGAAAAAAAGAAAGAAGAACTGGTGGGTTACGATGACGCCAATGTGAGGACCCCTGTAAAATTCTGTTAATGAGGCAGGGTGATGGCACAATAAAAGCCTCATCTGGAAGCACTGTAAAAGGCTGAGGCTGCAGCAAGTTTAAAAGGCCTGGGGGGGAGGTATTTTTCTGGTCCTGAAAAGAGCTGAGAGTAGGTGCCATGCAGGCATCTCTTGGAAGGCATGCTACATCTGGGGTGCCACCATTGAAAAGGCCTTCTTATGAGAAACCATCTGCTGCACCTCACCTGGTGGATGCACCTGGAGAAGGGCCTCAAAAAATGATCTCAGAGTCCAAGTAGTTTCATGTGAGAAGAGGCAATCTTTCAGGTACCATGGTTCCAAGTCATGAAGGGCTTTAAAAGTCAAAACTAGCACTTTGAATTGATCCCAGAGATGGACTGGGAGGCAGGGAAGATGAGAAAGGAATGGTGGAATGGTGGAAGTCCCAATTAGCAATCTTGCTACCATATTCTGAACTTTCCAGAACTTTTTGAAAGGCAGCTGTGTGTACAACACATTACAGTAATCCAAATGGGAGGATAACCAAAGCAAATCTATCCTTGTCCAGGTAGGGTTGTAGTTGGCATACAAGCTTACTCTGCTGGATGGCACTCTATAGCAAAGAGGCCAGCTGTGTCTCTAGTGTCAAAAACATACTTTGACACATAATAAATTATTAGCTGAGCTCTTCAATTTTGCATTGGTATATACTGGTCTTTGGAAAAGCATTCAAAAGTTATTTTTCTGAAGGAAAGAAATGAGAGATTTTGTAAATAACCTGGAAAATTCGGATAAGAGATCCATTTTCATTTTAAATGTACTTTGCCAGGAAATGTAACTGTGGAAATGCTATATGAGATAAGGGAGGAAAAATTAAGCTACAATTGGAAATCATCATTGTTGTGATTTGAGTCAAATCATCTGAACCAGTAATCTAATTCTTTTTCTTTAGCCTTTCCCTAAATGTGCTTGAATTGATGTTGGCACCTCAGACTCTTCGTACAGGAGAAAAGTCATTGAAAGTAAATAAAAGGAAATCGCTTGTCTGAGTAAAACACATTTTCCTCCATCAATTCTTATTTTGTTGCCTTGTGTATTTCTGCTGTTGCTTCTGCCTTGCTACCTACCTGGGTTCCTCTTAACAGGACTCACCAGGGACTGAACCTGGGACCTTCGGCATGATGTGGGATACTTGTCTCAACAATACTACAAGTGAGAAGGATCTTGGAATTGTTTTGGATCACAAGCTGAATATAAGCCAGCAATGTGATGTTGCTATTTTGGGCAGCATTAATAGAACTATAGCTTCCAAATTGTTTGAAGTACTAGTTCCCCTCTACTCAGCACTGGTTAGACCTCATCTTGAGTACTGCATCCAGTTCTGGGCACCACACTTTAAGAAGGATGTGAGTGACAAACTGGAAAGGGTTCAGAGGAGGGCAACAAAGATGATCAGGGGACTGGAAACAAAGCCCTATGAGGAGAGACTGAAGGAACTGGGCATGTTTAGCCTTCAGAAGAGGAGACTGAGGGGAGATATGATAGCACTCTTCAAGTACTTGAAAGCTTGTCACACAGAGGAGGTTTTTTATTTTTTATTTTATTACTGTCATTTTAAAGTTTTAAAATTTATATTTCATCATGTTTGTATTTTATTTATTTATTTATCTATTATATTTATACCCCGCCTTTTTTCCTGCAAGGAACCCAAGGCGGCCTACATAGTCCTCCTCTCAATTTTATCCTCACAACAGTCCTGTGAGGTAGGTCGTTAGGCTGAGAGTCAGTGACTGGCCCAAAGTCACCCAGTAAGTTTCATGGCCGAGCGGGGACTAGAACCCAGATCTCCCAAGTCCCAGTCCAACAGTCTAACCACTACGCCACACTGGCTCCCAGTGTGGTTATGGTTTTAACTGTTGTGAACTGGCCAGAGAGCTTTGGCTACTGGGCAGTCTGGAAATGTAATAAATAAATAAATACATTATCTTGTTTGGATCAAAAACTAAGACAGAGAAGAATTTTTGTAGGGACAGATGAATCTGTCAATTTTGTTTTCCCTTAGAGTGCCATTGTATGCATTTTTAGACAGAAAACAGTCTATGCTGGCTTGGGCATGCTGGGAGTTGTAGAATTGTTTTCTCTCTAAACATGCATAGGATTGCATGCATCCCAAGCTTCTTATTTTTCCAGTCTTCATTGAGTTCTATTTTTGTATCAGTTTGCAATTTTTTTTTAAAAAAAAAGTACCCATGAAAATTAATATGCATTTTCATTTTTGTACATTATTTTCATTAATATATGCATTTTCCCTGTGCACCTTTCCCTAATATACACATTTTTGTGTGTAGCTTTTTAATTGGAGAACTGCACCACAAATTTCAGAGAAGTGTGAATATTTAAGGGAAGGGAAGGAAATAGTGAGTGTGTTTTGGGGAATACCAGACTATAGTTGTGTTTTGGTTTGTTTATTTATTGGCCTTCCCCTTTTCTAATGATAGAAGAACTTGTTTTCAGCATTAACTTTATTATCTTCATTTGACAATTTTTTTATTTAAAAAAAATATCTGTAGATATCTGAAAGGAATATCATTTTTCTATTACACAAGCTGTTTAAAGAAGCACATGAACGAAAGTTCAGTTATTGCAGTTCGTGTCATGTATGTTGAGACATAAATCACCCAGATCTTTTGAAGGATCAGGGACAAAAACCTCTTATAGCTTTAGTACCCAGCAAACTGTTCTTTCCTCATGGCTTATATCGCATCTACCCTGCAAAACATATGAAAAACATTTTTAAACCAATTATAGTTATTGTTCTAAAAAAAACAATTCTGGCACAAAGGCAAGATCGCACACTACTACAGAGAAAATAATGTTATTATCTCAGTCATTTTCATTTCCACCAAAGGAATTATACTTTCTTTTGAAGAATAAAGACTATTTATATTGCTTCAATCATATCAAGATGGCCAACCAAATTTTACAGTTCTCCTGTACAATATGCTGAACCACAAGTGCTTACATTTATTCACTAGGGAGTATATTCAATGGGCAAACATGAATTTGTTATCCATGTTGGTATGCGCACAGCACGTGTGTTAGCACAGACGCATACATATCTATATGTATTCAGATACATTTATTTATTTAATTATTTATTACATTTATACCCCGCCTTTTTTCCTGCAAGGAACTCAAGGCGGCTTACATAATCCTCCTCCTCCTCTCCATTTTATCCTCACAACAACCCTGTGAGGTAGGTTAGGCTGAGAGGCAGTGACTGGCCCAAAGTCACCCAGTGAGTTTCATGGCCGAGCGGGGACTAGAACCCGGATCTCCTGAGTCCCAGTCGAACACTCTCACCACTACGCCACACTGGCGGATTATTTCAGTAATCCGTACAACAACGTTGTAGGTGTCGTGTTAACATCCCCATGTTATAAAAACATAAGAAGAGCCCTGCTGGATCTGACCAAAGGCCTATTCAATCCAGTACCTGGGTTCCCACACAGTAGCCATCCAGACATTTATGGGAAGCCCACAAGCAGGACATGAAGGCAATAAACCTCTCCTGTTGTTGTTCTCCTGGATTTATGTTGCCTCTGATCCTGGATATAGCATATAGTCATCATCATGACTAAGCGGCATCCCTATAGATGGAGAGGGGCTGTTGCAAAGTGAGCAGAGGGTTGTCAAAGACCACCTAGTGAGTTGATGATTGAGGTAAGATTTGAATTGGAGTTTTCCCTGGCTTTCAGCACACACTCTTAGCTGTAATGCAATGGGTTCACTGCAGTTCACTGTCCCCTTAGTGAGTTTTTGCTTTGCAAGGCTAAAAAAGTAAAATTTGCCAGATATTTAGAGGATCATGTTTTAAACCAGGAGTGCAAGGAGTGCAGCCTGCCGCATCATTTCTGACAGTCTGCCAGACACCCCTGCAACTGACACTGCTGCAGCAGCACTGCCTGGGGTTTCCCATGCTAGCGCTAGCTAGCAAAGGAATCCCTTCCCTTGTCTCTGATGAGAGATCAAAGAAAAGGAAGGGATTCCCTTGCTAGCGCTAGCAAGGGCATCCCCAGGCTTGTGTGTGTGCATGTGTTTGTGTGTGTACTAGCTCACATGTGTGTGTGGCCTCCTGGTGCTGTCTTATTTATTTATTTATTTATTTATTTATTTATTTAATACATTTTTATACCGCCCAATAGCCAAAGCTCTCTGGGCAGTTTACAACAGTCTGATGTGGCTCTTGGAACCAATAAGGTTGTAAACCCTTGTTGTAAACTTATTCAGAAAAATGGGCTCCGCGTGGATCTCTGACAGGTGTTTGTTGAAAAAGTAGTGGTGGAAAACACTAGATGCTGGGTACATAACTCTGAATACAGAGCTGTAGCTCTTTCCTGCGATATAAACGGGCATAATCCTGTGTTTTTTCTCTTGCAGGTTCAATGGGCTATCTGTCATCCAGAGGGATCCTAATGGATGTCTTCTGCATTTATTAAATCCCAGAAGGATGTGACTGACAAGAGGCTCGAGTGGTTTGTAAAGGAATTTTTTTCTGCTGATCTGTTTGTAGCTTGGATCCCCCTTAAAAGAGGCATGCTGAGTGGCTAAGGTAGTTGGAGAAGATTTGCCTTTCAGTCGGGCCGTGGAAGAACTGGCCCCTTGACATCTGAAAATGAGTATACCGCTGGTTCCAAACAAGTCGTGTTACAATTTATTGCAAGGCAACAGAAACGAGATGAAAAATAACAACGAACACCTGGTGACTGTTGGAGACACAAATGCCAACCAAATCACATCCGAGGTTAGAGGGGAGATAAGGACCAATGATTTGTCGGGGGAAACTAGATGCTTGAACACTGGTGGGCCAGAAAATATCACGCAATTAAATTCAGAGAGGAACAGAATTCAGGGTACTACTGGTCTATCAGAGTTTAGGCTTCCTTCTACCACCAGCAGGGAATTGTATAAGGATTATAGGACTGATGGGGTTAAGGACACTTCAAGGCTAGCCCCTATTAGCCGAGGCCATAGTCTGTCCAATCTGAGGGTTAATACAAATGATACGTTTTCAGTGGTTCTTTCAAAAAGTGATGCTGATCTCATTCAGCATGTTTCAAAGGATAAAACACCGCGAAGAATTGAGCCAGAAGGGATCAAGCGCCTTTCCTTGGGGAGATCAAGGAAATTTATGGCTAAAACGGAAGGTTTTGGAAAAGAATTTGTTGGCCGTGTATCAGGTAAGCGCTTGCTTTCTGCATCCTTGGATTCGATCGACACCTCACATCACTTGATTGGGGATGCCGAGAAATCTCGGAAAACATCCGCAGACCATTTTTTAGGCATGGTATTTCGCCCAACTGATAACTCCTCAGAGGGAAATATTGTGCGTTATTCTAAACTTTCATCTACCTCAGAAACTAGTGAAATAAATGTCCCAGCGACACAGCCAGGTGTGGACAGTGTGCCAAACTTCAATAAGCAAAGCTCTCCACACCCTGCTCCTGTTGATCTACATTTAACTGTTAAATCCAATGACATGTGTAGATCAGAAGCACAATTAGAGCATCAGGGTGATAAAAGAGGAAAGGTGGAGCCAAGAAGTCCTCTGTCTTCACAGCCTAGAAGTATGTGTCAGCAAAAAAATGACAGGATTATGCTGGTTGAATTTCTCAGATGTCAGACAGAGGAAAATAATGTTGCAGTGCAGAATAAAAAGAATTTTGGGTCTGAAGTACACAAAGCAAAATCACTCCAGTTGCAAGAGCCTTGTAACAAAGGAAAGGACCTATACTTAAATGAGGGGGTTGACTCTGCCAGTGACAAACTGGTAAGTGGTAGTAACTCCCCAGTTTTCAGAAGAGGAAGTAGTCCTAGTGACAGCAAGGCAAAAACCCCAGCAAATGAGGAATGTGTAGCTGGAAAAGAAGTCAATTCTGTACTGCCTCTTGCTGATGATGACAAACACAGTGGCCAACTGACACCTACAAGAATTAAAACCCGACACAATGTTGACGCAAGTTGCATTCAAGCAGTTGGTGGGCATATGCCTCTTACGCATAACACTGATCTGCCAGACGGCAAACATTTGAACAATCATGAAAGTAAACAGCTGCTAGTCAAAGGGCATAGTGAAAACGCTGCAATGCTCACCTCTGATCATCTGGAACATCCAAAAGCGCTTAGTGCAGAAAATGTGTTCGATGATCACTCTAACATCCAGGACTGTGATTTAGAGGCCACAAGGTTTTCAATTGAGAGCAAGAAGATGGTTATTGCAAAGAAACCAGTTTCAAGCAACACATCGGAGAGCTATAAAATATCAGGAAGAACCGATACCTTTTTATGTGCCCCAACTCCTTTGCGCCCTGTGGCAATGGTGAATGTTAATAGCCACACCACCGCATCAAACAGCGATTTGAAGGATCTCTATGCGCTTCATGTCGACAAGCTGCCCGCCTCCACAGTCCTACCTCCCATGGACGGTGCACAATTGCTAAGCCTATCCCCTAAAGTGCCTAACAAGACTGCCAATAACAGTGGCATCCCCAAGCCTATCCTCGTACATTCCAAGGGCTCCCATCCAGCCACAGATGATGTAGAGAGCAATTGCACTGAGAAGCCTGAAGACAAGATTGAAACGAAACCAGACATCCCCAAGCCCAAACATGTGAGGCCAAAAATAATCACTTACATCAGAAGAAACCCCCAGGCAATAAACCAGCTTGACCATGCATTTGCCCCAGCTGGATTGCCCTACGTTCCCCCGGCTTGCAGCATGCCAGTGGCAGCAGAACAGAAGACATCACATGATGGAGACATTAAACCAGGCAACATGCTCTATGACAAGTTTAAACCCGACTTGCAGAAACCTCGGATTTATAGTTCTGGACTCGTGGTGTCTGGCATTAAAACCTCGGGTCATCATTTTGGTCAAATGGGTGAAAAGTTTCTCCAGGAGGTAAGGCACAATTATGCCACTGGCTGTTGGTGTGTAGCAAAAAGTGCATGAATGCATGGGGTGGGTGGGTGGGAGTTATCTCAAGAAGTCCGAATACTTCAAGATGTTTTTACACAGCATAGGGCAGCCTTTCTGAACCTCCAGATGTTTACGATGACAACTCCCAGCATTCCTGATCATTGGCAATACTGGCTGGGGCTGATAGGAGTTCAAGTCCAAAGCAGCTGGAGGGCACCAGGTTGGGGAAGTCTGGCATATGGTTACATTGACATTGGATACGGGACCCGGGATACACAGTGAATCCTGGTAACGGAATGTGTCTAACGTTATTTATTTATTTTATTATATTTATACTCCACCTTTTTTCCTGCAAGGAATCCAAGGCGGCTTACATAATCCTCCTCCTCCTCCTTCTTTCCATTTTATCCTCACAACAACCCTGTGATTAGGTTAGGCTGAGAGTCAGTGACTGGCCCAAAGTCACCCAATGAGCTTTATGGCTGAGTGGGGATTAGAACCTGGATCTCCCAAGTCCCAGTCCAGTTAAAGTCCAGTATCCCAGGCTTCTTGTGTATTTGTTTCTTTTAGGAAAATAACTACAATACTCTAGACTGTGATTTAGTTGATTCCAGTGTATTACAACAGATATCCATTTTACCACTCATGCAAAGCTTGCTGGGAAGGGGTCAAAGGTCTTCATCCCCTCAATAGCAATATTGGAAATGGTGGAGGAGAGTGAAGGGATGCTGTATTCACAAATGATTTACAGCCACTCACCCCCAAGGCTGTTCTCAACTGGTTCAGTCTGTGTTTATTCCACTGGCTGCCAATTTGCTTCTAGGCTCAATTCAAGAACTGGCATTAGCGCGACTGGCCAACCAGGACTGGAGGAGGGTTCCGATGACCCACTCTCTCAGCCCTCTGCGGGCTGAATGACACATAAGATGCCTGTCCACACTGCTGATGTCAGGGACATGGCCATGTCCCCTGATGTAAAAGGGGCATGTCCATGCCCCCTGATGTTATTTCGTTCCTGGTTGGCACAGTGGATGGATGTTCCCTTGTGCATCTGCCGGGAGCCAACCCCAAGCACAACGAAGCTGCTTCACCTGCTCTGCACCTTGTACCATTCGGGGAAAGGACATGGGATAGGTGAAGTTGCTTAGCCCAGCTTTGCTCATCCTTCAGTCTCTGTGTACGGGGAAGCTGAAGGATGAATGAGGCTTATTATTCCACTGCTTGCAGGAGATTCTTCAAGTGGTGGACAAGCCACTCCCCAAATCTCCTTGTTATCTCTATGAATTTTATTTCATTTCATACAAACACAAAAACACATATATAACAAACAATATACACAATTAAAGAGGACTTCCAATCTTCTCCACAGCTTAAGCAACCACAGTTATTCTTACAACATTCTCCGTTAACATAACTCACATTCAGTTACGGCAAACCAAAAACAAAACAACATTTTAATCCAATTTAAAATCCCATTATTAAGAATATTAAGAATCCCTCTCTAGTATAGTACATTTACTCCTTGTTTCTTTCTATCTATCCATAAACCACTTCACTTATAATTTTAAAGATATCTTTTTTTTTATACAGAAAAAATTTAAAAGTTAAAAAATAAGTAACAGCTAACAAAACAACAGAAGCACATAAGTCATCATTCTACTTGTAAAAGACAACAATAACAACAACAACAACAAAAAAAAAACCCTCCAAAAAACAAAAACAAAAAGCACAACCTTCCCCTTAATATGCTTGTATCTTAATAATAATAATATTTTCTCTTACATCACCATTTATATTTGAAATCCAGGACAATCATATATGCCATCCCTTTTTAAATATTTAAAGTCCTTAAGTTTTATATATCGTATAGGCAATCCCTTTATCTGAATAATTCAATAAACAGCAGCCCTTCATCCTTTCCCAGTCAAAGCAAAATCAGATTTTTTAACAAAGCTCACATTTCCCTCTGTCAAAAGGATGATAACTACATTCCAGATTCTGAACAAAAAACAAAGCAAGCCTACTCTGGGGATCTTGCTCACCGGCTTTATGAACCTTCAGTCCAATCCAGATTTCAAAGCCTCTGTGAATCTCAGCATTCGCCATCTTGGGTTTTAAGAACTGCGTCATAACTTTTCTCCGAACCTTCTCCTTAAGCAAATTCAGTCCAGTTAACACTTCAACGCCTCTGTGAATCTCTGGAAAGTCTCCAACATCCTTAATTACTTCTTTCTCCTCCTGTGTAATGTCCGATTCCCGTCTTTTTTTTGTTACGTCTTCTTCAAAGTTTACATCCCAACCTTGGATTAACACTTCAACGCCTCTGTGAATCTCTGGAAAGTCTCCAACATCCTTAATTACTTCTTTCTCCTCCTGTGTAGTGTCCGATTCCCGTCTTTTTTTTGTTACGACTACTTCAAAGTTTACCTCCCAACCTTGGATTCTTCTTTCCAGTTTATTTAAGATATTTTCCAACTTTTTCCAAAGCAACATAAATGCTGAAGTCATATTGCCCTTGTACTTCCAAAATTCCACTGCACATAAAAGAATTATAGCCCTCCTTCCAATTAGCACTTCTTATCTTCTTTGCCTCCCAGATATACCCACATTCAACTTACAGTTAATTATAATTCCTACTGTGCTGTAGAAAGATTCCAAATCGGCCAGTCCAGATATTATCCATCATTTTGGAAGTGAACACGTACGCCTCTAATGATCGGTGCAAGCCGGTCTCCTGAATACAGCGCCGCTTTCCCCCACCTCAGGTTACAGCCACAATCTGTCCGCCGAATGACAAACATAAAGCGATTTATAACCCTGCAAGGTATTTTGGGGGTAACATCAAATCTTAGCTTCTTATCAGAAGTAGATTCCCCAGTCAGAATTTCTCTGGCCAGGAACGCTGTATCAGTTGTCCCACAGAGATTCTGTGTGACTTCAAGACTCCATGTTCACCCGCAAATCTCCTTGTTATCTCTGATCTCCCCACCTCCTCCCAAAGCCCCTGGTGGCCTCCAGGCCACAGGGTGAGGCTTGGGGAGTGGCCTGTGGGGAGCCCAATGCTCTGTGGGCCAGGTGGACAACCTCTGCAGGCCAGATTAGGCCTACCAGCCAGAGGTTACCCCCCCTTCTTTAAAGCCCTAAATGGTCTTGAACCAGGGTATATCAAAAATCTCCTCCTCCCATATGAGCCTGCTGAAGAACTTCACTCAGTTCTGAGGCTCTTCATGTTGTCTGACAGAACTAGAGATGGATTAATCCATCGAGCTCAATTTTGCTCCGTCTTACATTTTTCAATGTGAAGTTCATTTCATCCTGTTTTCACATGTTTGCATTTTTTAAAATAAAGTCTCCACAAAAATTGGATGAATTTTCATGTGCATCTCTAGACAGATGTTCAGTTGGTATATTTTAATATAAATAAAATCATCAGATATTCCAAAAGGTCCCTTGCTCATGCACTCCCCTCTTCTGTAAAGCATGCTCAGCCCATCTGATAGCATCTTCTGTTTGGAGATGGTGGTCTGTTCCATGTTGTTGTGCTCCCTGAAACTCCATTCACATGAACGAAGGCTGAAAGTCCCCCGTAGAAATTACTGAGTAAGGTTTGTAATATTCACACAAATGTTCCACTTTTCCTGTAGTGGAGGATTGAAGTCATGTCAGGATATTCTAAAGTTCTGCTTCCCATTTTCTGGAGCAGAAGTAATTATTTTCTCCACAGTAGACTGAAGTATCCTCTGAAGAGTGGATGGAACCCGACTCATCCAGTAAGGCAAAAATGAACCAACAGTTCAGATGTAGGTCTATGGACCACTAAAAATATTAATTTAATATTAATATTGAATTAATATCCAAAGGACAACATGTGGTGTTCCACCCAAACACCAGGGCTTTTCAAGACCTCCTTTCTATTGCAATACATTGCTTTCCCCCCAAAGCTGCTCCTGGAGGTAAGGGATGCCTTTTGGAGAAGCATTTCATGTGACACAACAGGCTGCAGCCGGAGCAGAAAAACAGCTACCTCCCCGTGTATACGCAAACGTGTTTTTACATGAGCGGTCAGGCAACTTTGAATTTCAGCTCATATACCTTTATTTATTTATTTATTATATTTCTATCCCGCCTTTTTTCCTGCAAGGAACCCAAGGCGGCCTACATAACCCTCCTCCTCCCCCTCCCCATTGTACCCTCACAACAGCTGTGTGAGGTAGGTTAGGCTGAGAGTCAGTGACTGGCCCAAAGTCACCCAGTGAGCTTCATGGCTGAGTGGGGACTAGAACCCAGATCTCCTGAGTCCTAGTCCAACACCTTAACCAAACACCCTAACCACTATGCTGCACTGGCTCATAGCATGGCCATGTGTCCTCTTTTACAGAGGACAGTCCTCTATTTGAAGGGCTGCCGAAGGACTGTCCTCAGTTGAAGGGCTGTCCGGTCCAATTCCAGTTTAAAAATAAAGAACCATAAGAACTGTTGCCCACCAATTGTTAGTACCTGGACAACAGACTGAGCAGGCAGACACACTGGTCACCTGATCACAGCCTTACACACTAGGGTGAGATGTACTGTATTTCTATTTAAATTATAATAATTATACCTAAATTTACATCTATACATATAAATCACATATAAATTAGCATATGTAAATTTATGCAAATATGCACCCCCCTTTTTTGGTCATGCATTTCCTCTTTTTGGGCGATTCATGAGTGGCCGCCATAACTACATTCTCACTTTGCCTCTTCTTTTAGGGTAAATCCAGACTCCTGAAAGTCAAACAGTAGCTGCTTTAAAACTATGGCATGTTGAGGCAGCTGTGTGCAAGTTCCAACGTTCCTGCTAAGTCTAGCGTTTGAGCCCTCCACACAGCCACTTGGAAATCCAGTGAAGCGGAGAAAGTACTGTTAACGCCCCCTCCCCATGCCATGCCCATCTGATACCCTTTTAATAGTGGCTACTGCATGGCTTTCAGTCCTCTAGTTCCACACCCCTGCAAATGCCTTCCAGGGTTGGCATTGAGGAGGCACAGCAATATTCTATCAGGTGGCAAAGCCACCATAAGTAATCTTCGGGAGATATTTTGTAGTGCTGTGCCGAAACAACACCTGCCATTTCACAACTTCTTTGTTTCCCTTCAAAAGAGGCAGTCACTTTTCTTCCTCTTTTGCAGGGAAGTTGAGAATTTCGGTAGAATTCAAAGTGCTGGTGAGTACCTATATAAGGAAGGACTTCTTCACACTGCACATAGTTAAACTATGGAATTTGCTACCACATGATGCCGTGATAGCCACCAACATAGTCCTTTCTTTTATCTGTCCTGAATCTCCCACCACTCCACATCATTGGATGATCCCAGGTTCTAGTTTTATGAGAGAGGGAGAACAACTCACAGGCAACCTCATGTGATACCCAAGTCCCAAGCCGTTTGGGGCTTTATAGGTAATAATCACCAGCACTTTGAATTCTACCTGGAAATGAACCAGCAAGCAGTGTATCTCTTTAAGAACCAGAGAGATGTGTAGTCTTCAGAGACAGCCCCACATACAACACATAGATTCATAGATTATAGAGTTGGAAGGGGCCTACAAGGCCATCGAGTCCAACCCCCTGCTCAGTGCAGGAAACTAGAGGAGGGGTCTCCCATCCAAGTAATAACCAGGCCTGACCCTGCTTAGCTTTCCACAGACAAGCTGAGCCAGCATGAGCCACAGTAGTCTAACCAATCTTACATGATATGATATCATTAGAATAAAGAAAATATTCCACAAATAGAGCTTCAAAAATATTTCTCCAACACAATAAAGATATATGTTTGATTTTGATTTTCTGCTAAACAATATTTATTCCCTTTAAGAAGAAAAAGTAAAAGGTTAGTCAAGATTAATTCTTCATGTTAGAGAAAACATTTTATATTTATATAAAACTATTTGCTGTGCTACCTGGAAAAGATCAAAACTAGCATGCCTGTCGCCTTGCATAGATAAACCAAGCTGATTAAAAATGCATTAACTGGGTATTTGCAGAATTCCTCCTCCCTTTAAAAAGAATTTATTGTTGGTGCTCTCACATCTAATAAAGCAGGATTATACAGGGTATATAATCAAGTCTAGTTAAAATACATTAATTAGAGAGAAAGCTGGGAATCCTAGTGCCTGTCCAATAGCTGTGTTTTTCAAAATGGGGAAAAAAGCCTTCTGAAGTGAAATACACCAATTGTATTCATTCATTCTAAAGAAAAACATACATTTCTAAAAAAAAGAAAGAAAAAGCAAGTAACATTCTGAAATGCATTGTTATGGTAACAAATGGACATTTCAGATAGTATAATGTTAACTTTATTTACATGTAATTAACTTCTAAAAGGCTGGAATTAATTGGTGGAACATCTAACAATGAAGCAAAGATAGTACAGATATAAAGCCCAGATACAGTGCTCAATATGCTATCTTGCATATTTTATACAAAGATTACAGGGATAGAAAAGCACCAAATGATTTTCACTCCTCATAAAGAGGCATAAAGCCATGCTTGGAACACTGTGGCTATACGGATCAAAGGGTTTATAGCTGCCACTAAATTGCATTGTCTAAATTCATATAAATAGTTGAAAATGCAGTGACAGAACACAACAATGTGTTGTAATTTCGCAGCAAAGTTAATTAAGCAGCCTAGGTAGTTTTCATATTTAGCTCCCGGCAACTGTTACAATTCATTTTTAAAATATATTTGGCTCTGCCTTGCAAGCTGTTTTTAAAAAAATCAACATCTCAATAGTATGATATGTGAAATAATGGCTGAATGCTAATTTATAGCTTAAATAAGAATTCAGCAGCACCAACTGGACTCCTTTCTATAGTGCTTACACCGAGATGAATTGTGTAAATGGCTACTTACCAAATTAAATGGTAAGTAGCATTCCTCAGGGCTGGACCAAGACCTTTTGCTGCCTGAGGCGGAACAGTAAATGCCCACCACTCACCCCCAAGTCATAGTACCCAAAGGTAATGAAGTTATTTTGGCACATGAGGCAGAAAATCCCACAATCGCTTCTCTCCATCCCTGGCAGTAAAAATATAACAATATCAAATTAAATAGCAATTTTCTGCCCTTGCATACCACACAAATCTCCTGCTTGAGGCAGCCACCTCACTCTGCCTGATTATAGGGTCGGCCCTGAACATTGGCCAGCACTGTTGTTTTCATATACATTCTGATCCTAAATACCTTTTCGTTTGTTTTCCCTGTTTGCATTTGTGAGTGTCTACTCATGTCTTTTCACAAGTGTTCAAAAGGTGGCTTACAAAACAATGTGCAGGTCCTCTTGCCCTCCAGTAGCTGCCTGCAGGACGCCTTTGGGTTGTAACCATGTGATGAAACTATATGAAAGTCAGAACAGAATGTTAGGGTGCAATCCTATGGCCTGTAGATGCTGTCTGGCCAGCCACAGGAAAAGTCGGGGTCCCTGCTCTGACCTCGTAAAACCCCTCCGAGGTTGCAGCAGGGACTCCGCCTTCAGAGGGCCCTCCCTCCGCCCTCGCAGCCAGTGTGGCTGCAGGCACTGGGGGGGCGGGGTGGGGGGCGGGGAAGGGAAGGGAGGAGCGAGGCACTGCCATTCTCCAAAGAATCCAGGTGGTGCCTCAGTCCCTCTTCCTCGTGAGCAGGGGGAAAACATTTAGATGGCCAAAATCAGCCCTCTAAATAGTTTGGAGGGCGAAGGAAGTGCAGAGGCAATCCTTGCTTCCAGTTCCATGCTTCTCCCGCCTTCCATTGGATGCCTGTAATCTTCCGAGGTTGGAGTGTTGCGGGCAGCCACATTGGATGGCGCCCTTAGTTCATTTCTATCTCTCTTTCTCACTCTGTCCATACCATAATTCAGAGGTGGGGATCTTCAGGCCTGGGAACCAAATCTGGCCCTTCTGGCATCCCAATCTGGCCCTCTGGGGTTCCCCCAGATGCGCATCCCTTCCCCTCCAACAACCAATTGCTTGGTGGTTTCCTAGCTTTTGTGTAGTTCTTTCCCCATTCTAAGAGGTTGAAATGCCTCTCCTAAGGCTTAGTTACTGGTAGTAAGAGCTTTAAGCTACAATATGCTGGTATTTTTTTCTATTTTGGCCCCACCCCATTCATACTCAAACCTTATACCATGAAGCCACTCACTCCCATTACTCAATACACTTCAGGTACAATCCTATGCGTGTTTAGACAGAAAACACACACACATAGGATTGCCCCCTTAAGCTTCTAGCCTATTATCCATGTCGTATAAAATATCAATACTATCTTTACAAAATAAAGATGGAACTTTGAGTCTCTGTGGGGTTTTTTGCACATTCCCCCCCCCCTTCTTGCCAATGTATATTATAAACGGGAACCACTTTTCAGGGAAATTATTATTGCAGTTCAGTTATATATAAGCTTTAATTTGGGTTGATATTTTATGTATAGCGATTAGTTTACACGCTTCAGCAAACCATCATCCTTTTCTGGAGGATGTGTAACTACATTTCCACTAATATGCTAACCGGAATCTTGATGTTGTTACTAAGAGACCAATAATATCTCTATGCATTCAGGTTTTGTTGTACTCTAATTAAAGGAAGGAACTGCTGCCACGCCAGCCAAGGGAGTGTCCTCATCCCAGTAGGCAAGAGCAGGTCAGGTGACACTTCCTGACTCCTATAAAAGCTCTGGGTCAAGCTTCCACACTCTTCTGAAAAAGGAGACCTGCCACTGCCTCATAGGGTGGCCATGTACACACATCACCAAAAAAAGAGGAATTTCATCACCAAAAATGAGGAGGGCAAAACAGGACACCAGTTTGCATGACATTTGCATTTGCTGATTCATATAGGTGCAAATTTAGAAATTATAACTATAATTCAAATAGAAATACAATACATCTCCACATATTGGAGAAGACTGACCAGGTGACTTCTGTGCCTTCCCAGCCTGCTGCTTTCCAGAAGCTAAGTGTTGATGGGCAACAAGGTCCCTCCTTCCCTCCTTATAGTTCTTTGACTTTAAATTAGACTTAGACTGGACAAACTTTCAAATAAAAGATTGTCCTCTGCCAGCTCTCCAAAATAGAGGACTGTCCTCTGTAAAGTAGGACACCTCGCCACTCTACGATGTTTTGCCATGACCCCTGACTGTGGAACACTCGCCCCAGTGAGGACCGCCTGGTGCCAACATTATCCTCTTTTTGGCGCCAGGTCAAGACTTGCCTCTACTCCTAGGCATTTGAAGACATATGATAAGCTTTTCATTCTGTACTGATGTTTTTGTATTTTAACGGAAATTGGTTTAAGCTATTCTATATTTTGTATGTTTTAATAATTTTGCTATAAGTCACTTTGGGTCTTATTTAAAGAGAAAGACAGCTAAGAAATAACAACAACAAGTAATAATGTCTCAGCTTCATAGGAGCCAGGTCTGAAAGCATTGTCAGACAATTGTGCTTAGAAATGCATCCTTAAGGTAAAATGAGGGATCAATTTGATTATATGAATTCACTACCACCACGAAGATGTTGGTAAATACACTGGGTACAATTAAGCCAAAGTTAAGTACTTCTTTATACGTCCCATTGACTTCATGGGAGAGATTTAGGCTCATGTTTGATTCTCACGCTGAAACTAATGGAGTGTAAAAGTGCTTAAGTTTGTCTAGATTGAGCCCATTACTTGGATGTAAGTATGGTTGAAATCAGTGGATCTTTCCTCCAAGTAATGTGTTTATGCTAGGAATATTACATGCATAAATTACAGACTGCCTATCAAGTATTGTAGTAATTTCCATAAGAAATTACAGAAAAATTCTTTTTTTATTATTATTGCTTGGTTGGGGTGGGGTAGGGAAGCATTCATTAATCACTCATTCAACTACAAATTCGTTTAGGATAACATATATAAAATTAATTATTTTGTCTATGTCTGTACGTGCATATTTACATTATAACTAGATGTCACCTTTTACCGTAATTCCTTTCTCATGAATGCTTTGATTCATCCAATATATCATTGTCCAGATGCTTTGCACTAAATACTTTACTGAATATCTCCATGAAACTATGAGCAATAAGCACATATAGTTTGGATCTCAGAATATCTCTCTTGAAGTAACATTTCTTGCATTTATATTTGCGCAGGTTGGGGAAAGGCCTGTGAAAGAAGAATTTTGTCCTCCACCATATACTCACTATGAGGTGCCTCCAAGCTTTTACCGCTCCGCAATGATACTGAAGCCCCAGTTAGGGCTGGGTGCCGTTTCCAGGTTACCGTCTGCAAAAAGCAGGATTTTGATTGCAAGTCAAAGGTCTTCAACAAGCTGCATCCACCCACAAGGGCCAATCACTAGTTCTCCTGCACTTTTCCATCCTGATGCTTCAGGTAATGAATGTCACTGTCTCTCTTTTAATTATGGTGGCTAATTTTTTTTCTTCCAAAAATGGGGACCTCAGAATGAGCAGAACTTTGGTCAGTCTAATCAGAGCAATTAGGGCAGCAGTCCTATACCCCAGCCTTCCCCTACCTGGTGTCACCCACATGTGTTGAACTACATCTCCCATCAGCCCCAGCTTGCATGGCCATGAGCCTTACTACTGAGTAAACATGCATAAAATTGCACTACATATCTAATAACAGTGATGTGGTGATTTTTTTTCATTTGGTTAGTAGAGAACTTCTATCTTGTGCATTCATTAAATGATCCACTATCACTGGGAAGTGCATCCATATAGTCAAATAATTACTGTAGAGGGAGCCCCCTGTAATCCTGCCATCCAGAATCCATGAGGACTACAGAGTTTTCTATTAAATTAACATTTTTAAATATATGTAAAAATGAAC
This sequence comes from Shinisaurus crocodilurus, assembly GCA_021292165.1. Classification (NCBI taxonomy): domain Eukaryota; kingdom Metazoa; phylum Chordata; class Lepidosauria; order Squamata; family Shinisauridae; genus Shinisaurus; species Shinisaurus crocodilurus. The sequence goes on along the minus strand of CM037878.1, from coordinate 261,603,382 downwards.
AATATTTGTAAGACAAAGTGGTCCCGTGGGCCATGTTTACCTGAATGTTCATTCACTCAACACAATCAAATGTGGCTTGCTTTCATTCATCAACTAATGCCCATCAGTATGATCTCTCCCCCCCCCGCCCCCGCCCTGCCGATTCATAGGATGTTTATAAATGCAGGCATTAGGACTGTGCTAAATGTTTACCAATTTTGGGTTTGGAGGCAAAGGTAAGTGTTTTTAGGGACCCTCAGAACATTACCCAACAAATCCATACCTTTGATAATGTTCTTTCCTTTTTGCATATGTTAAGGGTAATAATAGCTGCAATCAGCTGCTGCTTCAGCTCCATTTTCCTCTGGGATACAAGCTTCTTTACTATGTGATCCCAACCGACCAAGGATCATGTAGTGAACCTGATGACATCATAAGTCTACATGTTCTTAGCAAGAGTTCTAGAATTCCCTGTAAAACAGCCTGTAGGTCTTAATGGTATTAACATAGTATATTTAAAGATTAATTACCTTTGTAAGCATCTTTGGAATGTCCCCTCTTCTTTTTTGTGGTTTAAAGATGCCGGCCTCTTTATTACTGAGGTTTCCATAAAAGTCACCTCTCCTGTCACTCGACCCTCCCCCACCCTCCAACAACAAGCAAATACCACCTCCCACTTAAATACCACCTCCCACCATGCGGTTCTAAAATAGCACCCCTAACTCTACTCCCAGTAGCAAAATCAACTTCCACTAACATGGTAGAGGAGAAATGCACTGTATTATAAATAATTATGGAAGTATTATACACATGTTTTTCCCTAGTTGTTTCAAGATACTGTGGATTAATCTTGCCAGCCATTGGAGCTCTGTGTTTAATTGATTTTAAGTTACAGAAGACTTTTTCCGGAGTGTTTGCTGATACCTTCAGTTTTTCCAGCAGTTTTGGAAGAGGCATATTCTTTCTATTTGTGGTATTTCACTTCTATTTCCCCTTGTGACCACTGAGGGGAAAATCTTTTTTTTTTAAAAGAGGTGCCGTACTTTGCCTTTATAATTAAGTCTTTTCTGCTGATTTGCTTTTGATTGGTTACTCCTGACATGTGTATTAAAAATGGAATATAATATTGTATTGTTTTTCTGATACCCCTGATGTGCAATCCCTAATTTACAGTGCAATCCTATACATGATTGCACATCTTTACATCAGCAGTGGTCCCCCTGTGGTGAGCTCTCTCCCTCCCTGATGTAATGTCTGGAGCATTCACCATGGGATTAGTCAGAAGCATCACTGTGAGTTCTTCGCCTCTGCCAGTGACGTGGAATCGAGGTGAGAAAACTGATAGTCTGATGATTCTGGGTCATGTTTTGAAAGTTTCTGGGCATTGCAGGCAGGGAGCGGGAGCATTTATCGGGGATTCCATTTTCGGTGGCATCCCCACAATGGGCATTAACATGTAGCTCCCTGCTCAACATATACAACTCTTCACAAGATCATAAAAAGCTTAGGAGGAAATGTCTTAGGAATATAGCTGACAGCACCTAGTCCTGTCCCGCTTTACTGCGTTACTGTAGCAGAAGCTGTTTATACACTCCAGGAAAACAGATCACTTAATTTGATAAGGTTGTCAGTCTTACACATTTGCTTTACTCTGACTAAATGCATAAATAGCTACGTATAAATGTAACAAATGCTATTCCGTTGTTTGTATTTTCATGAATGAGCTTGGCATAGTGGTGAGAGTGTTGGACTGGGACTCGGGAGATCCGGGTTCTAGTCCCTGCTTGGTCATGAAGCTCACTGGGTGACTTTGGGCCAGTCACTGACACACAGCCTAACCTACCTCACAGGGTTTTTGTGAAGATAAAATGGAGAGGAAGAGGATTATGTAAGCCGCCTCGGGTTCCTTGTGCGAAAAAAGGCGGGGTATAAATATAATAAATAAATAAACGGAAAGTAGAGGTGGGAGAATGACTGATTTAGGCTGCAATTCGATGCAGACGTACCTGAGAGTCAGTTCCATTGAACAGAGTGGGACTTCTGAGTAAACATGCATAGGATTTTTCAGCTAGAAGTGATCATTCTGTAACAAGAATCAAATGTTATTTATTTGTGTATTTATTACATTTATATCTCACCTTTCCTCCAAGGAGGTCAAGGTAACATAGCTGGTTCACTCTCCCCTATTTTATCCTCATAATAACCCTTTGAGGTATGTTAGGCTGAGAGAAAGTAGGTGGCGGTCAAAGCTCACCCAGTGAGCTTCATGGGTGACAGCAGATTTGAACCTGGGTCTCCCCAGTCCTAGTCTGATACTCTAACCACTACACAACACTGGCACGACATTAAGTGATATCAGTCTTTCCAGTTCACTCTGATTGCTTCCCCTTTCTATTTGCGATAGTTTGATGAATCATAAAAAGGCCAGCCATTATTCTTTCAGGAATTTGACATTCTTTATCTCTGCCAACAGATTTCCCGTTAATTTAACACACTGTTGGGTTGCATCTTATCTCTTTTCATCTGCCTTAGTGCTTTTTATGTGATATTAGAGCAACAGAATCAAGTACAGCTCAGATAATTGTCCTACAAAGATGAAAGATGATGAAATACAAGCACTAAACAGTAACTTTTTCACTCATTACCTTGCAGGAGCTTGAAAGAAAAGACATTTTACTGGTTTGAGCAAGAGGGAGGGAAGAAGGAAGAGGCAAAGGGAATCAGGGGGTATGGTTGATTACGGTATTGTCAGCTTGTACACAGTACATATTTTTTGTGTGAGGTGTGTGATGACCACCCCTCACCCTATACCCAGGTGGGGGTGTTGCTGCCTCACCTAATGACCGAGGAGGACACCTGTCTCACCTCAGGATCTGCCCTGCCACCCAGATACTGTGAGAGCTGGACGGACCCGGGTTCAAAAGCTCCCCTAGCCAATGACCCTCAGTCCCAGTCACGCAGGCGGAAGGAGGAGATAACAGCAGTTAATAAAGATTAAAGAGTTTATTTGTAAGACCCAATTACATGGGATTAAGGCAATCAATGCATCTCTACTCACTACATCATTGCAGACTCAAATCCTATACCCCAGTGGTAAGGCTAGATGAAGTGAAGTCCAAGAACAATACACATGTCGTGTCGAGACGAGCAAGCCAGCAAGGAGAAGGAGAGCAATGAGGAAAGCTATCAACAAGTGTGCCAGCTTATATACCCCAGACCCTGCATCTATAAATAGGATATTACTCACCCAGTTGTATAACCCATTCATCAACATGTTTACTGCTTCAAACCTGTTCAAGGCTGCTGAGTCACATCATCTCGAGACCATGTCTCGTGACCAAAGACCTTGAGTATTTGAACTCAAGAGACACTCACCATGTCAGGTGATAATCTCGATGTCAGGTGGTAATCTCGTTCTGCCTATGCAAAACCCAAAATCCCCCTGCTTTTGCATTTGCGCAGAACGTGGTCATTTACCTCATACAACAGCAACAGCTTTGTTGACATCTGATGCTGTTCCTTCATCTATGGACTTTGACTTTAAAAACTTCTGCAGGAATGACTTTACCTGTCAGAAATTCGAACCACCATCAAATCACTTCTGATGTATCCCTCCTTATAACACAGTTTTATTTGCAAACCCAAAACGTTGTGTATTGCTATCTGCCTGCAGCATAGCAATTCTGCCTTGGTTTCCTGAAAAAACTGTAATAGGTTTTTCACATCAATCTCAGCATTATTTAAACATTTTTTTTTACAATTTAAACTATTTAAACAAATGCAATAACTATTCAAGCTTTACAATAGCATAATAGCACAATACATAATACAATGCATTCAGTTCAGCTTCAGTTGAACTCCAACCTCTAGATGATTGTTTCTAACAAAATCAATCAAACAAAGTATGATTATAAAAATAACAAACTTCAGGTGTGTTCTTGTTGTTCTTACTATCACAACCACAACTGGCATTTCTGTGAATCTGTAAGCCACCTGTGCTCTGACTTGTAACTCTTAGTCTGAAGTGTGATGTTCCTTCCAGATAACACTCAACTCCTTTTCCAGAGCTTTCCAAGCATGTCCTGTTGGTCTAACAGTCTGCCTATTACACTGGCAGCAATACCTGGCCTTGTTGCTTGTACAGTAAAGCTCAACAGCCCAATGCTTCCGTGTAGCATTCAAACTGCTTTTCCATCAGCATGTGCTTGAAAATCCTCAATTATTTGGAGTCTCTCACTGAGTTAACTATCTCCAAAATTCTCAATCACATCCATGATATTTCTCTGGTTTGTTGCAGTAAGATACTGCCCTCTTGGTTTTCCTTTTCAACTTCTATTTACAAATAAACAGTTGATCCACCACCAAGCAGTTTCATTTTCAAATGAAATTCCAAACCCTGGATCAATTATATCATATTGCTTTTATCTGTCCAGAAAAAACAATAGATCATCCATCTAAACAAAGTACATACAGTCTATGTCCCTGTTTCTCCCGTTCAACAAACAAACATTGATCTGCCTCTCCGTGCAAACCTCAATTCAACAATGTTTGAGTTCAAAACAGAATTCCAGCCTCCAGCTGATTTCTAGCTTTTCCTAAAGAAAATCTCAGACAGTTTTCCATTTAAAGACTTCCTCTCATTTAAAATGCTTATGTTCCAATATTTCAACTGTGAAATATTCTTACATCTTTACATTCTTAAACATCAGTCTAACTGTTTCCAAAGCAAATTGTTGTTGCACTCATTCATGATTATCCTGCTCCTTTTAACTTAAAGCAAAAATCACAAGCAACCAATCTTGCTATTTGACACACATAACCTTTTTCAATCTGGTTAGTTTTCATCTAAAAAAAATCTATCTGGTAACAATGAGTTCCATGGACTGCTGTTTGTTTCACCAGCTTCCATGTTTTGTTCTTTATCCAAAGAATTCAACTCAGCTTGCATAGCCTGAAGCTATGGTTCAGCTTCCTTAACAGACAATTTTTCACCTCTTTGAAATTTTCAGCTTTCAAATGGTTTTTCCTGCAAATTTATCCTGATATCTCACAGGTTGTTTGACTCACCTGTTGCTTACCTCATCAGTTATCAGGTTCTTGTTCCAATGAAATTGCACCAATGATGAACAATCATTTGTTTAGTCTCCACCTCTAAACCAAATGTGTATCAGAGTTTGTCAAATTTACCTGACTGTCTTTCAGCAAATGCTTTACTATTCTGACTCTGAGCTTGATGCATCCCCTGCATTAACAGAATTAATTTTGAAAAATGATCTCACATTTTCATTCAGCATTATACTAAACACTTCTAGATAATCTCACTATCCAAGTGTTATTCATGTAAAACACAATATTCTCATTTCTAGAAAAATCTCATGTAAGCTCCCTTACAGATTTCTTCTAACTTTGAGGTGTATGTACCTACATATCAGATCCAAGATCCTGAAATGTTTATCCAGAAGATTCTTCCTTCTACACTACTTTCTATAAGGTGTACAGTTCATCACACAGAACTAAAACTTCTATCATGTACATAATCAAAACATTTAAGAGCTTCTACCCAAACCTCATTATCCAAATTAGTATCACCTCTTCTGAGTGTTTGTTTACTCTTCCACACATTCATGTGTTCAATATCACATCCTGTTAGAAATGCATCTAAACATGCACTGAATTGAACTTCCCCATATCTCAAAGGAAATAGGTAACATGGGTAATATGCTTGTTTCCCATCCAAGCACAAAACACCTTGACTCTGTTCAATATTGCAGCTTTCTATCTAACATGTACACAACCTGTACTTCGTGTATTGATCAATTGACATCATGAAATAACGTGCCTTTCCTCTAAAAACCATCAGAGTATCCACAAGATCACCAAGAACAAATTTAAATGAAATGAACTGTTTTTTCAGCTTGCCTTCCAGCTTGCCTTTCAGCTTTACCTGTTGAAGCTAGCATCCCTTGTTTATGTGCACAAAATTCCTTTCATGTGAAAATTACAATTTCCAAATGCTTTCCCCACAACACAGTTTGCATTTTCTTTCACAGGCCTGTGAATCTAAATGATCAAACAATCATGTGATATGCATGCATGTACATGTCATACATATAAGCATTTAACTTTTTTATAGTTGCATCAGTACAACTTTCCATTTCTTTATTACATCATTACAATATAAAAGAAATAATCCATCTCTTAGCTTTGCCATATAAACATACCTACTAATTATTCAGTAGTCTACATTTTGCTACAGAAAAATCCACAATATACTCACAAGTCATATATACATTCAGTACATTTCCTGACATTTTCAAAGCATATATTACACTTTCTTGAGTCCAAGTTATCCAACTTTCAAGAAATACATTTTCAAAAACATGACTGTTAAACTCTGACCATTTGCATAGTACTCTTCCTGTTTATTCATGTCCAACACAGAAAGCTTCGTTTAAACAATCCACTGTTTCTGCTCACAACAAAATAATGTCCATTTTGTTATGTCCTGGGTTACAACACAAAGTTTTTCCCTTCAGCAGCACCCCTGCTGATTTCAAGCTCCTTCTTCTGTGATCCCACATGAAGAAAATGAAGAACAGCTTCCCATTTTAAGCACAGCTTTCTCTGTTCAAAACTGTTGCACTGCTTTTTTTCTGCTGTCTTAAAACCACGCCTCCGCTGGTTTGATACAGCCTCCCGTGTAGTATCAGGTTTCCCAGATACGTTCCTGTCACACGTGACTTTGCTTTGCTGCGACATGACGCTCCAGACGCTTTACCCACGTCAGACGTAATCCACGCATTTGTAATCCAAGCCACTTGTTGATACAATGCAAAAGATAGCTGATCCGCTGCTGTGTGAAGAAGTAAACTGTAAATGAAATATGATCCTCCTGCCTGTAGCCTTGAGTAGACACAGAGCCTCCTGAAGATTATTTCCTTGCCCGATACAGCTCCTTGACAATCACTCCAGCAAGCTGTGGAAAACGAAATCCTTGTGTCCAGCATTGTTCATTTTTCAGCCTAGTAGCTGCCCGATAGCCTCGGATTTTGCCAAGCCTGGCACCTCCGCTTCAGCTGCTTTCAAAACGAAAAATCCTCCGTCTCTCTGTCCTGCATTTTTCAGTTGTGCTGCATTCCAAGCCGCTGTTATCAGCACCCAGCTTTAGCAACACTGCATCGCCTTTCCGGTTATTTACAAACCGTTCTTACAAATAGTAAACAAATTCCTTTAACTCTATAACTGCTGAATTTTTCCGAACTGCGTCTCTGTGGCTTATCTGCCCCATCTGAGATAACCATCAGATCCTTATCTCTGCGCCCATAACCAGATGTGAGAGCTGGACTGACCCGGGTTCAAAAGCTCCCCTAGCCAATGACCCTCAGTCCCAGTCACGCAGGCGGAAGGAGGAGATAACAGCAGTTAATAAAGATTAAAGAGTTTATTTGTAAGACCCAATTACATGGGATTAAGGCAATCAATGCATCTCTACTCACTACATCATTGCAGACTCAAATCCTATACCCCAGTGGTAAGGCTAGATGAAGTGAAGTCCAAGAACAATACACATGTCGTGTCGAGACGAGCAAGCCAGCAAGGAGAAGGAGAGCAATGAGGAAAGCTATCAACAAGTGTGCCAGCTTATATACCCCAGACCCTGCATCTATAAATAGGATATTACTCACCCAGTTGTATAACCCATTCATCAACATGTTTACTGCTTCAAACCTGTTCAAGGCTGCTGAGTCACATCATCTCGAGACCATGTCTCGTGACCAAAGACCTTGAGTATTTGAACTCAAGAGACACTCACCATGTCAGGTGATAATCTCGATGTCAGGTGGTAATCTCGTTCTGCCTATGCAAAACCCAACAGATACACCTCCCAGATAGCCAGTGCCTATCTCCACACTGCTATTGGGATGACTACCACTGCTGGGACTTTTGTGCCACCCACCCAGCCTGCTAAACTTAATAGATGCTGTCCTTTCTCACTTGTTTATCCCACCTACTGTGGGCTTTTCCCTTCAGGTATGCCGCCATCAAACCTCTAAGTAGCGTGTGTCCCTTGCGAGGCACCTGGGGTTAACCAAAGCCGTGTCTGTAATTATAGATGGAAAACAGGCTGTTTTCACACAAAAAGAACAAGATTTATTTTGGGCAGACAGGTAGGAAATCGAGGTCAGGGAACATAAGGGATTCAGGGGTCAAATATGGGTTTCAGTAAAATACAGGTAATTAAATACTTTTCTGGATATAGCACTTCTACTCTTCTAACAGACTGATTTCTCAAACCTTCCTATCTCTCTACCTCCCTCTTCCCTCCCTCTAAGCCCAGCCCAGCCCCCTCTCTCCGTCTAACCCCTACTCTAACTGCCCCCCCTTTAAAAATCCAATCATTCCTTCCCCAGCCAATCACACGTAAGCTACAGCTGAACATTCCATTCATTCCAGCTGTCAATCATACACCCGAGGTACATTATATACAAACCTCAGTAGGTATTTCCCCTTTACATAGAACCAGAATCATCACATGGTGGAGTTCAGGGGTGGGGAACCACAAGCCTGGGAGGGCCAAATACCTCCCTTTCCCCACTTACTTTGAGACAAGTGAGCAGCCGCAGCCGCCACCGCCAAAAAAGCCAGTCTCACCGGTAAATGCTGCAGCTGCTCCCACCGTTTAAATCCACACACACACATACAATATCTCAGGGTTCCTGAAGGAGTGTCACTGTAGAGCAATGCTCAGTCAGGACCCCAGACATATGGTGGGGGAATTTAAAGTTTATGGGGCGCTGGACCTCCGGAGGGCTCAGGCCCTCGGCAAATGCCTGATGGTGCCGACTGCTAATGTTGGGCCTGCCATTAATGTTGGAATCAGAACTCAGAGTTCCATGCTAACCTGAAATCCTTTAAGTGGAGAATACGGACTGTACCTGCTCATACACCCATGGCCTGTACTCTAATATATCTCCATCTACACCCTCCTCTGAAAACGCTGGTGTAGGAACTATTCCACTATATGCGTGACTTCTTAGGTACAGTGGAGAATGCTTCTGGAACTTGTGTAGGGTGGCGACTTAAGAATCACAAAAAAAAAAGAGGACAAAAAAGATCCCAATTTGTATAAAATTTGCATGTGCTAATTTATATGAATCAAGGCCAATTTAGAAATGATTGTTATAATTTAAAGAGAAATACAGCCCATCTGCCCATAGTGTAGAAGACTGTGACCAGGTGACCTGTGTGCCTTGCTCAGTCTGTTGTCCAGATGCTGTTAATGGGCAAGTTCAAGGCCCAGCTCTTCCTTCTGATGGTTCTTCATCTTTAAACTGAACTTGGACTGGACTGCCCTCCAAATAGAGGATTCCTTCAAAATTGAGGGCAGTCCTCTGGCAGACTTTCAAATAGAGGACTGTCCTCTGTAAAAGAGGACACAGGGCCACCAGAAACACCATGTTGGTGCCAAGATATATCCATTATAGTACAATTCATGAAGGTCAAAAGAAGAACAGCTCTGCATACCTCATGCTGCAGCTTGGGTTTTCCTGACTGGAAACATCTCAGATGAGCTGAGAAAAATTGCTACATACCAACACAGAAGCAAACCTTGCTTGTAGTATTCTGTTTTTGAATACTTGACTGCCCTTCTGCCTGGAAGCAGCTGCTTGTGTTCCCATGACTGCTATCAAGTTACTAGGAATGAAGAATTTACCTGCTGCAGGGCTCTACCAACAAGAGGAGTAGTTAGTTGCTAATTATCTTCAGCTTTGGCCTGATTTTATCTTTAACTTCAAACCTGAGAATCTACATTTATTTTTTTATAGTATATCCTGAACCACTGAGCATTTTTTTTCAAACAAATTTATCTGCCTTGCTGTAATACTTGAGGCAAATGCAATATGCAGTAATGAAGATTTTATCTTCACTTCATACTGAAAACTCCTAATTCTTGCACAGCATGGAAGATAGTGGCTCTCAAGAAAAGCTGACAATATTTACCCTGCAAAGCAGCTGAAGGCGATATCCCTATGTCTTTGCACACACGGGGCCATCAGAGCTGGACATAAAAAGGTTTATTAGTTTCAAACTGTTGTAGCCGTCATTGAATGACTGACTTCATATATATACTGTCTGAAATGATGTGATAGGGAATGGGGAAAATACTTAATGACATGTTCATTACCAGGACAAAATATTGTCACATATTCAAAGGTGAAACCTAAAGAGGGCAGCACTTCCAAAACCAAGATGGAAATTGAGTCCCATGAATGTGAAAAAAAATATTGAAGAACAGCTCCTGGTACTGTAGTCAAACACTCCACTGCTATTCGGTTAACTCTAATGAATTTTGAACAAAGCCACCAAACGTTGTGTGATGTGGAAATGGCTCCAGAGGATCTGAAAATGACTGCTAAATGAGCCGTAATGTTTGTGCGTAGGCACTGTAATGAAGCAGCTGGAATCAAAATAAGGATTCCTTTAACCAGAGTGAGTGGTACACTGCCAGCCACCCACGGCCTCAAGTCCAATTAAAACAGTACAACCTTTGAAACATTCTGCCCCATGTTGGTGCTCCAGGAGTAACACTGAAAAACTCTTCACCATGTGCATTACTTCAATCAAATGCAGCATCTGCATGCTACCACTATGTATCTTCGGGTGTAGTAGCACTTGTGTAATTGGGGAGATGTATGGGGAGTGGGACGCCTAACTATTATACCCACTATAGGGGTTGCAATTTGCTACTGTTGGGAAAGGCATTTATAAACCAGGCTATATATTAATTCTAAAACAAGTTCCCCTCTATGTAAGCCACTTCTACTAAAAGCCTGTCCACTATTTTCTGTAAAACCTTCAAATTGGAGATTATACCACTGCTGAACAGGTAATTAGGAAATTCTAAATAATAAAGACACCAGGCAGAAAGTGCTTGTGATATAACTATCAACTTTATTAAATTCTACTATTTTACACTTAATTTGTTGTAGAAAATGTAGTTTCCTGTAGGAGACAGTTTCAGTATTACATGCCTCTTGCTATTAGTTTTCTTTTGTATTGGCTTCAACAGCCCAGCTATAATGCCACTGCCACTCATTTAGCATAATCCTGTCTGTGACTGTGTTGCACTTGGGTTTTCTAAGGTGAGCTCCAGTGAGTGTTCATCATCATTAGCATGGTAGTGTCTTGGATTCCTGTCAAAGCACGGGGTGATCAGGATGACTTACCACGCGTGGCCCAACCATTGCCAATCCCATAGCACAACAAGGAGGTTGGCCACTGACAACACCAGGATTACCCTGGCAACTGGGGTGACAGCAGAGTTAAGGCTCGGGCACCAAGGAGAAGGAATACCATGACTCATTTGCCCAGGCAGTGTAGAAACAGTGCTCTCGGAAGAGTCCCAGATTGTCAGGGTCTGTCCTGCAGCACCATCTGGCGGCAGATGGCATATGGCCGGTCGCAGGGTGTGAGCCCTGGCTGGTAGACCCTTGCAGAGTTCAGGCCCAGACCAGCAGACACTCCAGGTGGGCTAATGCGGACCAGCTGGGAGCTGCCAGGAAAGGGCTATATAAGAGCTGCATTTCACCTTCAGCCTTTGCCACAGCAACACAAGTCTTTTGTGCTACCTGCAGCCTGTTCCTGATCTCCTGCCACATACAACCTTGCCTTGCCATGCTTGACCTGCCACTTGTCCCTGACCAATGCTTCTGCCTCTGGCCCTGCTCAGCCTGGTACATCTTGGTTCCTGTTCCTGCCTCTTCCTTACCCCTGCCTCTTCCTGGACCCATTGCCTGGACTTGCCTTCTGCCTCTGGCCCCTGCCTGAACTCTGTTGCTCTAACCTGTGCTGGACTTTCTGCCTGTTGCCTGGACTCACCCTCTGCCTCTGGCCCCTGTATGGACTCTGTTGTCCTGAACCCGTGTGAAACCTTGGGCCTGCTATCTGTCCCTGTCTCCATCTTTCATGGCTCCGGCATTCCAGTCCTGAACCCTTGCCATCCTGACACAGATGTCCCTTGAGAAGCTTGGAGACCTCAGGCAACATGATGCATTACAACAAGCCTCACAATATTTTAAGGGGCAGCCCCATATCTTGGCAGGGTGCAGAGAGACCAAGCTAGGGTGGCCACCTATGAATCACCCCCCAAAAGGGGACCCCAATTTGCATAAAATCTGCATATGCTAATTTATATGTATAGATGCAAAATTATTATAACTTAAATAGAAATACAGTACATCTCACCATAGTGTGGAAGACTGTGCTTAGGTGACTTGTGTGCCTTGTTCAGTCTGCTGTCCTGGTGCTGTGGGTGGGTGGGCAACTTCAAGGCCCAGCTTTGTCTTCTTAGAATTCCTTACCCTTTAACCAGACTTGGACTGGACAGCCCTTCCAATAAAATATGTCTTCAAAATAAAGCACAATCCTCTGGCAGGCCTTCAAATAGAGGACTGTCCTCTGTAAAAGAGGACACATGGCCACCCTAGACCAAGGTAGGAAAGGGAAGGATCAGGATTGACTGCTCGACTCTCCCCCCTCCATAGCAAAGGCTGTAGGGGTTAAGGGGGTCCTGGGGGATGTGGTCCTACAACTAGGGTTGCCAAGTGCCTCCCCACTCCAGAGAAGTCATGTACAGATCTGAGGAACACAGTTTCAACTTCACATATATTAGCAGGCACCATCAGTATAGTTCCTTCACTATTTGAAGAATTTTGATTTCACAATTACAAGGGTGCTAAAAACTGAGGCATGGGGGCCAAATCCAGCCCACCTGGGGGCCAAATCCAGCCATCTAGAGTTCTCCAAAAGACCATGCCCCCTTCCCTTGGCCACACACCCCTTTCCCCAAGCCACTGATTTTTCGATAAGCAATTCTGGTTTTTTCTGCCATCGTACCTATGACACATACACATTTTAAAATTTTGCATATAACATATTTTTTTTTCCAGTTGATATTAAAAAAGGCCCAAGTCCAAATGCTACGAAGTCAAATCTTCCGAAACCATGCCAATCTGGACTCCGACCTCCTGGCTATTCGCGACTGCCGGCCACTAAACTGGCAGCATTTGGTTTTGTCCGGAGCTCGAGTGTCTCCTCAATCTCAAGCAACCAATCCAGTGACAGTGTCCAGAGTGATCAAAGCAGGACAGCCAACCGTAAGTCCGACAACATTATTCTGATCCCAGATATTAATTAGCTATGTTGCAGAGAGAAGAAGGGGGGTGGATGAAAGGGGAAATGTAATCCCTACTATGATGTTGTTAGTGATCTTCCCCAGTGCACATTTCTGTGGGTGAATGCCCGTTGCTTACTTTTGAATTTTTATGAAATAATGATGGATGAATAATTCCCCATGATAAATTGCTCAGATAGGGTTTTTCTCTCCAGGTAGCTTGGGGGGGGGGGGGTATGCATCTCATGCAGTTCTGCATTTTCTTTCTTTTTCTTTTTACCTTTTTGACGAATTAGCCCTCTTCCAAGCTGATGTAAGTAAATAAGCACAAATAGATGCCCTGCGTCAGCATGCCACACTCATAAAATATGGGCACTTCAGGGAAAGATTATGTGAAATAAGCAGTCTATTCTTTCTGCTTTGCTCTTGTTCTGGATATCTCTTTCGTGTAGTGAGCCAAGCTTGGTTTAGGAAGCTAATAAAATCATGCTAGGGATTTAAAATAGGATCAGAATTTTGCTATCTTTTTTTTTTTTTTTGGTGCCTTGGTCTCCTTTTCAGCCACGGCAAAGAACTCTTGGCTGAAATGTCACCTCAAATCCTATTTTCTGTAGCTAATGTTAATTTTATTAAGTACAAAATAAGCGCACTGTGCATTCTTCGTGGGATGTATACGTGCCATGGGCTCGGAACACAAGCAGGGATTGTGGGCTTTATTTATTTTTTAATGCCAGTTCTTCTCTTTGAAGACCAGCTTCTGCATGAACCGTGTCAATTTCAAAGCAACTGTTATCACTCTTGAAGTGGTTCAGATTGAAGGTGCCAGCTTGCATAAAATGCCAGAGGTTTTTGGATGCTGCAGAGTCCTAAATCTTTCAGTGTTTATGTTAATTTTAAATGAATTACAATGAATAAAACAAAAACAAAACAAAAAATAGGCCACAACCAGTCCCAAGGACTTCCTTACACTTGCACAGTCAATTTAGTAATCAGTGGAGCCATGTGGGTTCTCTGAGCTTAGCAGCTGTACTGGAATACAAATATATGCTAATGACTTGATGGCACTATTACAGTGGTCTGTCACACACTGTACGTGCGGGGAAAGGTTTAACGAGGCGGCGGGAAGGCAGAGGGAAGCTACTCCAACGGGGCACAGAGCTCACACAAATGAAATATCTCCAGCCAAGCCTATAAGTGGAAGGAGGAGCACTTCAGCCCCTGTTGGTGGAAAACATTTTACTGGAGAGAAACAGGCCTTGCAAGACATCCAAGAAGCCACCCGGCCAATGCTAAAAACAGCTTTCAAGTGGGAAACAGTTGTGCCTCAAGAGAGCTGTCATTGGTAAAGGGCTTTTGCAGAGGCCTGAACTCCGTTCCATTCCTTATAACAGCGTTCTCCAACCTTGGATCCCCAGATGTTTTTGGCCTACAACTCCCAGCATGCCCCAGCCAGCTGGGTGGGGCATGCTGGGAGTTGTAGGCCAAAAGCATCTGGGGACCCAAGGTTGGAGAACGCTGCTTTATAGTGTAAGCTGATATGCGTCTACTCAGAAGTAAGTCCCACTGAATTCAGTAGGGTTTACTCCCTGGAGGGGGATATATATGATTCCAGTCTTAGCCACACAAAGTCTGTGAGAGTGTGGAGCAGGGCCGTCTCTGTTGCAATGCTCACCTCCCATAATTCTGATAGGGATGGGCGAACGCACGACGTTTAAATTTGCTAGGATTCTCTGAACATCATCTCACCCACACCTTTCCGTTGTCAGCAAAGAGGCTGCACATTGTCCTGGTCCTGTATTTCACTAAAGGCAAGCCTCCTCGACAAGTCAGAATAATGGTGAAAAGTTCTGAATCTGATGCACAACATTTTGAAAGAAATATATCATATGCTGAGAAAAGCTTGGAGAAAAAGGTACAAATGTGCCCATTTCCAGCACTTTTTAACTTGCTGTACCTGTGGCAATGTTTATCAGATTGGTCTGAAAGTTTGCACAACTGTAGATCTCATCAGGTAGATCATGGACACCATGTTTCAGGTTGTTAGCTCAGCAAGTGTCATTTTTATAAGCAGTAGAAGTTTGAGGCTTATAATGGCAGAACTTTTTTGTTTTTACAATTCACCTTACTAAAGGGGCTCTTCCATGCCTAGCTTCCAGCCCCCAGCACCACTCAGAGCTTTCCACGGTGCTGATCTATTTCCATTTTGCTTCCTGAGAAACCTGACCTAACCTGACCCGTATTTTGAAAGATAACTGAGTTTCAGTTTGCATAGTGGTTCAAAAGTGTGAAATTTGGTAAGTTTGCTTTAAGATGCAATCTGAACAAATTTCTTCCCCATCCCAACACAAAAGTAAATATAGGATTTCAGCCTAAGGCTCTTTGGAAACCTTTTCTGAACCAGGAGCTATGGATAGTTGGAACATATCCATTAGTAATTCAAGTAACTTTGAATTGTACTTTGGAGATTGTACAGAATTAGGAGCCTGTCCTGAGTATAGAAAGTTCTAGCTATGAAACTTGAAATGCCTAATTCAGCAGAATGCACATCTCCCACTTTCAGTTGAGACATCTTTGGGGAAGAAAAAGCACAGGTCTCCTGCATTTTCATTCTCCTCCCCTTTTAAAGTCCCAAAGTCGCACAAAGGGTGATTTGCTTTTGCTCCAATAAAACCCTTGAGAGAAAGTGCATTAGGCTCAATTTAAAGGTGATGCCTGGTGATTAAGAAGAACCTAGCCAGGCATTAGGGTGGCCAGGTGCCCTACTTTACAGGGGACAGCCCTCTGTTTTGGAGAGCAGGCAGAGGACAGTCCTCTATTTGAAGGTGTCCTCTCTTTGATGAGCTGCCCAGTCCAAGTCTGGTTTAAAGTTAAAGAGCCATATGGAGGGAGGGGCCTTGGAGTTGCCCACCCACAGGTAGCACCTGGACAGTAGACTGAGCAGGCACACAGGTCACCTGGTCAGCTTTCTCCACTATAATGAGATACATTGTATTTCTATTTAAGTTATAGTCATTTCTAAATTTGCATCTATGCATAAACATTTGCATATGCAAATGTTATGCAAATTGGTATCCTGTTTTGCCTTCATTTTTGGTGATGAAATTCCTCTTTTTTTGGTAATGCGTGAGTGGCCACCCTACCAGGCACTGTCACATTTAAACTGGGCCCTCCGATGACACAACTGCAACATAATATTAGCATGCCAGAGCAGCACTTGCACGGGTCACAGATCCCTGGCACTTTGGTTTATCTTTGAACAAGACATCAAGCAAACAGAACTCTTACACAGGTAACTTTTCCTTCTGAAGCCCTTGACATCCTGTTTAAATCAGGCCTTCTGTTCATATTTGAGGAATCTTTCTGCACACTTGTGATTCTAATTCTTGCAGGAGCTTTACTACTCACATGCCAAATTTATGGCAGGGCCAAAAATAGTCCTTGGCATTTCTTGTGTCTCTAGAGATGGTGCATTCACCTCACCTGACTGCTGGACCGATTTTCTGAACATCAGTATGTCAAGGAATTGTGAAAAATTCTAAAATACTAAAATACTTTCCTGGCAGAACTACTGATGGCCTTGGTATTTTTGTGTGTTTTGAGTTCTAATCACTATATGGCTTGCATTGGCATACATTAAGACGAGTATGCTAAATGACAATACATGTTACATCAGTATATTAGGTGGACAGAAATGGTTTCCTATTTGTAAAAAATGTTTTTTTATCTGATAAGGCTAATGGATAATGAAAAGAAATCTGGAGTGTAAGGCAGCAACAATAAATGTGATCTAATTAAACATGTGTCTTTATTTATTGCTTTGAAATAATAACCATTTTGGAGAGGTTATCGTTCATCTGGACTGCTGTTCTTCATGCCTTATAGCAGGGGTGTTGAACTTCTTTCAGCCCAAGGGCCGAATTCCATTTCAGAGAAGCTCATGGGGGCCGCATTACAGTGGTGGGCGAGGCTGAAGGCAAAAAGGGGTGGGCCCAAACATACCAGCATAGTTTAGCTTAAAGCTCTTACTGCCAGTACTAAAGCCTTAGGAGAGGCATTTAAACCTTTTTAAAAGTGTGCGTGTGAGGGGAACTGCACAAAGGCTGGGAAATTAACAAACAGTGGTTTGGGGAAAGAGCCGGGGAAGTGGTGTGACCATCTGCAGAACTCTGGAGGGCCAGATTTGGCCCCAAGGAGGACCAAACTTGACCCTTAGGCCTGAGGTTCTACACCCTTACCTTACAGAAAATCAACAATGAATATTATGCGTGTGAATTAACCCACAAAATAGGTAATGCTCATTCCTGTTGAATTTTTATTCCTCATAACTCAGTGCGATGCTGGCAAAATGGAACAAAGTAACAAAAATACTCAGGTGTACATGTTTCAAAGTTGGTGGACTGCAGCCCACAGACAAACAGACTCTGTCATCTAAACAAACATAATTTATGAAAATTTCTGGGCCAAATATTTTACCCCAGCACTAAATTAAATGTCTGGAGCTGGGTACATGTACGTCTCTCTCTCTCTCTCTCTCTCTCTCTCTCTCTCTCTCAAATCTCCCCCGCTTGCACACCCAATCCCTTTTAGCTTTCATATAGTAAGGATCTTACCTTATGCAAACCATTGATACTTATGAAGGATGGGATACAATCTTCCTTCTCATCCCGGACCGGAGACCACCCAAACTAACCTGGGGGTAATTTGTCATCTCCGGACAGATTTCCATCCCGCATATATCTCTGGCAGATGATTAATCAGAGTTTATATTGGAATAATAAATGACTCCCTCTCCATGTTCCATACTTTACGTACAACTGCAAAATGGAAATATTTTTAAGTAAAAGAAAAAGGCAATCCAAAACGATCAAGGGGTTGCCACCAGCTTTGCTAAGAACAAAGGCTGTAACCAGTTGGAAATGGGTTTGGAATTTGGTACGACAACTAATAATAATGGTGAATCTTAAAGTAAGTTTTTATAAGATGTTATTCCGAAGGCACGTTACTCCACTGAGATTAGTTAATGACATGTTGACAGCGTGATGCAATACATGCAGACACAGGATAGTATCCAATTTTAGTCGAATGTACAGTAGGCCCATTGAAATGAATGAGACTTTACTTTAGACCTATTGAATTGAATGGGACTTCTCTATGCAGGACTAAAATTGGATAATACTCATAGGTCACATCTACCGTACATGCCCTTATCTATTTTTGGGAAGCAGTTCTCTATCATATAGAGGAAATCAGTTCCTTTGTATTTATTGTATTATTTCATTTTGTGAAATAAATAATTCTAATAGATGATGACGAAATGACCATTCATCTGACTGCGGCAAGAATATCTATTATCCATATTAGGGAAAGGACATCCTGTTAATAGATTAGCTATTACACATCTGGGATATTATGTATATGATCAAATTAGCAGATGTAGTCAGAGATAGAGAAGTCAGACGAATGGGCAACAAGGTTATCAACAACTGAAGCGTTGGACGGAACTGGAAGATTCAGGACTCTATGTAACCGTATGTAATACCGGGTACAATTTAAGAACATGATATAAAACACCGAAGGCGCAATCCTATGCATGTTTAGACAGAAAAGTCCTACAACTCTCAGCATTCCCCAGCCAGAGATGTACAAGTAGGTTTGGCTGTGGCATTTGTGAATAATAACTTTTTAAAAGGGGCTTTTATTTGTTCCCAGTAAGCCCCCTGCTATTGAAAATATGGAGAATTTTCTTCAGGTCTCCCAAAAGAAATTGTGCATGCATGTTTGTGCGAGGGGGGGGGTGCCTCTCTCCATGAACTTCAGAGAATAACTTCAAACTTGAAATGGCTAGCCTTGATAGCGATGTTTGAGGGTTTCGTTTGGTCTGCGTGTTTAAGTGAACCATTCTGATTCACATTTCTCAGACTAATAGACAGATCAGAATCCAGTTCTCCTTTGGTTTTTGCACCTCTCCAAATTTTGAGATACTGTTCTCTCCTGAATGTACTAACATGCATGTAAAGATGCATATTTTAGGTTGAAATGCTTTCAGAACTGAGGGTAAAATGCATATTGTGTGTGTGGGAAATATGTAGAAAAAGAAAGCAACTGTGCACTTTAAAAAAAATAATAATCACGGATTGATGAGGAAACAGGACAGAACAGACTAATGAATGAAGACATGTAAAATGGGCATGCACTAGGGATAGATGTCTCTCTCTCTCTCTCTCTCTCTCTCTCTCTCTCTCCCCCCCCCCCCTACATAATGCTAGCTAAATAGAACTTCTGTGTACAGAGGTGCGAACCTTCTAAATGTCAGAGAGGGCAATCTCCTTCATGCCCTGTTTGAAAACATACTGAGGCATCTGAATGGCAGCTGTTTCAAGCAGAATAATGCGCTTGATCAGGGGTATTTAAACTGAGGGCTGGAGAAGCTCATGGGAACTGCATCCCGGTGCTAGGTGGTGCTTAAAGGGAAAAGGGGGTGGGGTGAAAGAGGAAAGGGGTGAGGCCTAAAACACCATAAATACCAGCATATTTTAGCTGAAATCTCTTACGGCCAGTAACTAAGCCTTAGGAGAGGCATCTCAACCTTTTAGAATGGGAAAACCATTGAAAAGCTGGGAACCACCAAACCAGGGGTAGGCAACATGGTGCCATGGGTCCTGGACACCATTACTGGCACCCCTAAGGTGCCCTGCCCCCCACTTTTTTTTTTTTAAGATTAACATATTTTCTTACTAGCTGTGGGTTAAAAGGAGCTGTTTAATGTGTTGGGGCTCAAACCCCACCTCTGCCTTGTACTCGCTCGGTATACTGAGCAGGTTACTTGTGAGTAGCCATGCCTCCTATGGCAGCCATTTTGTGGTGGTGCCTAGTAGGCCAGTTTCTCAAATTTCCGAAATATGGGCCCATGGTCCAAAAAGGTTGCCTACCCCTGAGCCAACCCTTTCCTTGTCACAATCACAGAATCACAGGCTTGGAAGGCACCTCCAGGAAATCATCCAGAGCAAGCCCAAATCTCTACAATCACAAGTTGCCTTTGTATTTTTGGCATTTCCATTAATTAAAACCCCCAGCTCACCTCACTTCCCATTCATTATTTCTAACCTTCAAGATTCTTACCAGGTGAGAAAGTGAAGGGTCAAAATTTGGAGCATGGCAAAAATAACAATCTAAAACAGATGTAGGGACAGAGAGTGGAAGCTAGTGGCTCCAGGGTCATTGGAGTGGTATATCCACTCCAGGTTTTAGTCTGAACTTTTATGGAGCGAACCATGGTGCCAAACCCTAGCCCCCAAATAGGTTCAGCACCATGGATAGCTCCTTTAAAGTTCAAACTGAAACCTGGAGTGGATACACTGCCCCACTGACATTGGGGCCACCAGCCACTGCTGGAGAAAGACATAGAAACAGACACTGGAACAGAACAAGGTTCATCTAGTGCAGGAGTGTTGAGCCTCAGGCCCGTGGGTCAAATCCAGCACACCCGGGGTCCCAATCTGGCCATCTATTGTTCTCCAGATGTCAATACCCTTCCCTTGACTGCCATTCATTTGGTGCAGGGGTCCCCAACGTTTTTGGGTTAGTGGGCACATTGGAATTTTGAGAGCACTCTCACAAAATGGCTGCTTTCGGGGTGGGCTTGGCTGTTCATAAAATGTGCACCATGGGAGGGGCTGTGCCTAGGGATGTCAGTGGGCGTGGCTTCACCCATATGGGGCAACACAATGTGCCCAACTCTGACAGCTGTGTAAGTTTGCTTGAAGGCTTCAGTGTGTCATACTAAGGGGTATTCCAACCCAGGCGAAGTCTGGCCTGTTTGCTAGTTTGTAAATAAATGCAAATAATTAAAAAGCACCTTAAGTCTCCAGTTACGTCATTCACAAGAAACCAAACCATAGGAATGTACGGACTTCATTAAATCCATTCTGTCTGTGTTTTGTGGATTTTCAGGTGCCTTTTGTTCCATCATCTGCTCACTGACGGAAACAGATTTTGCACAAATGTGTTCATACACATTTGCACAAATTTGCACTACTGAAAATGCGCAAATCCCCCCAAAATATGCAAATCTCACAATGTGCATTTTCACACTTTAGTCTATTGGAGGAAATGCACATTTTTGGTTGCTGTTTTTTGTATTTTTTGTACTTTTCTATGACTAAATTTGCCTAAAATTACAGAAAGTAAAAAAAAACCAAACCTGGTCTGCAGGTCCATGGAATCTGTGCGACTCGGGAAAAGCTGGTCTGCTGCGGAATCCATGGGTCGGATTCATTGAAATCCAAATACATTTGAGTCTGTTGTGGATTTCTCTAACATCCCTACAATCCTGGGTAAAATGTATGCATCCCTGGAGTTCTGCAAGGGTGTAATACACACACACACACACACACACACACACACACACACATATGTGCATATATATAACATACATACGTGTGTATGCAACCTGTCTCAAGTCTGGACTACTGTCCAAGTCTTTCAGAAGATATGATACAATGTCATTGTTGAGATTTTTGATAAGATCCTCCTAGATTCACTTGCATCATTGAGAAGCCTCTGTAATCTGTGGGCTTCCTTCCCTCTCCTGCAAGCACACAAGTAAAGATGAAGTAACAGATATTGCCTGTGGAAGAACAGTCAATCTATAAATAAACCTCTCATGCCAATCCTGTCCCTCCCACAGAAATGTTACGTTAGAAACAGCCAATATTGCATATCCAATTATGTGGCCCTGCAGACTTTTAGCCTGCAGTAAATGTTCAAATTCATTGTTGTGGAAGGAAACAAACTGTTAATAATAATAATGCCTTTTCACGGAAGCATGGTTTTCATAATTGGGAAAAATGTCAAGCAATTTCAGTTTCAAAAAGGTAGGTAATATTGCTGTGGATTAAGCCTGCCTAATTAATAAATCTCAAACTGTTTCCCCCCCCCCCTTTTTTTGCAGCAGGTACTTGATACTGTACGTTTTGAGCAAGGTTCAACTTTGCTGATAGAAGGGCATGCTTGTCCACCGTCAGTGGAAGCATTTGCTTCTGAATATAACAACGTAATGCAACTGTATAACTGAAATAGTGCAAGCAAGAGCCACACATTTCAGGAGACCACATTTATTACATATATTGCAGGACTCAAAGATTGTGAGTTCTTATAAAAATATATACGTATTACTGGCTGCTCACCCTATATACTCATCCTGTGTGGCCACAAGCTGCGTAGTTCCCAATCAGGTCCACCCATCCCAACTCCATCCACTCAAGCTAATGCCACATGTGACGTCAGCAAGGGGTGGGTGGCTTCTCTAAACTTACATGGGAATGATATGGTCTGGTCAGAAGGCTGAACCATAGCGGCCTGAAACAGGTAACTCCTTCTCCCTCACCCAGAATAACCCATTCCCTGCTTGAAGGTGGGGTTCATTTTTATAGAAATGAATTGCAACAAAATTCAATTAATAGTTTCACTAGACAGTAGCAGCTATTGGATCCCTCTTGGGGAAGGTCATCTGTGCTACTGCTGGGAGGGAAGCCCTTAACAGCAAGCAAGGCCTGTAATGGGTCCAGCTGCTAGCCACCAACAGCAGCTAGAAGGCTGGGAGTGAAAGCTGTGGATTAATATCTAGGATGCTTACAGTGGCCACTTATGAATCACCAAAAAAGGGAACCAAAGAGGACATAAATGTGCAATTTTTTAAATATGCTAATTTATATGTATAGATGCTAATTTAGAAATAATTGTTATAATTTAAATATTTATTATCTTATTTTGTATTTCTTACATTTATATCCCACCTTTCCACTAAGGAGTTCAAGGTGGCATACATAATCCTCCTCCTCTCCATTCTAGGTTAGGCTGAAAAACAGTGAGTGGCCCAAAGTCACCCAGGGCTGGTTCATAGGACCCAGGCGGCAAGCAGGGGAGGCACCACGGGGCCGTTTGCCCCTACTAGGGGGCGGCAGCTCAGGATGCCCAGCGGGGCCGTTTGCCCCTACAGGCCGGAGCGGCCGCAGCTCCGGCTGGTCTGGGCTGCCGCCTCTGTGCAGCCACGGGAGGCCCTCGCGGGACGGCCACCCGCTGTTCGCATGGCAGGGTGGCCACATGCGGTAGGGGCTTACCCCTCTACCGCCCATGGTGACTTTCTGTGCTTCCCGCATGGGGCCATCCTGCGGGGGCACCCCCGGCCGGCGTTCTCACAACACGGTAACCGCGGGGGACTTCTGCTCCCCCGCGGTTCCCGTGTTGTGTGAACTGGCCCCCAGTGAGCTTCATAGCAGAGTGGGGACTAGAACCTGGATCTCCCCTGTCCTCGCCCAGCTCTTTAACCACTATACCACACTGGTTCTAAATAGAAATACAATACATCTCACCCTAGTGTGGAAGGCTGTGACCAGGTGACCTGTATGTTCTCCTGTTCAATCTGTTATCCAGGTGCTACCTGTTGGTGGGTAGCAGTTGTTATGGTTCTTTATTTTTAAACTGGAATTGGACCAGACAGCCCTTCAAATAGAGGATGGTCCTCTGTAAAAGAGGACACATCACCACCCCATTCACTCCAGTAACAGTGTTCCACCAGGCCCTAAAAGATATTGCCTTGGAGTGGAGAGGTTTCTTTTGTCTTGTAAAAATAAGAGTTGTACATCTCTGTGGTCATCAGAATACCGATGGTGACTTGTCTGAGGAGACTTGCCCGAGTTAAAAAAAAAATTGCTCAGATGGAAGATGCTAGTCAAGCTAACTATAGCAAAAGCAATTCAAAATGAAGAAAGAAGAATAATGAAGCTGGGAAAGTTAGAAAGCAAAAATCACCCCTCCTTCTCTCCCCACCATCCATCAATTTGCTGATGGATTTTAATTGTAAGCTTCAGTAGCAGTTGGGAGGTCTACATCTCTCATGGCCCATGGGAGCCCAGGCCTTGCACTCCGGTACGTTGCTACTCAGGCATTCCAGGGTGACAAAGAGAGAGGGAGGGAGGGAAGAGACAAACCTCTCTCCTCTTCTCGCTGCTGCTGCTGCTCTCACCATTGCCACTTGACTGGTAAGGAAAGGAAAATGGGGCGGCTGTCTTCAGGGTGGACAGGGCTGTTGGGGTTGACATTTTCCTGTGCCTCAGATTGGCTCAGAAAAATGGTCTGAGTTCTTCCGATTTTGGAGGGCTAGAACTCACATCATTTCCAACTTTAATCTGAGGCCAGCAGGAGAGATCTGCCCCATCTCTATGGCAGTTTTGCTTCTTGTAGAAATCAAACAACTTTGTGATTTCCCAGTAATAACCGTAACTGACATAAAAAGGCCATATCAGATATACATGTGTGTATACTTCTGAAGCTTACAGTAACTATTCACCAATGTCATGACTTACTGCGTGCAAAATTGCTTAGCTACGTCTTATATTCTGACAGCGTGAAGCATGGAAAGAGAACAGAAAGGAATGATGATTTGGAGAATGTTCAGACAGTGTACTTGCAGGGTGTCCACACACACACACACACACACACACACCCCACACACAAAAGGATGATTAGATTAGGAAAAGAGATAAATAAACATAGGTATGTATTCATAAAAAGCAGGGCCGTGGGAGACTATAAAGCAGCACTGACCTATTATGATTTTACATTCAGAAAATGCATGCCAAAAAATATTTCTTCAACTCACCAGCCTCTTAGAGCAGGGGGCACAGCTGCACAGATGAGTTCCCCTGAGTTAAGCTATTTGCAAGCAGAGCTCTTTAGCTTAAAATCTAAGTTGGCCTTCCCCAGTCTGGCACCCACTGGACGTGTTGGACTGCAACTCCCATCATCCCCAGCCAACATACCCACAGGCCTGCTGGCTGGGGTGATAGAGGTTGTGGTCCAACACGTCGGGGGCACCAGGTTGGGGAAGGTTGGGGCCATACTAGCATGGGATGATGCATTCAAGGTGCAGCTGGACAGCCATCTGTCAGGGATGCTTTGACTTGGATTCCTGCATGGAGCGGGCGGTTGGACTCGATGGCCTTATAGGCCCCTTCCAACTCTACTATGATTCTATGTAGTCAAAAAGGAACAAGATATTTCCCAAATTATGGGGTGAGCTGGGTTCTCACCCGTGATTGCTTTGCACCTTTGATCTGAGCAAGATAAAATTTAGGTCAGCTCTGTAAGCTCTCCAGGTGGTCTTGAGGCGACTGGCACTCAAATGGAAACAAACTGCCACAAGTCAGTTAGCTGTGAATGGGAAATGGAGAGATGGCCGCTTAAACAATTACTCCTTCAGGCTTGCCATTTGACAGTCTCTGGAGACTCGTCCCCGGCTGCATGTTGTCATAAACATCTAGCTGCTTGCAAGGTTTTAGCACTGCACCGCACACGAGGCACATGGGCATTTGATTTTTGGTTTCGCAATTTAATGCAGGTCTTAATCTCAAAGTGATGGAAAAATGACATATCCGGGCCCACTGACAAGCAGAAAACTGAATACAATTGAGGGGAAATTGCATATAATTTTCCTCCTGGGTGGCAGTTATCAGGAAATGTTGGGAACTGACACACAAGACACCCACAGTAGTACCGCCTTCAGTTGCTAACAACCATTTACTCTGATCCCTTGGATACCCTGATGGAAAAAATGCAAACTTGCCTTCCATGTAGTTCGCCTTAAGGCGTACCTGTGGTGTCAG
Source organism: Shinisaurus crocodilurus (assembly GCA_021292165.1). NCBI lineage: Eukaryota > Metazoa > Chordata > Lepidosauria > Squamata > Shinisauridae > Shinisaurus > Shinisaurus crocodilurus. The sequence continues at coordinate 261,577,567 of CM037878.1, read as the reverse complement.
TATCATTAGAATGGGAATTTTGTTAGGCTTGTTTGCAAATCACAATCAAAACATGACCCCATTTTCTTTATATGCAAGAATGAGAAAATTAACCCAGGCTGCATGGTGTGAACAGTCTTGGAGATTTTTTAATTTGCACAGTGTGACTCTTTGCATGTGACTTTTTAAAAAGACATTTCCTCAACTTGCATCTCGAACAAAAAAGGGGAATAGTAGAAAGAAGTGTGCAAATTTCCTGTTTTATATAAATCAGTCCCCCAGCACCAAAGTACAAGTTTGGATTTGCAAGAAAGTATTGTCAGGTCTCATATACACAAATTATTAACCTAAGCTAGAATTTTAGTTTTCCAGTGTTTTGTATGTATTGAATCTGTAGCCTTGACTAAATTGGAACAGTGAGAAGAGGAGCCAGATTATGCATCTGCCTTTAAAGAGTAATCTGTACTTGTTGGACAGTGCGATCGTACCAAGCATGTGGACTGGAGATCCGAAGACAGAAGAGCCACCTCGATCCATATGAGGAAAGGTTACAGCAACTGGGATTGTTAGCTTAGAAAAAAGACAAGCTGGGGAGACGTGATAGAGGTGTACAAAATTATGCATGGTGTGGAGAAAGTGGGCAGGGAGACATTTTTCTCCCTCTCTCATAATACTAGAACCCAATGGGGTCATCCCATGGAGCTGATTGGTGAATTGATTGATTCAGGACAGATAAACGGAAGGACTTCTTCACACAGCACATACTTAAACTATGGAATTCACTTCCACAAGATGTAATGAAGGCCACCAATCTGGATGGCTTTAAAGGGGGATTGGACAAATTCTGTGGGCAGCTGGTCAGCCACTGTGTGAACAGAATGCTGGACTAGATGGGCCCTTGGTCTGATCCAGCAGGGCTCTTCTTACATTCTTATCCAAAGCCCTGCCAGGCTCATGCTAGCAGAGGAGAAGTGAAGGAGCAGCAACTTTTGTGCTTTTGTTTTCCTTCCCTGAACTTTTCCCCCTGCTAATAATTCCCTCCCATTGAAATCAATGTGAGGGAATTACTCTACATCAGCTTCAGGGCTGATGTAGATCCGATGCTGCTTTGTGAAGGTGACTGGAGACTGGGTGGGCTGTAGATCCTCACCCAGCATGCCTCCTTCCCCCTCTGACATGGGCAACTGACCAGCCTCAGAGATTTCTGCAGCAGCTGGGAGGGGGGTTTCTGGGATTAGATCTCCTTCTCCAAGGGTGGATCTCTCTCTCTGCCCTCAAGAGGGGGAAATCTGATACAGTAATACCTTGGATTGCAAGTAACTTGGTTTGAGAGCGTTTTGCAAGACAAGCAAATTTTTAAATATTTATTTTAAAAAATTTGACTTGATATACAAGCGACGTCTTGCAATACAAGTACTGTAGTACGGCTTAAATTAAAAATCTCTGTAAAAATTTTTGGGGGAATTTCGTTTTGATATAAGAGTGTTTTGGATAACAAGCACGTTTCCGGAACGAATTATGCTCTCAAGTCCAAGGCATGACTGTATATCCTATGGCCCCTGGGATGCTTCCCCAGGAGCCATAGGATTACACAGTTACAGGGCCGGTGTCAAGGGATAGGCAGCTTGGGCACCTGCCGAGGGTCCACACCCAGCGGGGACCCACTGACAAGAGTCCCCTGGACTTGCTCCTCCTCTTCACCATTGCAATCTCCTTTCACTCTGGCCCAGACAACAGTGGGGTGAGAAGGAGGAGCAGTAGATGCCACTGCCTACTTGCTCACTGGATCTCTGCCTGTCACGCAAGCAAGTGGTACCAATGCTGAGAAAGAGGATGAGGAGCAATGGCAGCTGACTTACAATGGTGGTGAGAAGGGAGACTCACTGAGGGAGCGGGACCGTTGACAGTGTCATGCAAAAAAAGCCCCCCCCAAACCTGGAGCTGCCACTATGGTTATTTTGATTATTATCTCATTTTAAACGGTCTCTGTTGTATGGAATTGCTCCTTTGTATGATGTTCTTGTCTGTGTAAGTTTATTGTTTATATAATTAGGGTTTTTTGTTTGTTTGTTTTTTAAAAATCGTATAATCCCCAGCCATTGCAATTGTTACACAAAATACAAACATACAAGAACTAAACAGATAAAATTACCAAATTAAAAAAAAGGTTTTATTGCAAGCCATTTGGGGTATTTTTAATGGAAGGGCAGCATCTAAGTAAAATAAATAAAATTTCCAACAGAGAGCAGAAAGCTGCTGCTGTTGTTGTTCATGAAAGAGGAGGTGGCAAGAAGAAGATGGTAATTGCTTAAGGGCACAATCCTCTGCATGTTTAGACAGAAAAAAGTCCTACAACTCCCAGCATTCCCCACTTACTATATTCCAAGGTGGCAAAAAAAACTATGTTTGTCCATTGAGAGCAGCTCCCAAGTGAGCTATGCCTGTGTAATGATGTAAGCCCGCATTCTGTGTTAAAAATGGGGATAATAAATGCATGAGGCTGGTACGCTCTTCCTGACCCATGTGCATTTATTAGAACATCTGTAGTGTGGCCCCACGGGGAGGCCCCCTACAGACTTTCTAATTTGCTCACATAGGCCAGGGGTGGAGCCTGTCTCTGCCCCCGCCCCCCGGGTGTCAGGGCCAGCCCAAGACATTCTGCTGCCTGGCGTGAAGGGCAAAATGGTGCCCCCTTCCCCAGTCCATGTACTGGGAATTCAGCATGGAATGAGAGTTGAACCTTACTTCAGTGCTGGCAGTGGAATAGTATCCCGTACCACACCTGAGCTTGTCGCACCTGGGGCTGCAGGATAGTTTAGAGGGCCCAGGTCAGGTTGTGTGGCATACATAGCTCTGTCCTCCCACAGAAAGGAACAGCTGGAGTGTTCATGAGAAACTGCTGGGATGCTGCCACCACCCTCCGTCCCCGAGCATTTGCCTGCCTGAGGTGGTTGGCTCACTCTGCCTAATAGTAGGGCCGGCCATACTAGGTGTGTTCATTATACCCGTTTCAAATGCCTGAAAAGAGCTACATATGTTCACAAACATGTGTTGACATAATTAACACATTACATTTTTACATGTGCACATAAGTACAGCTGGAGGGAAACAATTGTATGAAGCAGCCCTGAATACATGCAGTCATGGTATACATGTCAGTATTTGCAGTAGATCCAGAAGGGAATGAGAGGAAGATTTTGGAGATATAACTGAGTTAGGGGTTGGGGTGTGTGATTTGTTAGGATTTTATTCTAATACGATTTTACTGAATTTTGCACTTTTAAACTAATATGCAAACTGAAACTCAGGTATCTTTCCAATGGAGTTCTCCAGTCAGAACATTTATACAAAATGTGTATATTAGGGGAAAGTGCACACAAAAATGCATATATCAGTGAAAGTAACATTAAAATGCATGTTATTAGGAAAATGACTTGCAACAAATGTGTTCATTAGGCAAAATTGTGTACAAAAATGGAGAAATGCACGCAGAAATGAGTACAAATTTTCAGGTGAACTTAAAAAAAATACGCTTAACATTCAGGATGAAACTAATTTAAGAGCGGGAAAATTCTCAAAGTTCAGGACGAACCTAATGTAAGATTGGAAAAATGAGAAAGTGAAAGAAAGTGAAATTGGCAGATTCATCCATCCTTAAAGTGACTCCTCCTTTTGTAGACATTCTGAAGAAGAAGAATGCCTTATTTGAACTCTTAGACTACTGTTTCATATTAAAAATGCACACGATATGTGTCCTTTCTAGTGCAGAGAGACCAGCCTCACATTATCTCAGGGGCTCTGGCCTCCAGTGAAAGATTAATAACAAACACCACAAGCATTAATTTGTACCTTGCGCCCTGCTGAAGAAAAGTGGATATGCAGCAGCTTGGTTTTCTTCACAGCAAGGACAAAGCCCTTCCCCCGCCCCCGTCAAATGTAATTACTTCCCTTCCTTTTACTCTTCTCTAGAAAGTAATGAGATTCTTAATTTCTTCTTCTTTGGTTGTTGTTGCTGCTCTTTTTCAGTGAACATTTTCATGTAAGCAGCTTATCTCTCCCTTAAAGCCTTGTATTGTGTCAACAAGTACAGACCCCGTTTTAGAACGAAACCGAACAGTGCTATTTATATTTTGATTCAAGGTGCTTTCCCCCTATGAAAATATGACTATACTTTTAGTGAGTCTGAAAGTTATTTTTAGATGCTTGAAGTGCCTTGGGGGAAACTAGTCTTCCTCTTGACAGTTCCAATGTTGGCTGAGTGCATTATGTATAAGGGCCAAGTATCTAAGGAATTTTAAGTCTCCCAAAAGGTATGCCACAGTTTTTGCAGAATTGTGTTCTTTGTCAATTCTTCCTTACTTGCAAGCTGAAAAACAAAACAGACTTCCATGCTCTCAGACTCTTATGTGAAATCAAGATGAATGGTAGCACTATCAGCTATTTTGAGTTCTCCTAAAAGGTCCTTCCTTGCAGTGTAACTTGTTACATCCATTCACTGAGACTGTTTTCCATTCAGAGTTCAGGCCAGCTCTCCATGGCATGGTGATTGTGAAAATTTAGCTTCCAGCAGAGAAAAGTGGGACATGTGAATCCACCTTTAGTAACATATCGATTCCCCCAGGTGAGGTGGAAAATGGATGAACAAAAGCAAAAGAAGGAAAGTACCCTTCTTTTCTGGCTGAAGTCACTGCAACAACACCGTCCTTACACTGTAGGACCAGCCACATAAAACCCTTCTCAGGCCAAGCATCAACACCTAAAAACCTGAGGGGAGGGTCTAATGAAAACCTTTCCCCTACCTATGATGAAAAAGATCAATAAAGTCTCTTAAGGATCTATTTTAAATATATTCTACAGTGGGTGTAAAGATGTGTGTGTGGGGGTTTATCAGTAATGCACGTTAATAATGCCAAGCTGACATGTAGGATTTGGGTAGCAAACAAAATAAAAGTAAGTTTATTTTAGTTCACAAAATCTTAGTTTAAGAAGATAACTTTAAACCTGCCTACATCAAACACTGTGTAATTATCCTAAGTCCCTATAACTCTAAATTCTTTCACTCTTCAGACAAGCACCAATCTCTCTCAAAACTCCTGACAGACTAGACAAGAATATCTGTAAGAATCACTGTAAGACTGTAAAAACTCCCTCCTGACATCACTCACACACTCCTTATATACTCCTCCCCCCACCCTTTCTAAGACGTCACAAACCACACCCACTCAGTTCAACCTTCTATTCTCACTAAACATGCTAACACAGACATATACCAGGGAACTGAATTGTGGGGTTACGCCACAGTCACCTTCAGCCAAAGATTATGAATTATTATGAACTAGGTCTTGCAAATGACAGATCTAAACAAACAGTCATGGTTTTTACAGGAACTGAGCCATATTGTTTTGATAGCTGCGCCCCTACCTTCCTAATCACCTGCTCCCATCAGTGGTTCATGCCTTGGTCTCCTCTCGCCTAGACTACTGTAATGCGCTCTACGTGGGGTTACCCTTGAAGACGGTCCGGAAGCTTCAGCTGGTACAGAACGCGGCGGCTCGCCTGATTAAGGGCAGCCGCCGGCGTGATCACATCACGCCAGTGCTTAAAGAGTTGCACTGGCTACCAGTTGCTTGCCGAGCCGAATTCAAGGTGTTGGTTTTGACCTTTAAAACCCTACACGGCTCCGGCCCAGCTTATCTCAAGGAGCGCCTCCAGCAACATCAAGTAGGCCGCTCAACAAGGTCTGCCACGGACGGCCTTCTCCTTATCCCATCAGCCAGAGCAGCCAGGCTGGTGGGGACTAGGAAGAGGGCCTTCTCTGTGGCGGCCCCCACATTATGGAACTCCCTCCCTAGTGACCTTCGCCATGCCCCCTCCGTGATGAGCTTCCGCCGTGCATTAAAAACATGGCTGTTCAGGCGGGAATATGGGGGGTTAGGTTTTAATGAGAATTTTTATATGTTTTACTTATTATATTTTATTGTGTTTTATTGTATTTTAATTGTACATTTACAATGTGACCGGCCAGATGGGCGATTGATAAATGTAATAATAATAATAATAATAATAATTGACATTTAACTCACATAACATGTCTTGATTGCTGTTGCACCACTCCTCCTAACCACTAGTTTGCAGCATCAGAGCTGAGGAGGCCACAGAAGGCCTGATTGCAGTGATCCTCCACACTGGATGTGATGTGGAGAGTGTGGCAAGGAACAGGTTAGTGAATTAGGTATGATTGTCACTTCCACATGGGTTCCCTGTGGGTATAGAGCAGCCTCTCCCAACCTGGTGCCTTACAGATGTTTTGAATTGCAACTCCCATCATCCCTTTCCATTATCCATGGTGGATGGAGCTGATGGGAGTTGGAGTCCAAAACATCTGGAGGGTATCATGTAGAGGAAGGCTGATATAGAAGGCTAACTGCATTATGTTGTTTTTAAGATGTTTTTAAGATGTTTTAATAGTGTGTTTGATTAGTTTATGTGTTTTGTGTTTTCTGCTGTTCCCCGCCTCGATCTAGATGGAGAGGCGGGCAAGAAATAATAATAATAATAATAATAATAATAATAATAATTAATTATTATTATTATTTAATTTATTTATTGTACATGAATATCTAAAGGCATGTCTCTTCCCGCATGTACCTGCTTGGACCCTTAGGTCATCTTCAGAGGTCCTCCTTCTTCAGGTGCCCTCACCAAAGGACATTGTAGAGTTGGGAAAAGTGCAGAAAAGGGCAACTAAAATGATCAAGGGGCTGGAGCAACTTCCCTATGAGGAAAGGGTGGCTGGAACTTGTGGCATCCTGAATTATTGGAGGGACAGGCTGCCATTGATAATTATCGCAGTACAAAATAAAGAATTAAGCACACACAGATACACTGATTTCAGTTGCTTGACTCTGTGCTGGATTGTGGGAAACATGTCCTCTGACACCATTGAGCACCGTCTAAGAAAGGAAGGAAAACTTGAGTAGGACATGAACATGTGGCTCAGACACAGGCAGCCATGTTTTGTGATTCATACTCAGGTTGACTCATTCCAAGCCAGTTCATACAAACCAACTGCATGTGGATGAGTCATCTATGATTTGTACATATGGAACAAGGATGTGATACCAGTTTCTATAGCAAGGATTTTAGTTAGAGCTGGGCCAAACTTTCAAAAGGCTGAACATTCAGCCTAAATTGGGGTGTGTGTGTGTGTTAAACCACCTCCCCCCTTTTCTATTTTCAGGGGGTTGAGATGCAATTTTGGGGGAGGTGCAATTTTTGCTGCACTCTTCAATGGGTGGCTGCCACTGTATATGTATATCCCAGAATGCCACATTCCAATGTGCTTTGGGATAAAAATTGGTGACCTTCACAAAAATGGCAGGTGACAGTGGAGCCATTTATTTATCTTTTGGTGGCAGCTACCTTTGGGGAGGCAAGACACCCCTCAGAACAGGTGGTGGCATTCCCCCAGCCCTCATTTTAGTCTGGTTTGTAATTTCCCTTGGAAATAAATGTGCAATTCAAAATTAACTTTTTTGGAAGAAATGCTGTCACCAGATATACAGTATGTGCATGCTACTCCATAGTCTCTAGTCCAGCGTTCTCCAACCTTGGGTCCCCAGATGTTTTTGGCCTACAACTCCCAGCATGCCCCAGCCAAGGTTGGAGAACACTGCTCTAGTCAAAGGGATCTACTAAAATAATTAGGCTTCTGATGTATTGATCGATTCGACTTTAACATTTGAAAGAACTGTCTGGCTTGAATTAGAAGGAAAAGGGGTTGTTTAAAAACTTTTACACTTCTTACATTTTATAGTGACTTCAAATAACTATCTACACACCACCTGAAATATTTCTAAAGGTCAGGCCTCAAGAGACATGCACTTCTTGAATTGGAAATTATATTTGTAATATATCTGTGTACTGTGAAAGGTTAGGACAATAATTACATTAAGCCAAATGAAAGAATGGAAAAACAATTGAAAACAGGTTTGTTTCTATATCAAACATTGCCACCATCACCCCTGGCATCCTAAATCCATTTACTTTGGAGTAAATCTCACTGATGCTGATGCCATTTAAATTTGCTTCCAAATAAGCCTGCTTAGTATTATTGTCTAAGACACACATAATTGAAATAAATTAATATATAAAGTACATAATATGTAGACAGCACAATCCTATCCATGTTTACTCAGAAGTAAGTCCTGCTGAGTTACCTGGGGCCTACTCCCAGGTAAGTGTGCATAAGATTGCAGCCTAAGGGCATAATCCTATGCAAGTTTAGACAGCAAAACAGCCTACAAGAGCCAGTGTGGCATAGTGGTGAGAGTGTTGGACTGGGACTCAGGAGAACTAGGTTCTAGTCCCCACTTGTCCACAAAGCTCACTGGGTAACTTTGGGCCAGTCACTGACTCTCAGCCTAACCTACCTCACAGGGTTGTTGTGAGGATAAAATGGAGAGGAGGAGGATCATGTAAGCCACCTTGGCTTCCTTGTAAAAACGAGAAAGGGCAGGATATAAATGTAATAATAAATAAATACAACTTTAACTGTGCCCCAGCCAGCCATGACTATGGAGTACGATGCATGTATATCTGGTGACAGCATTTCTTCCAAAATCGTTAATTTTCAGTTGCACATTTAGTTCCAAGGGAAATTACAAACCTGACTAAAATGAGGCATGGCTGGCTGGGGCATGCTGGGAGTTGTTGGCCTTTTTTTTCTGTCTAAGCATCCATAGGATTGTGCCTTAAGTAAATATTATATTTTATAACTGGCATCTGAAAAGATAGTTCCATTTATACTTTTCTCTCTGCTCAGTTCTTATTTGTAAAGATACATCCATCTCTAATTCTGCAGTGGGGAACATGTGTCCCTCTAGGGGTGGATCTACACTAAGCATTTTTACCAGCATTGCAAATGCCTGACTCACTGGTGTGTCACATGGCGCTCACCCCAAACTGTCCTCCTTGTGCTATTTCTTCCATTATATCCCAGATTTCTTCAGACCAGTTATATCACAGCTTTTTTATATGTTGTGTTCCCCGCCCCCCCCGCCCCCAATATATATATCAGTGTGTGTTAAACTTGTCGTATTGTTCTGGGGCCAGGAGGAGTGGCTTCAATGGGGTTGGTGGGGGCTGGGGTGGGGTGGGGAGAAGAAGTGTCCTATTGGGCTTCAGCAAAACAGCAGCAACTCTGAGAAGGAGATCCTTCAGTCACTTTCCTCCCACCCACCCCCACCCCCACCCTGCAGCCTCTCTCTCTCTCTCTCTCTCTCTCTCTTTCTCTCACTTGCCCAGTGAACTGGAGAGTAAATGCAATGCTGCTTTCCCCCACCCCTCCTCTTTGAAAAGTTTGGAATGTCCCCTTTGTCCTCTTGCCTTAAGGAAGAACCAGCTGAAAATGAGCCAAAATGCATGTCTACCAGTGCTTTTTTTCTGGAGAAAAGGGTACTGGAACTCTTGGATTACATTTCCTCTGGAGTAGATGGCGATTAAATTGTAATGCAATTAATAGAAGAAAAGGTGCTGGAACTCAGTTCCGGTGAGTTCCACCAGAAAAAAAGCCCTGATGTCTACTCAGAAGTAAATCACATTTTCATCAATGGCCTTAGTCAGAAGTAAATCACATTGACTTCAATGGAGTTTGCTTGACCTGTTTTTTTGCCGGGCCTGACTCCATTTTAGAAGCCAGTATCACTTAATCAGTCAGCCTTAACTGGTATTTATGTGTGTGTTCAATATTCAGTTTCTGAATACAATCTGTCACACAGGTAGCAAGTTGTGTATTCAGCTGCTTTCATGGGATTTCCAATTTAAATGTTAATCACTCTGTAACTCAACAAAATTGTGGTTTTCCCGATTCCTGCATATGAAGTTATTCCTGACTTGCCCAGCTCCGATTTGTCCATGGACCTGGAGCCAGCAAGGTCTGACATTGTGTTACTAAAGGTCACATACACACCTTCCTTTCAAGTAGAACAGGCTAGGGGGTGCCCTGTATGTTGTTTACACACTAGTAGCTACCATCGCCTCCTTGTTGTGACAGCTGTAACATCTTTATAGTTGAGCCTCCTTGAGTGCCTGATTTACTGGCTGCTTCCCCAGAGCCCAACTCTAGTCAGGACAGGAGCAAGTACTGGCACAGAGAAAGGCTAGGCTACAGCCTCTTCCTCCTCCAGAGACCGTATCAGGGTAAATAGAAGTCCCATTCTGTAGAACACAGAGCCAAGTCTCCACACCTTGACATAATAGACAGTAATTCAAGGGTGGGCAACTTGTGACCCTCCAGATGTTTTGGCCTACAACTCCCATAAGCCCTCGCCAGCATACTCAATAGTGAGGAATGATGGGATTTGTAGGCCAAAACATCTGGAGGGCCACAAGTTGCCCACTGCTGGCGTAAGTGGTAGCTGCCGGTGTCTCAGGTCACAACCTGAGTGGGAGAAGGGACTGTTGGGTGGATGGGAGTGAGCCACAGCCAAACTAGAGTTGTGCCCTCTGAGGTGTCAGCCAGGAGGCCCTCCTGGATTGACCACCTCTCTGCGTCAGTAATCTAGCTGTGAATAGAAAGCGAAATTAGATTTGTTCATTGTTGCAAGGCAAGGACCAGCGCCCAGGGTGTGTCAATGGGAGCATGGCCATCTTGTTATCCTAATCTGAGAACAGGTTGGTAACTTACAACTGCCATACGGCATGCCATAGGGGTAAATGCCAAAGGCTGATATCCACTGCAAAGAAATACATGTGAACAAGCTCATTTTGGATCCAAGAACCAGGTGGATTATTTGCAGGCAACAATTGCTTAAATAATATAAGCACCTTATTTATACTGTTATCTTGGTGACATGGTACTTGTGTTTAACGTTAATTATGTTTGTGGTTCCTACTGAAACACATAAGGTTGATTTCTGCTGGTAATGTGCTGCCTTGTTGAAATTTTAAGACATGAATCACTGCAGGAGCATCTCTAAGACATAAAATCATAGTGTGGGACATGGCCCAAAGTGACGAAGGAATTACATCTGTCGTTTGTAAGGCTGAACCAGGACTTGTTCACACAGTCAAGATCTGGGGGTGTAGTTCAGTGGTAGAGCACATGCTTTGCATACAAAAGGTCCCAGGTTCAGTCCCCGGCATCTCCAGGTTGGGCTGGCAAAATTCCTGTCTGAAATCCTGGAAAGTCGTTGCCAGTCAGTGTCAACAATACTAACCTGGCTGTACCAATGGTCTGACTCGGAGTAAGGCAGCTTCCTATGTTAGCCCAAGATCATTATCTGCAGTGATTTCTCTACAGAAATGAAGGACTCAGCCATATCCCATTGCTGACTCTCTTGGCCGTTCCCAGGTCACCGTGCTTCTCTATAGTGCTGTGAACTGCACCACACAGATTGATTGATTGATTGATTGTATTATTATTTCTAGGCTGCTTTTCCACCTATAGGCATTCACAGTGGCTCACGAAGTTATAAAAAATCCTTTAAAAATACAATTATAAGAGAGTAAGGGCGCAATCCTATGGCCCTCTGACCTTGTCTGGAGGCCATAGGATGGGGCATAGTTGCCACTGCGACCTTGGAGATCCCTTCTGAGGTCACAGCGCCATGTAGCGCCCACCTCCCCACCTCATAGCTGCCGTGGTTCTTTCCGCACCGGCTGGGATCCAAAGATGGAAGACCGACTTTGGTTCTGGCGTGTGTGTGTGTGTCTGTTCCTGGGGGGCTGGGGAGGGGAGGAGGAAGGCACCGTCGGCTTCCACAGAATCCGGGCGGTGCCTCAGCTCCTCATGAGGAGGTGTAAAACATCTAGACAGCCAAAATCAGCCGTCTAGATGTTTTTGAGGGTGAGGGGAGTGCAGCGGCAACCCTATCTGCTGCACTCCTCCCTCCCTCAATTGGATGCCTGTAATCCTCCGGGTTTGGAGGGTTACAGGCAGCCCCATAGGATGGGGCTGGCCAACATAATGAGAAACAGCACAGCATCAAAACCACTCCATCCTGTTTTAAAAACGCCATAGGGAGCCAACACACAAATCATTTGGCGACATAACGGTATGCAGTGAATTTTACCAATAAAAAGTATCACACAAAAATTTCAGCCATTCTCATTTCAGAGGCATCTCCTCATGCCAAAGTTCTTAATAAGTTGCCAGGTGTGTATGGGGAAAGGCAGGGGAAAGATACCCTGGGCCCAAACAACATTTAAGGTGACAACTATCCCTTTGACTTGTGCCTGGTAATGAATAAAGATTCAGCAACAAGAATGTAGCATGATCCTTATAATGAGATAACAACGCTGCCCTTGTTTACATACTCACATCCTAGGATCATAGACATCACAAGTGTCCCTGACTTGCCAAGGTTTGTTAACCCTCTTTCAACTTACTTCAACCTCTAATTCTCCAGGTTTTGAACTGTATTCTTGGGAACCCTGAGCTTCCTTGGGAGCTTTCCAGGGGTTCCTAAAGGGGAAGATCAGTAGTGGCAGACAACCTTCCCTCAAAGCCAGTTCGCCTGCCATTACCAATCTCCTCAAATGTTGGGAAGCATTGGATTGGTTCTAGAGTGCACCCTCAGTCCTAAAGGGCAGTGGTGTGAGATTGGCCAGCAATGCACATTCTAGAACACAGCCCAGAATCCTCTGCAAGTATGGTGGCCACTTATGAATCACCAAAAAAGAGGTCAAAAAGAAGACAATGATTTGCATAAGATTTGGAAAGATCTATATATGTATAGATAGATGCAAATTTAGAAGTAATTGTTATAAGTTAAATAGAAATGCACTACATCTCGCCATAATGTGGAAGAGTGTGACCAGGTGACCTGTGTGCCCTGCTCAGTCTGCTGTCCAGGTGCTGTTGATGGGCAACTTCAAGGCCCAGCTCTCCCTTCTTATGGTTCTTTATCTTTAATTTGGACTTGGACAGGGCCTCCCTTCAAGCAGAGGACACCTTCAAAATAGAGGACACTCCTCTGGCAGCCCATCCAATAGATGATTCATTGTCCTCTGTAAGAGAGGACATATGGCCACCCTATGTGCCATAGTTTGGTGGCAGGACAGTGGAGGGCTCCTTTGCAGCCTAGTTGATGTGGAAAAAATTCCTTTGAAACTAGAATGGTTGAAAACCATTACTCAAATTCATCTCTTGGGTTAGACCAATGTGGTCTTTTCTTTTTTCTTTTCTTGTAGTTCACAGAAATACCTTCCTGCTTACTAAGAGTCTTCTTATTTATAGCATGCAGTTTCATCTTTTAAAGAATGAGCCAACTGCACACTGTATTTGTTGGGGGTGGGGGGGAATAGGCATTAACAATGGCTTTGCTACAGGTGGTAGAAGTCTTTTATTGTTCTTGACACCTTTAAATATTGCATAGCAGAATTTTCAGACTAACTGTTCAGACCTAGAAGTTTTTGAACATAAATGAAGTAAAGTAAAATGAAAACATAAAATTATTTCCTTGTTAGGGTTTTTTTTTTTTTTTTGCTTCTAGGGCTTGTTCCGTTTGGGTGTAATAACTTACAAGTGGGACCTGGAACAAAATGTTGCAGTGTGACGTGATCTTGTTCAGGCTTCCAGCCAACCATGGCCGTCTCCAGGTTACTCCATTCAGTTTTCCATTCAGTTTTCCATCCCCCCTCCAACAGTCAGTCTCCATTTTGTGCCCATTGAGCATGCTCAGTCTGCATTGAGCTTTCTGGGGTGTTCCCTCCATTTGGTGTCCCCCCCCCCTGAATTTTTTTTTTTATTTCTGCAAACTTTGGGATTTTTCCAGACCTGCTGATACCTCCCTCTTATTTGTGGATATGGTTGTTTAACTTAGTTTGGCAAGGGTACAGTTTAACTTAGTTTGGCATGGAAAACACAGAGCTATCAAATCTCAAGTTCTTTCTCTCACAGATACGAACTTTGAGAATGTTCATAAAATCTTATCTCAGTTCTTGGTAAATGAACTGAAACAAAATTTCTTTCTCCCATCTGCACCAGCCAAATTCAAATTCAATTGGTACAGCCATTCCCATCATGGAGAGGATGATGATGTATCTCCCTGCCATAGAGTTGTTAAAGATGAGGAGCCTGTCAGAAAAAAAGAGGTGGCAACCCTAATTCAGCACTAACATGGCTAAATACACCGGGATTCAAACCCAGAGCAAAGCACTCAAAGCCCTGGGCCTGGATCGACAAATCTGTCCATTTCAGTTTCTCCCGCATTTGAATTTTTTAAATCTCAAGTTCTTTTTTGAGAGCTTTGCGGATTCTGGTAAATTCTTCTCCAAACCGAATATACAGGCCTGTGGCTCACGCTGGCTCAGCTTGTCTGAGTGTGGAAAGCTAAGCAGGGTCAGGCCTGGTTATTATTTGGATGGGAGACCCCTCCTCTAGTTTCCTGCATTGAGCAGGGGGTTGGACTCGATGGCCTTGTAGGCTCCTTTCAACTCTATGATCTATGAATCTATGAAACAAAATTCTCATCCATCCGTATTAGTGGACAGTGTAAGATGGGGAAACCCATATTGAAGACCCAACTATGCTGTGGACAGATATCAGCATCAGGGTCAAACTGCATGTTATGCCAGGAGATTGGTGATTGACCTCCCAGTCTTGGGGTGTGTGTGTGTGTGTGTGTGTGTGTGTGTGTGCAGGTGTTTCGGTATTTTAAATTACTAAATGCAGCTGATGAAGGAGGTAATTTAACTGGGGAAGTCCATGCTGTTCTTCCCTTTTCCCACTCTAAATTTCCTTCCCGACCCCATGCTGCTTGTATTCATGGGGGATGAATACAAGCATCTATATCTGGGGTAGGCAACATGGAGCCCACAGGCACCCATGTGCCCCCAGACACCATCCTTGGTGCCTACTGAGACACCCTACTCCTCCCAGTTTTTATTTTAAAATATTTTTATATTTATTGGCAGCAAAGCGAAGTGGGAGCTTCTAGCTGCTCCCATCTTAATTTCCCATGAATGCCTCTGGGCAGGTTGTTTGTCCTTTGTGACTAGCCACCCCCTTCCCATGGCAGCCATTTTATAGTTGTGTCTGGGACAGTTTCTCAAATTTCAGAATGTGCCCACAGGCCCAAAATCTACTCCAATCTATATCATGGGGGAAGCGTTAAACACATCTCCAATCGAATTAACAACTCCTCAACTATATTTAGGGTGGGTTTTTTTAATAGCTGAGAGATCAATATTGGATCTCCCAGAATAACATGCAGTTTGTCCTCAAGTTAATATACTTTAAAGCTTGAAATTGGATTACTAATGACCTAAATCAAAGAAGTTATTTTGAGATAAAGAGTGAATGAGATAAAAGAGTGAAAAAAAGGCCTTGGAACACTAAATAAACTATTGTGAAATTAAGTTCATAAGAAAATGTAGAGCTGAGGGTCATTGTTGTCTGATGGCACCTCTCTCCCACTTCATTTAAATATTGAACAAGTAGGTGACAAGAGTGGATCTCAGTTCCCAAGAGTCTGAACAGCTCTTATCCAGGTCTCTCATGCAGAGACTCCTGCAAAGACTACTAGTCCAACACTGTTATCGGTCAACTGGCACATTCTTACGTGGCATTTACATATACATCTCTGTGTAAGCACTGCACTCCTCTTCCTCATCGCCATGGCAACTATCAGACACTGGGCATTTTAAGAGCCCCCTTTCTCACACCAGGGGTAACCTCAACCAATCATTCTCCCCTTTCACTGAGGAACCAAAAAACCCTCTCTCCTGTTCACACTGGGTGGGCCCAAGATCTTTTGCTGGCTGAGGCAAAGGCAAGATGCACCCCCTTCCATTCCAGGTACAGAAACCAACTAAATGGGCACTTACTTCAACACCGGCAACAGGATATGGTCCTACATCACACCTGAAGGAAGCAGGCTACTTTAGGGGGTGCAGGACTGGCTGTGAGGCACACACAGCTTTGTCCACCACGAGAGTGGAATGGCTGGGGGACTGCCACTGCTGCTCTGCCGCCTAAGGTGGTTGCCTCTCTCTGCCTAATGATAGGGCTGGTCCTGCCTGCTCATAAGCCATACACTATACCAGCCTTATCTAGCCTGGTACCCTTCAGATGTTTTGGACTTCAACTCCCATCAACCCAGCCCTCATGGCCAATGGTCAGGAATCCTGGGAGTTGTAGTCTAAACCATCTGGAGGGTACCAGCTTGGGGAAGGCTGTGCTATACCATACACTCTTCATCCTCCTTAAAAAGTTCCCTCCCAAGGTACTTCACCCAGTGCTTTAAATGGTCAGCTCCCAGTCCCACCAAAAAGTAAGTCAGCAATACTTTCAAGTGTAATAAAGCTCACCAATAATAAATAGCATATTTTGCTTTGCTCCACTCTGTAGGATCAAGTTCTTTAGCCCAGCAGTGGCTGGTGGCTCCAATGTCAGTGGGGCGGTGTATCCACACCGTATTTCAGTCTGAACTTTAAAGGAGCTATCCACAGTGCTGAACCTAAATTTTTTGGGGCCCTGTGGTTCAGCACCATGGATAGCTCCTTAAAAGTTCATACTAAAGCCCAGAGTGGATATACCACCCCACTGACATTGGAGATACCAGCCTCCACTGCTTTAACCCCTTCTCACTGTATTTTTGCTTATTTGTTTAAAATGATTTTCAGGATTCTGTTAAAGGTGGTGTACAGGATTAAAAAAAAAAAGTCCAAACCCAAATACAAATGGGTAATAAATCTATATATATAAAAGAAGTACTGACTGACTGACTGACTCATCAACGCCCAGCTCAAACCGTTTAATCTAGGAACATGAAATTTTGAAGGAACCTAGTTTTTATGACATAGACACCCACTAAGGAAGGATTTTTGGAAATTCCATCCCTAAGGGGGTGAAAAAAGGGGGCAAAACTGCCCCACTCTCATATCTCCTATGGGCAAAACAACAGGGGAGCAGTTATGCAAATCGGCCTCACCTCATAATTGCTGCAGAAGCCAATAGGAACAGTTATGCAAATAGCCCATACAACACTTAGAACAGTGATGGCGAACCTTTTTGAGCCCGAGTGCCCAAACAAAGCCAACTTATTTATTTCAAAGTGCCAACGCTGCAATTAAACCTGAATACCGAGGTTTTAGTTTTAGAAAAACAACTCATACAGTTGTCCGAACTAATTAACATCTTTTGTCTTTAAAGAAAAACACAATAACAGAGCTTTCAATGATACAAACAGTTTTTTGTTGGGGGAAAAAATCAACTCAAAAAATTATTATAGTACTACATTGTACACATAGCCTGAAGGGAGTTTATACAAACTTTTTAAATAATTAGGCATATGTATTTTTGGATAAGGGATTCTCAACTTGTAATATGATTATATGCCAGACTGAAATTGTATGGGGCAAGCTTTACCCCGGGTTCTTTCCCTGCTTCTACAGGTGTCGGATTAGTAAAAGTAAAAGTTAACCTGTACTAGGATGAGCAAGATAAACAAGAAAACTAAACGTGCTTAACACATTTTAAACACTTTATGTCTTGGACTGCAAACACTGCATTAGGTAAAAGTTTGCATTGGGCATGCTTTTGCACAATTAATGTGATTTTTGCTATTGCATGCATGCTGATAATTTGTCAAACCTTGGCTCATACTCCGTTAGTTTGAGAGCAACACATGCAGCACTCAGGTCAACTGTTAGGGCTTTACATCCAAGCCATGCTCTGTGCATCATTCTTCAAAATCTTTTAAATGTGATAACAATGTAGAAAAAAAGAAAAAAATACACTTATCAGGGAGTAAGTCCCATTGAACTCAGTGGGTCTTACTTCCGAATAGATACAGTATGTATCAGATTCCACTTTTAGCAATTTATCAAAGGTATTTCATGCAGGGCTTTTTTTCTGGTGGAACTCACCGGAACTGAGTTCCAGCACCTTTTCTTCTATTAATTGCATTACAATTTAATCGCCATCTACTCCCGAGGAAATGTAATCCAAGAGTTCCGGCACTGATTTCATTGGCCTTGCATATAGAGAAAAAGGGAGTGTATTAAAAGTAAAGCATTTTAATCGCACAGAACGGGACATCTCAGTACAATTTTTTCTTACCTTTTGCCCAGACCTCTACTATAAAAAAAACTGGGGAGCACTGATGGTTACATATTATCCATTTGCTTTAGCTAAAGTAGGCCAAAGCAAAGGTAGCCAATGAAAAGCAGTTTTTGAGTTTTCTGCTGTCCACCCATGGAGGACAGGGCTTGGAGATTCTATGCATGAAAGACGAGAAGCCAGTGTGATGTGTGAGTGAGTACGGAGGGGACCAGATTTTCCCCACTTGTCTGCACTCGACCTTGCTTGCTATTCTGTGGCAGCAGCGTGATGGTGCCAGTACTCCACTCCTTGGTAGGGTAGCCATGAGTCCCTCTTTTGCAGAGGACAGTCCTCTATTTGAAGGACTACCAGAGAACTGTCCTCTATTTTGAAGGCATCCTCTGTTTGAAGGGCTGTCCAATACAAGTCTAGTTTAAAGATAAAAAACCATCAGAAGGGAGAGCTGGGCCTTGAAGTTGCCCAGCAACAGCCCCCAGGGAGCAGACTGAGCAAGCCACACAGCTCACCTGGTAACAGCCTTCCGCATCATGGTGAGAGGTACTGTATTTCTATTTAAATTATAATAATTATTTCTAAGTTTGCATCTATACATATAAATTAGCATATGCACATTTTATGCAAATCATTGTCCTCTTTTTGCCTTTGTTTTGTTTTGTTTCGGTGATTCAAGTGGTCACTCTCTATTGGTACATCCACCAATCCAACCTCCCTGGGCAGCTACTCACACTCTGCAAGTTGCTCTGGCCTGCTGTCAGGCTCCCTTCTACACTTTCTCTCACGATGCACTTTATATGACAGATGGCCTTGCCAGTTATCCACAGTGTGTCTTCCGTGCCTTTTTGTTTTGTTTCTTCTTCTGTTCATTTGGCACAACAGATGCCTACTTACATTGATAGTTTGAACTTTTCTCTCAGAAGCAGCTTTGTAAGAGTTTCGACACTTGACCTCCCAGACTTTTGGTTGGTGGATGCAAGGTTTTGAAATATTCATTTTAGATTTGACTGTCTTTGATCTGCATTTTCTTTAAGCTATAGTGAACATCAACTTACTGGCCTTAATTAGGTACGTAGGGGCAGAGATAATCTGTGTTAACAAGGCATATAGTCTGTTTGTCAGATTACTGTTGAATTCTGCAGAAAGGCTGTACCCTTTAATCCTATAAAAATGCAATTTAAAATATTCAAAAGATAGAAGGTTAAAGGAGAAGCTTCCCAGCATGAACTGCATGAGCTGCAGAAAAATATTTTTCTTTAATTACTGTGCAGCAGAGAGAATATTAGATTTTTCCATTTTCTGCCCCTCGTTGGGTGCCATTTACAGAGCTGTGCAGTCAGCTTCAACTGCTAGAACTAAATACACTTGTCAGTTTGTAATTCCCTAATTTGGGATATGAATTTGTTCAGCTTGTGATGCTTATGAGTTAAGCATCAGTTCCCTAAAATAAGTTCTTCTCTGGTTCAGAATGTAAAATGAGTTTCTGTACATGTCATACCCTCACAGATTTCGCAGATGAAAATAGGGACACACATGTGAACTTGTAAGAGGTATGCTTAAGCAACATGAAGGTATGATCAAGTGGGTGTGGCCAGGCAACATGAGGGTATGGCCAAGGGTATAGCCGCCACCCACCCCAGGATGCTCTAACCGTTTAAGGACTCTGACCACTCTGAAGCCACCATCATCCAGACCCATGATGATGATGGTGATTGCTGTTGTCATTATTATTGTACCATCAATGTGCATGGTGCTTTACCGAGTATAAAGGAACAGTTCCCTGCCCCAAAGAGCTTACAATCTAAAATGTAATATAGAGGTGACAACAAATGGTAGGAAGGGGTAAACCAGGCAGGAATATGCCATTTTTTCAGTCAAACATTACTTTCAGCCTACTTTCCCCACATCGTGCAGGAAACTCCTTGTTTTAAAGATCTCCCTCCCAGTTTAAAAATGGATCCCTCCATGGTGGCTTTGTTCTCATTAGTAGTTTGCCAAAGAAATAATAATATTTAACATTTAGATATCTCTGAGTGTGCAAAGTGGTTCACAGGCCCACCCTGCAAGCTCCTATTTTCTCCACTCAGAAAAAAAGTGGACTCTATTGTACTTTATTAAAAAAAAAAAAAAGCAAGAACAACAACACTGTGATTGAACAATAATGCCAAAATGGAATAATGATGTTTGTTGCTGCTATTTGAGGTAGTTTGGATTTTTTTCTTTCTTTTTCTTGAGGAGGGTATGTTTTCTGCTAAAAATTTAAATTTTTTAAATTAAATTATACTGGTATTATTTGGTTGTGCATAATGGGCCTTAGAGACTTTTGTGCTAGAAGTTGCAGAGATATCAAACCACAAGTCTTTCACATAGCACAAAAGAAAACAAATAAAACACTCTTGAATTATGATCATAATCTTAAACTAAATTGAATCCCATCCCAAAGTAGCAGTAATCGGTTTACAATTTATTTTGTGAATCTTACTAGTGAAGAATGACCCCATTTTATTGACCCAGTTATATTCTTATTATTGAGTTACTGGCAGTTCCCACAACAGGAGAAGTGGAAGTTAAGAAAAGCTTATTGCTTTAAAAAGGCTTGCACTCTCTGTGCTTGCTGTTGATAGGAGCACGCTCTGTTTTCTCTTTTTAATGCTCACAGAATTAAGCTGCTAATAAACTCTCTAATGTTAAGGCAAAATATCTTGTTCAGATGTGGATTTTTCTTCAGTAATAAAGGTTTTCAGTGGCATGTCCTGTAAATATTTGGGGCAATAGAAACAAGAGCAAGAAAGCAGTACATTGCTATTTTTAAAAAATATAAGTCGTTCTTAAATGCATTAAAATGAATATATTAGGCAGAAATATAACATTTACTGGCTTGGGTTATTTTGCTGCATGCTTTATTGCTCTTCATAGCAATTTGACAAAGATACTAGACAGTCTTCTTCTTGTTGTTGTTGTTATTATTTACAGTATACAGCTCCACATCTCTTCTGGTGATTGAAATCTTCAGTGTATAAACTATACAGATAAGCTGCAATCCTATAGACACTTACCTGGGAGTAAGCCCCATTGAACTCAAAGAAGCTTACAGGTATAGGAATGTGCTGTCAGATGCTTGTTCTTAAATAGTCTGTTAGAGAGCAACCCCATGCATGTTTAAACAGGAAAAAAAACTTTTTTTCTGCCTAAACATGCATAGGATTGTACCCTAAAACATGTAAGACGATGAAACGGTAGCATAGAGGTCAAAGAACTAGAGCCACTTTGATTCCAGGTGGCTAAGATCACTGATATCTGGATCTTGGCTGAACTAACTAACTAACTGGTGGCAGCGGCGGGGAGCGGGGGGGGGGGTTCTCCGCCGGCGGGTCGAGCGGTGCGAGCGGCGTGGACAACACTCCGCGCCGCTCTGAAGAGTGGGATCGGGCCGCCGCCGCTCGCAGAGGGCCGAGCCCGGAGCGAGCCTCCAGCCGACTCCAGGCTCGGCCCCACCACTAAGAGCATGAGATACTGGGCAGTATCCAATGGAGAGGATGGGGTACTATCCATCCTCTCTGGTGTTCAGTCATGAGACTGTTAATTTATTTATGTATTTGCTCTCTTGCTTTCACTAACTTTCTCCTGAATTTTTGAAGCAGTTTTGTTGTAGCCTAGGGTCTATTTAACTGAGTTAATCCCACCTTGGTAGACTGTTTTTGGGAAAGGCAGGGTATACAGCTTTTAAGTAACTAAGGGCACCCTCCTATGCAGGTTTGTAGGAATTTTTCTCTCTAAACATGCATAGGATTGTACCCTTAATCATAAATAATAAACATTTTCAGGTATGCCTACATCTCTGACCATCTAGCGCCGCAAATAGTCTTAAAATACATTGCTCTTTGTTGTTGCTTTAATATTGTTTACCTTCATCCTGAATTTTTTTTTTACAACTTCACATATGTTGTTTTGGGGGTGACTGGGGCACCCCAAAACAAGTGCCTCAGGCAAGGAAAATTGTGCATATAAAATGCTTTTCTTTGACTGAATGTTTTCCCCAGGCTGTTAGGATCAGAGTAAGAATGCATTTCAGGTTTCAGCTACTTAAGGTAAGTAAAGACTTAATCTTTCCTGCAGCAATGTAAATCCAGGAAATATGCATACCAAAGACAGGCCTATCGGAAGTCAATTAGCAGTACAAAAGGCTGAAAAGACCTGAGGCCTATAAACTTTAAGTCAGCATAACAAAGCTTTCCCTGAATGGATTTCTTTTCTGTTTGAAGGAGATGTTTGCTATTGTTCTTGGCTATCAAAAGAGACTAAGATAACCTGTGGATGGCCTCCTATTGTTCCCCCCTAATTGTTTCAGTTGTTTGGGATAGAAAGAACCCCATAAAGCCTATTCTTATGCAGATTTCTGGGACATTTTATGTCCCAGGCATGTTTGGTTTATAGAAAGAAAACTGTAAAAGGCAGGTGGATGAAATTTGGGAGTATTTTTTACTACCCTGCATTTGATTATGTCATAACAGCACTAGCTTGTAGGTCTACTTATGGGTAAATTACACCACAGAATATGAGCCTGGGATAGGAAAAGCACCCCAAGATTCAGGATGAATATATCCCAAGAGCAGGCCCTGGAACCTTGTGAAATTTGCCCCCACTCCCACCCGCAGAAATCTGATATGGTGCTTACGTCAAGAGATTGGCACAGGAAATCAAGCAAAATGTTGGACTCTATTGCAATATGGCCTGATGAGGTCATTGGAGATGGCTTAATCTTTAACCAGTTAATCTCTGGTAATGATCCATAAGAGGACCTCTCCTCTTATTCCATGACTTGTAAGTTTGCTCTGGAGTCTTTGGTGAGGAACTTTGTCAAAAGCCTTTTGAAAGTTCAAGTAAACAATGTCTACCGGACAGGGATGTTGAAGAGTCCTTGGTCTCAAGTCACGAGTCGAGTCACGAGTCTTTGGACCCGAGTCTTGAGTCCGAGTCCAAGTCCTTGGTCCAAAATGGTGACTCCCAAGTCCCGAGCCCCTCCCAAAGCTGACTCCACGAGTCCCTATTAAAATCAATGGGTTTTTTCCCCAACAAAATAAGGCTACTTCAGATGTGTGGCTTAAATAAATTCTAGGCACAAGTGTGCCTTTTTATCTCAAAACTCTGCCACTGATTTTGACAAGAACAGACCAGGCAGACAAACCCAAAATAACCAGGCAGGCAGAGGAGGCAGGGAACCCCAAAGCAGGCAGGCAGAGGCCTTTGTCTTGGACAATTCAAACTGTGGAACTGGTTAAGAAGAGACCAGGCAGGCAGAGGAGGCAGGGAACCCCAAATAGGCAGGCAGAGGCAGCCAAACCCAAAATGTCTGAAAGTTTGCATTTTAGGAAAATGATTTAAAAAATAAACTTGGATTGTTACTGCAACTAGGTCCAGACAGCACCTACAGGTGGCATCAAGCAGGGATGTTGACGAGTCCTTGGTCTCGAGTCCCGAGTCGAGTCTCGAGTCCCATTAAAAATATTGGGACTCGAGTGCGACTCGAGTAAGAGGGGGGACTCAGTCTGACTCACGAGTCGAGTCCTGGAGTCCAAGTCCCCATCCCTGCTACCGGATCACCCCAGTTCACATGTGCCATGCCCTCCTCCAGGATACTATGAACCATAGAGGAATCAAGCAGTCAATTCCACTCCTCCCCCCTACTGCTTCTTTCTTTCTTTCTTTCTTTCTTTCTTTCTTTCTGTGGCTACTGATCATGCTTATTCCTCACTGGGCTTGTTTTGTGCCCCGGGGTTTTAAACAATTTTTGTGTGTGCTTCTGCAAACCTCAGGGTTCCTCCAAGCATGCTGGTACTTCCTTCTTATTTCTCAGTGGCCCTGTTTTGGCTCCAGCCCTGTTGGCACTAACCACTTGTGTTCACTATTAGAGGAAGCAATTGGATAGGTTGCAAGACCTTTTTCTTTTACTGATGCCTATTTTTCAGCACTATTTCTGTAATCAGCACTGATAGTAATCAAGTCAATGCCTGTGAAAGATGTTAATATTACCAGAGACCTAATCCTTTTTACTCCTATAATTTCATTTGAAGGTCTGATGACAGGATGTTGCTATGGGACATAGTTGTACTGACTGATGGCAGCTTAGCACTAATAACAATAGTAACATGGGACAAGCTAGTTCCTTATTCACTGAGCAATTTCTTTTGCTTGGGTTATGCTGTTTTCTCCAGTAGTTTAAAATGACAATATTCTCTTAGGGAAAGAACTACATTTATTAATCTGTTCCCACCAATGGATTTGCATTCTTAGAAACTGAGGCTGCAACCCTGTACACACTTACCCAGGAGAAAGCCCCACTGAATCCAGTGTTGTTTACGCAAATAGTATTGTGCTTTGAACCAGCAGCAGAGCAAAATGTGCCTGCACAACCTGTTTCCCAGCAGAACCAGGTGGTGGTGGCAGCCACCTCCAGGGGCAGGGAATTGGGAGGGGCAGGACCCGGAAGCAGATTGCAGTGGCCTACTGCAGGGGCTGTGGTTTGACTACCACTGCTTTAGATCAGGGGTGTTGAACCTCTTTCAGCCTGAGAGCCAAATTCCATTTTGGAGAAGCTCTAGGGGGCTGCATTCCAGTGGTGGGCAGGGCTGAAGGGAATGGGTGTGGCCAAACGTACCAGCATATTGCAGCTTAAAGGTCTTACTACTTACTACTAGTAACTAAGCCTTAGGAGAGGCATTTCAACCTTTTTAGAATGGTGAAAAAATACAAAAAAGCCGGGAAACCACTGAACGATTGGTGGTTGGGAGAAAAGGGGGTCAGGGCAAGTGGGCATGACTTTCCGGGGAACACAGGAGGGCCAGATTGGGACTACAGGAAGGCCAATTTTGACCCTAGCTCTGAATTTCTGTACCCCTGCTTTAGATAGTCTGGCCCCAAACTGTTTTGGGCTCTGTAGCATAGCAACTCTATTTTGGTTTAACTGAAGTTTCTAAACCATTTCCAATGGTAGCCCCACATACAATGCATTACCGTAATCCAACTGGGAGGTTACCAGAGCATGGATAAGTGTTGCCAGTAAAGATGTTGGAAAAATCTGCAACAGATTCAAATGAGTTTGGATTTCTATGAATCCGACCTGCAGATCCTGCAGTGGATTGGCTTTTCCCGAGTTGCATGGATTCCGTGGATTTGCGCACTGATTTCCTTTTCTTTTTAACTTTCTGTAATTTTATGCAAATTTAGTAATAGTTTTTTTTAAAAAAAAACACCAGCCAAAAATGAGCATTTCCCCCACATAGACTAAAGCGTGAAAATGCGCATTTTGGGGGGATTTGTGTATTGGGGGGGGGGTTGGAAGTGTGAATTTATGCAAGTGCAAATTTGTACAAATGCATACAAACACATTTGCACAAAATCCGATTCTGTCAATGAGTGGACTACGGAATGAAAGCCACCTGACAGTCCACAAAATGTAGTCAGAATTTTACGTAGTCTGTACGTCCCTAGTTGCTAGGCCGTCTGTGTCCAGGTAGGGTTGCAGGCAGCTCTTATATCAGGCTAAACTGGTAAAACGTGCTCCTAGCCACCTATGCCTCAAGTGACAGTGATGGATCCAGGAGCACCCCAAAACTGTGCACTTGATTCTTCAGGGGCAGTGCAACCCCTTCGCTACATGTACTGAAATAAATATAGAGATGGTGCCAAACTACAGATTAAACCAGAGTCTCTCCCTCCTGATTGTGTGAGTGGCAAAGTAAAGCCTGTTTTAGAAAAGAAATCTGTTGCTCAACCTTACTCATTCTGTTTCGTACCTACACATTTGTTCATAGGGTTCTTCCTGGCCTGTTAGCAAGTTTGCTCGCCTAGTAATATTTTTTTAATTCTTCTTCTGCAGTATGTTTATATGCAGGTTGCTAGGAAGAGTACTTCCTAGTTACACGCTTAACTAAGAAGAAAATGCTTATGAAGTGCTAACAGTTGCCACCTAGCAGCATGATGCTTCTGAGCTAGGAATAAGAGACTAAAATAATGACAGCGACTACAGCTTTGGGTGGAATTTTTATGCATGAGATCCTCGGGATTCTAATATACACTCTGTTTTATGTTGTGCCTTTATTTTCATTAATGTTTGAAAAGGCTTCTGCAGACTGCAAGAAAAAAAAATCAGCTGCAGATATGTAAGTGGCGTGTATATATTCATTATGAAGTAGATGTTTCGGAAAGCTTTAATCTTTCTTCCCCAATCTGCTCTGATTAAAATTCTGCCTACAATTATGCAAACATAATCTTATTTTACTTCAGCCTTGTGTTCTCAAAGCCTTCAAAATATATGGTAAATAGATGTGAAATATAACCTTAGCTGATAGCTACATAGCGAAGAGCTAAGTAACTGATGAGATTCAGTGAAGGCCAAATTGCATTCCATTTAAAATGGCAAAATCACGATTAACAGCCCAATGCTGTCCATCTTGACTCAAAAGTAAGTTACACCTAGGGTGGCCATTTATGAATCACCACAAAAGAAGATACACAGCACAAAAAGAGAGCCACTGTGGCGTAGTGGTGAGAGTGTTGGACTGGGACTCGGGAGATCCGGGTTCAAGTTCCTGCTTGGCCATGAAAGTCACTGGGTGACTTTGGGCCAGTCACTGACTCTCAGCCTAACCTACCTCACAGGGTTGTTGAGAGGATAAAATGGAGAGAAGGAGGAGGATTATGTAAGCCACCTTGGGTTCCTTGCAGGAAAAAAGGTGGGGTATAAATATAATAAATAAATAAATAAAGGGCCAAAGAGGATACTGGTTTGCATAAAATGTGCATATGCAAATTTATATGTATAGATGCAAATTTAAAAATAATTATTATACTTGACATAGAAATACAGTGCCCATCTCACCATAGTGTGGAACACTGTGACCTGTGTGCTTTGCCCAGTCTGCTGTGCTGTTGATGGACAACTTTAAGGCCAACTCTTCATTTGGATGTTTCTTTATCTTTATAACAGACTTGGACTGGAAAGTCCTTCAAATAGAGAATGACTTCAAAATAAAGGACCGTCTTCTGGCATCCTTTCCAATAGAGGGCTGTCCTCTGTAAAAGAGGACACACATGGCCACCCTGTGTAAGTTTTTAGGTTACCAAGAGGGGGAAATTAGGTAACTGAACTTCCTGTTCCCAAGCCAGTTCTCCAGTAATATTTTGTCCAACTTTTCCTTGCATTTTTCAAGATTATGGATGGAAGAGGAATAAAAGAAGACACCTGGAATCAGAGAGCATTATCTTATTGCTAAGATTTTCCAGTATGCCTTCCACCGGGAACCTTAGCAATGAGGTAATCATCTGAGGTAAAGGCCACAAATCCAGTTTTGGAAGGCCAAGGCCTCTGGAACCATTGACTCAAATTATAGACCCACAAAGAGTAGCCCCTGACATCAGGGTTTGAAACTGTATTATCCCCATAACAGCTGTAAACAGAAAAGAAAATAGCAGTCTCCAGCAATATGGAAAGGGAATAGGGGTATTTGGGGTAGAGCGTGGATGGGGAACCTCCAGCGCACAAACTGTATTCGGCCTGCCAGGCCTCCCCATCCAGTCCATGAAGGCCTTGTGGGTGGCCCTTCCCCAATGCCCCACTACCTCAGAGAAGGGGGGGGGGCAAGAGAGTGACTCCCAACTGGGCCACAGCCTGAAGGAGCCCTCCTCAAAGCAGAGGCTCTGCCTCCTTCACCCCCCACCTTACCTTTCCCAGTCAAGAAAGGCAAGGCTGGAGTGAAGCCAGCTCCAGACGGAGCCACAACCTCGAGGAGTGCTCCTCAAGGCTGGGGCTCAGTCAGGTATTTTTGACCGTATTGCAGCATCCTGGATAGGCAGGTTTAAACCTCTCCCCGCAATGCACCAGGATGAGAATTTAAATCAGGCCTTCTCCACTCCTCAGCTGTCTGGCGTTGATCATCTGAGGAGTGGAGAGGTCCAATTTTTATCCCCATCATGGCATGCTGGTTGGGGAGATTTAAACCTCCCCACCCTGTGCAATCCCCCTCGGCTAATCTGTATGGATTAGTTGAGGGGTTGCGGGCTGACAAATACCCCCTTTAGCAGATACACATGGATCAACCGAGCAGGGGAAGCTGTGATGGGTGTGTGTGTGAATCAGGTTGGTGTTTAGGCTGGGGACATAGGATTGTGCTGTGCTTGGCTTTTTGGAATGTTTTCATGTTTGGCTTGGGGCTTACTTCTGTGTAGACATGCAAAGGATTGTGCTGTACTTTCCTTTTCTTAGTGCCAACTTTTATTTTTTGCTTGGCTTTTTGGAATGCTTTTATTTTTGGCTTCAGGCTTACTTTTGAGTAGACATGCAGAGGATTGTGTTGTGCTTCTCTTAGTGCCAATGTTTATTTTTGGTTCAATCTGTAAGAATCACACTTCGGCCCTGCCCCCTTATTATCATTTGGGTGCCAGGCAAAAGCATTTCTGTTTTCCCAGGCAAAAGCATTTCTGCTTTTAAGAACTGCTAATGTTAGCGTTTTTAACTTAAGAGCAGTTTGACAAAGAAAAGATGGAACTGCTCAACTCCTATTTTGGCTCAGTCTTCTCCCAAAAGAGGATCCATGTTCCATCTGGCATATGTGACAAACTGGCTGAAGGGGGTAAGAGTGCAGCTTGAGGCTGACAGAGAGATGGTCGGGGAATATCTAAGCACCTTAAATGAAATCAAGTCCCTAGGTCCATCCTAGGGTGTTGAAGGAGGTAGCAGATGAACTCTCGGAACTCTCTGTCTTTGTGAAGTCCTGGAGAACTGGAGGAGGGCAAATGTCCCTATCTTCAAAAAGGGGGGAAAGGAAGATCTGGGGAATTATAGACCACTCAGCCTGACATCAATACCTGGAAAGATTTTAGAGCAGATTATAAAACGCTCAGACTGTGGCACCTTCACACTAATGCAGTGATCACTGGAAGCCAGCCTGGATTTATCAAGAACAAGTCCTGCCAGACTAATCTCATTTCATTTTTCAATTGGATAACTTCCTTAATAGATTGTGGAAATGCTGTGTACATAAATAATATATCTTGACTTCAGCAAGGCATTTGACAAAGTACCCCATGATATCCTGATTAGCAAGCTAGTTAAGTTTGGGATGGATGGCACTACTACTAGGTGGTAGAGAATGGCTGGAGAACAATACTCAAAGAGTGTTCATTAATGGTTCTTCATAAAACTGGAGGGAGGAATCAAGTGGGGTGCCACAGGGCTCAGTCCTGGGCCCTATACTCTTCAACACTTTTATTAATGACTTGGAGGAAGAGATGGGGGAGGGACGCTTATCAGATTTGCAGTTGACACAAAATTGGGTGGGGTGGCTAATACTTTAGAAGACAGAAACAAAATTCAAAATGATTTTGAGAGGTTAGAAAACTGGGCAGAAAATAACAGAATGAAATTCAATAGAGACAAGTGCAAATATCTTCATTTAGGAAAAATGAATAAAATACACAGGTATAAGATGGAGGGGGTGTGCCTGGCTTGGCAATAGTATGTGTGAAAAGGATTTTGGAGTTGTAGTCTATCACAAACCGAATCTGAGTCAGTAGTGTGATGTGGATGCAAAACAGGCAAGTGCAATTGTAGTTTGCATCAACAGAAGTATAGTTTCAAAAACACAGGAAGTCATAGTTCCACTATACTCTGTGCTGGTCAGACCTCACCTCAAATACTGTGTTCAGTTCTGGACACCACACTGTCAGAAAGATTAAAATAAATGGGCACAAGTTCAAAGAAAGGCAACAAGGATTATCAAGGGACTAGATACTAAGTTCTGTAGGGAAAGATTGAAGGAACTGGGTGGGTATGTTTAGCCTTGAGAAGAGAAGACTGAAGGGGGATATGATAGCACATTATATATGACAGCACACAAAATAACAGGCTTAAGTTACAGGAAAGCAGATTTCGGTTGAACATCAGGGAAAACTTCCTAATGGTCAGAGCAGTCAGACAATGGAACCAACTGCCTAGGGAGGTGGTGGGCTCTCCATCACTGGAGGTATTCAAGCAAAGAGTAGACAGCCATCTGTCAGGCATGCTTTAAACTGGATTCCTGCACTGTGCAGAGGATTGGACTCAATGGCCTAAATGGCCCCTTCCACCTCATTGGTTCTATGATTTTACTGTTTATTTGAATACACTGTTGCTATTTTAGTTTGGTAATAATAGTTTTGTAGCTGTAGTAGTTTTGTTTTTTTACTACTTTCTTAGCCGTCCTGAGAATATAAATTTATTGTGAAGGTGTGGGGTATAAATTATGTAGATAAATAAATATTTTAATCCTTCCTTAGGGGGGGGAAATCTTTAAGTATCATTAATGTATCTGGAGTTGGCTGAACATCCAGGCTGTTAGCAAGGACAAAAGCAATAACAAAATAGTATAGTCCCATCTCTTTTGTAAGTACCGGTATATCCATTTTCTACCATGGTTGGTTGGTTGTTTCTAAAATGTGTTGATGGCATTGTCTATGATAGTAGCGAACAGAGACATAAAAAATAATAACATTAATCAATACAATAGGCTACTCCCTATTTAGCAGGATTTTTTAATCTCTGTTGATCTCTTCCATTTTCTCGCAGTTTAATAATTAGGGACCCATACAACAAGAGACTGTGGCCCCTGAGAATCAGTTCCTTTTGTAGTTAACAGCTATTGATATTCCTAGTATCCCTGAATTTGTCTAGTCTCCATTTATAATATGGATCTTACACTGTTGTAAGACTTTTGCATGTCAGTAGGGATATTGGAAACAAAACCCGATGAAGATCATGATGCATTCAATCAAATGCGGAAATTTGTGTGAATAGGGATACTAATTTTGTAGCAGAAGGCAAATCAATATTGCTGATAGCAAATCTTTGTTAATTAAGCAATGGAAATTTGCTTTACAAAGAAGAATGTTGATTGTCAGCTACTTAACTTCTGGGCTAGGTATGTGTAATTAACACAGATCTTGCATACAAAATTTTAAAATGATAACATATGATATGTTTTCTTCTGATCATTATCACATGGGCAAGAGGAAAGCTATATTATAAATACATTAAAATGTATTGTTCCTGATTTGTTAGTTTAAGGTGGCAATCCTGTACACATTTACTGGGGAGTAAGTCCCATTGAATGCAAGTCAGGCTTACTTCTGAGTAGACACATATTTATTTATTTGTTATATTTATATCCCAAGGTGTCTTACATAATCCTGCTCTCCATTTTATCCTCACAACAACCCTGTGAGGTAGGTTAGGCTGAGAGTCAGTGGACTGGCCCAAAGTCACCCAGTGAGCTTCATGGCCAAGTGGGGACTAGAAAAACCTGGAACTCCCAAGTCCCAGTCCAACACCCAGTCCAACCACTACGCCACACTGGCTCTCAGTGAAATGCAATATAGGTTTGCATTGCATGAAGAAGAGGCAGAAAGCTGTGGCACAGGACCTGATTCCAGAAATGGCCCAGGAGGGCAATCTGGCAGGATCAGGAAGCAAATCCAGAAGCAGCAATGTGAAGAAATAGGGAAACAGACAAGATGGGAATAGGAATTAATCATAGAACAACAGGCAGTAAGGTTAGGGACTGTGCAAGAGAAGAGCAAGCAAAGTTCAATCTCTGGCATCTCCATTTAAAACAAAGTCAAGTTGCAGTGCTAGAAAAATCCTCTGCCAGAGACTTTGGAGAGCAATCTGGTTTTGAACTTCAGTTCCATAGATTTCATAGATCATAGAGTTGGAAGGAGCCTACAAGGCTATCGAGTCCAACCCCCTGCTTAATGCAGGAAACTAGAGGAGGGGTCTCCCATCCAAGTAATAACCAGGCCTGACCCTGCTGAGCTTTCCACACTCAGACAAGCTGAGCCAGCGTGAGCCACAGGCCAGCTCCAGCCAACATAGCTAACAGTCATTAATCCTGGGAGTGCTGTAGTACAGAACTAGATGGAACGATGATAGGAGTGGCTTCGTATAGTTAGAGCAGTTATTTCCAAACTTTCTGTCTGTGGCCCTTTCCACATGAATTCATCTGCTCTGGAACCATTGCATATTTGTCGTGTAATCCCTTTGTGTTCTCAAGGATTCTGGGGCCTCTTCTCAGGCACACACAAGGCACTGGCCAGGCTGACTGGGCCCCGTTGCTGCCCTGTGTGAAATGAGAAGCCATCTTAGAACAAACACTCCTCTGTGGCGGCACATGACAGAGGGAGATTGACAGTGTGGGCAACCTGTCTTTTTGGGAAGTGGTCCCACCATTGCAGATCTTCTCACAGAGAAACCCCTGATAACAAGCTTCCAAGGAAACGGAGGGCTTCCTTGAATGAAGTTGGAAATCCACTGGGTTAGGGAACAGGTAGAGTTCCCTGCAAAGCAGAGTCAAGTAACATTGTCAACAAACTTGTGCCATGCTGAAAATTTCTCCCACATCCCCCCCCCCCCGATTCTGATTCAATCTGATAGAAAAGAAATTGTTTTCTAAAAGAAATTCAAAGGAGAAGGGAGTTTCTCATGGGTTGGGTTCGGGGTTCTTGCACTTTCCTTACTTATGAAGTGACTGAGGAATGTGTGTGAGTGTCCTCTCTTTCATTGTGCAATCATTCTTCTGGTAGCCTGAAGCCTCCTTGGCTTCTCACATGTCAACTGGAGCCCAGGTAATTTCAATTCAATTGGAATTACCGTCATGAGGTAATTCCTTTTTCAGATCAGGAAGCACACACAGCACCCTTGGCCACCTCGCAGTGATTTGGTAAACTGAAAGACACCACTGAAAGAAATCGAGAATAAATTATAAAATGCCCTCTCAGAAGACATTTTTCTCAGAAAAGCTCTGAGATTTTTCTTTTCTTCTTACTCCCACCACCTCCAGAAATAAAATGCCATTTTGAGGAACTTTCTCCAAATTTTCTTCAGCACTTTTTTTTTTAATGGTGGCTGACTTCCTTTTTCCCCTCCCCACAATGCCCCGGAACAATGCTGGGTATGGAGCATTGTGGAGGATGAAAAATAGGGGCTAGGCTGCCAACATAGTTGCTGGTTGCCACTGGCAGTGGAAGTGCAAACCCCTAAAAAACCCTTAGGCAAAAAGAAAGAAGCTGTGCTGCAATCCCTGTCAATGGTGAGCTCTACCTGTGAGAAACTATTGGAGAATTTCTCATCCCCTTGGAGAAATTTGGTGAAATTGCCCCCCCCCCCATTTCTTTGCCCACAAATAGAGTGGAGAATTTTGAGAGGCCATTTGTGCACAGCTCTAGGTGGCCATCACTACATCCAGTGGAGGCTGGTGTCTCCAATGTCAGTGGGGTGGTGTATCCACTCCAAATTGTGGTTTGAACTTTTAAGGAGCTCTCCATGGTGCTGAACCTATTTTGGGACTAGGGTTCAGCAGCACCATGGATCTTGAATTTTTCTTGTTGCTGATTGCTTAAAATTGTTTTTAGATACGTGTGTGTGTTGTATCTTTATGTACTTTTATTTTTGAGGTTTTAATGTATTTTTAAGGTTTTAATCCTTGTAAACCACCCACAGAGCTTCAGCTATTGGGCGGCATAGAAATTTAATAAATGAAATGAAATGAATGGATAGCTCCTTTAAAGTTCAGACTAAAACCCAGAGTGGATACACCTCCCCACTGACATTGAAGCCACCTGCCTCCACTGACTACATCTTATGGGAGATAAATAAACTGTATGATTTTTTTAAAAAAACTCTTCAGTTCTTTCTTTGGTAAAGTTTGTGAAGCAACCGACATGAGCTGTTCTGCTGAGATGTGCTGGCTAATCAGTCTCTTTGAACAGCTGAAAATGAAGCTATTTCTCCTAGTAAGCATTTGCCTTGTGTCTTACCTTCATTAAAATTTATCTCTGCCATCTTATTGCACAACCACCCTGTTTGATTAGATCCTTCTGGAATTCCTCAGTCCTCAGAAGCGTTCTCTGACCTAAATTATTTTTGTGTCATCAGCATATTTTAGCCCATTCTTTCCTATTTTATACTTGAGATTATTGCTGAATTCATTGGCCAACACTAATATTCACAGCACCCACATATTCGCTTCTTTTCATCATGGCAAAAGACCATTTAATCCCCCCTGGTGTTCCTTTTCTCAGTTTTTAATCCACTGGAGGTTTCTCCGTTTCAGTGTAAAATTACTTGTTTTCATTAACACTCCCCTGTGTGTGACCTCCTCAGTAGCTTTATGCAAATCCAAGTAAATTACATGCCTTCGTAACCCATTTTTCCCCCTTGCTCTACTGTTTATGTTCTATCTAGCTTGTGAAGTGAAGTTTGCTCGGCTGTTCTTCAGGGCCTTCATGCAAGTTTATTTAATCAAGTCATTTATTGAACTTTCTTAATTATCCACTGTGACTATAGTTGATTATGTTGAATATCTAGCTCTTAGTAGTTTTAAAAAAAAGTGTTTTCCAAATTAAAAAAAAAGAGCAAAATTTTACCTTTGGTTTATTTACGGTTCAATTTGTTTGAGGTCCCAATGACTTGAAGGCTTTTTAATAAGTTATGATGGAAAGCCAGAATATTGCAACCCATCTGTAAATCTGGGTTTGAAATTACACCCTAGTGGGTAATGCTGAGCCAGTAAAAAGGACGACATACTCAAAATTGTAATGGAAACTAATTAAGCGGTTTATTGTGATACAGTGCTCAGTACAGGAACAGCAGTGAAATAGTAGTGGAGGTAATTCAACTCTAGGCTTGCTTAGATTAGACTGATGAGGCCCAGTTTTTGGACTGAAATGCCCTTGGTCACTAGGGTGGCCATCTGTTCTATTTTACAGAGGACAGTCCTCTGTTCAAAGGACTGTCAGAATACAGTCTTCTATTTGAAAGTGTTCTCTATTTGAGGGGCTGTCCAAGTCTATTTTAAAAAGTAAAGAACCAACAGAAGGAATAGAAAGTAAGTGCGTTGAAGTTGCCCATCAGCAGCAGTGAGTACCTGCACAGCAGACTGAGCAGCAGGTCCACAATTCACCTGGTCATAATCTTCCCCACTATGCTGAGATGTATCGTAGTCCTATTAGTATTTAGTTTATGGTAATTCTTTCTCAATTTGTACATGTATATACAAATTAATATGCAAAAGTTATACAAATCTGTGTCCTTTTTGGTCCTCTGTTTTGATGATGTGTAACCTCTTTTTCAGCAGTGCAGTTGTGTACACTCTGTTCGATTCATTAGAAATTGACAGGGAGCTGATAATCTTAGATTAGTTGTTGATCTGATTGCTTTAAATATAAATAGAACAGACTCAGCTGCTATAATTTCTTTGGATGTTGAAAAGGCCTCTGACAAATTCATTGGAAATTTATTCTTGCTACGTTGAGAAACTTTGGTTTTCCTGTGGAATTTTTAAATTGGGTCAAGATTTTATATTCAACCCAAAGAGCAAGAGTTAAGACCAATGGGTTTTTATCAGACTATTTTATAGATTAGATAGATTTCATAGAGTTGGAAGGAGCCTACAAGGCTATCGAGTCCAACCCCCTGCTCAATGCAGGAAACTAGAGGAGGGGTCTCCCATCCAAGTAATAACCAGGCCTGACCCTGCTTAGCTTTCCACGCTCAGACAAGCTGAGCCAGCTGTGAGCCATGGGCCTTTTTCTTGGGAGAAGTACTAGACAGGGATGTCCACTTTCTCCATTGATATTTGACTTATGTTTGGAACCCCTGACATGTGCCAGAATAGCAGTATTCATGGATTTTTACATGATTGTTTAGAATTTAAAATTATTCTTTATGCTGATGATCTTTTATTGTTCATTTCAAAACACCAGTCATTGGTTCCTGCTTTGATGAAGGTGATTAATAACTTTGGTGATTTGTCTGGCTATTTAATTAATTGGTCAAAGTCTGAACTGATGCCGATTGGAGAGAATATATCTCAGAGTGTATTAACTCAAATGGCAATTTTGATGGTGCCCAGATTTTATTATTTACTTGGGAATACTTATCCCTAGAGACATATCTCAACTGATTAAACTTAATTTGAGTAAGTTGATTAATGAGATCTCATGGGATATATACCGATGGGCATCTCTTAAGTTGACTTTTTAGGGATGTGCGCGGAGCTCAATCGGGGGTGGAAGTGGGGCGAACTCGACCCCCCCCAAGCTCCGCATGACTTACCTTTCCCCGGCTCGGCTCACGTCCTTGCGAGACAAGCCAGGGAAAGGAACTTTTGGGTCCCTGGTGCTACACTTCCGGGTCCCCGGCTATGTTTTTTACGTTAAAAACAGGGTAAACTTCCTTAAAATGGCCACGATTTGTGTAAGCAGTGCTTTGTTTTTTATGTTAAAAACAGCATAAAATACGTTAGATTCTAGATATCACCAGTGTCGCTGTAGCGTTGCCACTATTTTCCAGTTGTCTCGTAAACACATTCCATCTCCACATATTCTGAAAACAAATGCTGTCTCCACTTTGGCTGCCCATAACCCTCCGAACTTGGAGGATTGGGGGCATCCGATCCAGGGTGGGAGGAGCACGGAGGATAGGATATCCTCCGTGCTTCCCTCACCCTCAAAAACCTCTAGATGGCCGATTTAGGCCATCAAGAGGTTTTTCCTCTCCTCAAGGAGGAGAGACTGAGGCACCACCTGGAATCTTCAGAGAAGAGTGGCGCCTTGTTCCTCTACTCCCCACCCCCAGGAATGCCCCCCCCCATGCCAGAACCAAAGACAGAAGACCATCTTCAGTTCCCTGCAATTCCCTTCTGGCGTGGAAAGAATCGTGCCGGCAATGGGAGGGTGGGCGGCACTCTGAGGTGCTGTGTCCTCATAAGGAATTTACGAGGTCACAGTGCCTTCTAAAGAACCTCCTATGTCCCTCCAGACAAGGTCGGAGGGGCATAGGATTGCACCCTAAGTGTGTTATGGCTTCACCCTCTGCTGTGTCGCCTGGGTCCTTCTCAGCCTCTTTTTAAATAATGATTCCTTTCCTATCTTAGTTGTTATCAACCCAGGTGCTGGGATGTCATAGGCACATTTTCTGTGCCTCAACAAAATTCAGACTGCCCACAACTGACTTCTCTGTAGGCAAAGGTTGTACAGAGCCAAACTGATGCTGTCATCCATTTTAGTTCACCATGGCTGTCCGGGGCGTTTGCTGAATCCACTGTGGGGTGTTTTTTTTTTTACCTGGAAGGATTAACACCAGATATGCTTTATTTATGAAAATTTATCCTCAAAATCGTCCTCTGCAAATTTGGATGAGGCTTTTCTTTGTGAATTTTTGCTATTCAGCATCCTCGTTTGACATCTGATGATGATTCTGCAATAGTCAGCATTTGACAGTATCTGACAGCTGGGGGGGGAAAGTCATTATGAATGCTAAAATAATAAATAAAATAATGAATATCATGTTGCATAAATGATAACAGAATAATCGATATGTGTATAATAAATACTTAGCAAAATGACCAATGTGAACACTGCAATATAGGAGGCTGCCTTATACAGAGTCAGACCACTGGTACATCTAGCTCTGTACTTTCTGCGCAGGCCAGCATCCTCTCTCCAGGCTTTCAGGCAGGAGTCTTGTTCTCCAACCCTTCCAGGAGGTACCAGGGATTGAATCTGGGATCTTTTGCATATAAAGGATGTGCTCTAACACTGAGCTATGGCCTTTCCCCTGCCCTCATTTATGGTAAAAAGTTACCATCTGCTAACAGCAGGTGTGCTATATAAACAATATCATTTATACATGTTAATCAATGTTCTAGTTCATCTGTTCTTGTGCCTGATTGGATCAATGTATCTCTTCTCTGTTGCTTGGGCCTGGTGGAGAGCTAGAGTGGGGGAGAGGCCTTGAGCTAATGGTTGAATCCAGTTGTGAGCTGTCATTTTGTTCTTTGGTTGGTCTCTCTCCCTCTCCTGGAGCCTTGTGCCAGCTTTCCCTTTTTTTACCTCATCAGTTTGAATCCCTTGCTTGTTTGAGTTACTACCATACAAAAATTCTTGTCAAATAAGGATTTACTTTATTGTTCTACAAAATAAAGTTTTCTTCAAAGTTGTAACCCAAAGCCTATCTGAGTTGAATTTCAACTGAGAGTGTTTAACTATCTGTATAGTCCCTCTCTAGAACATGGGATAGATCCCCGCCTCGATCTAGATGAGAGGTGGGTAATAAATAAATTATTATTATTATTATTATTATTATTATTATTATTAGGACAGAATAGTAAGACAACTGATGTGGTGCAAGTATATCGGATAGTATTCTATTATGGCCGTGTACTTGTGGGACCCATCGCTCATGCAACAGGGCTTTGGCATTTCTAAATATAACCCAAAATGAGGAGAAATGCTCATTTCCAGAATGGGGCAGGTCAGTGGAGCTCACAGAAGGAAGCTCTGCTGACCTGTCCCAATCCAGAAATAAGTGTTTCCGCTCATTTCTGGGGTTATTTTTTGAAGTGCCAAAGCCCTGTTGCACAAGCTGCAAGTGCGGTGGAACCAGTGGAGGCAGAGTGGCCCCATTAGATACTGCCCATTATCTGCCAATAGGTTAAGGTAATGATAGAGAAGAACATTTTGCAAAATGATCAGTACAAGAGAGTTGCATGCCACCATATATCAAATATATACGTATATTATATTGGGATGCCCCCTTAAAGATTGTCTTCCATGTTCAGCATTAAGACCACAGGGAAACTGGCTAGCTGACAGGACTCTCATTGAGCAATTGCCTATGTGGCTGTTGTGGAACATCTATGTACTGATCAATTTGCAAGATGTTGTAGACTCTTTGTTGCTACATTTTAACTATTGGCAGATGATATACTTGTACCACAAATGAAGCACCACAGATATTGTTCATTTCGGTAACTGTTGAATTTTACCATGTATTTATAATAATATATTCATTATTGCTTGGGTATTAGATTTCATCATTTTTTTTATCTGCTTGAGAGGGGGCACTTTTGTTGTTTCCCTCCAGTATATGACAGCTCACATGAACTAGGAATCTACATCTGAAGGTATCTGACATCTAGCAATCAATACCTGACAGTATTTCATGTATGATAACCAACATTGACTGCAACTACCTGGGGCTGATTGCAGCTGATTGATTGCAGGAAGTGGGGCTGATTGCAGGGCGTGGCCTGGGAGCTCATTCTGTTCCTGACTCCCAGCTGAGCAGGAGCACAACAGGAGAGAGGCTCCAGCTGTTTTTGGGACTGTGAAAAGGCAAGCAGGCTCCCAGAGAGCGAGCGAACAGAGCGAACAGGGAGAGCAAACAGGAGTTTGGCAGCGGAGTAGTACAACAACAAGTGCTGCAAGGGAAAGGCGTGGCCTGAGAGCTCATTCTGTTGAGCAGAAGCTCCTGCTGACTGCAACTACCTGGGGCTGATTGCAGCTGATTGATTGCAGGAAGTGGGGCTGATTGCAGGGCGTGGCCTGGGAGCTCATTCTGTTCCTGACTCCCAGCTGAGCAGGAGCACAACAGGAGAGAGGCTCCAGCTGTTTTGGGGGCTGTGATAAGGCAAGCAGGCTCCCAGAGAGCTAGCAATCAGAGCAAGCACACAGGGAGAGCAAACAGGAGTTTGGCAGCGGAGTTCGGCAGGGGAGGTCAAGGGGGAGGTCCCTAAAAAAAACAAAAAACAAAAACAAAAAAACCATATATATATATATATATATATATATTCTAGGAAGACAGAAACAGAGCACTATGGAAGGAAAGGACTCAGCAGTGGTGGTGACCTGCAAGGGGTGTGCAATGTTTGTTTTCCTGCCGGAGATCAACATGGCCTACACGTGCAACAAGTGCAAGCTGGTCACGCTGTTGGAAGAAAAGGTCAGAGGACTGGAGCAGCAAGTGTCAACCCTCAGGAGCATAAGAGAAAGCGAGGAGTTCTTAGACAGAACGGTGGATCTACAGCACCAAAGCACAGTACAGGAGCCAGAAGGGCAACGGCAGGATGAGGCGGAGTCGGAGACTGCAGAGGCAAGGGAAAATAACGCAGGGGGAACTCCCTGGAAAAGGGTGACTGTTAGGAGCAGAAGAACTACAAGACACTCTGCGCCTGTGGAAGCAGTGGAGCTATGGAACCGCTTCCATGTACTTGAGGACGAGAGCAGAGGACAGCCTGCAGAGGACGGATTACCGGGCACCCAACGTGACAGCGAGCAAGAGGCTGAGGGTCAGTCAATTGGAGGCAATCAAACCAAGGCCTACAGCAAGAGGAAGAGAAGAGTACTCGTAGTGGGAGACTCCCTCCTGCGGGGGATCGAAGCCAAAGTATGTCGCGAAGACCCATGGACTCGCCATGTGTGCTGTCTCCCTGGGGCACGGATTAAGGATGTGACAGAGCAGCTGCCGAGGCTCATGCAGCCCACCGACACATACCCCTTTCTTCTCTTCCACATGGGTACAAATGATACTGCCAAGCGGAGTTACAAAGAAATCACGGCAGACTTTGAAGAGCTGGGAAGGGAACTCAAGAACTTCGGGGCCCAGATAGTTTTCTCATCCATCCTTCCAGTACTTGGAAGAGGCATAGAAAGGGAAAGAAAAATACTCCGAGTGAATGACTGGCTACGAAGGTGGAGCCGACGTGAGGGATTTGGATTCTGGGACCACGGGCTACACTTCCTGGAAGATGGACTGCTGGCAAAGGATGGGTTGCACCTCACAGGGACTGGGAAGAATGTGTTTGGACACAGCATGAGGAACTTAATCAGGAGGGCTTTAAACTGAATCCAACAGGGGAGGGAGACATAAACTCGGGGGTACCAATGGAAGAAGGCCTCTATGCCACAATGGAGAGAACAGCTCCAGCGGTGCCCATTGATAGTCTACCACAAAATGTAGGGGGGAAGTCGGACTATAAAGCACATAGTCTTCAATGTCTCTATACTAATGCCCAGAGTATGGGCAATAAACAAGACGAACTTGAACTCTTGATACATGAGGGCAAGTACGACTTGATAGGGATAACTGAAACCTGGTGGGATGACTCCCATGACTGGAATACAGCAATTGAAGGGTATAACTTGTTCAAAAGGAACAGAAGCAACAGAAAGGGAGGTGGAGTTGCACTGTATGTTAAAAATACGTATCTCTGCACAGAGATACAGGAAGAGGAGCTTGGCAGCCCCATTGAGAGCATCTGGGTTAAAATAAAGGGGGCAAAGAATAAAGCGAACATGGCGGTTGGAGTCTACTACCGACCACCCAATCAAGGAGAAGACGAGGATGGAACTTTTGAAAAGCAAATTGCCAGTGTTTCAAGGAGGCACGATGTGGTAGTAATGGGAGACTTCAATTTCCCTGATATCTGTTGGGAGACTTATTCAGCCAAACATGGCCCCTCCAAGAAATTCCTGAGCTGTGCTGCTGATAACTTCCTCCTACAGAAAGTGGAGGAAGGAACTAGAGGATCGGCTATCCTTGACCTGATTCTAACCAACAGAGACGAGTTAGTGGATAAAGTGGCAGTTTCGGGAACTCTGGGGGAAAGTGACCATGTTATACTCGAGTTCTTGATTCTAACAGAAGCAAAAGCTGAGTGTAGCCAAACACGTACCCTGGATTTTAGGAAAGCCAATTTTAACAAACTCAGAACAATGATTAGTAAGATCCCATGGCAAGTGACTCTCACGAGAAAGGGAGCCCAGGAGGGGTGGGAGTTTTTAAAAAAGGAAATTTTAAAGGCACAATTGCAAACAATTCCCACAAGGAAAAAAGGCAGAGGGCAACAGAAGAAGCCAATGTGGCTTCACAATAAACTCAAAGATGACCTGAAAACAAAAAAGGACACGTATAGGAAGTGGAAGGAAGGACAGGCTACAGGGGAAGAGTACAGGCAGGTAGCACAGAACTGCAGGAATAGTGTCAGGAAGGCTAAAGCTGAGAATGAGCTAAGGTTAGCGAGGAATGCTAAAAGCAACAAAAAAGCTTTCTTCAGATACATGCACAGTAAAAGACAGAAGAAAGAACTGGTGGTTCAACTACGCAATGAGGATGGCAAATTGATAACAGAAGACAAAGAAAAGGCAGAAGTGTTCAATTCCTACTTCGGCTCGGTCTTCTCCCAAAAGAGGGTCTATGACCCCCCTGGCAAACCTGAAGTACAGACTGAAGGGGCAGAATTGCAGCTGGAGATTGATAGGCAAATGGTCAAGGAGCACCTGATTACTCTGAACGAGTTTAAATCTCCAGGGCCTGATGAGCTGCATCCTAGAGTAATAAAGGAACTGGCAGAAGAACTCTCAGAACCACTGTCTATTATCTTTGAGAAATCATGGAGGACAGGTGAAGTGCCAGACGACTGGAGGAGGGCAAATGTTGTTCCCATCTTCAAAAAGGGCAAGAAGGAGGAACCTGGGAACTATAGGCCAGTCAGTCTGACATCAATCCCCGGGAAGATTTTTGAGCAGATTATAAAGAAGTCAGTCTGCAAGCACCTTGAAAACAATGCAGTGATTACTAGAAGCCAGCATGGATTTGTCAAGAACAAATCCTGTCAGACTAATCTGATCTCATTTTTTGATCGGGTAACCTCCCTTGTGGACTGTGGGAATGCTGTGGACATTATATACCTGGACTTCAGCAAAGCTTTTGACAAAGTGCCTCATGATATCCTGATTAGTAAGCTAGCTAAGAGTGGGCTAGATGGAACAACTATCAGGTGGATCCACAATTGGCTAAAGAATCGGACTCAAAGAGTGCTTATCAATGGTTCCTTCTCAAACTGGGGAGAGGTAACGAGCGGGGTACCACAGGGCTCAGTCCTGGGCCCGGTGCTCTTCAACATTTTTATTAATGACTTGGATGAGGAGGTACAGGGAATGCTTATCAAATTTGCAGATGACACAAAGTTGGGTGGAACAGCTAATACTCTGGAAGACAGAAACAAAATTCAAAGTGACCTCGATAGGCTGGAGCGCTGGGCCGAAAACAACAGAATGAAATTTAACAGGGATAAATGCCAAGTGCTGCACCTAGGGAGAGGAAACCAAATGCAGAGTTACAGAATGGGGGACACTTGGCTCAACAATACTACAAGTGAGAAGGATCTTGGAATTGTGGTAGATCACAAACTGAATATGAGCCAGCAATGCGACGTGGCTGCAAAGAAGGCAAATGCAATTTTGGGATGTATTAATAGAAGTATAGCTTCCAAATCGCGGGAAGTGATAATTCCCCTTTACTCGGCACTGGTTAGGCCTCATCTTGAGTACTGCGTCCAGTTCTGGGCACCTCACTTTAAGAAGGACATAGACAAACTGGAGAGGGTTCAGAGGAGGGCAACAAGGATGATAAAGGGACTGGAAACAAGGCCCTATGAGGAGAGACTGAAAGAACTGGGCATGTTTAGCCTTCAGAAGAGGAGACTGAGGGGAGATATGATCGCACTCTTCCAGTATTTGAAGGGATGTCACACAGAGGAGGGCAAAGATCTCTTCTCGATCATCCCAGTTTGCAGGACACGGAATAATGGGCTCAAGTTACAGGAACCTAGATTCCACCTAAACATCAGGAAAAATTTCCTGACTGTCAGAGCAATAAGACAATGGAATCAACTACCTAGGGAGGTTGTGGGCTCT
Organism: Shinisaurus crocodilurus; assembly: GCA_021292165.1. Lineage (NCBI taxonomy): Eukaryota > Metazoa > Chordata > Lepidosauria > Squamata > Shinisauridae > Shinisaurus > Shinisaurus crocodilurus. The sequence goes on along the minus strand of CM037878.1, from coordinate 261,533,955 downwards.
CCCAGTCTGGAGGCATTCAAGGTGCGGCTGGACAGACATCTGTCAGAGATGCTTTGACCTGGATTCCTGCATTGAGCAGGGGGTTGGACTCGATGGCCTTGTAGGCCCCTTCCAACTCTACTTTTCTATGATTCTATGATTTGCCAGTATCTGATAGCTAACCTGCAGTAGCAGTCAGCACTCGACAGCATCTGATATGTGGCGGTCAGCATTTGATAGTATTTGGCAGCAACATGAATCACTAACCTCCATCTATTCACTTAACCTGTTAGGAAACACCTTCAACTGATGAAAACCCACAACAGTCAAATTCAGATTTTTATAGTGCAAATGGAAAATTTTGAAATCAGATTTTGTCATCAGAATCCAAATTAGGGCACAGTCTAATGGGGAAGACCCTCAACCTCCGAACTTGGAGGATTACGGGAATCCTATGCAGGGCGGGAGGAGCACGGAGGCAATCTTTGCCTCCCCGCTCCTCCCACCCTGCAAATCAGCTAGAGAGCTGATTTTGGCCATCTAGGTGTGGCATTTCAGAGGGGGAGGGAAGGAGGCTGGAGCACCACCACGATACATCATATCCTGGCAGACCCTGTCACCTTCCCTCCTCACCCTCGGAACAGCCTCTTTACCCCTTCTCTGAGGTCAGTCTTACGACCTTGGAGATGCAGCTGGTATGGTTCTTTCCACACGGGCTGCGAGGAGGGGAGGGGGATCCGAGTGCGGATTCCCAGCTCCAAGGTCGGAGCTCTTTTCCGACCTTGAAGCTGGGAATCTAAAGAATCTTATAGCCCTCTAGATGCTATCTAGGGGCCATAGGATTGGATTGCTCTGCTGTAAGATTTGAAACGTTGTGAAAAAATATGGCTCTTGCGCGTGTAAAGGCGAGATAAAGAAGAGGCAGACACAGGGTATATGGTTTCAAATCAGGGCCACATTTATTGATTTGAAGATCTGTGAAGGGTGAAGTGCAGTTCTAACCTAGCCCGGCCATTGGCCGGGTAAAAGACCAACATTTGGCGAATACATCCTAACTGAACCGGAGGCGGGATGGCCCGCCACCGGCCAGTTGCCCTCCATGTGGAGCTGGAGGGCCTTACCATCGTCGCCTTACTTTGGCGCCTCCAGGCTCCCAAAGTAGGTGAGAAAGGTAAAACCCCAAAGCCGTCCCAATCTCCCTCCTGCCAAGCCTCATGGCATTAGCTAGGGCAGCCTTGGGTAAACGTCAGTCACCTTGAAAGGTGCCACTGGATAATCACCATAACCCTAATCGCTCCTGCCTAATCCCGCACTTCCCGCCACAGGGAGAGACAAGCTATTGCTTAGTCGAATCTCCCCCACCTGCCCGATAAAAGAGCGAGCAGGACCCTTCGCAGATCTCCAATAAAAATATCATTGCCAATATCGGATAGGTGAACCCCATCCGGCCGATACAGCTCCCTCCGGGCCAAGGTTATATTGGGATGGGGAATACAAAACCCAATCCCACCTATGACCCTACAAATTTCGCCATTCACCTTCCTAACCGCCCTATTTAAGGCCTTAGGCCAACTGAGGTGCGGTATGATGAACGACCAAAGGATCCGAACCCCCGGCCACCGGTGTCGGATGGATGCTATATCGCATAGCACCTGGAGAATCAGGGCCTTGCCTTTCAGCAAGCCCAAGTCATTCCCCCCCAAATGTAGTACCAGGACATCTGGGGGGGACGAAAACTGGTCAGTCCTGAACAAACTGTGGAGGAGGTGCTGCCATCTCATGCCTCGGCGACCCATCCAATGGACGTCCGCCGAACGCTCGACCGCCAGGTGAGACCCGAAGTCCGAAGTGGTGGCTCGTCTTGCTGCCCAGTATACCATACTGTGCCTGCAAATCAGCACACGGACAGTCCTGCCTCCACTCCGGTGACCTGGAAGAAAAACACAGCCCACAGCAGTACCTTCAAGGCAGCTCTCGCACATAGACCCGGTAAGACCGGGACCTCCAATTACCCATTGCTTGAACCTTTTCCGGAGAGAACCCCAATTCTGCCGCAGTAGATGCAGCACCGATCCGGAAGGAGTGGGTTCCAAAGTGCAAATGGGCCCAACCCGCCACCGCCAGGGCGGACTTTGTTACTGACCAAAATTGAAACTTGGTTAATGGCGCACCATCTTGATGGCAAAACAAACTGCCCTCAGCAAGACCCCGTCTAGCTACAAATGCATGTAGGGCCTTAACAGGACACAGCTCTGTCATTGATCCTGTGTGTAGCAAGATGATAGACCCTTTACCCAACTGGTCAGTCTTGGGTCTTCTCACTTTTATTGTCGCCCACGAGGCGTGCAGGAAAAGGTCCAAAAATTGTAGGGCGCGTGCAGATCTATCAAAGCGGGATTGCACCACCAATTCAGAGATGCGAAGAGCGCCGAAAAATGCTGTCAAGGCTGTTGCATGAAATAAAACCGCCTCATAAGGAGAACGACAGACTGCAGGCCATTGTTCGTGGAGCTTGAGTAAAACCTTGGGTGACACCGGGGTCCTTGAGTGAGGTGGACGAGGGCACACTCTGGACCATCCTGCCAGGATTCTTTTTACCCTAAAATCATTTGAGTTATCGTGAATACCCTGTGCCTTGGCCAAAAAGGACAAGGCAGCTAATTTCCCTCGAACAGTCTTAACTGATGACCCACTCTGCAATTTGGAAATGCAAAACTGCATAAGGTGTTCGACTGGCACCGGCCACAACATGGGGAGGCGGACAGCCGCTCTAAAGGCAGCAAAATCCCTACCTGAACGCATATAGGCCTCCTGCGTGCTTGGGGCTATTGAACACCAAATTGCTTGTGAGGCGGCCGTTCCCCAATCTGCCAAAGATAATCTGGCATCAAGACAGGGGACTGCTGGGCCCATGGGGCAAGGGCCCGAAATCTCTGAATCTGGTTCCTGCACAAGGCGTCTGCGACGCCATTGTCCAGGCCAGGTGTGTGTAGCCCTCTAGATGCTGTCTAGGGGCCATAGGATTGGATTGCTCTGCTGCAAGATTTGAAACGTTGTGAAAAAATATGGCTCTTTGTCTAATTTTATTTCCTTCTAGTTCCATTCTTTTTTTAGCAACCCCCATTACACCAACTGCCTCCTTTTTGTCAGTTGTGTGGTGTGAAATTAATTAAGGTATGTGTTGTGTGTATAATTATATAATCACAACATTCACTAGATACATGCAGGCTTATCAACATTCTCAACTGCCTTTGCCCTTTAGAAGAGTGCAGTACAAGAGAAACCTATACTATAAATAAAAGTTCTTAAAGCATCTCTGCATTTAAGCAGTTCTAGCCAATATCTGAATGGTGGAGCAACTGAGAAGCCCATGCATACTGCTCTGAGATGTGCAACAGGATACAAATGTTACTCAATAGAAATAGGTTTTAAATCTAAAGTTCCAGTCTTCCATATTCGGTTGATTCTTTTGCTGTCCTGTCTTTTCTGATGAAAGGGAAAGTTTTGACTATCACTAAAAATTCAAAATGAAGTTACTACTATCGATTAAAGCTACCCACAGAATACTTTCTTGACAAGCCTCTGCTTTGTAGTGAACATTGGATGATAGAGGTCACAACCTGCTTTCGTTGGCAAGGCATTTTCTTCCTGATTCTCTGGATTTCTTTGATATCTTCAAAGAGAGAATTTCGAAACTTCTCTTCCACTTTGCCATAGATGAAAAGTGTTGCCACTTGTTGGACTGTCAGGTTACAGTCAGTTCGAATCGGACTCACCAGCCATTGCACGTTCTGGTTTACTACTTGAAGTTCATAGAGCAGATTTATACTGCTAAGACTGTAATGAAGGTGTTGCCTTGTTCCTGGGGTTTTGTGTACCCAGAGCAATAAACAGATAAATAAACCCACATGTATCAGGACCATTTCATGTGCTCCTTTCCATGGATATTTTAATAAAACCACTGTAGTTGATTAAAAAGATAAGTAGCTCAAATTTTACCTGCTATTTAAACTGTTAAATTTATTATTTATGTGTTTTAAAAATGATTTTTAGACTGCCTTTAAGGGTAGAACCCTTATATATTGTTTTCATCATTTTATTGGATACTGCCCTGACAGTTTTTACCAAAGGACAACCCAGAACTTCTCTAAGGGCAGTAACCAACTGTGTCATTCTGCTAGCACAGTGTTCTCCAACCTTGGGTCCCCAGATGTTTTTGGCCTACAATTCCCAGCACGCCCCAGCCAGCTATGCTCTTGTACATAGCCATCTGGGTTGTACATCTGGCTGGGGCATGCTGGGAGTTGTAGGCCAAAAACATCTGGGGACCCAAGGTTGGAGAACACTGTGCTCGCACATTGCACTAGTGGAAACTAGGTTGCGAACTATGTACAAGAGGAGAATCCAACTAAAGAGAAGAAGAGAATCCAACTAAAGTACAAGAGGAGAATCCAACTACAGTTACATTTGTAACTTTACAACTGGTTGCGCAGGTGTAATGGGCAACCGCTTGCACAATGATTCTGTCGCGCTCCTCTAATGCTATTTAAGTTTGGGGAATGACACACCATTGGATACTGCCCTAGAGTAACAGCACAGTCCAGTGAGGCTGCCCGTAACCCTTCAAACTCAGAGGATTGTGGGTATCCTATGGAGGGTGGAAGGAACGTGGAGGCAAAGGTCACCTCTGTGCTTTTCCTGCTCTGCAAAACCTTTAGACAGCCGATTTCAGCTGTTTAAGTGTTTTGCCTCGAAAAACATGAGGGAAGGAGGGTGAGGCATTGCCAGGATACTTCATATGCTGGCAGAGCCTGTCTCCTTCCCTCCTCGCCCCCAAAAGCCCATCTCCAAGGTCGCTCTTATGACCTCAGAGTCACAACCAGCATGGTTCTTCCCACGCCGTCTGCGAGGGCGGAGGGAGGGTGCTCCAAATTCGGAGTCCCAGCTCTGACCTCAGAGCAAGTTTCCAAGGTCAGAGCTGGGACTCCGAATAATCCTATGGCCGTCTAGACTCTGTCTAGTAACCAAAGGATTGCACCCTATAAGTAAAATTTAATTGCTGGGCTGAACATTGCAAACAATTTTTTTGACTACTTTTGGGTGAGGAAGAAATGAAAAACCCCTGAAAAATTATGTGTGCATGTCTGTGAGGGGAATTCTCTGAAATTTGGGGGTGGTAGTACTTACCTTACTTAAGCCTATCAAGTGGTGAAGAATTTCCCAATTTTTTTCTTGCTTAAAAAAAAAAAATTAAGCCTCACACTGCACGGTGTGGCACATGGCTCTCTCTCTGCAGCTTCCTCCCAGCCACACTTCTTTGGAATGCCTTGAGAGCAACACCATCGTGTCCTGTCAAGTTACATCGTGTTGCTCCCACAGCACTCCAGGAAGTGCAGCTGCACAGGAAGCACAGAGAAAGCTTCCCGCCTCTGTGAGAAGCTCAGGGCTTTTAAAGAAAAGTTTAAAAAGCAAGTACAAAAATGGAAAACTCAGCCAACTCAGATGGTTGAGTAAGGTAAGCAGCATCCCTCCCCCCCCGAACATTTAAGTGGAATTCCTCCCCGCAAGAAATCAGTAGAAAATCACCCTCTGTTTTCTCAGGGGCAGAATATTTTCAGGAAACTTTGGGAGTGGGGATGATTTCAATCCAGCCTTAAAATTTGGGGGCAATGCAGATATTTTTCAGCAGTGTTGCTTATCCTGCCTCTTTGTTTCCACGAAGCTGCAAAACCAGTTTACGGCTGCCAGCAAATGGAACTTTTTGGACTGAACCAAAATTGAACTCATTAGCGTGGTTCAGAAATCTAGCTCAACAGTACGGGTTTTTATGGCTGACTGGTAACAGCCCTTAACCTTGAGTACAGCCCTTCTTCGTGTGCGCCAGCCACCACCGTGCTTATACTCAATCCTGGCTTGCCTCTTAGCTCATGAATTCTTTAGTAAAGAGCTTTGGTGAATGTTCTCTTTCCCTGTGTATCCTGAGGACAATCATGCTGATATCCCGCCTAAGGACTTGTCACCTTGCATCTGTCTTCTAACTGGCTCATGGAAAGCAGTGTAATAGATGTGCCTCTCTTATTCCACTCCCAGGGCTCCTCATTACTAGTAAAATGCCACCAAATTGGAAAGAATACAGAGAAGAGCTTCAGAATTGATTAAGGAGCTGGAAGGATTAACTTGCAGTATACCAAAAGATGAAAAGGACTAAATATATAAAGAAGTATATAAATAATAATCATTAAAAATATAATAATCATTAAAAAAACACCATGGAGAGTGGGGAAAGCAAACATAATGACTGTCTACTAGTGTTTGAAGGCTATAAGTATCAGTGAGGCAGCAGGAATGATTTAGAGAGGTGCCAGGTGGCAGTAACTATGTTTAGAGGTTTTACAGGATAAAATGTAAAAGGAAGTGTTGGTTCAGCATCGGGGTGGATTCGGTATGTGTGTATGGTGGGGGGAGAGAAACATTCTTTTGGTGAGCCATGTTTTCCTCTATATTAAGCTCCAAAAGGGAACACACACAATCCCATTATGTTTAGGAATTTTTAAAGACAGATTTAAATTTTACGGAATGACAGCCAAAACAGAAATTCACTCGGAAAGCAAACAATTTCATTCATTTTATTTAATTTAAAAGATTTCTCTACTGCCTTTCAATAGAGCTTCCAGGGCAGTTTGCAAATACAAGATAAAGGATGATATCTAATGTTGCATGAGCAGAAGGCAACTTTACACAGTGCATCTTTCCCTTCCCCTCCCTGGGGCCCCTGTACCCCACAAAAAGCCTCTCCAGAGGGTCTGAGGGACCTACCAAGCTTTGTGTAATGTGTCTTACTGTGCCATGAAGTGTGTGCAGATAGGCTGTGTGCATTCCTACAGCTTAAAAACAAAACAAAACAAAACCCTGAGCTAGCCTGTCAGCATTTTCATCCACAGATGTCATTGGTTATTCCACACCATTGCCAGTTTTTGGGAATGCCCATGAGGTAACCATACATTTTTGTGTGCCTACATTTTTCTGAACTTGCATGCACAATTTATAATGTAAACTGGACCTAAGTTTTAAGATGTTTAGAACTGATATGTTTTAGTAATAAAATGTGTTCTGATTTTTCCTTTTGGTGCAACTCTGCTTATTTCTTCCTTACCAAATATTTCATAAAAGTTAATTTGTAACTTATTCAGTTAAGCTTTTTGATTTAATTATTTATTTGACAATTACCAGTCTTGAAAACAGAGAGAATACTTGGACTTCAAGGGTTCACTTGGGAACCTACAGATTAAACTGCTGTATTCTTTAGAGGTGCAGCAAGCTTATATGTTTTTAACCTGAAATATTTTTCACTGCCTTATGATCACATTCACTGCCTTTGTTTGATTACTTCATTTCCAGTATAAGGAAAGATCAATATGACATTTGTCTTAGCAGTGCTTTTGAAATCCTATTGCAGTGATGGCGAACCTATGGCACGCGTGCCACAGCTGGCACGTGGGGACCGCTCTGCTGGCACACGAGCCATAGGTCGCCAGGGGCACAGAGCTTCTAACAGAGCTCGAGATCAGGGGGGCGAAGCAGCCGCTCCTGGCCGCCGCGTTTCGCCCGGCATCGCGCAGGCCACCTCCTCTGCCGGGGAAGGGCCGAGAAGGGCGTGTCGCCCGGCCTCCGCAGCCCCTTCCCGATTCGGAGGACGCGCTGGCGGCGGCCTGGGCCCGGGCAGGGAAGCCCCGCCCGGCGCTCCTAAAGCAGCGCCGACCGGGCCAACTCCTGTGCCCAGCCGGCGGAGAAGAGGGGCCTCCGCAGCCCCTTCCTGATCCGGAGGACGTGCTGCCGCCGGCCCGGGCCCGGGCCCGGGAAGCCCCGCCGCCCCGCCCGGCGCTCCTAAAGCAGCGCCGGCCGGGCCAACTCCCGTGCCCAGCCGGCGCAGAAGAGGGGCCTCTGCAGCCCCTTCCTGATCCGGAGAATGTGAAAAGGCTTGAAAAGTGGCATTTGTAGCCCTTTTCTCTTTCTGCCACCCTCTTTTCTCTCCCTCCTTCTTCCTTCCCAAAGGAGATCTGGGTTCTAGTCCCCAATTGGCCATGAAATTCACTGGGTGACTTTGGGCCACTTTCAGCCTCAGCTACCTCACAGGGTTGTTGTGAGGATAAAACGGAGAGGAGGAGGAGGACTATGTAAGCTGCCTTGGGTTCCTTGCAGGTGCTTCATTTGTCTTTTTTCATAAATTTTGTGTTTTTGTAGACTCCAAGACTTGAACAAACAAAAACATGAGCCCCTTTTGTAAAAAAAAAAATCAACTCAATTTTTTTTAATAGTACTACATTGTACAGGTTGACTTTTACTTTTACTAATCCAACATCTGTAGAAGCAGGGAAAGGACCCAGAGTAAAGCTTGCCCCATACAATTTCAGTCTGGCATATAATCATATTACAAGTTGAGAATCCCTTATTCAAAAATACATGCGCCTAATTATTTAAAAAGTTTATCTAAATTACCTTCAGGCTGCTATGTCATAAGCATGAAGGTAATTTAGATAAGGCTAAGGGATTCTCAACTTGTAATAAAATTATATGCCAGACTGAAATTGTATGGGGCAAGCTTTACTCTGATGCTTCTACAGGTGTTGGATTAGTAAAAGTAAAAGTCAACCTGTACAATGTAGTACTATTAAAAAAAATTGAGTTGATGTTTTTTTCAATAAAAAGCTGTTTGTATCATTGAAAGCCCTGTTATTGTGTTTTTCTTTTAAGACAAAAGATGTTAATTAGTTTGGACAACTGTATGAGTTGTTTTTACTAAACTAAAACCCCGGTATTCAGGTTTAATTGCAGTGTTGGCACTTTGAAATAAGTAAGTTGGTTTTGTGTTGTGGTTTGGGCACTCGGGCTCAAAAAGGTTCGCCATCACTGTCCTATTGCATATGTGAGATAGGTAAACAAAAAAAATGACTGTGTCGTAAGTATGTCATGGCCTGTGGAGTGCTCCGCCTCTCTTTTCAGAGAAGGATTTGCAACGTGGAGTGATGTTCAGTGTTTTTCATTAGAGAATTGAAAGCACATTAATCATACGTCAGATTTCAAAATGCAGGACTGCTTGACGACATCTCAGAAAACTGCTGCTTTGGATTGTTTTCCCTTGGCCAGCTGCGTTGCTGCTGCTCCTGTCAATCCAGACTCCATAGCCCCAGCTATGAAGAGCCAATTGTAAGGGAAGAGTAGATTTTGCATCATGTTTGGAGAGCAAGGGGAACTCCTCTGCCTTCTACAGTTGCTCTTCTCCTAATCCTGGTGGTGCTACAGTTGATATAATCAGTGAGCTGTTTTTTACTGATAGTTCCTCATTGGCTGCATTCACACATAATGCTAACCACATGTGGACCACCCATGGGCTGCATGCAACCTTTGGGGGGGGGGGTCTCCCTTACATCCTGTCAGTATCCTAGTGTCTCCCCCAATCTCCCCCCCCCGAGAAACAACAACAAAATTATGCTCTTTCACTGGGCAGGGAAAGCTTTCCTCTGTTGCTCGGAGAGTAGAGCAGAAGGCAATGGCAGAGCACAATAGCAGCAGCCGACTTCACCCAACAAACACATGCATACACAGGGCTTGTTTCTAAGTAGATGCTTTTAAAGTAAACAACAGAAACATAAGATTTCTTAGGTACTATAAGCTTGATGGTTACAGACTTTGTAAGTGCAGTTTCTTAAACATTACTCATACTGTGAGGTAAGGAAAACCACATAACATGTCTCCTTGCTAAAAACCCTTGCAAATGTCAGTTAAGTCAGTTAACTGTAGGGCTAGCCTAACTGTCACGGAGTGAGATAGAATGGAGTTCCTAACGTTGCTTGGCAACATCCAGCATTCCCTCCCCTAATACCACTAAGTGGCTTGCTCCACTGAACCCTGCCCCCTGACTTCTCAGAGAAGCTTGGTTTCTACCTTTGCCCTTTAACTAGACTATAACAGTCTATCTTAACCCTTTACTGGGCAGTCAACTTAAAAACCCTCCCTGCAGAGTTGACATCTTCTCGTCGCATATTCCAACAGAAGGGGCATTGTAGCCCACCATATTCTGTGGTTTCTTGCTCAGTTTCCTAAGAAACCACAGGGTAAGGAGGGCTAGAGGGTCTTTTGCCATACTACCTGACTGTACGCCATTGTTTCTCTCAAGAATAGGATCCTTAAGAGTGAAACCATGGAATACAGTGGGCTAGAGTGGCAAAAGATGCTCTAGCCCTCTGTGCTCTGTGGTTTATCTCAAGAAACCACAGAGGAAGGCTGGTTAGAGTGGCTCTTTCTCCTCTCAGGGGGAGGAAGGCCTTCTCAGCCCAGAGAGAGGGAGTTGCAGTGATAGGACAGGTTTTACTTGTAAAAAGGTAATTGGGAGTGAGTGGGGGGGCGGTGGTCTGTGAGAGAGAGAGAGACCATGAGCGTGGGGAATGTGTGTGCTTGTGTGTGTGAGAGAGAGACCGAGTGTGGAGAAGGGTGTGTGTGGGGGGGGCGATCTCTGGCCCTGCCCACCGCCATCTCTGGCCATGCTCACCACTAGCATGTGGCCCCCAACTTGCTGTCCACCAACATGTGGCTCTCGGGATCTGAAAGGTCACCCACCCTTATGCTAAACCTTGGCTTAGTATTATGGGGTTGAGCTGCAGAGACCCTCAGCACTCAGCCCTGGAAGAAGAAAGTGTTTCTGAGTGTGTGCAGAGCACTTTTACATCAACAATGAGTATCAAACAGAGCCTGCTCCCCCAAATGTAGGATTAAAGGCCCAGGTCCCCAGTTTGACTCCTAGGTGAGACTGAGCCATGGGATATCCCTGCACATGTTAACTGCATCTATTTTCTCTGAGTAATGAAATTGTAGCACGGAGTTTTGATAGTAATTTTAAAAATGGTTTGACCTGAAGAGATTTTAATGGATTATCTTCTACGCCTCTATGGAAGCAAATGCTGCTAGGAACAGATTCTTTTTGCTTTAAAATGTGTTAAACCTTTTGAAACATTTTTATACATTAGTTTTAAACATTTCTCTGCTGTAGTATGGAAAAATGTTGGAATTGAAAGACTTGTATTTATTTTCTAGAACGCTTGCAAGTCTATGGCTAAATTTTGATTCCTCTAAATTTTTGTTTCAGTTTCTTCTTAAATCATTTCATTTATTACATTTCTATACCGCCCAATGGCTGAAGCTCTCTGGGCGGTTTACAAAGATTAAAAACTTTAAAAATACTTTATAAAAAATGTGTCTCTTCATGTCTCCTCGTGTAGATACATTTCTATTTGTTGCTACACAATGTCCTTCCTTACTGCTGGGCTGTAGACAGTGGAATTGACATGTTGTAGTTAACCCTAAACCAAAATTTTATATGTTTTTATATTAGCTTCATCTGAAAAGCAAGCATCCATCTTAATCTTCTCCTGCTTTCTTTCTTTTTCCTAAATCAGCATACTCCTTTGCATTTTTTAGAAGATGTGCTTCACTGATTCCAGATGTTTCCGTGCATTCTGCAAATCACATAATGATAGTCATGCATCATTTATTTTGCATAACATGGCAGCTCGTCAGGGTGGATGTTTGGATGCATGCTTCTAATGTATACTCTTTACCTCTGGAGATTATCGGAAACCAATTTCCTGACAACAAAGAAGAAGGGGACTCATTCTGGTCTGCACATTTCTATTTACTGAGTTACCCTTGAGAAATCCTTCACACGCTTTAAACAGCAGTGTTAAAAAAAAAGAAGGAAGAAAGAAATCAGTGAGCTATCAAACATGGAATAGCAGCAAACTTACGCGCCCTGTTCATTAGTGTGAATCGTGGTTTTCCATGCTGAATTATAGATGTTTAAATATATTTTACAGTCAGTAAAATAAAATAAAAACTTGGACTGAGTGTTAAGTCCTGATACCACAAGTTAAAATTTGTTTTGTGATACATAGATATAGGTGGTTAGTTTTAAAATGAGCCAATTTTTATTGTTTCACTGCATCTAGTCAGCTCCGTGTAAAGTACCTGTACCATGTTTGATCTATTCATACTTTATGAAGTAAAGTAAGGTGTACACTTAAAACATATTTAGGGCACAATCCTATGGCCACTAGATGCTGTCTAGACGGCCATAGGAGAGGTCGGAGTTCCAATTCCAACCTCAGAAATGCGCTCCAAGGTCGGCGCTGGAACTCCGACCTCGGAGTGCTCTCCCTCCACCCTCACAGCCAGTGCAGTTCTTTCTACACCGCTGTGGCTCCAAGGTCAGAAGACCGACCTTGGAGCTGGTATTGGGGGTGGAGCGTTCCAGGAGGCAGGGCAGGGAGGAGTGAGGCTCTGCCAGGATATGATGTATCCTGGGCGTGCCTCAGCCTGTCTTCCTTGTAAGCAGGGGCACAAGACGTAGACGGCTGGAATTGGCTGTCTAAGTCTTTTGCCGGATGGGAGAAGTGTGGAGATGACCTCCACACTCCTCCCGCCCTCGATAGGATGCCTGTAGTCCCCCGAGTTTGGAGGGATACAGGCGGCCACATTGGATCATGCTGTAAGTGTATATCTAAAGAATGTTATATGTGAATTGGCCCTGGTTGGTCTTAGGCAAGACAGTATTCTCTCAGCTGATACTAGCCCACTGGGCAAGAGTAAACATCAATGAATGTATGGAGGGGTTTCTGCAGTGTCCCTCCTTGAGTCTAGGAGCTCTCTGCATGTACAGATGTATGCACAGAGACCTCTTTCTCATGAATGTCTGCCAGAGTTCAAGACGAGTAGAGAGTAGGGATGCATGAATCTGTCCATTCTGGTTTCTCATTTTTCCAATCTGAAGTTACGTCGGTCAGGAACTTTGAGATTTTTTTCCAATCTTAAATTCCGTTCATCTTGAACGTTGAGATTAAAAAGAAAAGTTTTAGATGAAAATTTGTGTGCATTTTGTACGCATTTCTTCTAATACAGGTATTTTTGTACAGAATATCACCTAATATATACATCTTTGAATGTTACTTTCTCTAATATATGCATTTTTATGTGCACTTTCCCCTAATATGCACATTTTTGTTTGCATTTTTTTTTAAAAAAAAAAAAATGGAGATCTCCATTGCAAAATTCAGAGAAGTGTGAATTTCAAAGAATAACTGAGTTTCGGCTCGTGTATGGGTTAAGAAATGTGAAAGCTCTCTTCAACGCTGATGATGGGATAACGTCCCTCACTGCACCTGGAGGGAGCAGGCTAACTTAGGGGGCAAACTTAGGGGGCACAGGGCAGGCTGCACAGCACTCCTAGCATCTGTCTGCGACAACTGCTTCACTCTGCCTAATGGTAGGGCTGGCCCTGGTGTGTACACGCCTTACTAGTGCTTTGTACATTGGAAATGCAGCATATTATTTAGCCTTCATAGTCATAAGAAGTTAACCAGAAGGTCTCCCAGTATTAAATCTAAAACATTTGCTGTCATTCAGCACTTTCTCAGGATGTGGTCTAGTCCAAGTGTACAGGCATTCTCTCTTCCATTCTCTGTCTCTCTTGCCATTAATCTATATCTCTCTTGTCGTTAATCTAGAGAAATTGTGCTAAAAGCAGAATGTTCCGGGTTTATACAATGTCATTTTATAATCCTTAAAGTATTGCTTCATTCTGAATTTTTTTGTTTATTTTGACAGACTGCATTCAGGACTAGATTAATAGTAGACAATGTGACAAATGCCCAGGACACATACATAACCTTCAACCACCATATTAGGGATCCCATATTTTATTATTTAAAAGTTAGTTCCTAGCCCTCATGGAAATGTGTATGTTACATATTCCAGACATCTCAGAGTCAGAGCCTGAACAGCTCTTTCCCCTCCCTCATTTATTCCCGCCCACTTGTCCTCAGTATCAACTCACTTCCTTCTCTCTATACAGGGCCATGGTGGATAGAGCCAGTTCTGCATTTGGGTGGGCCCTTGACAAAGTGCCTTCTAGTGGGGCCCCTCCTACAGCAGTGGCAAGGACCATTTTTTCTACAATGGCAGTACATCAAGGGCATTGTGGGAAATTAAAATGGCTGCCTGCCACTGGGTAAGCCGATATCTGGGGACATAGGGCAAATGTCAGGCATAGTAGGCCCTACTAGGGATCTGGGACCCTGGCAGCTGCCCGAGGGTGTCAGGTGCTGGCACCAGGCTTGATGGTGGAGGATTGCTGTGAGAGTCTGGCCCCCTCTGGGATATTCCATTTCCCCTTGAACAGTAATTTTACTTTTTAAAATGCAAGTCTCCAGCCCTTTTAAGAAGCCTTGCTGGATCAAACTATAAAGGTCTATTCAGTCCTGCATCCTGTTTCCCACAGTGGCCAACCAGATACCTCTGGGAAGACCACAAGCAGGACACAAGGGTCCTATGCCAGCCTTTCCCAACCTGGTGCCCACCCAATGTGTTGGACTGCAACTCCCAGCATCCCCCAGCCAGCTATTCTGGGAGTTGTAATACAATGCATCGGGGTGTGTGTGTCCATGTCCCAGGTTGGGGAAGGCTGCTCTGTGCCATTCCTACTTCCCAGCAAGTGGTATTCAGTGGTGTTATACTGACTCTTTGCTCATGGAGGCTCTGTGTAATTAGGAACCATTTTACTTGAGGAGGAAAAAAGGGAAAATGTGGAGGTGATCTATCCAGTTTGCTTGTTAAGAAGTACACTGGTTCCTGCTTTTCTGTGCCCTAGCCAGTGAGTGTTAATGCAATGGAATAACTGACAAAGACTAACACAAAGTCCTCACTTTACAATATGATTCAATTACATATTATTTTATTAATCTTTAATGCCATTGCATCACTTTAAGCATATTAGGTCATCTAAATTCATGTTCTTTCTGATCTGCAATGATTTCCTGCCTGCTTTGGTCCCTCCTCACATTTCTGGCTATAGGCCTGCCTCTGTACTCACAGCTATTATCCTTTCCTTCGCCTGTTTCAGGATACTACCATGCTTCTACCATGCTGTTCCTTACTCCTCAGCCTCCTTCCCTCTCCCTGCCTCTCTTTTATCAAGAATAGATATGGACAGTCTCTTTCTGGTCCATGTCAATTTCTCATGTGTTAATAAGTCCATTCTGTCCCATTTAAGAACAGAAGAGCCATGCTGGATCAGACCAAGGTCCATCTAGTCCAGCATTCTGTTCACACAGTGGCCTACCTGCTGCCCACAGGAAACCCACAAGCAGGACATGAGTGTGACAGCATCCTCCCACCCATGTTCCCCAGCAACTGGTACTCGATTTCCACATCAGTCTGCATTGAAACAACAGCACACACAATGATTGCATTATTTTTAATGCATTTTCCCCACAAAATACACATTTGTATACATTTTAACTCTAACATATGCATTTTTTGGTATGCATTTTATCCTAAAATACACATTTTGACCTAAAATGTGCATTTTTACACAGATTTTGGTATGCTTTTTGAGCCAAGAACTATACTGCAAAATTCAGAGAAGTGTGAAACCCAAACTATTCCAATCTGTGTATTAGTCTAGAAAATGTGGATCAGGTCCCCTAATCAAGACTTTATCCTTTCCTCTGAAATCTCTAGTTGAAACCCAGGTCCTGTTCAGATGACACCCTACCCTCTCTACCCAGGTGGAGTGTAGGAGTTGCCCTCAAGCTCATTCATCCCTCCCGCATGCCCTTCACCACACAAAGGAGGTGTAACTCATCATGAACTGAAAGTTCTCTCTGTTCAACTATTTCTGGGAATTCCTTGGTACATTGAGTACCATCTATATGCAGCGAGCAGAGCAAGATCGAGGCAGGAAAAGGAAAGTACAGGTTTGTAGTCTGTTCCTGATCAAGGACCAGAAAGACATTTTGAGGAAAAGGACAAGATGGTGCCTGCTCCTCGTTCCATGTACAGAATCTAACTGGACGGACAGGTAACAGGATTGTATCCTCCACCACACCTGAGGCAGCAGGCTAATTTAGGGGGCCCAGGGCAAGTCATGTGGCATACACAGCTCTGCCCTCCAACAGATGGGAATGGCTGGGGGGGGGGGTGCTCAGGAGGACAAGATATGGGTGTTGCTGCTACCCTTGTCATCTACCACCAGAAACATTTGCTTTACTGTGCCTAATGGTAGGGCTGGCCCAGTTCTGATCTCACCCAAAGAAAAATATCTGGAGCAAGATAGTACCTGCTCTAGAGATTTAGATTTAGAGAAATTGTGCTAGAACCACATGGTTTTCAGCTTCTGATTTGCGCAATTCAGGCTATTTTGTGCAAATCACGCTAGATCCACATGGTTTCAGATTCTGATTTTGTGCAAATTTCCTTAGTTTTTTTTTTTAATGCACAAATCACATCCTGTCTTAGAGACAGAAGTCCGCAACCACCACCCCGACTTATCCTATTTCCGCTCATCAGATCAGAAGTTGGCAGGAAGTTCGTAGAGCTCAAACGAGTCAGACGTCCTTGTTTCAGTACATCCCTACGAGGCTGCTACTTATTCCTGAAATAGCCATCTCATCTTACCTACACTTCATTTACCCCCTGATTCTTTCCTACCTTGTTTTTACTACTAATTTTCATTTCTTCCCTGTATCCCATCCCTATCTTGTCAATCTAATATAGATTTATATGGCTTCTGGGCAGGGACTGTCAGCTCTATGTTCTATACATTGCTTAGGACTTCTCTGCACGAGGCATTTATTGTGCGCTCATCCCTCACTCATGGAAGTTTGCGGGTCCTTTTCATGACGTCGTCATCCTCCAGGGCCTCTCCCATGCTTTCCAGCCATTTTTGCAGCTTTTTTTAGAGCGAGGAAAGTCATCGATTAAATTTTAAACTGGAACAAAGGCCCCGTGTACAGCCGCAAATCCGCTATACTGCAGCTATACCGCAGCACCACCTGGTGGTTGGTTAATAGACTATATAGAAAGGCAGAGAAAGAAAAAACCCAGAAAAAAGCCGTGTGTAACAAAGGCGGTCTTACTTCCACGAAGAAAATTGAAGAAGAAGCCTTGGAAAAACAGCAGGGTAAGTGCCTCATGTAGAGAAGCCCTTAGTCTGGAGGAAAGTGTGATAAATACTTAAGTACTTTAAAAATGTGGTTGCTCCAAGGGATGGTCAAATCAGTCTATTTTCTGTCCATGTCAGTTTCATATAAGTCAGTTCTGCCCAATTTTTGCATCAGTCTGTGAACATGTTTTTTAAAAATACATGGAAATTTGCATTTATTCTTATATGCAACTTTAGGAGCTGTCTTATACTGAGTTAGACCCTGGGTCCATCTAGCCCAGTATTATTGACACCGACTGGCAGCGGCTCTCCAGGGCTTCAGGGAGGAGATTTTCCAGCCCTACTTGGAGATGTTGGGGATTGAATCTGGGACCTTCTGCAGCAAAGCAGGGGATCTACCACTGAGCCGTGGCCCCTTCCCAATATATTCCCTCCTATCTACATTTTTGGCCACAATGTCCCCTAATATACACATTTTTGTATGTGATGTTTGAGCCAAGAACTGCATTGCAAATTGTATATCTTAGATTTATAACCAAGGCATTTTAACTTGCAATATTTTGCCTCTTGTACCAGAAAGAAAGTACTCGGTTCCCCCCAAAATAGTTTCCTTCCTCCCTAATTCTGACTCTGTAAAGACTGATTACATACGCTTGACTGATAAATGTGAACCTTTAAATGAGCAGAGCCATCAAAATCAGTGATCCTGAATGAAAGCATTTTAGGATCGCTGCCAAGGATAGTACTGATATGAAGAAGTGCTTATCAGCATATAAGATTTCTACATAGTCTGATGTGAATAAAGACTCTGCTGTTTTTATTTATTATACCCACGTCTAAGAGCAAAGAGTGTTTCATCAGGACTTCCATTCATAGAGACTTACTCTGACATAATGAAAGCTGCCTACACCTACACAACAATTTTCTTTTCAAAATACTATTGAATCATTATATTTGCATTTTCAAATATTCCGTTTATTTTTGCCTGGAGGAGAATGAGTAATGTGCGTATGTAACAGAGGTGTTTTTTTTTTTTTAAACGTGGTATTTACATATGTGTTTATTCTAAGGTGCAGCCCTAGGCATGTTTACTTGCAAGTAAGCACCGTTGAACTCAGTGGGATTTACTTCCTCATAAACATTCACAGGATCAAGCTGAAATGACACAACAGTTGGAAAGGGGGTGAAATTAAACATGGCTCTTTAAAAGTAAGTTGGGAGCAAGGATCCTTTAACAGTTGTCTTGGTGAAAGCTCATTAAGGGCACTATCCTATGCGAGTTTAGGTAGAAAAAAGGCCTGCAACTCCCAGCATGCCCTAGCCAGAAATTATATGCCTTTTTTCTGTCTAAACTTGCATAGGATTGCACCTTAAGAGGATTTCACTGAAAATCCCATTCCTATGCTGTTTACACAGAAGCAAGCCCTACTGAGTTTAATGGGGCTTACTCCTGTGTAAGGATTGCAGCTTTATATCTTGGGAGCTTACTCTAAAGTATGCACACTTATATTCTCATGAAAAAGACCCACTGCTTTCAATGAGACCTAAGCCCTGTTCAGTTCAGTCATCCATTTAGTACTAACGAAAATGTGAAGGAGGTTGATCACTTTCATGCCCACTGGCTTCATGCTGTTCTCCATGTATTCAAGAGTCACATTTGCACAGAGCCTAGGTATATACATCCTTTCATTTTCCAGATTGCACATACCGGAGTCTACACACTTTCATTTCATTTCATTTTCATTTCTTCCCTGTATCCCATCCCATACAGATGTAGGTTCTGTGCAAACATGAGTCATGATGATCTCATGGAGTTTGGGGATGGGACCATCCGGCATGACCCGGATCAGCCCCCTCCACACATGCATTTGTATCTTAACAGACACCTGAGCAGGCCTTGTTTTCTTACCTTTTGGAGAGGAGCACTTCAAATACTGTGGCTTTTTGCTTTATCGAGGGCTTTTGGTAGCCAGTTTCCTTAAAGTTTGCATATCTGAGCTTTCTCAGGAGTCCAGCCACATGGGGTTACTGCTTAGGAGGCTCAACATCTGTGATAACCCATCAAATTCAATGGTGGAGGTATACTTGTAATACCCAATGGAGCTCCTTTCCTCCCTTGCCGTGGAGTTCCTCTCAACCATAGCTGAGTTTTTGAACAAGTTATGGTGACCGAAGGAATGATCTGGAAAGCAGTTATGTATTGGATCTACCAGCTTCTATTTAAACCTCTGGCCCAAGGTGCCATTCAACAAGTCTGAGTCACACAGCCAGCAGTGAACTATAAATGCACTAGTATACCCAGGGCCAGCATCAAGGGTAGGCATGGTTGGGCACCTGCCAAGGGCCCACACCCCAGCAGGGGCCCACTGATGAGAGCCTTCTGGAATAGCTCCTCTTCGCCATTGCAGCCTGCTTGTTCACCTGTCTCTTGCTCTGGCCCAGACAATGGTGCTGGTGAGGAGGAGGAGGAGCAGCAGATGCCCTGGTGTATTTGCTCAATGCCTGTCGAGCAAGCAAGTGGCAGCAATGATGAGGAAGAGGAAGAGGAGCAATAGCAACTGGTGAGTATAAGAAAGTAGACTCACTGAGGGAGGGGCCCCATTAAGGATATCTTGCCAAAGGCTCTCCAAAACCTAAACAGGCACTGAGTGTACCTGCCCATTTTTTACTATCTAGAACACTGTTCTCCAACCCTGGGTCCCCGGATGTTTTTGGCCTACAACTCCCAGCATGCCCCAGCCAGCTATGCTGGCTGGGGCATGCTGGGAGTTGTAGGCCAAAAACACCTGGGGACCCAAGGTTGGAGAACACTGATCTAGAAGCAGGGAATGAATCCTAATCACTAATACTTGGAAGTAAGCTTCACTGAATTCAGCGGGACTTACTTTCAAGCAATGGTGCTCAGGATGTTGGGGTGTTAGGTTTCCCCACCTCCTCTTCTCCCAACTAAATTCCCCATAATTAATACATAAATTAATAGGGCTGCTTAGCATTTTGTACTGTGATGGTTTTTCATCAAGGACCCAATCCTGCCAGAGTTAAGCACTTTTACGTTGCAAACCTATTCTCACTTGCCTGGGAGTAAGCCCCGTTGACCACAGAGGGACTTAAGAGAAAATATGTATAGGATTGCGCTGTTAGAACCATCTATTGTAATGAGAAAGAATTAAGTGTATGTTAATTTGGAAACTAATAGACTTACAGCTCAATCCTAACCATGTTTATTCAAAAATACATCCCACTGAGTTCAGTGGGTCTTTCCCACTGGAGTGTGAGAGTGTATCATTAGGATTGCCGCATTAAAGTTTTTAATATGTTAGCATAAGTTGAAACCAAGATGGCAGGCAGGCTACAAGGAGAGTGTCATAGAGTCAGCTACAGTCTTTTATTCAGAGCAAGGTACAGAAATGACAAATGAGCTAATTTGAGCGTCATACCGTTGTTGTTTCATTCGGATTTATTGTCCTTATAGACTTGAAATACTTATTTGGAATTCAGTGCATTTTAGTCTTCTCACATTATTAAGTAAAATCTGCTATAATACATTCCCAGCGTGTCTATTGTCTGGAATGCCAATTTTAAACCTAAAGGATGAGCAAGGACTATGGTCCTCTATTCATTTAACTGGTTTGTGGTCAATCCATACCTCAAATAATAGACATCCTAAGTCCCTCAAAAGCTTTATAGACAGGTAACAATCTATTTTGGCCCTAATTGTGATAGAACGGATTGCAAGAGTTGGATGGGTTTTTTAAAGCAAACCATTTATTTTAACGCCAAGGCACTGAATTCAGGCTTAAGGATCCTGAAGTAGCAGCTTGTTGAACTGCAGTTGCGTGTGTCAAATCCATGTACGATTTCTGCCACTAAGATTATTGTCCTGAATTGCTTTTCTGACCTTGTCACCCTTCTCTTAGAATCCCTTCAATTGGTTCCCCTTTTAAGTCACACTCAGATGACGTGTGGCTGACCTTAACTTTAAGGTCTCTACTTCATAAGCTACTATCAGATCATGCCATCACCAGATATATTAACTCCACTTCTAGTCCCATCATTTAGTGGCTATTAGTCTTCCTGCTAGTGTTCTTTTCTAAAAAAAATAATAATAATTGTAACTTATGCTTGGAATAAATCCTTTAGAAGAGGCACCTACCTCATAAAAACACATATACCAAATCCTGCCTTGCTTGTTGACTTTTGTCTGAGACTTCAGGCCTGTGGCTCATGCTGGCTCAGCTTGTCTGAGCGTGGAAAGCTAAGCAGGGTCAGGCCTGGTTATTACTTGGATGGGAGACCCCTCCTCTAGTTCCCTGCATTGAGCAGTGGGTTGGACTCGATCACCTTGTAGGCCCCTTCCAACTCTATGATCTATGAATCTATGAGACCTTTAACTTATTTCAAGTTGTATACATATGTTCAAAATACAGCTGCACATAAATGGCCTCTCAAAATTCTTTATCCTCTTTGTGGGCAGAGAAACTGGGAGTGTGGTGGCATTTCATTGAATTTTTCAAGGGGGAGGAGAAATTCTCAAACAGTACCCAGTTTGCATTATTGGTGACCAGCATGCATGGGGATTAAATAAGCCATGGTAGGTTGTGGCGTGTGCTGGCCAGCACTGTGGATATTCAAGCCACGGTGAGTGGTTGCCATGGCTTATCATGACGTGAATGAATGAATATTTATTACAGTCATTGACCAGAACCAACAATAACATTAAAAACAAGGAAACAATCAATCAATAAAACATGCATTACTACTATACACCATTACACCAGCATACATATCAAGTTCACAACAAAATTTTATATCAAAATTATAACAGTCAAGCAAGACCAGAGTCAGAGGTTAAAAAGGTGCGGCATGTTACAGCAGTTGCACAAAATTTAGCCACTTTATTAGTGATATGAGGAACAGTATCAGCGAGTAGCAGGGAAATATAGAATTTTTCAGTTCTTATCATGACGTGTGAACCCAGGCAGAGTGGCTTGTTGCCATGGGTAACAAGTGACCCAGAACCCATGGGTTAGTAGGGTTCCAGGGTCACTTGTTAACCACAGCAACAAGCCACTCTGCCTGGGTTCACACATCATAATAAGCTGTGGCGCCAGCCTACCACAGCTTGGATATTCACAGTGGTGGCCAGCACACACCATAACCCACTGTGGCACCAACAATCATGCAAACCAGCCCAGTTTCAAGGAATGGAGCTCACTATTAGCAGTAACAATAGCAAAGTTTCTTTTTTCCTTTTTTTGTTGTTGCTGCTGCCATTACAAGTGTTGTTCTAGGGCACTGTGAGAAGAAACCACACACAAAAAAATGGTGGAGAATATTCAGGGGAAATTCTGTCAAGTAGCTTTCTTTTATCTTGGGGGCGGTTTTGAGAAAGAGATGTGTCTCAGAAATGTTCTCAGAAAATGGCGCTCTGAGAAATTTCAGCTCAGCCCTAAATAATGCGTATTAAAACCATCTGAAACAGCTGGATTAAATAACTGGGTTTTGCCAAAATTGTGCTGTCTTCTTCTTTACCTTTTGTCATACCCAGCCCTCTATCTCTGCCTTCCCCAACCTGTTACACTCTGGATGCATTGGACTATAACTCCCATGCTACAATGGCCATGCTGGTTGGAAATGATGGGAGCTGTAGTCCAACACATCAAAAAGGCACCAGGTTGGAGAAGGCTGCTCTATCTGGTTTTCATAAAATCACCTTCCTTGATCTTCTTCCCCCATTGTTGTTTTTGTATGCTGCTCTCGAATGTAGCACCTGTGTAACTCCTGTTTTCCCAACATTACTTCCCTCACATACAGTGGTAAAACTACGTTTAAAACATTAAAAGCACAATCCTATGCCTGTTTAGACAGAAAAAAAGGCCTACAACTCCCAGCACGCCCCAGCCAGCCATGCTGGTTGGGGCATGCTGGGAGTTGTAGGCCTTTTTTCTGTCTAAACAGGCATAGGATTGTGCCTTAAAGGGGCCTTTACATTCTTATGGAGACATGAATCTCCAGTATCTGGAGAAAGAACCTGACAGTGCTGGAAACCTGACAGGAATTAACAAATTGATTTGTGTTGTGGTTGTTGCTGTCGTTCCTTAGAACACCTGCCGTGATTAGCTGCTGTCCATAAAAGACATCACAACTCACAGGCCCCGCCGTCAAGCTTACAATCTAAAAATACTAGATGGCACGGTCCCTGATGGTGCGGAGAGTTCTACTCACATTCAAGCAAACACGAGTTGAATACCCCTTCAGACCTCCCTGCTCAACATGGGAAGCTTGGGGGCTGTGGGCTAGCATGCATGGGGTTGTAGGGGGCAGGGGCAGGGCCAGTGTGTGTGGCTCCACCCCCCTGCCCAGTTTAAGCCCTCACACATTCAACTGAACTCCTGAACAGGGCTATTACATAGCATCATTCCAGAGGCATTCACCACCTTCTTACCAAAGGCAGCATTGTCCAATGAGGCTGCCAGCATGCCTCCGAACTCGGAGGATTACGAGCATCCTGTGCATGGCGGGAGGAGCGCAGCGGTGCAGGTTGCCTCCGCACTGCTTCTGCTGTGCAAAACACTTAGATGGCCGATTTTGGCCATCTAAATGTGGCTCCTCAGAGCTTGAGGAGAAGAGGCTGAGGCGCCAACAGCATACTGCGCATGCTGGTGGAGCCTTACTCCTCCCCACCCCACAGAACGCCCACAGAACTCTGTCTCCAGTCCGAGGTCACCCTGGCCGGCGCAGTTCTTTCCGTGCCAGCTATGAGGGCGGGAGGAGGGCGCTCCGAGTTTGGAGTCCCAGCTCCAACCTTGAAGCAAGTTTTCGAGATTGGAGCCGGGTCTCCGAATCTCTCTATGGCTCTCTATGCTCTGTCTAGCGGCCACAGGATTGCGCTGTAAGGCAGCCTTTGAATATTAATAATAAATACATGAATAAATTCTAGGGGGATTCATTCTGGGGGGGAAACGATGGCCCCAGAAGCCCCCTCAGCTTCCTGCTGACACGCCTTTGGAATGCTGCTGCTTCAGGCTGCAGCAAAAATACAGTTTTAAAAGATGAGAGAGAGAGAGAGAGAGAGAGAGGGAGAGGCCATCCTGCTCACCACCAAGAATAATTAAGCCCCCTGAAACCTACTGAAAAATGTCACACACACCCAGTCACCCAGATTTGGGGGTCCAAAGATGCCCCCCAAGTTGATCCAAAAGTTTTTTAAAAATCAAACTTGGCTCAGCCCTAGTTCAGACTGAAAGGTAGCATAACATATCTTTATTAATCTGCTGCAGTGCATTCATGTATTCTGTAAGCACAGGCTAGACTACAGCCATCAGGTTTTCTATGTATTTACCAAACACAAAAAATACGCCTTGTACACAATACATTAATTGGGTGTATTTACATAACCATTTATCCCAACAAGCCATAAGGACAACTGCACTTGCAAATAATTAAATACTAATTTATTATCAGTGTGCATTAGTTCAGAGCATGAGGCTCGAGCAAAACAGATGTATGTCAAAGTAGGGAGTAAATGAAAAGAAAGTGAATGTCAAGCTTTTGTTTTTGTTTTAATGAAAGAAGCAATTATTTCACTTCAGCGGATTCTTGTTCAAGTAACATATACAATTCCAGGCTCATTATTTTTTAAAGAAAAACGTAAGTGTGATGGAATTTAATGACACAAATATAGATCTAATAAGGATTAGTGAAAACCACTTAAGAGAAAAGATTAAGGGAATTTAACACATTCACATTTTTCTGGAAAAGAAAGTGCAAGAGGATAATATAGAAATCTCCTATGTAATACCCTAAAAGCAGGCAGGAATGGAGTCACACATTAAGGGGAGGTAATACTAGAAAAATGTCCATTCTTAAAAAGAACATTAGGAAAATATATTGGATTGGAAGTGTCATTCTCCAGAAAAAATAAATATCAGTAAAGAGCTGGCGGTTCATTTATATTCAAGAATAGGCTATCTTAAAGCCCAGGAAAGAATGGCAAGCAGAATGGTTCCACATTACTTGAGGGATTATCTGACCTCGAAGGGGCACTCCAGTTTAGTGATGCTGATGGAGTTTGCAAATAACAGCTTGTAATATACATTTTCACTGTGGGCAGTACTCATTTTTATGAGCCAGGCACCTTTACTGTGGAATGTTCACTCCATTATTAATAACAACATATGTTAAGCTGCTGTCCTGCATTTGCACCTGTGTGGCCACCATTTGTCATAGGCCGGTGAGGCTGGTAGCTGCTCTTGGCATATGCTCAAAATTGCAATTACTTTAACCCCTTACTCAGCCTTGATGAGAAACGGCCAATATCATGATGCCTTTATGCAAATCAATTGTATAGAGCACACTACTTGGCAGTTCTGGTCCCTCCTGCACCTCAAAAAGGATATTGTAGAGCTGGCACAGAAGGGGCAACCAAAATGACCAGGGGGCTGGAGCAGCTCCCCTATGAGGAAGGGTTACAGTGTTTGGGGCTTTTCAGTTTAGAAAAAAAAAGTGAGTAAGCACACTTTTGTAGAAGTGGTTTCTACAATTATGCAAGGTGTGGAGAAAGTGAAGATGGAGAAGGTTTCCCCCTTTCATATAATATTAGAATGTGGGTCATTCAGTGTAGCTGAATGGTAGGAGATTCATGACAGACAAAAGGAAGTACCTTTTCACACACACACACAGTAGTTAAACTATGGAATTCACAGCCACAGGAAGTGGTGACAGCCACAAACTTAAAGTGGGATTAGACAAATTAATGAAAGACAAGGATATCAGGGGCTACTAGGCATGATGGCTGTATGCTACCTACAGGTTGGTTCAAACTGACAGTGTATCTCCAAGTACTAGTGGGGGAGGGCTATTGCCCACATGTCCTTCTAGACTTCCCATAGGCATCTTGTTGGCCACTGTGGAAACAGGATACTGGACTAGATAGGCCTTTGGTCTAATCCAGAGGGGCTCTTCAGTTTTTATGTTTGTTCTTATGTTTCCTTGTAATTTTCTTGTGTTTCTCACCTTCTACTCTACAGCACATCAGATGTGAGTAGAAACTAGGATACAGAAGTCTGAGGCTGGAAGAAGCTCTGCTGTGACAGCAGAGCAAAGATTTCAGTTATATCAGGGAAAGGCTCACCAAAATTCACTGTACATTGATAATTTAAGGTTACAGCCCTAGTCCCATTGAACATAGTAGGACTTATTTCCAAGTATACATAAGTGTTTGTTTCCTGTTGTCTGTCCAATATATTCAATGCTGAGAGCTCAGTATGATTGCTCTGCAGCTGAAAACTGAAACCGTGCAAAGGAAAGCTAAATAATTTACACATCTTGAATATTGGAGCGGTAAGTTACTCCTTAAAGGCCTGTATTTCATAACTTCTTTTTCATGCCTGAATGGTCATCTTCTCATAAGCCAAGAAGCTTCCTCAAAGCACGCAAGCCATCCATTTAACTCTGGGGTTATTTTAAACAATTTAGAGTAGTGGGTCAGCTACCTAGAAACACCAGCACAGTTTCGCTTCTCTCAGACTCACATTGGGCCAGTTTACATAGTCAGCAGAATCAAAGCAGAGGTTATCTTTAACTGTACCACTTCAGGCTATAGAAGAGAGGTTGCACGTTTGAATGACTCCCCCTACCCCAACACACACACACACACACACACACACACACACACACTTCCAGCACATAGGGAAATAATATCTCAGGGAGACATAGGGTGGCCATGTGTCTTTTACAGAGAACAGTCTTCTATTTGAAGGGCTGTCCAGTCCAAGTCCAGTTTAAAGATAAAGAACCATCAGAAGGAAGACCTGGGCCTTGAAGTTGCCCATCAGCAGCTAGCACCTGGACAGCCAACTGAGCAGACACACAGCTCATTTGGTCACAGTCTTCCACCCTATGGTGAGGTGTACTGTATTTCTATTTAAATTATAATAGTTATTTCTAAATGTGCATCCATACATATAAATTAGTATATGCACATTTTATGGAAATAGGTGTCCTCTTTTGTCCTCATTTCTGGTGATGCATCTTGTCCTCCTTTCTGGTGATTCACAAGTGGCCATCCTAGGGAGAAGTCTAGACTGAAACTTTCTCCCTAAAATGCTGGTCTCCTAGGTGTAGGGAATAGTTTTTCATAGCTCAGTTATAGACAGGGCTGCTGTTGAAAATGGTTCAGAAGCTTCAACTGGTAAAGAATTTGACTGCTAGAATTCTGGCTGTTTTATCTAGGTCAGGGGGTACACAACCTTTTCAGCCCTGAGGGCCACATGTGTGTGGACATGCATGCATACACATCCCAATGATCCCGATGCAGATCACGCTTTCCTCACTGCTAGCAGCAGCAGAGAAAGCACGATCTTGTATGAGCCGTAGGAATGTATGAGGAGGATTTTCTTTCTATTCGCAAGTCATCTGAACTTGCTTTGTTCGCAACCCCAAATGCGAGTGCATTTCCCCGAAAAGGCTTGCACATTCCCAAACTTGCAATTGGGTTCAAAAAATATGTTGTGTTTTTTATAAATACACGCACTTTAAAATGCAGATTTTCCCCTAAAGGTATGCATTTTCACACTTTACTCAATGGGGGAAGTGTACTCTTTTGAACAGTGCACAAGGGAATGTACTCTTTTCTCATTCAAAATGCGCACTTTCCCATTCAAACAAAAAGAAAAGCAGGTCACAAATGAAAACAGGAGTGAGGTGAATCAATCTTCGAAGTGGAGTTAGGAGAATCTCAGTGAACTTGAGCACCCCTGGTTCTCTCATCGCTAGATGAGGATCTGTGGGGGATGGACTAGAGAGCCTTCTCTCCACCTCCTCCCTCCGAGATCCTGATACAGATCATTGGGGAAGGAATGGGAAGGGCCAGGGCAACCTTGGGGGACCACATGCAGCCCCTGGGATGCAGTAGTGCACCCCTGATGTAGGTGGATCCGCATTACATCAATTGTGAAGGAATTACATTGGCTCCCTGTTTGCTACCAAACCCAATTCAAGGTGCTGATGCTTACCTG
Organism: Shinisaurus crocodilurus; assembly: GCA_021292165.1. Classification (NCBI taxonomy): domain Eukaryota; kingdom Metazoa; phylum Chordata; class Lepidosauria; order Squamata; family Shinisauridae; genus Shinisaurus; species Shinisaurus crocodilurus. The sequence continues at coordinate 261,505,968 of CM037878.1, read as the reverse complement.
CAAAGTCCTAAATGGCTTGGAGCACAAATCTCTAAGGGAGTGTCTCCTCCTGTACAATCCTGCCTTTGCACTGTGATTGTCAGAAGAGGCCCTTATTTATTTATTTATTTATTATATTTATACCCCGCCTTTCTTCCTGCAAGGAACCCAAGGCGGCTTACATAATCCTCCTCCACCTCCCCTCCATTTTATCCTCACAACAACCCTGTGAGGTAGGTTAGGCTGAGAGTCAGTGACTGGCCCAAAGTCACCCAGTGAGTTTCATGGCCGAGCGGGGACTAGAACCCGGATCTCCCGGGTCCCAGTCCAACACTCTCACCACTACACCACACTGGCTTCTTTGAGTTCTATCACTGAAAGTAGCGTGTTATGCATTTACAAAAGAGAAGGCTTTCTCTGTGGTGGAGGCGCAACTCTGGAAAGCCCTCCTGAAGGAAGTACAATTTGTGCGCACTCTGAAAACTTTTCGGCGCCAGGTTAAGACATTTTTATTTGCCCAAGCATTTTAAGTTAACTGTATTGTTCACAAAGATAGTTATGCCTCTCAATTTTGATAGTGTTGATTTAATTGTTGTTATTTTGTAATATGCTTTATTTTTGAGAAATAAATGAAATTTCTCAAAAGTTTCTGAGGGTGTGTTCCAATGACAATTTTCCATGCAGAAATCTCATTAGACCCTGTCTTTCTGGTTTTGCTTTTTCCTTAAATGCATTACTTCAGAATGATTTTTTTTTCCTGATAGATTTACCCATTTTACTGAGAGCAGTTGACCCATTTTTGGAAATTAATAGGGTAGGGAATGGTTAGGGCTTCAAAAATGTTAAGCCAGTCTTTAGAACAGATATACCATATAATTCTGTTTAGAGCAATAGTAACTATTAATACCCGTGTAACTTATATTCCCACTTCATCCTTTCTATGTCAGGATTTCCCCAAAGAGTTACCAGGCAATCTCTTTGACAAATAAAGTTGTTTCTAGGTTAAACTATTCCCTTTCTGTTCTTTCCTTTCCCTCCAACTATTGCTTTCCCATTCATATAGAACTATTCCCCTAGGGTGGCCCTGTGTCCTCTTTTACAGTCCTCTATTTGAAGGGCTGCCTGAGGACTGTCATCTGTTTGAAGGCATTCTCCGAAGGACTGCCCAACCCATGTCCAGTTTAAAGATAAAGAACCATAAGAACTGCTCCCCATCTGCAGTGAGCACCTGAACAGCAGCCTGAGCAAGACACACAGGTCACCTGATCACAGTCTTCCACACTAAGGTGGTGAGATGTACTCTATTTCTATTTAAATTATAATAACTCTTTCTAAATTTAAATCTATGCATATAAATTAGCATATGTAGATTTCATGTAAACCACTGTCCTCTTTTGTGGAGATGCATTTCCTCTTTTTTGGCAATTCATTAGTGAGCACTCTATCTACAACTGGGGTGTTGCCGTACAAAAGGCCCTGTTTCAGGTTCCCACCAACTTCATCTTTCTTGGAGGTGAGAGACACATAACAGGGCTCCAGATCATGAGCACAAATTCCAGGCAGGTTCATACAGAAGGTAGTGGTCTTTGAGGTACCCTGGCCCCAAGCCTTTTGGGCTTCATAGGTAAAAACCAGCACCTTGATCTGGTTTCAGAAATGAATAGCAAGCCAGTGAAGCTGTTTCAAGACTCATCATCATCAGGCGATCACTCGTGACCGAGTAAGATTGTCTTCCAGGATAAAAATTTACAAAAAGGAAATTTTAAAAGGAGGAAATTCTAAAGAAAAATTGTGTAGACTCTAGCAATGGGTCCCTAAGTGACTGTGGAGACCAATTCTAGATCCACACAGCTTCCCACAGTGAGGACACAGGTTACCAGATGGAAGATGGTCCTGTAAAGGATTCGTTTGTCGTGCTTTTCGCTTAGCACGTTTCTCCCTTTCACCTTGCACTTGGGCTTCTTCAAAGTCTATAGAACCTTTGTGAAAGGCCAGCCTCCAGTTAGATCGTTCATCATCAGTTTTCCCAGTTTTCAATGTTTATATTGCATTTTTTTAGATTAGCCTTAAGAACATCTTTAAACCTCTTATATTGACCACCGATATTCCGCTTTCCATCCTTGAGTTGGGAATAAAGTAACTGCTTTGGGAGACGGCAGTCAGGCATTCGAACATGACCGGTCCACTAAAGTTGGCGTTGAAGGATAATTTTTTCAACGCTAGTAGTCTTTGCTTCTTCCAGTACACTGACATTTGTTCGCCTATCTTCCCAAGTAATTTGCAGGATTTTCCGGAGGCAACGTTGATGAAATCTTTCAAGGAGTTGGAGGTGACGTTTATAGATAGTCCATGTTTCGCAGGCATACAATAAAGTTGGCAATACAATGGCTTCATAAACCAGTGTTTTGGTCTTCTTACAAATATCCCGATCCTCGAACACTCTATGTTTCATTCGAGAAAACGTGGCACTTGCAGAGCTCAAACGATGCTGGATTTCACTGTCGATGTTAGCTGTAACAGAAAGATAGCTGCCAAGATAGAGAAAATGATCGACATTTTCCAGTATTGTCCCGCCAAGCTGGATAGATGTCATCATCAAAGGGTTAGCTTGCACTTGCTGATGAAGCACTTTGGTTTTTTTGATGTTAAGTGAGAGACCAAGTTTTCCGTATGCTTCTGCAAAAGCATTTAGGATAGTTTGGAGATCATTCTCTGAATGTGCAGAGACCACATTATCATCAGCATACTGAAATTCCACAATGGAGGTTGTAATGACCTTACTTTTTGCTTTCAGCCTGGTGAGATTAAAAAGCTTTCCATCTGTTTGATATATAATTCCCACACCAGTTTCAAGACTACTGTTATGTTGGCTATAAAATGCACACTGTTGTCTGGCTGTCCCATTTTTCACTAGCTGTAGTTTCCAAACACATGTCAAGGGCAGTCTCATGTAGAGCATTTTACAGTAATCTAAACATGAAGTGATTAAGGCATGAATCACTGTGGCCAGATCCGCATTTCCTAGGCAGGGACCTAGCCAGCACATCAGCCGAAGCTGGGCATTCTTGGTCATCATCACCACCTGACCATCCAGGAGGAGTACTGGATCCCAGAGCATCCCCTCACTGCATACATGATCCTTCAGAGGAAGCACAACACCATCTAAAGCAGGATGTGCACTCACTCCTGGGGTAGCATGTCTATAGGGGTGGCCATGTGTCCTCTTTTACAGAGGAGACCTCTCTATTTGAAGGGCTGGCAGAGGACCATCCTCTATTTGAAGGTGTCCTCTATTTGAAGAGCTGCCCAGTCCAAGCACAGTTTAAAGATAAAGAACAATCTGAAGGAAGAGCTGGGCCTTGAAGTTGCCAATCAACAGCACCTGGACAGCAGTTTGAGCAAGGCACACAGGTCATCAGCTCACAGTCCTCCACACTATGGTGAGATGTACTATATTTCTATTTACATTATAATAATCCTTTTTAAATTTTCATCTATTCATATAAATCAGCATATGCAGTTTTTATGCAAATCATTGTTCTCTTTTGGTCTTTTTTGTGGTGATGCTGTTCCTCTTTTTTGACAATTCATAAGTGGTCACCCTACTTTCTACTGACTAACAGAACTTCCATCTTCTCTGAGCTGAGTCTCAGCTTATTTGCCTACATCCAGTCCCTCACTGTGTCCAGACAATGGTTCGAGACTTCCATAGCCTCCTTGACTTCAGCTGAAAAAGAGAGATAGAGCTGGGTACCATCATTATACTGTGGGCCCAATGTTAATTTGTACAAATTTCATTGCTAGCAAGTGCACTTTTCTTTTTCTTTTTTTACAGCAGTGGATTATCAAATTGGAGCACTGCGTCTTTGGCTCTCAAAACATGGGTAGTTGTAGCAGCAGGGAACATCGACAATAATTGTCAAAATGTTACACCATAACAAATTGTAATGTGTGTCTTTCTTCTCCCATGCTAATATAAGCAAAAAACCCACATCAAACACATTCTGTAAGTCTTTTCCTGAGGTAATGTAATTTTGTAATTCCCTTTAAAGTCCCACTGCAAGTATCTGAATTAAGCTAGTATTTCAGTTGTCATATTTTGGAATCAAATATTTTACTTATTCCTTTGAAAATGTTAATGCTTAACCAGTAAAAACCATTTTTTTAAATTTTTTTTTAAGAAAGCATACAAAAAACCATTATAATTTTTTTCTAGTGTCATTTCGGTTTTAGTTTCATAAACTGAAAAAAAAAGAAGAACTAATATCAAGTAGGAATCAAACAAACATGTTCTGCATGAAATGGAGGTTATAATCTATTCATTTTTTCTACCATCTTTCCTGTAAAAAGTTGAAGGTGGCAACCATAGCTATGGGGTGGATAAGGCTGAGATGCAGCGACTATCCCAACATAGAATCATAGAGTTGGAAATGAGCTCAAAGGTCATCTAGTCCAACCCTCTGCAAATGCAGAGAATCCACTGCTTGTTCTGCCAAAGGCAGTTGTTCTTTTTAGGATCCAGAGACAATGAACACAGTTATGGGTGAAAGTTAAAAAGCTTTATTAGCAAACTACAGAAAAGAGAGTACAAAAGCAAGATAGATGTAGAGTACAGTCCCTTCTGTTGCTGGTACCCCCTCAAAGAAACAACAATGAACAGACTCCTTGGTACAATACTTTCTTCAGCTAGGTCTGTGTTGAGGTTCTGCCCTCCTAAGGATTCCCTAATCTTATAAAAGTTTTCTGTTCTTATAATAATTGCACCAATTCTCATTAAGTTGGACAAGATTAATATGTTTTGCACATAACTAATTGGGGAAGAATCTCAATAGATGATGGCATATACATCTTAGACACTCAATACCAGGTTCCCAGGTCATCTGTTGGTAAACAATACTTCTAAGTTGGCCAGGAGGCCACCTAGAGCCACTCAGTTCTCAGGTCCTCTGAGCACATCCAGATGACGAACACCAGTTACCTAAGTCATTGAAGTCTAGCCAACAGATAACCAAGCGCCCTTCCAATTATAAGCCATTGAAGTCAGGCCCACTGATAACCAAGTGATCTTCCAGTTATTAGTTGGCATCCTTGCCAGGTTTAAGTCTGTCTGAATACAGATTTTAATTGGCAATCATCTCATGGCAAACTCTACACACTATGAGCTCACTGGTACACAACACTAAATAGTAGGATACAACAAGAAACAGCACATTCAGGCCTGCTGGAGACACGAGACCCAGACACAAGTACAATGGTCATACACCACTGTCTCCTCGAAATCACAATGATCTTCTGGCCTTTTCCACTACACTGCTATAGCATTCCAGATAGGTGGCCATCTAGCCTTTGCTTAAAACCCTGTAGTGAAGGAGACACCACAACAGGGGATGCTGGTGAGTGACTCCTATGTCAGTGGGGCTCCTCAGCTTTTATTCTCAGCTTGATCGGAGCTCTCCATGGCGCTGTACTCCATCCCCCAAATAGGTTCACTGCTATGGAGTACCATGGAGAGCTCCTATCAAGCTCAGAATAAAAGCTGCAACGGTCATTTGGCTCGCATTTTAATGCGAATTTACTTAACTTTGCTCTTACAAACTGAAATCAGTTCTCCATTGGGATTCGCACTTCTCTGAATTTTACAGTGGAGTTCTGTCATCAAAAAAATGTTTACAAAAATGTATATAAAAATGTGTATATGTGAAAATCACATTAACAGCACCATCCAATGTGGCTGGCCGTAACCTTCTGAACTCGGAGAATTACGGGCATCCTATCGAGGGTGGAGGAGCACGGAGATGAAGTTTGCCTCTGTGTGCCTCCCTCCCTGCAAAGCAGCTAGACAGCTGATTTCAGCCATCTAAGTCTTGTGCCCTGGCTCGCAAGGACAGGCTGAGGTGACACCAGGATACATCATATCCCAGTGGAGCCTCATTCCTCCCCTCCCTGCCCCGCAGAATGCCCACCCAACACCAGCTCCGAGGTTGGTCTTCCGACCACAGAGCTGCAGCTGGTGCAGAAAGAACCGCACCAGCTGTGGGGGCTGAAGGAGGGCGCTCTGAGGTTGGAGTCCCAGCTCTGACCTAGGAGCACATTTCCGAGATCAGAGCTGAGACTCCGACCTGTCCTATGGCCGGCTAGACAGTATCTAGTGGCCATAGGATTGTGCCCTTAAAGCATTATATTAGGAAAATTGCTTGCAAAAATGTATGTGTTATATATGTTGTGTATAAAACCTGAAGTCAAACCTGAAGTGCAGACTGAAGGGGCAGGATTGCAGCTTGAGATTGATAGGCAAATGGTCAAGGAGCACCTGATTACTCTGAATGAGTTTAAATCTCCAGGGCCTGATGAGCTGCATCCTAGAGTAATAAAAGAACTGGCAGAAGAACTCTCAGAACCACTGTCTATTATCTTTGAGAAATCATGGAGGACAGGTGAAGTGCCAGATGACTGGAGGAGGGCAAATGTTGTTCCCATCTTCAAAAAGGGCAAGAAGGAGGAACCTGGGAACTATAGGCCAGTCAGTCTGACATCAATCCCTGGGAAAATTTTGGAGCAGGTTATAAAGAAGCCAGTCTGCAAGCACCTTGAAAACAATGCAGTGATTACTAGAAGCCAGCATGGATTTGTCAAGAACAAATCCTGCCAGACTAATCTGATCTCATTTTTTGATCGGGTAACCTCCCTTGTGGACTGTGGGAATGCTGTGGACATAATATATCTGGACTTCAGCAAAGCTTTCGACAAAGTGCCTCATGATATCCTGGTTAACAAGCTAGCTAAAAGTGGGCTAGATGGAACAACTATCAGGTGGATCCACAATTGGCTACAGAATCGGACTCAAAGAGTGCTTATTAATGGTTCCTCCTCAAACTGGGGAGAGGTAACGAGCGGGGTACCACAGGGCTCGGTCCTGGGCCCAGTGCTCTTCAACATTTTTATTAATGACTTAGATGAGGAGGTGCAGGGAATGCTTATCAAATTTGCAGATGACACAAAGTTGGGTGGAATAGCTAATACTCTGGAAGACAGAAACAAAATTCAAAGCGATCTCGATAGGCTGGAGCGCTGGGCCGAAAACAACAGAATGAAATTTAATAGGGATAAATGGCAAGTGCTGCACCTAGGGAAAGGAAACCAAATGCAGAGTTACAGAATGGGGGACACTTGGCTCAACAATACTACAAGTGAGAAGGATCTTGGAATTGTGGTAGATCACAAACTGAATATGAGCCAGCAATGCGATGTGGCTGCAAAGAAGGCAAATGCTATTTTGGGCTGCATTAATAGAAGTATAGCTTCCAAATAGCGTGAAATGATAATTCCCCTTTACTCAGCACTGGTTAGGCCTCATCTTGAGTACTGCGTCCAGTTCTGGGCACCACACTTTAAGGAGAACGTAGACAAACTGGAGAGGGTTCAGAGGAGGGCAACAAGGATGATAAAGGGACTGGAAACAAGGCCCTATGAGGAGAGAGTGAAAGAACTGGGCATGTTTAGCCTTCAGAAGAGGAGACTGAGGGGAGATATGATCGCACCCTTCCAGTACTTGAAGGGTTGTCACACAGAGGAGGGCCAGGATCTCTTCTCGATCATCCCAGTTTGCAGGACACAGAAAAATGGGCTCAAGTTACAGGAGCCCAGATTCCACCTAAACATCAGGAAAAAATTCCTGACTGTCAGAGCAATAAGACAATGGAACCAACTACCTAGGGAGGTGGTGGGCTCTCCCAATCTGGAGGCATTCAAGGTGCAGCTGGACAGCCATCTGTCAGGGATGCTTTGACCTGGATTCCTGCATTGAGCAGGGGGTTGGACTCGATGGCCTTGTAGGCCCCTTCTAACTCTACTTTTCTATGATTCTATGAAAAATGCATGTATTAGGAGAACTGTGCATGAATTTTCATGCGTGCGTGTGTGTGTGTGTGTGTATGAATGAATGATCAGGATGAACCGAATTTAAGATTGCAAAAATTCTCAAAGTTCATGAAAAATGAGAAACTGAAGGAAACCAAAATTAACAGATTCACCCTCCTCCCACACAACATCTGCATCATGACATAATGTGCGCATGTATACTGACTGCCTTGCTTGTGCTTCTGCCTCCTTGCAGGGATGGCTGCAAATGCTGCTTCCTCCCCCAAATTCACTCTGCACCTGGGGATGGGAGAAATATATTGGACATTTGCAAGCTTGTCTTTGTGTTTGTGCTCCTCACTTGGGGAAGATTTCCATTTTCTAATGCAGTGTTCTCCAACCTTGGGTCCCCTGATGTTTTTGGCCTACAATTGGCCCTGGGGCATGCTGGGAGTTGTAGGCCAAAAACATCTGGGGACCCAAGGTTGGAGAACACTGTTCTATTATGGAAGCCTCCTTTGCCTCTAGCAGCTTCTTTGACTCTGCTCATTAACCATGCTGGCATCCTCTTGAACTTGGTGGTACATTTTTTGATCTGCAGCCTTTTTTTAAAAAAGCAAATACTGTTCTGCTAATATTGTCTCACTTACATCACTGCTGATCGTCTCAATTATTTCAAATTAAAATAAACTCAGATAACAAATTATAACTACAGTAACAGCTTGTAGACTGCTCCTGCACAATAAATGCTAAGCTGATTCCTCTCAGGAGAGTTGAGATTCATAATTAGGGAGGAGGAATTGAAATCCATATACTGCTTACAGTTTACAGTTTGGAGCTGGGATATGTTTTGTTTTTTTAACCAGCAAATGGCAACACACTATATAATCAGTATCATTGTGCATGCTTTGATTGTTCCATGCCATGGAATCTGTGGTCATATATTTTATACTTATTGAAAAGATCTTGAATACGTATATCTTAAAATACTATCTATCTATCATTAAAAATATCTACCCCAGCTTCACATTCAAGGAGCACATATGAATCTTTGTGCTTGTTAATCTTAACATCTGCTCTAATTAAGAATTATTATATGAACCTGTTATTTCATACAAGTTTGAATTTCAACTAAAAACAATAAAAATACTAAATGAAGCTTGATAACTTCCTGTAGTGAGACATAACATTTCTAAAAAGAAAGTGTATTTAAATATCCACATGCTCTGTGAATAGTTATTATTAGTGAGGGGCGAACTTACTAGTAGTTTTACTTGGGAAGTAAGAAATTCATCCATCTGAGCTTGGATAAGAGTTCTCCTTTAATACGAATTTTTGTTCTGTGTATACAAGATGCTTCTTGGGGCTGTCGTTTGAAATCACATAGTGCGGCATGACGTCATGCATCACCACGTTATGTGCCCCCTTTCTGATTGGTTGCTTTCACATGATGATAGCATGTGATGTTTACTTGCTATCACCGATCACTGGTTTGAAGATGGACCTGCAGTGCAGAGACCTCTTCCTCCTCCTTCTCAGAGCCAGAGCTTTGGCATCAGTGACAGCAATGATGGGGGAAGCAGCTAAGGGAACTGCTTCAAGTATGTTTTTGGAGGGTCTAGGTGGTAGGATGGTGGAAAATTTAGGCCGAAAATTTAGGCAAATCTGTGTACTATGTTACTGCGTGTGCTCCGAAGCTTGCAATTAATTCTGAACATAATAGTGAATTTGTAATACCAGGGTTCCCAACACTGCACCTGCAGGCACCACCAATGGCATCCGTGAAGGGGTCTCTAACATGGTGCCTGTGGGCATCTGCAAAACCTTTTTTTCTTTCCCCCTTCCCGTGTTGTTTTTTTTTAAGGTGGCGTCTATATGCCACCTGTTCCAATATTGAAAGCATTGTAAGGTCCTCAATCCATTGCATGATAGAAGCTGACTGTTTATCCTTCCAATGCTGTAATATCAGTATTTTAGCTGTGAAAGGGGTGCAGAGAATCCATTTACACTGACCATTTGTTACTTTACATGAAGCAGTTGAATAATTTAAAAGAGTGTGTACATCAGTGAATATTAAAGACTGTTCCAGTACAAAATTTATCTGTGTAATAACCTCCTCCCAAAAAGAAGCAATTATTGGACATTGCCAAAACATACATTGAAAAGAAGCATTAGCTGTATTGCATCACTAGCAATTAGCCAAATTAGACAATCCCTTATTAAAGAGACATTGTGGTGTCCGATAGACACAAAGGCCTCCTCCCCCAAATGCTCACACTGTACTTGTGTGGATCACATGTGCGGCATTGTGGGTGGAGCTATGCTGTGTGGCACCGCTCCCCACTCACGTGTTTACTTAAGCCCCCGCAGGAAAGACTGAATAGGGCATCATCTATCTATCTATCTATCTATCTATCATACGGACTTTACAAGACTTGAACTAGGCCCTTGTGACTAGGGTGAGAATCGTAGCGTTGCTTCTGCCCACTGGATTGGGGAGGAGGCTAGTATATAGATTTTGTAAAGGTATTTAAGATGTAAAATGTAATGTTTTCCACATTTAATATTTTTGCATTGCCAATGGCTTGTTCTTACAAAATGTCATTATCTTGAAGTCTTGTGGATGGATGTGGTTACAAATAAAATAAGAGCATGATGGGGACAGCTGGAGAGATTTTGTTGGTGCAGCCTTCTTTCTTTTGGAAATGAGCCAGGTGGAAGGATGTTATTTCCTGGCTCAGCCCAGTTCAACATACTGGAGCTACTAAACAGGATCAGATTGGACTAGGGGAAACATCAGCTTACTAGCAATCTTTAAGGCGTATTGTTATGTCTGTTGCATAGTTGTCGGAATTGGTCTGTTCCTCCTGCAAAGCAGCCCTGACCTGAAATTGCTGACCTATTTTATGTTTTTCTTAAATGTGTAGTCTTTTACGAGACCCCAGGCAGTAAAGCGTGAATTGCATCCCATGGCAAGAGCAAGAATGATTGCTTCTCAGGAAATGAACTTGTTAAGAGTAACTGGCTTCTAAATAATAGGATGCTGCAATAAACTCACTGTTCTCTATTCAGCAAGAACAGTAAGCAGAGTTAAACACTTTTCAGTGGGGCTGATTTCTTCATAACACATTTAGAACTGGGGTGTTTGCAGCTTAACAAACTAATTAATTTTTGCCTGATAACAGTGGAATATCTTGTCACAGTTACAAATGTATTGACTATATCAGTGTATATAACAAACAAAAGAATTACAATGAGATTGATAAATGTTAGAGAAGTTCGGACAAAACAAACCATTATACCACTTTAATTTATTAGAATATGGTTAGGGTCTTGCCTACCTGGAGGTAAGTTTACGGAGACTTTCTTCCAAGTCAACATCCACAGGATCAGGCTGCCTATTACGTTCTCGCTTTGATAAACATGCAGTGCTTCATTTTATTTGTCTTACCACTGTATCAGTCTAGATGCCTCTGTATTGCAACCTTGGTGACTGGAATCCCCTGAACTCGTAGGCATCCAATCATCTGATGCAGGGCGGGAGCACCCGCAGAGTGTCCTCCCACCTTGCAGATTTTGCTAGAAGGGCTTTTTAGGAGGGAGGGAAGGAAGCTGGGGGAGGCTCTGGATAACTCATATCCTAGCCTCTCTGGTCTCCTCCCTGCCCGCCAGAATGCCCCTTTCCCCCCTCTCTGAGGTTGGTTTTTGACATTGGAGAGGCACCTGGCACGGCTCTCTGTCTCTGCACCGGCTGCAAGGGGTTGTGGGAAGGGGTCAGATCTCCATCTCCAGAGACAGAGCTCTGACCTCAGAAGCGGGAATCTAATCTATCCTATGGTCCCTGGGATGCTCATTGAGGGACCATAGGATTGCTCTCTTAGCACTTTGGAGCAGCTGGCAATGGCTGCCCCCTCTCCCCACTGCAACCACGAACCCTTTTGGGCTCCCCGCAGCTTCCCCTCCTTTTTTTCAGAGATCACAAAAGCCAACAGGAGAGCTGGCTTTCGCAATCCCCTTCAGGGGCAGGCACGAGCTGCCCCTTCAAAGTGCCCAGTGGCACCTTGGGAGGGGCTGCCTGTGCCTGCCCACTATTTTTTAATTAATGTTTTTGCGCCCACAAATGGGCACAATTTCCCCCCCTTATTTGTCCCTGTTGTGCAAACAGGGCTCGTTCACTGAAGCGTAATGGGGGCAACTTCCAGCCTTGGCTGGGGCAATGTGTGTGTGTGTGTGTGTGTGTGTGCACACTGCAAGGGGGCAGCAAGCAGCCCTCTGCACATTGCCCCAGCCAAGGCTGGAAATCCATTCCCCCCTGGCCCTGAATAGGTGGCTCAGAGAAAGCGAACCGCCCATTGAAAGCAAAGGCATGAGGGATCTTTGGCCGAGAAGGGGGTGTTTCCCGGCAAGATCCTTCTCTTTTTGTTTTCTCCCCCTGTGGTCCCCATGGGGGGAGCATGTTTTCCCTTGTTCCCAAGCCTCTGGGGACTCGGGGAAGGGTCAAACTGCTCCCCCCCCACTTTTTAAAAGGGAGAACCCGTTTGACAGATGCCAAACTTCAGCTATCAAACTTTGAGGTCCCTTTAAAAAGGGGATTTTGAGTGGGAATTGGGTGGATTTGGACTGGGACATACCTCTGAATATGTCCCAGTCCAAACCTCCCCCTCAGGGAGAGGAGACTCATTGCTCCTGTGGTGTTCCCTGGGATACCATTGGAGGAATACAGGGAAGGAGGGGAGAAGGACTGAAGTACCCACAATGAGCCCGATTGTTTGTCGGGGTTATCATGGGTGCTTTGTGGAACAACCAACCCATCGTGGTAAATCACTGTGGTGGGTCGTTGTGACATGTGAACTCGCCCACTGTCTCTCAGCTTATTCTACCTCACAGGGTTCGTGTGTGAGCAAAATGGGGGTTAGGAAGGAGAACCATGTTTGCTGCCTTAAGTTCCCTTAAGGAACTTAAGGAGGGATATGCATGTAATAAAGGGAATAATAGAGAGACTTGGAAGTTCTGTGATACATCATCTGTACAAAATCTCAAAATAGACGTTTGTGTTTGTCAAGAATAAGGATTACTGGGAATCAAGACTCTCGTGCATGTGTGCTTCCCTACCTCCTTATGCCTCAGAGAGAGAAGCAACTGGTAGGGATGGGCAACGAATGGTGTTTGAGATCACCAGGATTCTCTGAACATCATCTCTCCACTCATCTCATCCCCGATTCCCGTTCGCGTTTGAAATCACTGCTCGCTCTGCATCATGAATGGGAAACTTGCGCAAATTGAGCAGCAATCAAATGGGAGAGTTACGGAAGTTTCCCCAAATCTGTGCAAGTTTCCCTAAATTTCATAATTTGTGTAACTTTCTTCCATAGAGTAAAGCGGGGCTGATTCGGTCCACGAAGGAAATTTGCACAAATCGAAGTGGGAATCGACAATTTATTAGTATTTCTGGGGGACATCTGTTGGAATTAGCATTCAGATCTTCGTATGGGGCATGCTGACATGTTTTGCAAGCAAAAATGAAATTCTCACACATTCCTAGAAGCAAGCAACATTTAAAAACCAGCAACAAGATTGCAAAAATTCACATCTTTATCCTTGGTTCAATAATTATGTAGGGACCATGATGGTAATAATGGGAATTGTATGAAACAGTGTATTTTCCAGAACCAAAGCTCGATTTATGTATGGTGGTTTGGGATCTCCTCTCCCCCCACCCCCATATTAAGTGCAGCAGAGTATAAATTTTTACTACCCTCTGTTAAACAAAAATGCTTTGTGACGATGCAATCTCTCCACCTTACCTTGTGGTCTGTCATTGCATGCTGACAGAATTGCTGGTGACATTCAACCGATGAATCATATCATGAAGCACCAACATAAAGATTATTTCAGGAATGATGATTACGGATGGAGCAGCTGAATAGTTTATCTGAGTTTACCAACATGAACATCAGTGATGGGATTTATTTTATTATTTCATGGGTAGAATAGTGTTTGGGGGTTTTTTAAAGTCATTATTCTGTAGTCTTAGTAAATTACATTAATAATGATTGTGGGTTCTTATTTTTGCACTAGGTAAGCAGGCAAAATTTACAGCAGAAAGCATGTCTCCATAATGGGTCATCAAATTCTGTGCTTTTTGAAATGCTAAAATGAGGATAAAATGGAAATAAAGTATAGTTTTGCAATACAGAGTGGCTTGCTTAAATTTTTGAGAGTGATATTCCAGCTGCTACTGATCACAGATTTCCACGCTGCAGAAATAATTCAATTTCAGGTGGATTCAGCCAGTGTGCCGTAGTGGTGAGAGTGTTGGACTGGGACTCGGGAGATCCGGGTTCTAGTCCCCGCTCAGCCATGAAACTCACTGGGTGACTTTGGGCCAGTCACTGCCTCTCAGCCTAACCTACCTCACAGGGTTGTTGTGAGGATAAAATGGAGAGGAGGAGGATTATTATGTAAGCCGCCTTGGGTTCCTTGCAGGAAAAAAGGCCGGGTATAAATGTAATAAATAAAATAAATAAAATAAAGTGAGAGCATGATGATCGTTTAAGCAGATTCTTTCATTTTGATTTCATTAATTCATGCATACTTCATCACTGCAAAAAATATGGCCTAACAGCTGAATACTCATCCCCAATTGTACTGAAGCCTAAGGCTCTAATTTTATGCCTGGAAGTAGAATCATAGAATCATAGAAAAGTAGAGTTGGAAGGGGCCTACAAGGCCATCGAGTCCAACCCCCTGCTCAATGCAGGAATCTAGGTCAAAGCATCCCTGACAGATGGCTGTCCAGCTGCACCTTGAATGCCTCCAGAGTGGGAGAGCCCACAACCTCCCTAGGTAGTTGATTCCATTGTCTTATTGCTCTGACAGTCAGGAAATTTTTCCTGATGTTTAGGTGGAATCTAGGTTCCTGTAACTTGAGCCCATTATTCCGTGTCCTGCAAACTGGGATGATCGAGAAGAGATCTTTGCCCTCCTCTGTGTGACATCCCTTCAAATACTGGAAGAGTGCGATCATATCTCCCCTCAGTCTCCTCTTCTGAAGGCTAAACATGCCCAGTTCTTTCAGTCTCTCCTCATAGGGCCTTGTTTCCAGTCCCTTTATCATCTTTGTTGCCCTCCTCTGAACCCTCTCCAGTTTGTCTACATCCTTCTGAAAGTGTGGTGCCCAGAACTGGACGCAGTACTCAAGATGAGGCCTAACCAGTGCCGAGTAAAGGGGAATTATCACTTCCCGCGATTTGGAAGCTATACTTCTATTAATACAGCCCAAAATTGCATTTGCCTTCTTTGCAGCCACATCGCATTGCTGGCTCATATTCAGTTTGTGATCTACCACAATTCCAAGATCCTTCTCACTTGTAGTATTGTTGAGCCAAGTGTCCCCCATTCTGTAACTCTGCATTTGGTTTCCTCTCCCTAGGTGCAGCACTTGGCATTTATCCCTATTAAATTTCATTCTGTTGTTTTCGGCCCAGCGCTCCAGCCTATCGAGGTCACTTTGAATTTTGTTTCTGTCTTCCAGAGTATTAGCTGTTCCACCCAACTTTGTGTCATCTGCAAATTTGATAAGCATTCCCCGTACCTCCTGATCCAAGTCATTAATAAAAATGTTGAAGAGCACCGGGCCCAGGACCGAGCCCTGTGGTACCCCGCTCGTTACCTCTCCCCAGTTTGAGAAGGAACCATTGATAAGCACTCTTTGAGTCCGATTCTGTAGCCAGTTGTGGATCCACCTGATAGTTGTTCCATCTAGCCCACTCTTAGCTAGCTTACTAATCAGGATATCATGAGGCACTTTGTCGAAAGCTTTGCTGAAGTCCAGATATATAATGTCCACAGCATTCCCACAGTCCACAAGGGAGGTTACCCGATCAAAAAATGAGATCAGATTAGTCTGACAGGATTTGTTCTTGACAAATCCATGCTGGCTTCTAGTAATCACTGCATTGTTTTCAAGGTGCTTGCAGACTGACTTCTTTATAATCTGCTCAAAAATCTTCCCGGGGATTGATGTCAGACTGACTGGCCTATAGTTCCCAGGTTCCTCCTTCTTGCCCTTTTTGAAGATGGGAACAACATTTGCCCTCCTCCAGTCGTCTGGCACTTCACCTGTCCTCCATGATTTCTCAAAGATAATAGACAGTGGTTCTGAGAGTTCTTCTGCCAGTTCCTTTATTACTCTAGGATGCAGCTCATCAGGCCCTGGAGATTTAAACTCGTTCAGAGTAATCAGGTGCTCCTTGACCATTTGCCTATTAATCTCAAGCTGCAATCCTGCCCCTTCAGTCTGCACTTCAGGTTTGCCAGGGGGGTCATAGACCCTCTTTTGGGAGAAGACCGAGCCGAAGTAGGAATTGAACACTTCTGCCTTTTCTTTGTCTTCTGTTATCAATTTGCCATCCTCATTGCGTAGTTGAACCACCAGTTCTTTCTTCTGTCTTTTACTGTGCATGTATCTGAAGAAAGCTTTTTTGTTGCTTTTAGCATTCCTCGCTAACCTTAGCTCATTCTCAGCTTTAGCCTTCCTGACACTATTCCTGCAGTTCTGTGCTACCTGCCTGTACTCTTCACTTGTAGCCTGTCCTTCCTTCCACTTCCTATACGTGTCCTTTTTTGTTTTCAGGTCGTCTTTGAGTTTATTGTGAAGCCACATTGGCTTCTTCTGTTGCCCTCTGCCTTTTTTCCTTTTGGGAATTGTTTGCAATTGTGCCTTTAAAATTTCCTTTTTTAAAAACTCCCACTTACCTCCAAGTAAGTGTTATGGAGCTTAGAGCTGAGTTTAGATCTTTACGATTTTGCTACGTTTGTATAGCAAGCAGTTGCTTGCATTCATCCCTAGCTATCCTTAATTTTCCTCTCCTTCCCTGTTGTTTTCCCCATTATCAGAATTTAGAGTATAAGTTCCTTGAGGACAGGGACCTGTCTTCTCGCTTATGAAACTTTGTGAACCACCATGTACATTGATAGTTTGTTGTTGTTGTTGTTGTTATTGTTACTACTGTCAAGTTAATCTGTGTGTCTTTTAAATGATTCACTAGACCTGTTATTGGGTGGTTTTTCAGATTCCAGCTTGATGTTTGGTAATTTAGCTGTATGAGAACTAGGGATGCTCAAGGAATTCAATTCATGTAAATTCTGATGTACAGAATTTACAGATCAAGATGTAGTCATCCTTCTAATTTTGCACTTCGAATTTCATGATGCAGTTCTCGGCTCAAAAAACTACCAAATTGCATTTAGAAATTAGTATTTTAGGATAAATATGTTTAGAAATGCATACTTTGAGATCAACTATGTTTATAAATGTTTCTTTTGTGAAAAAGTCAGGGCTTTTTTTCTGGTGGAACTCACCGGAACTGAGTTCCAGCACCTTTTCTTCTATTAATTGCATTACAATTTAATCGCCATCTACTCCCGAGGAAATGTAATCCAAGAGTTCCGGTACCTTTTTCTCCAGAAAAAAAGCACTGGAAAAAGTACATTCAAAATGTGTAATAAATATGGATTTTCAGGCAGAATTTCTTGCTGGTGGTTTTAAACAATTCACAGATTAATGCAGAAACAGGGTGAATGGATTTGGGGATGCACACATGTGAAATTCACACAGAGGGGAATAGACTGATCGGTCCATCTCTAATGAGAACTACAGCATCCAGCCCTGCCCATTAGGGCTGTTTAGATTAAATCGTGCTCCCCGTTGCTATCTGATGTCAGACTGATGGCTGAAAAAGACAGGGTCTTTTCCTAGGAAAGGCTGCCAGGGCCAGCTCTCTTTCAGCACTTAAAATGGGGGTGTTGAACCTCTTTCAGTCCAAGGGCTGAATTCAGTTTCAGAGAAGGTTTCAGGAGCCAGATTCCAGTGGTGGGCAAGGCCAAAGCATATTTTAGCTTGAAGCTCTTACTGCCAGTAACTAAGCCATGGGAGAGGCATTTCAACCTTATAGAATGGAGGAAAAACAGTGCAAATGTCAGGAACCCACCAAATGATGGTGGTTGGGGAGTGGGGGTAGGGTGGGGAAAGCAGGAACCACCTAGTGATGGGAAGGGGGCATGGCCATTTGGGAAACCCTGGAGGGTCAGATTGGGCCCCCATGTGGGACACATTTGGCCCCCGGGCTTCAGGTTCCACACCCTTGATTTGGAGCTTTATAGGTCAAGGCTAGTTCTTTGAATTGTGCCCAGAAACAAACTTCGAGATGGTGAAGTTCTTGAAGGACTAGCAGGAAAAGTTCATTCCCATTAGTTCCAGTTAACATCCTCCTAACTGTATTCTGCACCAGCTGAAATGTCCAAATACTCTTGAAAGGCAGCCCTATTTAAAGTGCATTACGGTAATCTAGCTTGGAGTTAACAGGGCCTGGCTATTGGCTAACTGTGACCAGATCACTTTTGTGAATCCTTCGCTGTGTTATCCCCATTCAGCATTTAAGGTTGTTTTACTGTCTGCTGTGTTTCTAGCTTGTCTTTATGTGGTTTAAATATTTTCTTACGGTTCTTTGCAGCAAACTACACTGTGGTAAGCCCTGAGGGCCTAATTGGCAGGGTAGCATTTCAGAGTGGATACATAGACAGATGCAGTTTGTTACACTTCAAAGGAACATCTTTCACAATTGCTTGCCGTACAGAAGAAATTTAAGTTGCCTTCGTGGTATGACTTCTTTCACTTCTTCATAAAATTAAGAAGAATGAAACCGGTGAATATTACAGCATTAAGAATATTAGACAGGATACGAACTCCCTTTATGCCATGCTAAAACATAGCCAAAGTCAAGGCTGAGCCAAGGTCAAGGCAGGTATCAGAGGTGAGCTGAGAGCTGGGAACCAGGAGTCAGAGCTGAGTGACAAAGCCAGGAGTCGAAGCTGTGGGCTGCAAAGAAACCCAACAGAGCCAAGCAGACCTGATTGATCAGGCAAGGTCCCATATAAAACAGGAATCCTTTTATTTATTTATTTATTTTATATTTATACCCCACCTTTCTTCCTGCAAGGAACCCAAGGCAGCTTACATAATCCTCCTCCTCCTCTCCATGTTATCCTCACAACAACCCTGTGAGGTAGGTTAGGCTGAGAGGCAGTGACTGGCCCAAAGTCACCCAGTGAGTTTCATGGCCAAGCGGGGACTAGAACCCGGATCTCCCGAGTCCCAGTCCAACACTCTCACCACTACGCCACACTGGCTCTCTAGAACCCTTCCTGTCTAGAAGGAGCCAATGGTGAGCCTGCGTGGGCTGGGACATGCTCACGCTGACTACTTTTATTTTGAAGGGAAATCAGCCACATCAGTCACTATGATCAGGGAGCCACACCCAGCAGCGGCTGGTGGCACCAATGCCTGCGGGGTGGTGTATCCACTCCGAATTTCAGTCTGACCTTTAAAGGAGCTATCCATGGTGCTGATCCTATTTTGGGTTTATGGTTCAGCACCATGGATAGCTTCTGAAAAGTTCAGACTAAAACCCAGAGTGACTACACTGCTCCACTGCCCTTGGAGCCACCAGCCTCCACTGGCCCACACCAGTTTCACACTGAAACTTCACTCCCCAGCTTCTGCTTGCTCCCAGTGGTGCCATTGACCAAGCAGTGCCTTTGGGGTGGGGAAATGATCCAGATTGGGAGTGTGATCCAGCTAGGGGGCCCACGTGGCTGTTTTGCCATCAAAATCCAAGTGGCCAACTTCAGCGCACTTTTTTTTATGATGTTGCTTGACTTGACATGTAATTTGGCCTGGAGAATACATCACCGCCAGGCAGATGCAGTTCTAATAGTTGACTACGTGGGGCAGCCACACACAGAACCAAAGTCTCCTCGTCCTATCCCTGGCAGCTTTTGATAGCTAAAGAGAAAGGCTTAGTCCGGGCTCACTGAGGCGTAGTCCTGAAAACTGTTTCTAGTGCCCTCAATCATAGGCTGAGGTTGGGGGTGGCTGCTCTAGCGGGAGTCTTCACCGCAGGTGTGTCGAACCTCTTTCAGCTCAAGAGCCTAATTCAGCTTTTGAGAAGCTCTCGGGGGCCGCATTCCAGAGGAGGGCGGAGCAAAAAGGGGTCAGGGTAAACAGACCAAACATACTAGCATATTGTAGCTTAAAGCTCTTACGGCTAGTAACTCAGCCTTCAGAAAAGTGTTTCAGCCTTCTAGAATGGGGGGGAAACTGTACAAAAGCTGAGAAATCAACAAGCCTTTGGTAAAGGGAAAGGTAGTGGGGCCAAGGGAAGGGGGCATGGGCCTTAGGGAAGCCCAGAGAGCTGGACTGGGACTGGCAGGGATGTTGAAGAGTCCTTGGTCTCGAGTCCCGAGTTGAGTCTCGAGTCCCATTAAAAATATTGGGACTCAAGTCCCGAGTCGAGTCTCGAGTCCCATTAAAAATATTGGGACTCGAGTCCGACTCGAGTCAGAATGGGGACTCAGTCCGACTCACGAGTCGAGTCCTGGAGTCCGAGTCCCCATCCCTGGGGACTGGATCCCTTCTGTTCATGGAAGGACAACCCCATGATGTTCTTTATATACAGGGGAGGCTGGTGACTCCTATGGCAGTGGGGCTCCTCATCGCAGCTTTTATCCTGAGCTTTATAGGAGCTCTCCATGGCGCTGTACTGCATCCCCAAAATAGGTTCACCACCATGGAGCACCATGGATACCTCCTATAAAGCTCAGGATAAAAGCTGCGACAGATAAGGAGGAGCCCCACTGACACAGGAGTCACACCAGCCTCCCCTGCTTACATTATTACCCTAAGGAGTGGGGTTTTGTACCTTTTCATTAAGAATTTTTCTTATCAGAGTCTGTTCGATGCTGGGGGGGGTTGTTTGCTAATTGATATGGATAAATAATGTGATCAGGCGCGTAGCCCCTTTTGATGTCACAGCTGAGAAAATTAGGGGAAAGTATATTTAGCAGGGGATGATTTGAGTTGATTTAAATTATAGATTTGTTTGTTCCTGATAGTACTGGTGATAATGAATGGTAGTATGAAACAATGCTTTAAGAACCACACTTTATACTTTGCATTGTTCCCTGATTGGTGGCATCTCTCCAGGCTCTCAGACAAGAGGTCCTTCACAACTTTGCTGTATGATTCAACCTGGGACCTTGTGTATACACTGAGTCCCTTCTCTCTAGCCTGCCTTACAGAAACATTGTAACAGTTACTGTGACAATGTATATGGCACTCCTTTGAGCAATTAGGAAAGGCATTCTATTAATTATTCTTATTATCATTATTACATTCTGACAAGGCAATTATCAATGCAGCTGAGCAGGTCTAGCACCAGTGATCACTTCCATTTTTTCTTTTGCCTATGTTGGGATTACTTTGGAGTAATGATGGCCATACTGGAGGATTGTGTCTTAAGGTAGGGGTGTGTAGAAAGTAGATCTCCAGATGTTTTGGACTTCAACTCCCAGCATTCCTGACCATTGGCCATGATGGCAGGGGCTTCTGGAAGTTGAAGACCAAAACACCTGGAGATCTACATTCTGGCCACCCATGTCTTCAGGATAGTAGCCTAAGCCTGCAATCCCATACACACTTACGAGGGAGGGGCAGCGTGATCCAATGTGGCTGTGCAAACCCATCCAAACTCAGAGGATTACAGGCATCCAATTGAGAGCAGGAGGAGCATGGAGGCAAAGATCGCCTCTGCACTTCTCCTGCCCTGCAAAAGAACTAGATGGCTGTTTTCAGCCATCTAAGTCTTTTGCCCCTGCTCAGGAGGAGGAGGCTGGTGGGGCCTGTCTCCTTCCCTCCCCACCCCCTGGAACGCTCACCACACACTGGCTCTGAGGTCAGTCTTCCAACCTTGGAGCCAGAGCCGGCACGGACCGCGGTTCTTTCCGTGCTGGCTGTGAGGGCGGAGGGAGAGCACTCTTAATTCGGAGTTCCAGCTCCAACCTCGGAGTGCATTTCCAAGGTCAGAACTGGGACTCTGAATTTTCCTATGGCCATCTAGACTCTGTCTAGTGGCCATAGGATTGCACCCGGGCAGTGCAATCCTATGAGGCTGTCTGTAACACACACACACCCCAAATTCAGAGGTTTACGGACATCCTATTGAGGGCGGGAGGAGCGTGGGAGATAGGATTGCCACCATGCTTCCCTTGCTCTCAAAAAACATCTAGACAACTGATTTCGGTTGTCGAGATGTTTTTCCTCTCCTCGCAATGAGGAGAAGCTGAGACACCGCCTGGATTCCTCGGAATCTGGCGGTGCCTCGCTCCTCCCCTCCCTGCCCCTGAGAACGCCCCCCCCAGGCGGAACGGAACACGTTCTTCCATGTTTGGTTCCCTGCCAGCACAGAAGGAACCAGCTATGGGGGGGGGGCACTCCATGGTGCTCTGACTTTGGAAGGGATTTCCAAGGTCGCAGGGGCTTCTATGCCCCATCCTATGGCCACCCATACAAGGTTGGAGGGTGATAGGATTGCACCCTAAGTCTCTTTGAACTCAGTGTGACTTAGTTTTGAGTAGACATGCATAGGACACCCTTGTAAGCTGGGAAGAATGCCTTTGGGGTATTTTCTGGACTGTCAGAATTATGACTGTGATGTGTGATCCAAATGCTAGATCTTTGTGAGAGAGTGTTCTGTGTCCTTATTAATGCATTGGGGGAAGAAAAGAAGAAGAAGAAAGATTTGGCGTGTTCTTTAACTATTAAAGAAAAGTGCCACAAATCTGCTGAGGCCAGACTGCAACTATCTTTGTACAGCTTCCTAAACCAGTGGGAGCACTTAATTTTTGAAAACTAGTCCACAATGCTCAATATTGTAGCAACATGTGCATTTGTTACATCATGCTTCTTTTTAATTGTGTTTCTTCAATGATCAGAGTGCTTAATTTATTTTTAACTGTTTTTGATCCATTCCCAGGAGTCTATCTTCAAAAGAGACCTCCATTACTCAAACTGTATATAATAGCAAAGAGGCCAAATGACTTGAATTCCTATTATTTATTCATATTTCATTAATATAGCTTCACAAAATACATTTTCTTCCCTTACAAACGGCTTCAGAAATACTGGAGGGATTTACTAACTGGGTGATAGAAACTGACATATTAGAAAGAATGTGTTGAGTTGGAGGTGGGTGGGGGGAACCACACTAAATTTCCAAGATTAAAAGGTATTTTTGGGTAAAGTAGGCCATATGGCATACAAGCAAAAAAGCTATACGTATAATGAATCACCAGCAGAATCAGTCTGTGTGTACCATTTTCATTCACTGTGTGTATCTTTACATTGTTCATGTTATATGGCTAAGTAGCACAAATGAAAACTATGGCATGATTCAGATGTTGGACAGTGACTCCAGTGCCAAGGGCCATTGTTGGCCACTGAAAGTCAGGAGGGCACCTCTCCATCCCTTGTGTCCCTGAGACTGAAGCAAAACAGGCCAAGAACTAGAGATAATTATGATTTTTTTTTCTCCATCTAAGTTTTTATCTGAATTTTACATTCTCTGAACTATCTGGTCTTGTTTCCAGAGTGGCACTGACTCAGGACTCTAATTAGAGTGCCTCTTGGGGTCCCTTCTTTTTGTGATGGCCCCTTTATTGACTGTTTTAGAAGGCTTGGGTGTGTGTGTGTGGGTGTGTGTGTGTGTAGGAGTGATTTGCACTCCTACCTCTGTTCAAATCCTCCCCGCCCCTCTGCCTGGATCTCTTCACCATATACTGGCTGAGGAAGGTCATCTAGCACCCAGCACTACATTTTTCTTCTTCTTCTTGCTCCTCTCCTACCTGAGGTTGGACATCATCATGGCTAAACAGTCTTTAGATATGGCCACTCCAAACAATGCTGTTGTGTTGCCCCCAAACCATTCTTTAAGGTTTAAAGGTTTCTTTAAGGTTCTTTAAGGTTTTGTTTATTCAAGCAATCTATCCAGCTCCACTCATGTTCAGTCCTTGAATTACAGGGGAAGCAGAGCAGGCCTGGCCCCCTTATCTTTTGTGACACCCCCCCCTTAGCTACTGCTTTCAGAAAGCTGCAAGTGTGCATGATTTGGCTAGAAGTGGGAAGAGTCAGGGGTGGGCTGTCGATTTCGTTAAGGACATTTCTACTTTTCTGCCTGTACTTCAAGCACTGGTGACACAATTGTATTAGGAACCTATCATTGCTCTGTTTTGATTTCTGCTGCGTGTGCACAGTTTGCCAAAGTTTCAATTTCCTTCCCTTTTTCTCATCCTTCCCCAGCCCCCACCTAAAGCTCCCCCAAAAAGTGGATCATGATGCTCTCATGTGCGTATCTGATCATGTGTTTGTTTAGTTGTGTCATCGTAGTGATGGATAAGAATTTCATTTCAGTTCATTTTTATACGAATTTACCAAAATTTGCAAATTTCTTCATATTCAACGCAGAAAGAACTTGAGATTTAAACAATTCAAATGTGGGAGAACCTGAAACTGACAGTTACGTCCATCTAAGCACAGGGCTTTGAGTGCTTAGCTCTTAAAAGTCTGGGTTTGAATCGCTGTGTATTTCAACCATGTTAGTGCAGAATTAGCGTTAAGACCATAAGAAGAGCCATGCTGGATCAGACCAAGGGTCCATCTAGTCCAGCATTCTGTTCACACAGTGGCCAGCCAGCTGCCCATGGGAAACCCACAAGCAGGACATGAGTGCAACAGCACCTTCCTGCCCATGTTCCCCAGCAACTGGAGTAGTAATAGGCATACTGCCTCTGATACTGGAGGCGCTGTCCCCTCTTTTCTAGAAAGGCTCATCTTTCACAGCTATGTACCAGGCAGGTATAATAGGGTCCTCTCCATGCTGGGAATAGCTGTACCTGTTGAATTTGGCTGGGGCACATGAGTGAACATTTTGTTTCAGTTCATTTTTGATCAGGATTTTCCAAAATTAGCAAATTCCTTCTTATTGAGGATGGAAGGAACAAGATTTTTTTTAAAGAATGTGGAGGAAAGTGAAACTGACAGATATGTTCTTCCCTAGTTGTGTGCTCCTCTGACAATCTGTCTGATCACGTTATTATCTTTAATCAGGTTGCACAAAATCAGACATCTTCGCTCAACCTCTCCCAGCCTGGTGCTGCCAGATGTTTTGGACCACAACTTCCATAATTCCCAGCCAGCATGGGCAATGGGCAGGGATGACGAGAAATATGTTCCAAAACATCTGGAAGGCACCAAGTTGGGGAAGGCTGTCTTCGCTTAGTAATCATACATGTGTCAGTCAATTAAATCTATCAAATTTGCATAAATGTGCATATGTTTCTAAAGCAGGGCAAACGAGCGATATTTGAGATTGCTGGGATTTTCCAAACAACATCTCGCTGTTCGTCTTGTGGCGATTCCTGTTCGTGTTTGTGATTGCTGCTTGCTCTGCGCAAATGGAAAAATTGCACAAATTGAACAGTGATCAAACATGAGATTTCTGCACATTTCCCCATAGTTGTGCAAATTTTCTAATTTGCTTAATTTTCCTCCATAGAAGTGGGGCTGATTCAGTCTACAGGAAAATTTGCACAAACTCAAACTGGGAAAGTTGCTCAAATCAAACATGAGCATATGTCCAGCAATTTGCAAACATTTTTGGTGGACACATGCTCATGCTTGCAGTCACGTTGAGGGCTTTAAACAGGGCCTGTTTGCAAGTTTTGCAAGCAGAAACAAAATTCTCCTACATCCTAGTTCCAGGGAATTTTTGAAGCTGAGCTGACTTTCGAACAGCACTGTGCTAGCAATATTTTGAAGGGGCGGGGGGGGAGAAACATAAAAACATAAATGTTGTTTAGAAACCGAGCTGGCTTTTGTTAAGTGACAAGGGAATTGAGGAAGGCTATGCTGAGATTACACAGAGCAGCAGTCAATTCCCAGTTGAAATTATTGTTCAGCCATGTGACTCCCCAGCTCTTTCCTCTCCTAGCTTTAAAGGTTAAGTTTGTTTTTAAACCTGCCCTTGCAGTACATTCTCTTTAATCCTGGGAATAAATAGCCTTAGCCTATTCTTGCGTTATGCTATTTTGAAGAGTGGTGTTTTTGTTTTTTTATTGTTGCGATATGAAAACCAGACAGCAGGTGAAATAAGTTCAGGAACAATGTAGGTGTCACTTTGGATTACTGCTTCTAGCTCAGACTTGAAGGTGGTACACGCGATTAAAAAGAAAAGTTTAAAATATTTGGATCTGGAATGTTTGCAACAGGGCCAAGTCTGTCAACCAAATACCAAGAAAGGGAAGTATTGTGCCAGCAGTGGGTGCTGACTCCAGTGGCAGTGGGGCGGTGTATCCACTTCAGGTTTTAGTCTGGTCTTTAGAGAAGTTATCCATGGTGCTGAACCTATTTTGGGGATAGTGCAAAGGTATTGTATTTTGCAAAGGTGTGGGGCTTTTGTTTGTCATTCTTTTGCCTTTTCAAGCATGCAGTTACTAGTCTGGAGGGCAGCAATATTAAATGGAGGAGTTTCTGGTGTCATTGAGCAACTATGCTTGATAATACTTATTCATGGGTGGGAACCTGGATGGCCAACACAAACTGTGGGGTATGAATAACAGCACAGCCCAATGCATGTCTACTCATTGAGTTCAATGGGACTGACTCCCTGATAAGTGTGTTTAGAGTTGCAGCCTGAAGCTGCAATCCTCTAACCGCTTGCCTAGAGAAAAGCCCCACTGAGTAGACATGTATAGGATTGTGCCATTAGGCTGCAGTCCTATGCAAACTTACTAGTTAGCAGTAAGTTCCACTAAATGCAGTGGAACTAATTTCTTAGTAAACATGCAGTGGACTGGGATCATTGTTACAGCGTCTTACAAGTATATAACATACAACTTCCACAAGATCAGAATCATACAAAATTCAACCACCATCAATTAAAAACAGGAGGTGATTCATAATGTCAACATCCTAAAATGCCCAAAAAGCAGGCAGTGAAGGGGCCGCAAAACTTCTCTTGGGTGTGGCTATTCCAAAGCCACAACTGAAAAGGTCCTCTCCCGGGCACCTGCCCATCTTCACTTGTGGCAGGACCTGCAGGTATAAAATGAAGGTAGCAGCCAAATTCCTACAAGGGAATATGATTTCTGAGATACTTTACCAAAGGGAGCAGATGCCGCATGAACCATTGGAATGTGTGCATCCTGCTTTAGAATCAAGAGCAGTGCCATCTCCAGGTTTTGGAAGGGGCCCTTGGGCAAGACACCCACAATGTGCCCTTCTCCCCCATGGAGTCTACCTTCTACCTAGCATTGTTGCCAGCTGCTGCTGATCCTCTTCCTCATCATCGCTACCAGGCAGACAGGGCTGTGAGCAAGCAGCAAGTAGCGGCATCTCCTGCTCCTTCCTCCACACCGCCACTGTTGTCTGGGCCAGAGAGAGAGGCCAGTGAACCAGAAACGGTGAGGAGCAGGAGCAGGTCCAGGGGGTTCTTGTCAGGGGGTCCCTTGCTTAGTTTGGGCCTTCGGGAGGTGCATGTAATGGGAAGGAGGATTATATGTGGAAACTTATTACTAACTTACTCAACTGCAAGGCTGTTCATCACGTGGTCTGTTAGGACCTGGAAGGCTCTTTAGGATCAAAAGTAATACAAACTAGCTACATCAACAAAAGGGTTTTATTGTACTCACAAACAACTGGTAGTCTTGCATACTTGGTTAGTGCATGCAGGTACTGCTTAGAGTCCATTAAAGTCCATTGGAATCAGCATGGCTGGAAGAGAGCCAGCCATACATGTCTTTCCTCAAGGAGGGTCAGGGAAGAGAGAGAAACCTTACCTCCAAGGTAAGATTCGCCGGATGTGGGAAGAAGTGGGTGTGGTTAGTTAAGCATGCAGGTCAGTCCCTGATATTCCCATTAACCCATTCCTCCCCTAGTGACTCTATGCAGGCAGTGCTACCCAAATATCTAATAGCATGGGCCATGCCAACCATTGACACCAGCCCTGATCCATAGGGAAGCTGTTGAGGGGCACTGGACTCATCGGTGTGTGCATCAGAGTGTGTGCATCCAGAAGACATCACTAGGTCAAAAATAATTTTACCCATATCGCACATTTTGATGACTTGACTTTGGAATGCCACTTAACATTGGGGGAGGTTTTGTGATTAGTTTCGGCAAAACAGCTTTAATAGAATGGGTAGGATCCAGATTTAGTCATGCTTAGAGTAGAGCAGGGGTGTACATGAATTTTAGAGGTTTCAGGTGCTAACTGGGCATGCTAGGAGTTGTAGGGCTTTTTCTGTCTAAACACACATAGGATTGTGCCCTTAGTAGATCTGAATCTACTGGTAGATCTCTGGGGAGTTTGAATAGAGCAGCAAGGATTTCTGGCTCCCCAGTTTTTTAACAATAGCTGAAATGAAATTATCTCCCACACACACACACAAGTATGCACTTGAAATGAAGAAAACTTGAGGTATCCAGGAGTGGATTTTCACATGGAAGGACTGTGAGCTCCATTCAGTTCTCAAAACAAACTCCTGGGCTCAGAATTCTTCAATTCTAGTGTATGTCTTTTGTATCAGGTTGTGTTTGGTGGATCTCAGGGTTTTAGTAAAAAGTAAAGTAGATCCCACAAGCTTGGACTAGACCCACTGAAATCAGTAGGACTAAGTTAGTCATGGGACTAATTTAGTGGTGGGCGATTCTCCTACCACCCAACTCGTGGTGCACTCGGTGAGCACTGCTGCTGCGCCTGCCAAGCCAGGCTGAAGGTGAGCGCCAACCTAGACGCTCTCTGGACTTCCAGGTTCCCTGCTGAGTGCTTTTTACATAGAAAATAGCATAAGATACGTTAAAAGCAGCCGTGATTTGTGTAACTTGTGCAAATTGTGGCCATTTTTAACATATCGTATGCCATTTTCTATGTTAAAAGCGCTCCGGAGGGAACCCGGAAGTTGCTTTCCTGGCTCACCTCAGGAGAACGTGAGTCGAGCCGGGGAAGCAGGTAGATCGAGCAGAGTTCGGGGGGTTGAGCCCAGCAAGTTCGCTGGATTTCCACCCCACAAGTGAGATCCACGCACATCCCCAGTTTACGCCACTGATTTCAGTAGGTCTCCTCTTAGCATGACTATGTTTGGGTCGTCTAACCAGACTGAGGGAAATCCAATTCACATGACCATTGATAAATTACAAAATGTGAGATGATGGTGAGGTGTAGGCTGGGTTTGTGGATACGTTGATTGTACCAATATGTTCAGCTCAATTTGAGGCAAAGCTTCAGGGGAATTTAAACAAAAATATCCCTCCCATGGGATATCTTTATTAGTAGCATGAATAAGCTGTGATTGGATCCTAACACAGTCCTGCACAACTTATTATTAATATGAATAAGCTGTGATTTATCCACATAGTATGCTTTAAATTGAAATCTTCTCATCAGCTGTGCTAAACATAACACTTAGGATTATTATTAGCATAAACAATGGCAGTATTTTTTAAATAAGATCTGTTGGGTTTTTCTTGCTGCAAGCTACCGACGAGACCTGCAAAACTAATAGCTTTTTCTTTCTGTGAAGACGGTTGCAACTTGGTGACCTGCAACGTAAAATACTAGACAATGGACATTATGCACTTATCATTAATGTGCTCATACACATTAACTATAAGTTTTCTACAAATCATTTTGACTGAGCATATAGGCCCAAATATTACCACATGAAACCACAATGAGTACGCCACAAATTATCCCCCGAATCCTTTCTGTGTTTGCTGTACATTTGCCTCTCTAATGTGCTATATTACATCAGTGGAGGTCTAGCTAGGGATGTTTGAGGATTTCTAACTTTGCGAATTCTGATATGAATTGACCTAGTTTGTACTTCCCGGGCAAACTCAGCACTTAGTTATCCGACAGCTTTTGCACATTTCAAATATTCTGGCGCGGTTCTCAGCTCCAAAAACATATCAAACTACATTTAAAAATAGGTATTTTGTGAGAAAATACATTTAGAAATGCATATTTTGTGAGATAATACTTTTAAAAATATGCACCTAAATGTGAATTTTCAACACATTTTTTTTTTAAATCGCAGATTTTTGTGGAGATGGAACATCTTATAGGTGAGCACATACAAAAGTGTCACAGGTCAGAATTAGACTGATACGCCCATATCTAGCCTACATCAGGGATGCTAGAGAATTTTGTTTGGTCCACATGTTGAAGTGGCTGTGTGCGGATTTGAACCTGGGTCTCCCCCATCCTAGTGTGACACTCTAACCACTACACTGTCTAGAATTGCAGTCTTAGTCCCTATTCTCCATAAGCTCTGTAGGCCTCTAAGAAATGTGTGACAGCATTACTGAAAAATTGGGATGAGCTTAGTAGGGGGTATACATTCCCTTTGGCACAGCATTCTGGGGTGGAAAGCTTCAGTCTGGAAGGAGGATTGGGTGCCTTTGATTGATTATAAATAAAAATTGTATAATATTGTTGCTGTTGTTGCTGTTATACACTACCTCTCTGCCTTCTATACCACCCTTCCCCAGATGTTTTGGACTACAACTCCCAGCATTCCTGACCATAGGCCTTGCTGGCTGAGGCTGATGTGAGTTGATGTCCAAAAGGGCACCAGGTTGAGGAAGGCAGCTCTGCACCTATATTTAAATCCCAAGTGCATGCAGGAAGTTCAAATGGCTTAACAAGCCGGTAATCTAGAGACAGTGAAACATCAGAGAGCAGATTTCCATCTCTCTTCCAAGCTTCTAGGCAGGGGAGGCTGGTGACTCCTATGTCAGTGGGGCTCCTTACCCATTACAGTTTTTATTCTGAGCTTTATAGGAGTTCTCTATGGTGCTCCATGGTGGTGAACCTATTTTGGGGGTGCAGTATGTGAAATCTCTCCCCTCACCCCCCACCTTGTGACTTGCACCCGAAGTTTTATATGGTCAAATCCCACCTCCACACTCTTAATCTCCTCCGCTGCCACCAACCCCCTTCAGGGTAACCAACCCAGACCACTCCTTTTAAGTTTTTAAAAAGGAAACAAGTTTATTTATTTACAATCAAGGGTAGGGAAATAGATAATGTTAAAGGATTCCAAACTTTGTAAACTCTCTCTCTCTCTCTCTCTCTCTCTCTCTGACAAGACTCCAGCTCCCAACTCTACTCGGATCACTTCCACAGCTCTCAAAAACCCATTCTCCCCCCCCTCTTTCTCTCTCTCCCCCCTCTCCAGACAGCCCTCTGAGACTTCTCTCGCTGAACAGTACTGCCCACTGTTTATATCACAGGCTTCACCCCCTTCTCACTCTCTCAGCCAATCAGCAGACATCTCAACATTCCACACTCCTCTCACACTCCCCTTCCCCTCACATACTAACTGATATAACACTTTGTCCATGGGCAGGGGCATGACACAGTACAGCACCATGGAGAGCTCCTATAAAGCTCAGAGTAAAAGCTGCAATGGATATAGAGCCCCACTGACACAGAAGTCACTGGACTCCCCTGCTTCTAGCGCTTTTGCTTTCCGATCAGACAGCCTCTTGTAATACAAAAATAAGAGAAGAGAGCCTCCCTTTTGCTTTTTTTCCCTTCTGCCTCTTGTCCAGATCACAGGTTTGCTAATACTACTACTACTACTACTACTACAAGTGACAATTTGCCTTGTTTGTTTCTGTGTCATAGTAACATTCCACTCCAGTTTAAAATGTGCTTGATCTGAGATTTCAAGTTTATTCAATGCAGCTGTTATCTATCTATAGAGATGTTTACTCTTTTCAAAGCTTGAACACTTCTGATTTGCCAGTGCTCAGAGAATGCTCTGAATTGGGTGTGCAGGGGGGGGTGGCAGGGGGCGGCACAGTAGAACCATCAAAGATCAAAGAGGTCTTAATAATGAGCCACCAGACACAAAGGTGGTTAAGATCAAAGGAAGTGTTTCATCTTTCCTCTTTGGCTGCAGCCTTACCTAATAAAAGGCCTATACCTGCACCTGCATGAAGATGTGTGCATTTAAAAAAGTGTGTGTGTGTGTGTGTGTGTGTGTGTGAGAGAGAGAGAGAGAGAGAGAGAGAGAGAGAGAGAAGAAAAGCATAATAATCTGAATATAATGCGCAGTTAGGGATTTTAAAATGTAAAAAGTCCTCCTTGCCTGCACTATTTGTGAGGCAGTGGATGAGATGAAAGCAAATGAGCTATACAGAATAGTGCTGTGTTGCTCTTGGCTTTTACAAGACCACTTGACAGCCCAAATGGCCAATTTGCCTTCTTTGATGGTGCTGGAGATCGTATGCCCTAAGAATGGCTCTTTTTCTTTCCCATCCCTTCCTACCCACTCCCAACAAGGATTACTCAAGGACATTCATTTACCGTATGTCTATCCAGGCCCATGTGAATGTGCAGTGCCAAATGCTGGGAATTTTGCTTTAAAACAGATGATCACTTATTGAGTTGATACATTGATTCACTTTGAAATGGTACTTGTGGATGTGCTGCGAGGGCAGTTCTGAGAAAGATAAACGACACAGCAGCAAAAGTAATTGTGCTTGTGATTGCAGCAGGTAATGGCCACCGAGGGGGTGCCCGGGATACTCCCTGTTGTGTGTCAAAGATGCAACGCTTTCACTGTGTTGTGGGGAACAGAGTGCTTGGTGATGAAAAGATGAGCGAGAGAAACGAAAGGAGGAACGGCAGAAGTAAGAAGATGAGCTTGATGGGGGCAGTACATCATCCTTTGCATAAGAAATGCCTTTCCTGTTTAGTGATATTCAGCTGGGACCAGTGCTGGCTCCAGGTTTTGGATGGCCCATTGGCATGGCCAGTGCAAGGGTAGGCATTAGTTGGGCACCTGCCGAGATCCCGCACCCCAGCAGGGGTGCAGGGGTCCTCCTCCTCTTCACCACTGCAACCTACTTGTTCACTTGCCTCTTGCTCTAGCCCAGACAATAGAGGTGGTGCGTGGTGAGGAGGAGGACCAGTAGATGCCACTGCCTACTTGCTCACTGGCTCCCTGCCTGTCAGGCAAGCAACTGGTAGCAATGATGAGAAAGAGAACCAGGAGCAATAGCAGCTCATGACAGTGGCAGTGGGAAAGTAGACTCACTGAGGGAGTGGGGGGGGAGTGAAGACTCACTCTCATTGAGAGTGTCTTGCCCAAGGGCCCTCAAAACTCTGGAGCCAACACTGCCCTCGACAGGCAGGTTCCAATGAGCAAGCAGGTAGTGGCACCACCTTCACACCACTCATGTTGTCTGGGCCTCTTGTAATAAAAAATAAGAGAAGAGAGAGAGGTGGGTGAGCAAGCAGGTTGCAATGGTGGAGACCAGGAACAAGTCCAGGGTTTCTTGTCAGTGCCCTGGCCGCTTGGCCCTCCGCAGGTGCTCGACCATGCCAAACCATGATGCCAGCCCTGGCTTGGTTGCGGAGTGCAGTTCTTTTATGCACAAAGGTCCCAGGTTCAATCCCAGGATTGTCATTTAAAAGGTATCATAGTATCAGGGCTTGGGGGGAAATGTCTGCCTGAGACAGTCAAGAGGTGCTGCCAGTCAACCATTCATTCATTTCATTTCATTTCATTTCTGTACTGCCCAGTAGACGAAGCTCTCTGGTTGGTTCACAACAGTTCATAAATACATGAGCCACAATACAATAAAAGCAACATAAAAATTTTCCCATATAATTTTTTTAAAAAACAATTTAACAGCTAAAACAACCTTTTAATACAAAAACTAGACCTGTTAAATGCCATTAAATGCCTGGGAGAAGAGGGAACTTCCGGTGGGGTGAATGGCGGACTGAATGCCTTCACAATAGCTGAAGGCACAGCACGGCTTGAAAAACTGGCCAGGAGTGATCCCAGCAGGTGTATATCCCCCTGGATCAAAAGGGGTTGATCTAGAGATAAGCCTTTTATACTCTAAGGGTTATTTTTTTGGTGAGCTTATCTGCCGGTTCGACAGTTTGCTCACGGGAGTGATCCGGAGTGAAGGATTTACAGCTTGCTCAAATGCTGCAGCTGGAGACCTGAAAGGACATTAAAGTCTGCCTAACCCCATTTCTTCAAAGATTTATTGTTTATAATTACTTTGGAACAGAGAGAGATTTTTTTTTGACAGCAGGTTGTTATCCCTTACGGTGAGATCTGCTTTTTTCTTGGGATTATTAAAAGTGGAAAGAGATATTCGGGTAAATAGCCTCGCAAAGATAAGATTTACATTTAAGTTTTTTTGTTTTTTTGTTTTTTTTAATGAGAAAGAGGTTTCCTGGATTTTCTTTCTTTTTATTTTTAATTACTTCTTGACTGGCGAAGCTGTTACGGAGACAGATCAGATTGCCGTGGGAAGGCTCTTGTTTATGAACAGGGAGGAATGCATATAAATAAAAGATAAACTAGAGCAAAGCACAGACTGTGACTTCTGGGCTGTATTTGAATTATGGCTGATCCCAGGAAGAGGGTTGAAGGAGACCGAATGGTTACATTCGACTTGATTTATAACTTATTTGAGCAATTGAGAAAAAAATTGGAGTCATGATGGATTCCCTTGAAAAAAGTTTGGATGATTGGCGTAGAATAAGAGTGGAAATGTCCCAAGAAGGTAAACTGGAGAAACAGATTAAGATGGATGATTTTGAAAATGAGATGGATGCCTTACAAGAAGTTGAAAAATTGGATACCCACACAAATCAAATACCTGCAGAGGGGAAAGACATTTTGATTTTGTTGGATTCAAGAGGAAAAGAAGATTATGTGGCATTTTGAGTTATCTTAGAGTTGGAGGATTCAGGAGATTTATTGGCTTACTCTGTCAGAAAGAATACAGTGGATCAAGTTCTCCAGCAATACTTCTTTATTGCAATGGATATAGAGGACACAGACACAGATCAAGTTTTTCAGCAAGGTTGTTTTTTTTATTGGAGTGGAGCAAGGTCTTCTACAGGAATGGAGTTGGAGGGCAAGGTTATGGTTGTTTTGATTGGCAACTGGAGAGATTGTATCTCTTTTATCTCAAAACTGAAGCAGAAAAAGATTGTTTTTGATAGAGGAAGAGTAAATGAAGGATTTTAACAGGAAGGAAGAATGGTTGGTGTATGCCGAATCTGGCAGAGATGGCTAAATTTATGTTATGGATTAAAGAAAATATAGTTATGTTTATTGTGTAGTGGATTATTTGAGGGAAGAATATGTGAAGGAATGTAGATAGAAGGGACCTAATAAATTGGGATATGATGTATTAATGAAATAGTGGGAAATTATGTGGCTAAAAGGGCTGAAATTTATATTATGTTTTATTTTTAAAGAGAATGTTTCTAAGATTTCTGATTGATATATGAACATTTTATCTTATGTTGGGATAGGATGGATAAGAAGAAGGGCGAGTGAATGCTGGATGATGTATGATAAAAATAATAATTAATCTCAGCTTTTTTTTCTTTCTGGGATTAATGGACAATTCTGGAAAGAAGTCATGGAATTGTATTAACATATATGAGTGAAATGCGTTCTTTTATTGCCTACAATAGAATAATGGTTAGTAAAGATGTTGGATCAACTTTCGTCAATATTTAGAAATAGTTAATATTTATGTTTAGGGTTGAATGGAAACCTCTAATAGTCTTTTTAATTTGTAGAAGTTAAAAAATGATGTGTGTGTGTGTGTGTGTGTGTGTGTGTGTGTGGTTTTTTGTGGGTTTGATGAATAAGAAGAAAATTTTGGAACAATGGAAAAAAGAGAAATTTCTTTGTAATTATAGAGTAAGAGAAACTATTGTTACCTTACTTGCTCTGGAGAGAATTGGAAGTCCATTTTAGTGTAGTCTTGTTGTATGGTGGTTTTTTTTGTAGTGTCTGTTTGTGTTTTCTTTTATTCTCAATAAAATTTAAAATTGTTTTTAAAAAATGCCTGGGAGAAGAGAGCAGTCTTAACCTGGTGCCGAAAAGATGGCAGAGTTGGCACCAGGCGGGCCTCAGTGGGGAGATCATTCCAGAGTCAGGAGGCCACCACTAAGAAGGCCCTCTCCCTTGTTGCCACCCTCCGAGCCTCCCTCAGAGGTGGCACTCAGAAGAAGGCCTCAGATGTTGATTGTATTGTCCGGGTTGATTCAGGTAGGGAAAGGTGTTCTGTCAGGTATTGTGGTCCCATGACCAAACTCACTCATTTCATATGTTCCACATGTTACCACCGTCACCTTTTTTACGGTTAAGAACTGTGTACCATTAAGTGCACAGTTCTTAGCCATATGCTTTGCATGTCAAGACAAACATGCCTTACTGGGACTCAGGAGATCCGGGTTCTAGTGCCCGCTTGGCCATGAAACTCACTGGGTGACTTTGGGCCAGTCACTGACTCTCAGCCTAACCTACCTCACAGGGTTGTTGTGAGGATAAAAGGGAGAGGAGAAGGAGGATTATGTAAGCTGCCTTGAGTTCCTTGCAGGAAAAAAGGTGGGGTATAAATGTAATAAATAAAAAATAAAAATAAAAAATTAAAAATAAATGGTCACATGAGGTATAGCAAAGGAGGCAGAAGGGTATTTGCAAATACTGACAAAGTCAGTAGACCTTAGTGGATGACGCCAAATCAACACTACATTTGTCTGTTGGAGCTCAGATACGAGTTCCAGGGGCTCCTAATGCTTACCGCAAAGAAGAGGTGGTCATTAGGGACCCAAAATTCTTCTCTGACTAGGAATAAAATCTGAGCTGGAGAAGAATTCCCAGCTGATCCTCCTCCTAATACCCTGATCCCCACCCCTTCCCTTTGAATGCTATTTCTCTGTATCAAGCTAAGGGCTGTTCCAACCCATGCAAAGCCAGGTCTATTTGCTAGTAAATAAATGAAACAACACTTAAGTGCGTTCATGATGTTTGACATAATTCTCAGTCATCTTTACAACAACCATGTAAGGTAGGTCAGCAGTATTATACCTGCAATGGGGAAGGTGAGGGTTGAGGCACAAAGAGAGTGGCTTGCCCAAGGGTTCCTAGTGAATTTCTGACCATGGCGAGAGTTGAACCAGGAACTTCCCTTCTCTGCCTACATTACACCACCAGATCTCAAGCACAGTCCTTACCCTTTACCTGCCTGACAAGTGCCAAGACAGAGTTAAACTGAGTATCAGTCTGGAATATGTCACCCTGCACCGGAACCACTGAGGCCTATCTAATTAAGCGGACAATCTCACTAGCTTGTAGGTGCAGACGGAAGAGACACCTCAGATGTCATAACATGGAGAGCCTCCAGTCCCAGCCGTGCAACTTCATTTTTCTTCATCTTTCTGACATCTTGCTCTGGTTTTAATGCAGGATAAGATGTGGCCTTTTATTCCCTTGCTTGCCTTCCTATTTGACCTTTGGGGCATAAAAGCTTCATCCTTTTAACTTAACTGGCAATGTTTCCCAAGCTACCTTTTTGCAAAGGTCTCTGTTTTGCTCCCTTCAATTTTTAAGTCACTAGTACAGGCGCACTTGATGGAATTTCAGAACAAGTTATCTCTGATTGCATGGAGAGTGAAAAGCAGCCGCTTGCCTCAAATAACCTTTAAAGTTATCTTTGTTGTTCCTGATTCTTCCCCTCCCCTGAAGCTTTCTTGCGTGTAAGGGGGGGAAATCAGACAAAGCATTCAACTGCTTCTGAGAAGTGCAGGAAGATGTAGGCAAAGCTGAATATAATGCTGAATTTTAAAATAATTCAAACCCTATTTAACTTCTCTGAGGGTTTTTATCTTCTCTGTCGAATATAATGTTTAATTTGTATTCATTCATCACTTTTGTAGGGTGTGTGGGTTAAAAGAACCACCTTTCTTATATTACAGATATGTAATATACTACATCTGAGCCAAAAAAAAAA
Organism: Shinisaurus crocodilurus; assembly: GCA_021292165.1. NCBI lineage: Eukaryota > Metazoa > Chordata > Lepidosauria > Squamata > Shinisauridae > Shinisaurus > Shinisaurus crocodilurus. The sequence goes on along the minus strand of CM037878.1, from coordinate 261,468,386 downwards.
AAAAAAGAGGGACACTTTTCACTGAAGCTTTTATCAGCTGTGAAAAAAATATCCTTTTTTCAGTGATAGGGCAAAAGTCCTCATCCATTCAGAGTGAAGGCAGGAAACATTGCCTCCCCCATTCCGAGTTTGCTGGTTAGATTTGCTTCTGTGGCATTATGACATCAACACACTGGCTACAGGATCCCTGATTGGCTGAGATCATGTAATTATCATGAAATGCCTATTTATGGTGCTGAAGCAGCTGCTGGTTAGTAGCAAGCAAGTAGCAAAAAAACAACAAAATTGAGGAGCAAGAGGGATATTGAGGGGGGTCATTTTAGCTCCTCCACCCCAACCACTACTTTTGTGCATAGCCCTAAAAGTAAAAATTCTATTTCCAGAAATTGATAGAACAGAAATATTGACAGCATTCCTGTTCCAACAAGGGGCCAGAGTCAAATGAAAGCAAGCTTATGTCTTGTGCGTGTATCCCTAGCTGGATGGGGAATTATGCAAATTATTCTTAAGCAGGGATGGGCAAGAAATTCATTTCAGTTTGGTTTTGACTGGAATTTACCGAATTTGCACATACCAGAACTGAACACAGCCCCCAACACAATCTGCAGCCTGAAGTTTGTCTGTGTCCGAGCTTGCGATGCAATTTGCACAACAATTTTTTAAAAAAGTTTGAAAAATCTGTACATTTGAAAAAAAATGTGCACAAACACATTGAGAGCCAGTGTAGCGTAGTGGTGAGAGTGTTGGACTGGGACCCGGGAGATCCGGATTCTATTCCCCGCTCAGCCATGAAACTCACTGGGTGACTTTGGGCCAGTCACTGACTCTCAGCCTAACCTACCTCACAGGGTTGTTCTGAGGATAAAATGGAGAGGAAGAGGAAGATTATGTAAGCCACCTTGGGTTCCTTGCAGGAAGAAAGGCGGGGTAAATATAATTAATTAATTAATCAATCAATCAATCAATGGAAGAAGAATGTGTATATTTAAAAGGCACACAATTGATGTGTACATTTGGGGAAATGTGCATGAAAAATAGGAATAAATTTTCATGCGGGGGGAAAAAGCACGCAATCTGATACAGACACAAGTCAGAAAGAGCTTCAAGGTGGAAATCGGAGAACCTCAATGAGCTTGAATTTTGCTGATTTGCACACCCCTATTTTTGAGCCCCATCCACCAGCTCATGCTGCTCCATTGTGGTGAACCTATTTTGGGGATGGAGTTCAGCTCCAATATAGCTCAAAATAAAAGTTGCAATGGATAAGGAGCCCCACTGACATAGGAGTGACCAGCCTCCCTGATTTCACCTTTAGATACTCTACACAGCACCATTCAGCTGCACATGACAGGGAATCAGGGAATGGATTCAATCCTCTTTTCCCTCCCTGCCAAACAGCTGATCACTGCAACTCCATATATCAATCTAACTTTGTTTACATGAGTGTATGTTTGGATTGGAACCATAATATTTGCTGTCAATTTCATGTATATTTTCAGTGCTCTGAATGAATGCTGCCAATTTGACAGTTCACTTTGCACTTTAAATTAGTAAGGCTGCAAATCCTATGCATGCTTTCCTGCGAGTAAGCCCCATTGAACACATTGGTCCAATTCAGACATAATGTGCCTAGCTTAATAATCTTAATAAGCCTAAAATGAGCATCATACCACACACTCTCCTATTTCCTCTTCCTGTTGCTCACCAGCTTCAGCACTGCAATCCTAGTCTTTCTATATTGCAGTTCCTCATTACATCTGAAAGTTCAGAGAACTGTGGTTTAATCTTGACTTACTAACTAGGATCAAACTGTGGTTCAAGATCCTGGTTAGCGAACTGACATTAAACTGACATTAAACCACATTAAACATCCCCATTTTGGATGTTATGAAGAACTGCAGTTTAAAAAGACCAGGATTGCAGCACCCAGGAGGGAAGGAGTAAGGGAAGAGTGTGTGGGTTCCAGGTTACCTAGATAATGGTTTAGGCTTCCTCGAATGACTCACTACTAAACAGGATATAGTTTCCTTTGGATGAGACAGCAAGGAATATTTAAGATGACTTTGCAAACTTTATTTGCCAACATATAAGCTGCGCATAAGTGGAGGCAGAGGCACTCCTAAAAGGCAGTAGATCTGCTACTCCGCATCTGATCCCTCAAATGAGATCCTGCACCCCAAGATTTCTCATCTTCAGCCAACTCACAGCTTTTGCTGTCCTCACTCTCTCTGTGTGTTTCCAAAACTGCCTGTTACTTTCCTTTTGAATGAAAAACGTATGTTGCTGTTTTGATCAGAAAGCTCAAGAACATCATATACCTAAGATTTTACGGTAAGTTTTCTCTTTCTCTCTCTACAGGATAAATTTCAAACCTTGGAGATTACATTTGATAATGAAAAGATAATTGAGAAGATAATTGATCATTGAGAAGATCGGATGATGGGATTTGGTGTTGTTGTTTTTAACAAATCATGAGGTTCCATAAATTGCTATCAGCAAGTCATACTTTGACTAGGTTCAGGCAACATTCACAGGTTGATTATAGGTTGAGTGTGGGTTGTCATTAAACCATGGGTTGTTGTAGAAATGTGGGTTATCATGTTGTTTGAACCCAGCTGTGCTAACAAGCCATGGCTTGTTAACCATGAATAGGGATGTACAAGTTCATCTCGGGCAGGTGTAGCTGGGCCGAAATCGGCTCCGCTCATGCCTGCCCGAGACTCGCAGGGCCTTACCAGTCTGGGGCTCGCCACCTTGAGCCCGCCATGCCAGTCCGCGCTGGTCCCGTCGCGTCATTTCCAGGCCGGCCGGAACTGACACGACGGGACCCTGCGCCGGCACGCTGGGCCCCCCGTGCTACGTATTTTGCGTAGAAACCAGGGCAACAGGGCCCTGCGACAGGACCAGTGCGGACTGGCGTGGCGGGCTCAAGCAGCGCGAAGAACTGCTCCGCGCCACTCAGACAAAAGAGTCGGGGTGGCGCTGCCGCGGAGAGTCGAGGCGGCAGCGAGAGCCCCCCCCAGGTACATGGACACCCCTACTGATGAACAACCCATGAAGAGAACCCATGGTTTGTTGTTGGGTTGTGAACTGTGGGTTATTCACCATGGTTTGTTATCTCAGCTGGGTTCAGACAACATGATAACCTACATTGCAACAACAACTAGGGGTGTTCACGTACCTGGGGGGGGGGCGCCCTGCCTTGCCTTGCCTCTCTGCGGTGGGTCCCCCCGCCGCTTGATTCTCAGTGGCACGGAGCAATTCTCTGTGCCGCTTGAGCTGCCTGCGCCTGCCTGCGCCTGCCGCGACAGTCCTGTTGTGGCCGGCACAGGCGGCTTGCCGTGGAGAGGTGAGCGGGGACCAGGACCCGGTAAGGCCCGCTTGCCTCGGGCAGGCATGAGCGGGGCCGATTTCAGCCCGCTCCGCCCGCTTGAGGCGAGCGGTTACATCCCTAAAACCCATGCTTCAACGACAACCCACACTCAACCCATACTTAACCCTTGAGTGTGAGTTATTGTGTTGTCTGAACCCAGTCACTGACTATGTTCACTTTCATGCACAATCTACAAATGAAAATGACAAAGTTATTCTTCATGATACAGAACATATGCATAATGGTAAGGCACCCTGGAAAAGAAATATTTGAAAGGCAGGATGCACATCCATCCATAGATTAAAAATAAAAGTTAACTCTCTGAAGTCTACCAGTGCTAGCAATTCTCCTAAAATAAAAATCTTCTTGTCATGCTATTGCAGAATTGGCCATGCTCATTAGGGATTTCTGTCCTCTTTCAGAAACATCAGAGGCTGCTTGTTAGTAGAGTCACGTCTCATGCTTTGAAGCCCCCTTGATCTGGTCCCATATGGCAAATCTTATATTCTTGCCATTTGAATGCAGATATTTTGGCCTCTAATCCCTCATAGCACTAAGCAAAGGAGTAGATCTGTTGGCTTTGGTGCATCTATTCATGTGCTTGAAAAACTACTTAAGTGTTAAGTGTTATACCAGGTCAAACATATTCAGTCTTAAAAAAAACAATTTTGATTGCCAGCCTAAGACACTGCATGCTTATGTTCTTCTTCTAAGTCACTTTCTTTCAACATGGGCCTTTCATCTCTTACCTTCTTGTCCTAAGAGGAAGCTGCTACGAGACATGCCTTGGAATTACCTTGAAGAAAATGAATGTTTGCTTTTTCAGCCCCTTATCAAATTTCCCAAATTGGCCAGAAATACCATTTGGGAAATGCCCCCCCCCCAACAAACACACACACAGAGTGAGTGTTTCATACTATATGTGATTTATTCCTCAAGAGCACTTGCATTTCTTACTATTACAAAATATAAAAAGTAATCACAATAAATGTGGTTACTATCTTTAAATTATATATATATATATATATATATATATATATATATATATATCAGTCAGTCAGGCGATCACTCGTGACCGAGTAAGATTGTCTTCCAGGATTAAAAAAAAAAAAGAAAGAAAATTTACAAAAAGGAGATTTTAAAAGGAGGAAAATTCTAAAGAAAATTGTGTAGACTCTAGCGATGGGTCCGTAAGTGACTGTGGAGGCCAATTCTAGATCCACACAGCTTCCCACAGTGAGGACACAGGTTACCAGATGGAAGATGGTCTTGTAAAGGATTCATTTGATGTGCTTTTCGCTTAGCACGTTTCTCCCTTTCACCTTGCACTCGAGCTTCTTCAAAGTCCATAGAACCTTTGTGAAAGGCCAACCTCCAGTTAGATCGTTCATGGGCCAGAGCTTCCCAGTTTTCGATGTTTATATTGCATTTTTTTAGATTAGCCTTAAGAACATCTTTAAACCTCTTATATTTACCACCGATATTCCGCTTTCCATCCTTGAGTTGGGAATAAAGTAACTGCTTTGGGAGACGGCAGTCAGGCATTCGAACAACATGACCGGTCCACTGAAGTTGGCGTTGAAGGATCATTTTTTCAATGCTAGTAGTCTTTGCTTCTTCCAGTACACTGACATTTGTTCGCCTATCTTCCCAAGTAATTCGCAGGATTTTCCGGAGGCAACGTTGATGAAATCTTTCAAGGAGTTGGAGGTGACGTTTATAGATAGTCCATGTTTCGCAGGCATACAATAAAGTTGGTAATACAATGGCTTCATATACTAGTGTTTTGGTCTTCTTACAAATATCCTGATCCTCGAACACTCTATGTTTCATTCGAGAAAACGCGGCACTTGCGGAGCTCAGACGATGCATATATATATATATGCAGTTTACAGTGCAATCCTGTGCATGTTGACTCAGAAGTAAGTCCCACCGTGTTTAGTGGGGCTTATTCCAATGTAAGTGAGCATAGGACTGCAGCTATAATCTATCGATCCATCTTTATTTTATTTTTTAAAACAATAACAAGTAAACAAGCTAAGCATACAGTATTAAACTTGCATATATCAAAGGCAGGCCTTTTACCTCTGGTGTAAATCCCCCTATTCCCCCCTGGAATCTATCCTATGCACACACACACACACACATACACACATCTAATGACATCTGAAATGGCATCTCTCGGATTGGCTAAATCCAAAGCTGCTCTTGTTGTCGATGGATTGTATAGCTGGTCCCTTTTCACTTTCGTTTAAATATTTTTGTGAATTCAAATGCTAGCAACTTGAATTATGCAGACACAGAACAGAATATTAAGGCTTCGTCCCTTACACCAAGCCTCTATTCGGTAAAGACTAGGGCCTCAAGTCCCCCCCCCCCCTTCAAAGCTTGATTTGATCTATTTGTGGATGAAATAACAAAGCAATTATATAGGCTAGATTTGGGAGGGGGGGAAATGTTACCAGGATAATGTCTGACCTCTAGTGGCAAGAGAAGAGAATTAATAGTTAATTGATAAGGTCTGATGATAATCAACTATCAATATCCTCGCAGATATGCAATATTATATAATACAATTTTTAAATAAATACGAACTCAGTAAATTGAATTGAATGTATTGGGCAGTGCAATCCAATAAGAATGCCCATGACCCTCTGAACCCGGAGGATTACGGGCATCCTATGGAGGGCGGGAGGAGCGTGGGGGGGAAGGTCACCTCTCCGCTTCTCCCGCCCTGAAAAACACTTAGGAGGCTGATTTCGGCTGTCTGACTGTTTTGCCCTGGAGCACGGGAAGGGGAAGCTGAGGCGCCACAGGATACGACATATGTTTATTTATTTATTTTTTATATTTATACCCCACCTTTTTTCCTGCAAGGAACCCAAGGCGGCTTACATAATCCTCCTCCTCCTCCTCCTCCTCCTCCTCCTCCTCGCCATGTTATCCTCACAACAACAACCCTGTGAGGTAGGTTAGGCTGAGAGTCAGTGGCTGGCCCAAAGTCACCCAGTGAGCTTCATGGCCAAGCAGGGACTAGAACCCGGATCTCCCGAGTCCCAGTCCAACACTCAGAGCCTGACTTCTCCCCTCCCCACCCCCATAACCCCAGCTCCGAGGTCGCTCTTCTGGCCTCCGAGCCACAGCCAGCGCATTTCTTTCCACACCAGCTGTGAGGGCAGAGGGAGGGCACTCTGAGCTCGGAGTCCCGGGTTGCCGAGGTCGGAGCTGGGACTCCGAATTCTCCTATGGCTGTCTAGACTCTGTCTAGTGTCCGTAGGATTGTGCCCTAAATGTATTTTCTTCCATGTTTGCAAACTTGACTGTACATGCTAATTAACTTAGAGAACAAGAACCAATAAGGGTTTGGTGACTCTGTGCTAATAAAACGGCCTTGCCAGTTAACACTGCCAGTTCTTGAATTTATTTATTTTTAAAAAACAAAAAAAACCCTCATGGTACCAGAGCAGGGCCTGGGAGCAGAGCATTTGGGGTGGGGGTGGTGATCCGATCGTAGAGCTGGAGACACAGAACCCAGCTGTTTTTGGCGGTTGGAGGGAGTGATCCTATGGCCCCCTAGACAGTGTCTGAGGGGGCCATCGGATTTTTAGATCCCCTGCTCCGATGCTGAAGACTACACTCCAACCTCGGAACTGGGAATGGGAACTCCCCCTCCCCCTCCCAGCTGGTGCAGAAAGAACCGCGCCAGTTGCGCTCCGAGCTCAGGAAAGTGACCTCTGAGAGGGGCGAAAGGGGGCGTTTCAAGGGGAGGGGAGGGGAGGGGAATGAGCAGGCCAGGATACATGGTATGCTAAAGCTGCTCCAGCCTCCCCCCCCCACACACACACACACAATGCTCCAGCTAGACAGGTGAAAAAGCCCATCTAGCGAAAATGCAGAGCAGGAGGACAGGGAGGCGAAGATCACCTCCGCCACTCCTCCTGCTCTGCATCGGATGTCTGTAAGCCTCTGCGTTTGGGGGCTTCAGGGCATCCCAATGGGATTGTGCCCAGCAGGTTGATGGGTCCGTATGTTGAGATAAGCATTAAAAAAAATGGTATATTCATCAAAGATGTATTTATTTTATTTTATTTATTATATTTATACCCCACCTTTTTTCCGGCAAGGAACCCAAGGCGGCTTACATAGTCCTCCTCCTCCTCCTCCTCCTCTCCATTTTATCCTCACAACAACCCTGTGAGGTAGGTTAGGCTGAGAGTCAGTGACTGGCCCAAAGTCACCCAGTGAGTTACTGCTTAAAAAAAAAAAAAAAAAAAAAGTCAGAGGGGAAACAAACTAGCCATGCATCTTGCTTTTCTGACAACAGGCCCGAAAGCACACACACCCAAAAAGGGGGGGGGGGGGGGGAGAAAATGCTTCATGTCTCTTTAAGAAGAAAATCTTAACAGAGTGCTTTGTCGCAGTTATCCTGATACACAGCTCTGCAGAGGCTGTAATGCACGAATAGAGCTCCATGTGAGCAGGGCTTTCCCCCATTCTCTTCAATGTTGGGGCAGGAGAACTCCCAATCTCTTCATTGTACACAATAAGCTTCTCCAAACACTGAAGCGGCAGCCCTAGCTGGTGTGGAGCTACATACACATGCTGTCCTTTTCTGGTCAGTTGGCAAACCTACTTAGGAGCCTGAGGATTTTACTCAACTAGCACCCTTTAGACCAGTGTTCTCCAACTGTGGGTCCCCAGATGTTTTTGGCCTACAACTCCCAGCATGCCCCAGCCAGCTATGCTGGCTGGGGCATGCTGGGAGTTGTAGGCCAAAAACATCTGGGGACCCACGGTTGGAGAACACTGCTTTAGACACTATGCCCCATACAGCAGCTCCATTAAATATATACGGTCTCTGATGTGTCACTGCCCCACACAGGCCACAGCTGACTGGTTCACTTCAGTATTGGGGAAAGTTCAGTGTATATAATGGAGAAATGCTGCAGGGAGCTTCCCCGGACTCTGTTCATGCATTAGAGCCTCTGCAGAACTTTGTATTAGGGTAACCATGACAAAGCATTCTGTCAAGGGATGGGGGACAAATTTATTCAGTTCACATTTTATAGCCAACTTACCTAATTTTCACTTTTGAGCCACTGTGGTGTAGTGGATAGAGTGTTGGACTGGGACTCGGGAGATCCAGGTTCTAGTCCCCACGTGAAGCTCACTGGGTGGCTTTGGGCCAGTCACGTATTCGCAACCTAACCTATCTCACAGGGTTGTTGTGAGGATAAAATGGATATGCTCATATGTGGTGGAGTTGTAAAAATGTTCTAGAATTTTGGTGAGAGGTTTTTACAGAAATATCGGAAATTACAGGTATTAATCTAGAGGTCTGTCCTAAACTTGCTTTGTTATCAATAACCGATAAAGTCACTTGTGCCCAAAATACGAAGTAATTAATTGTGAACTTGTTAACTGTGGCTAGGTTAATGATAGCGAGGAAATGGAAAGTACAACATGTTTTTCTATTAACTGATTGGTATAAGGAAGTTTGGGATATAGCCCTAGATGATAAACTAACTTGTAGTATCAAATGCAAAAAGGGACAGTTAAAGAAGAATAATTTTATGGATATATGGAATCAATTATTAGACTATGTATTAATAAAGGGGAAGGGGAGTATGCCTTGTCAGGATATGTTATATTTTTGGAATGTGGAATTTAATTGATTAAGGGGATGGTTGTATATTAGTTGGTCCCTAGGCAGGTGGGGGGTGCACCTTATGATTTATTTTAGTTGTATGTTTGTGTTTTATAGTTTTGTATGTAGTTTATAATAATTAAATTTTAAAAAATTTAAAAATGGAGAGGAGGAGGAGGAGGAGGACCATGTAAGCCGCCTTGTGTTCCTTTCAAGAGGAAAAAGTGGGATATAAATGTAAACAACAACAGCAACAACAGCAACATGCATACAGTGAAACTCAGTTATCCTTTGAAATTCACACTTTTCTCAAATTTTACAGTGGAGTTCTCCAACAAAAATTGTGTAAAAAAATGCATATATTGGGGAATGCACACAGAAATGCATATATTCATGAAAAGAACATTTAAAATTGCAGTATATTTGGGAGTGTGCTTGCAAAAGTATGTGTATGGCAAAATTATGAACTAAAATGCATATATTAGGAGAAATGCGCACAAACATAGGAAGCTGCTTTATACTGAGTCAGACCTTTGGTCTATCTAGTCCAGTATTGTCAATACTGACTGGCAGCGGCTCTCCAGAGTTTCAGGCAGGAGTTTTTCCAGCCCTTCCCTGGAGAAGCCAAGGATCAAAACATTCTCAAATTTCAGGACAAACCGAACTTGAGATTGGAAACATTCTCAAAGTTCAGGATGAACTGAACTTTAGATTGGGGAAAAAATAGAAATTGAAAAAAACCAAAACGGGCAAATCCATCCATCCCTAGTTAAGATTTTCTTTTTAAAGACATGAAGCATGTATTGTCGTGATTGCACAGAGTAGTTAAGCAGAGGATAAATTG